>JAQFWX010000004.1:0-1210000 GCA_027605045.1 Phallus indusiatus
CCTAAACCCTAAACCCTAAACCCTAAACCCTAAACCCTAAACCCTAAACCCTAAACCCTAAACCCTAAACCCTAAACCCTAAACCCTAAACCCTAAACCCTAAACCCTAAACCCTAAACCCTAAACCCTAAACCCTAAACCCTAAACCCTAAACCCTAAACCCTAAACCCTAAACCCTAAACCCTAAACCCTAAACCCTAAACCCTAACAAACTATCCTAGCGGTTTTTCATCCCTCCACCAATTCCACTCACACCGGGGTTTTGACCCTCACCAATTTCCACTCACACCTGGTTTCTGTCCCTCCCCCAATTCCACTAGCACCTGGTTTTCAATCCTCCCCCAATTCCACTCACACCGGGGTTTCATCCCTTCCCCAATTCCACTCACTCCCAGTTTCTGTCCCTCTCCCAATTCCACTAGCACCCGGTTTTCAATCCTCCCCAATTCCACTCCCATCACATTTTTGTCCCTTCCCCAGCTTCATCCCTCCACCAATTCAACTCATACCAGGTTTTCGTCCCTTCCCCAATTCCACTCATACTGAACTTTTGACCTTCTGCCAATTCAACCCCCACCAGAATTTTGTCCTTCCACCAATTCCACTCACACTGTCATTCTGACCCTCCACCCCAAACTCACATCCACTTTTCATCCTCCACCAATTCCAAACTCCAACCATCATCCCATTTCAACCACCCAAATACAGTCCAGCATCAAAATACAACTCCACATCAACATCCAGATTAACACCCTCCACATCAATCAAATCCATCTAACTATTACCGTCTCCACTGCCCTTCTACAATCACACCAGATTCAAATATCAGATTCAACTTCTCAACTTTTCAAGATCCCAATCAGACCAAGCCCCAAATCCAGATTGAAATATAACACCAACACATCAGACCGTCACCAAAACTCCAGATTTGAACTAAAATACAACCACAATTGTTACAAGTACAACATTGTCTCGATCAAATACTGAATGCCGTCTCAGATCCCCAAGTGACCTACACATCCTTCTACAGGGAAAACCAGAAGTCCAGAAATACTAGAACTGTAGAACCGTAAATCAAAACGTAAAAACATGTCAAGTGAAAACCAGCAAGGAACTAGAAGTCAGAGTTTGCGTAAAACAGTTCTATCCACCTCAATTCTCTTTCAAACTTATCCAAACAAAAAACATACTAAATAAAATAATTCTCTCTGCAAATCCTATTAGACAAATCTCCCTATTTACACCCTTTCATACAAAATCAGAAATAACTAAACTTTGCGTAAAACAATTCTAGAGAGCTCATTTCTCCTTCAAATTGTACCAGAGAAAAAACATACTAAATAAATTTATTTTATCTACAAACAGTACTAAATCTTCATCAGCCCCTAATCAGCTAGTATTCATTAGAAGTTCCAAAACAAAGTTCCAAAACAAAGTTCGCATTACAAGACCGAAATCACAACCAACTCAATTTCAAGTCCCAGTCTGAAATACAAGATAGCTTACACAACCCGAGACAAGCTACCAAAACAGAATTCAAGACTCCCATCTTGTGCATATATCCAGTCATAACAAGACAAGTCCCTTACCAAAACCGAGACTTGAATCAGAGTTGAAATATTTACAAGTCAAAAAGAAATACCAGCTCAATGTCAATCCAAAAGGACTGCCAAAAGTACCCAAGTATTACCATTCCCATCCCACTCGTCATGTCTTTGTCCATCCACCAGTTTCGACTCTCATTATTCCATCTCAACCTTCTCAGATTAAACAGTCTGAACAATCTATGTCATCATCACTGTCAGGGTACGTCTCTGGTCTACGGTCACTCTAGTATATTAGCGTAGTATAGTATAACCTACTTAGATGCCTACGCGCTCTACGTCGGTCATACGGTACCCGGTATACCGGTCCGTATTTATCCCTCGCGTATTCTTCCGAACTCTCCCCGTTTCTCCGTTCGCTCCATTCTGCCCTATCTCCCTCTTTCTCTACGTCATCCGTATTGTCCTCGGCTACCGTCCTTCCTATTGGTAGATAATGCACCTGATAGCTATTGGTTAGAGATAGCGTAATCATGTATATATACAACTGTGCGCGCATGAGTAGTTCCTTGTGCTATTATAGACTGGGTTACTGGGTTATAGTAGCAGTCTGATCCTTAAGTCTAATCGCTGAACGATCGTGCCCTAACAATCACCGGTTGTTGCACAAGCTCAAGCACCAGTCCCAGCTTTACCACAACCAGCCAAACAATACCAAATCACTTATCACATAGCATATACTCACCCGTAACAAAAAATGCCCCAATACCAGTTAGTGCCTCACTGGAGAGTCACTTATAAGTTAAAATCCATACAATCAACACCTTCTACGGGAGCGGTAAAATCAGAACATTAGAATAAAACAGGATTCAAGCTAGAGTCCCATCACACCCATAACAGAAGACTGAAATCAAAATACAAGTTCCAGTTCCAGTTATTCAATCCAGAAGTAAATATTTCAAGAGTCCCACCTTATACATCCATCGTGCATATACTTACCCGTAATACAAGTTAAAAATTACCAAATCCAAGACTCGGAACTCGTAGCAATAATATATATTTAGAGTCCGCATTGAAATTCAAGTTATGTCCAGCTCACATTCATTTATCACATAGCATATACTTACCCGTAACCCCCGACTCGAGTTACTTCAAAACTCACCGTTAACAAAAGATTGCAAATATTTCTACTCAGAGTTTGCGTAAAACAGATCTAACCAGCTCAATTCTCTTTCAAGCTTCTCCAAATAAAAAACGTACTAAATCAAATAATTCTCTCTACAAATCATATTAGACGTACGTGAATATCTGATCAGTCAAATCTCCCTAAACCCAACCTTTCATACAAAATCAGAAATAACTAAACTTTGCGTAAAATGGTCCTACACAGCTCAATTCTCCTTCAAATTTCTCCACAAACCGTATTAGAACTACGTGAATATCTGATCAGTCAAATCTTCCTATTACTAGCATTTCATATACAATTGGAAATAACTAAAGTTTGCGTAAAACAGTTCTATCCACCTCAATTCTCCTTCAGATTTCTCCAAACAAAACACGTATTGAATAAAATAATTTTCTTCACAATCCATATTAGGAGTACCTGAATATCTGATCAGTCATATCTTCCCATTACCACCGTTTCATACACAATTGGAAATAACTAAACTTTGCGTAAAATAGATCTACACAGCTCAATTCTCCTTCAAGCTCCTTTAAAAAAAAACGTACTCCATCATTTAATATTCCTCACAAACTATATTAAGAGTATGTAACCGTTTCATTGGTTCAATCTCGTTATTAGAATAGTGGAATTCAAAATTGAGAATAACTCAAGTCAGAGTGCCACAGATATACAGAGATCGATTCTGCTTCAAATTGTACCAAAAAAAACATACTAGATCGTTTATTTATATCTACAGGATTGCAAATATTTCCGGTCAGAAAAAACTCCTAAGTATGAGATCGAGCGAAATATATTACAAGACCGAAATACAAGTTTGCGTAAAACAGTTTTATCCACCTCAATTTTCTTTCAATCTTCTCCAAACAAAAATCGTACTAAATAAAATAATTCTCTCTACAATTCCTATTAAAAGTACATTAATATCTGATCAGTCAAATCTCCCTATTACCAGCCTTTCATTCAAAATCAGAAATAACCAAAGTTTGCGTAAAACAGTTCTACACAGCTCATTTCTCCTTCAAATTGTACCAGAAAAAAACGTACTAAATCAATTTATTTTATCTACAAACAGTACTAAATCTTCATCAGCCCCTAATCAGCTAGAAGACGCGGTATAGCATAAATTCATACAGTGTCATTCAAACTGCACTTAAAGCATCCATCAAAATTACCCTTATTTTCCCTGCCCTAAAATTATTAAAAATAACTAATAGATATAACAAATAACACTACAAATTTTTATACTATATTTCTACAACAGTTCTCACAGTACAAAGTACTATCTCCTCCAAATCAGTCTCTCCTCAAAGTAGCATGTAAATACCAATATCATTCTACAGAGCCCAATTCTTCTCGGAATAAAGTTCTAAAACAAGACGTACTAAATCAATTTTTTTTCTCTACAATTCTTATTAAGCATGTCTCACTAGTTTATTATGCAAACGCTCGTTTCCGAGTGTTATATACCTAAGCTACATCCATTCACTTAAATAAAACATGTTCCAAAAATTCCCTGACATAGGTATATGCGGGGTCAAAAAATAGAGAAAAAAATCCATTCTACCCATGTTTTTTTCTTGTAATTCCGTTAAGAACTGAGCATTCTAGAGTAAAAACAATATTGCACAAACTCACTGTACTGACACTCACCCACAGGAAGTTCCCCGAGTTCCCCGAGGCAACAAGCACCCATAAGGTTATTTGTAGACATTCTAAAAATAGCGAACCCATCTTTTTCGGTTTTTGATTTGGCCGAGTTTTCGGGTCTCTAGAGCCAAAACAAAAAATTTGCACAAATGCCTCGAAAATTCACTGTAGTTTTGGCTCTACAGACCTGAATTCTTCACCAAATTGAAAAAGAAAAAAACGTAGTAAATATTTTTTAAATCTCTATCAACGGCGTTATACGTCGGGCGCTTATCTGATAAGCGCCCGTGCGCGCGCAATCTTTCCTGTGTTGTACAGCTAGCTGAGTTCGAATTCAACTCTCTCACCACTCTGCCTTCCCCCCACCATCCTCCCCCTTCCCCATCCACCCAAATCTCCCTCATATTTTCGCTTTTTTTCATTTATTCTACCTCTCCTCCATTCCATCCACCTATTCTACAGCGTTTTGGAGGGTTTTCTGTGCCGGATGGGTCAGATAAAGGCAAGGTTTGGATCAGTGTCATCCAGGTGAGTAGCGTTCCGGTTTTTCGTTCTTTTTTCCGTTTTTTTTTCTGATTTCCTGTCATCTTCCTAGGTATGTCATGCTCTCTGGAGCTGGGGACATTTCCCCTCGTCTTTTGGCAGCCTGCGGACCGGTGCACAACTTCATCATCAGCGCAACGTCCCGTTGCCGTTCATCAGGCCGCCGCTCTGAAGATCTTGAAGTGCACCGTCCCGCTCGTTGTCATCGGACAACATCTTGGTTTGAGGGCTACGTGGCCTTTGCCGGGATTATCACCACATGACTTATGTCATGATTAATTCTTTGCGTCCAGTCGATTAAGAACGACCGTTGATGCTCCCTTCGGGGATGTAGGTGTTTTTTTACTCTCTTTAATATAACGGTATACCGTTGTTATGACGGTACACTGTTATTATGACGGTGTACCGTTATATTGACGGTATACTGTTATGTTGACGCTACGCTGTCCGTTCAACGCTACGCTGCCCATGCAACGTTATGCTGCCCGTACAACGTTACGCTGTCCGTGCAACGTTATGCTGTCTGTGCAACGTTACGCTGCCCGTGTAAACATTACGCTGCCCGCGCAACGCTACACTGCCCGCGCAACGCTACACTGCCCGTACAACGCTACACTGCCCGTACAACGCTACGCTGTCTGTGCAATGTTACACTGCCAGTATACTGTTATGCTGTCAGTGCAGTGTTATACAGTCCGTGCAATGTTACGCTGTCCGTACAATGTTACGCGGCCAGGGTACCCTTACACCGTCAGTGTACCAGTATGCTGTCGGTGCAGTGTTACGCTGCCAGTGTACCATTACGCTGCCACTACCAGTATACCATTACGCTCTCAGCGTACCGCTTTACAAGTATTTACTATATGTATATTAACTAACATAATAAAAGTTATTATATTATTTAAACAAATACATTGAAATATACAAAAATAAAATGAACACGAACGTGCAGTAACACTAAGCGGAGAGTGATGCTAAGCGGAAAGCACTCTAAGCGGAGAGCACTCCAACTCACCACGGAGACTCTCACTAAGCGGAGAGGGTAGTTAAGCGGAGAGGGCAGTTAAGCGGGGAGGTATCCCAAGCGGAGAGTAGAGAGTGCTTACCGGAGAGACTCTCCTTGATCAAATGCTAAGCGGAGAGCCTGTTAAGCGGAGAGACTACTACAAATACATTAAATATACTAACCGGAGAGGTAGAGTCACCCGAGCGATCAAATTTCGATAGACCGGAGCAATCAAAATGATGAACGCTGGTACTGAATGGGCCAGGGACAGAACTGAATAGATCAGCCCACTTAAGCGGAGACTCTCCGCTTGCAATACCGGAGGGTCCGGTAGCTCATTCATTAGAGTAGTTACGATGAGTACTCCATTTATATTTCAAACAATAAAAACTGACCCAGAAGAGGAGTTAGGAAATTTTTTTTATTTTTGCCTACATATGTTCGAGTTTGATTACATAATTGGGCGCTTATACATCCTCCAGGAGGCCCATAGCACAAGAAAATAACCGGAGAGTATACAAAATACAAAAAATTACTGGACCCTAAGCAGAGAGTGATTAAAAATAGAAAACAAGCACTAACCGGAGAGTCCAATTAAGTGGGGAGTTACTTAGAATGGAAATAAACCCTAGCCGGAGAGTCTAATTAAGCGGAGAGTAACCAAAGGTAAAAAAAAATAGGAGAGAGTTTTTTGACTTGTTCTTATAATTATCAAGTAATTATAGATCCTCTCTTGTACCCTATATTATTATTCTCAGAATACACCCTCGGTAATTAGCCGGAGAGCTTGAAATTTTTTATTTTTCCCTATATTTCGACTTTGATTATGTAATTGGGCGCTTATACATCCCCTGGGAGGCGCCCAGAATACAAAAAATAACCGGAGAGTATACTTAATACAAAAAAATACTAGATCCTAAGCGGAGAGATACTAAAAGGAAATAAACCTTAGCCGGAGAGTGTAATTAAGCGGAGAGTTGCTAAAAATGGAAATAATCACTAAGCGGAGAGTTTAGTTAAGCGGAGAGTTTAGTTAAGCGGAGAGTTACTAAAAATGGAAAATAAACACTAGCCGGAGAGCTACAACTCATCAAAATAATTACCCGGAGAGTTCATCATCCATCATACATCAAATTGATGAATCATCAAAAAAATATATTCAAAATCTCGCTAATCACAAAAAGTACCCTACTAGCCGGAGAGTTTTTACTAAAAATGGAAACCTCACCGGCTACCTTACCGAGGGGTGTATTCTGAGAATAATAATAGTAGGTCCACTAACCGGAGAGCACCGGAGAGAGCCACTCACTAACCAGAGAGGCCAGCCAAGTGGAGAGACTGCCAAAAATAGCAGGAACTCACCAATGGTTAACCGAGTGTCATCCAAACTGCACTGAACGCATCCATCGAAAGCACTGCGATTTCAGTGGGGGTTTAATTACCAAAAATACCTACTATATTTCTAGATATAGAATACACTTTTAGTTACAAAATTTATCTATGAAAATACAGTGGAAAGGGCATATATGCACCGGGGGAGAGAGATACATTAAGCGGAGAGGTGCGCTAAGCGGAGAGTGCACCAAATGGGAATGCTGCTTACCGGAGAGACTCTCCTTGATGGGACACTAAGCGGAGAGGCCGTTAAGCGGTGAGACTACTAAAATCAGAGTGAGTACACTAAGCGGAGAGGTGTTGAGTCACCGGAGTGATGAGAAATCAAAAGACCGGAGCGATCAGAGTGATGAGCGCTGGTACTGAATGGACCAGGGACGGAACTGAATTGATCAGCCCACTTAAGCGGAGACTCTCCGCTTGCAATACCGGAGGGTCCGGTACCTCATTCATTAGAGTAGTTAAAATGATGAATAAAACTGTTTTAAACAATACAATTTATCTTAACTCAAATACGCCTTGAGCGAAAACTATCATCTCCTCCTCCCCATATAGTGCAACTTGTTCTGCCTGTATCTCCAGAACCGGCCCGCCAAATCCTTAGATTTTTTGCACCAAAACCCTCTTATATATGTAGAATATGTGTGCCAAATTTCAGGAGGATTGGACTATCCTATGGTTGGTGTGCTTTGGTATACTATATGTCTTTTGCCCCTATAATCCAAACACCAACGCGTTCCTTTTGTTTTAAAACCCGGAGTAAAAGAAACACGAATGATATATAATACAATAGCAAGATCCTTCGAGAACCTCACCCAACGACCTGGCAATATACTCGC
Source organism: Phallus indusiatus (assembly GCA_027605045.1). Taxonomy (NCBI): domain Eukaryota; kingdom Fungi; phylum Basidiomycota; class Agaricomycetes; order Phallales; family Phallaceae; genus Phallus; species Phallus indusiatus. Next base: position 8,161 of record JAQFWX010000004.1, read on the forward strand.
AGAATGATGTGGTGGGGATCCTCAGATTCGGTGCTATACTAGGTGCGGACATGGTCAATCTTCATCAATTAATTATTCGTTCTATTTGACTCTCTGTAAATCAGTATCTCCCAACGTCCGGGCCACCAGGTCAACCGTAAGTCATCTCCCAGCAGCTATTTGTTCAGTACTTTTCTTATTACGCATTGCGTGCCTTAGAGGTTCTTACAATGTATATAGCGGTTTGCAATGTGCAACGCGAAGTACAGCACTGAGACATCAAGATTCAAGATACAGTTTGGCCCGGTCGTTGTATTTTTATTGACATGCACGGTATTTACGTTTTCATGATTGATCATTTTCATAGTTGAGCCATTATTGTTAAAGCCACCTTCATCGCAAATGCAGTCAAATTATACGCAAATACTCGATGTCTTCCCACCGATTTACACATATCGACAGTTCGGATGACGGGTCACAGCGGTGTAAGCACATATTCCCTTGGCGATTTCTTTTCTCGCCAGGACATTTCTTTTTACCACTCCCTGCGGTTCGCAGATCTTTTACGCTCAAGACCAAGGTCCTTTTTAAGCGGATGTTTCGTGGTAAGTGGCTTATACTGGTAGAAGCCACGCGTCGTCGTCCGAATTTTGCCATTCTTCCCAAGGTATTGGAGAGTGCTTGGGAACGGATGAGGTACGGCCAGCGGCCAAAGGATCTAAGGCTGGCGAGGAATCCTTAATCAGTACTAAACCTAGTAGAACGTCGTTGTTACGCGACAAATACAAGTGCTTTACTGGCTTGGAGAGGGGATGGTGATAGTGCATCTTCTTTCTTTTACGCATAATTTCTACATTCTGATCAAAGTCTCCTCCAAAGCACTAGCCTCACGTTGATGTCGTCGAACATTCACTTGTATTAAATAGCACCATCCCGAAGATCCTTCAGGTCATAAGAATTATACCATTTCATTGCTTCACATTGATAATTCGCCAAACAGTATGTCCCGTTAGCACAAATATGATGGTGCCATTGTTGATCTAACGAGTTTCTGTTAGGGCTACTCAGCTCACACTAGAGGGAGGGGATCCTAAGATAATATATTGGAAGGGAAACTAACTACTCACCTAGAGGGAGGGGATCCTAAGAGAACAAGCTTAGGGACCCTCACTCTAGGTACAGCTACTATATACATAAAACGACGACGCGGCGTGCGGCCCTGACACAGCTAAGTGCCAGGCGCCCAAACCGAACCTAAGCGACGTGATGTCACGGGCATCACGCCGGGTACGAGCGCGCAACGCGCGCGAGTAGAGAAGGTGAAATAGAGACAGAACAAGGAAACGGAGAGTGAAAGTAAAATATGGAAATGATAAATAAAATAGAAAGGAAGTGATGCCGATGATAATAAATAAGAAAATGAGAGACGGCGGTAGTGTACCCTAACAGTTTCACTATGTTCAAGCTGGGCTAAGCATGGAGCTCTTGTGGCGTGATGAAATTTTTGCATATTAGATTCATTGTTGAGTAGATGTACACTTATACAGCGTCATTCGTCCGTTCTTAGTGTGTAGCGAGCCTGTCCCCCTTCTACATGAAGACATTTACCTAGGAAGCTACACTGAGCCACACAAATACCATAATATTGAGATATTAGAATACAACCATTGCGTACCATTTATAGTCAATTATGAACCTATGCATTCTTACCATCCGCACATCGCTAGCTAGAATCCTCATCGCGGTGATTCTGTTTTTCGTCAGCCAGAGTATGAGGGGCTATGGGAATTTGCCGCGCAGCCTCCCGCGCTCACGCGGCCCATTACTGCGCCAACCAAAAACTCTCACATTTTTGTTTAAAAGTATAATAAAGTATAACGAACGAGTTACGAGCTAGAGATTAAGAGTTTATGATTTATGTGTGATGAATTTATCCTGCACTAACATATAGTTTCATTCTTAATGTTGAAGGTGTCATTGCTGAGTGAGGCCGACTTTGCTGCAGCAATCTAGCAGAACCATGATTTTCAAGTTTTCGAGCTGTTCAGAGGATGAGCCCTATATTTTTTGAAGTTCTAATATTAGAGTAATCCCAAAATGCTTCTTCAGAGAATTGCTGCAGTAATCTTCTGCCCTCGGAGAATTACTGCATTAATCTTTCGCTCTCGGAGAATTGCTGCAGTAATCTTTCACCCTTGGAGAATTGCTGCGGTAATCTTCTGTCCTCAGAGAATTACTGCAATAGGTGAAAATATTAGATAAGCTTTGTTCAAAGTACTTGGTTGCAAACTAATGTTATTTAATTCAAGGCCACTCATTATTTATTTATTAAGTAGTAGTATTTTATATAATCTGGATGTGTTTCAAACTAATTCAAGATGGCACATTTAAATATCCTTCAGAGAATTGCTGCAGTAATCTTTCGTTCTCGGAGAATTGCTGCAGTAATCTTTCGCTCTCGGTGAATTGCTGCATTAATCTTTTGTCCTCGAAAAATTGCTGCAGTAATCTTCTGCCCTTGGTGAATTACTGCAATAAGTGAAAATATCTAGATAAGCACTGGAGACATTGTAGGGTTTAGCCAAACAAAGGATCCTAAGAAAATTATAGTTCGAGGTATAGGCTATTAACAATTTACCAAATTGCAAAACCATATTATAACTAATACTCAGGTTAAGGGATTCTGTTAGGGTGACTCAGGGCACACACCTAGAGGAGGGAAAACCTGAGAGAACAAGCTTAGGTATCCCCCTCTAGCAAAAACGCATATAAGTACAGGATAAGAGGCGCCCGACTGATCTCCATGGGATCTGAGGAGATATAGACCGAAATTGAAATAAATCGAAGAAATCGAGAAATCAGGAAAATGATGAGAATAGTAGAAATGGCAAAGTACGGGAAATAAAGGAAATCGTAACACGAAATGAAACCGAGAGAAATTGAAGAAGTTGAATAATTGGGCGAGGCGCTAGTATATCGTGACAGATTCTGGCTTGCAAAATTGTCAGTATACTGTTATAATTATCTTAACCAAATTATGTAATAATTCTTTATCATATAAGCCTACAATTAATATTATCCATTCAGTAAAATAATGAATAGAATGAAACTTATATGATCATCATCTATATTGAAGAATGTTCTAAAAATCTTTTTTATATTTATTGTGAAAATATATTTCTATTATAATTTAGATGCATGGAAAAACCTTAATTTTAAGCATGAGATTACACTGTGTAATATCAGAGTTTTCCTGGGAAAACCTTAATAATACATGGATTTCTGGAAAATCTTGAGAAAACTCTAATGTCACATATTGTGACCTCAAGTTTTAATTACACAGAAATTCAATATTTCTCACTCCCTCAAAATTATGATGAAAAATTGTATTGATAAGTAATTATATTAACTTCATTATATAATTTTCAGCTATAGTTAATAATAATATATGTTTTACTTTGTATACTGTTTGATTGAAAAGAAAAAGTTATTGATAGTGTTATATAAGTAAAAATTCCTACATAATTTAACGAAGATAAAAATAGCAACATACTGACAATTTTTCACAGAATCCCTTGATCTGAGTATTAGTTATAATATCAGTGAATTGTTATATGCCTATACCTTGATCTGAGTATTAGTTATAATATGATATTACAAGTCAGTGAATTTTTATATGCCTATACCTTGAACTATAATTTTTTTAGGATCCTTTTTTTGGTCAAACCCTACAATGTCTCCAGTGAAGTCTTGTTCAAAGTAACTAGTCGCAAACTAATTCAAGGCCACTCATTATTTAAATATTGAGTAGTAGTATTTTACATAATTTGAGTGTTTCAAACTAAATCAAGATAACTCATTTAAATATCCCCTCAGAGAATTGTTGCAGTAATTTTCTGCCCTCGGAGAATTGCTGCATTAATCTTTCGCTCTCGGAGAATTGCTGCAGTAATCTTTCGCCCTCGGAGAATTGCTGCGGTAATATTTTGCAATAGGTCAAAATATTAGATAAGCTTTGTTCAAAGCACCTAGTCGCAAACTAATTCAAGGCCACTCGTTAATTAATTATTATAGTATTTAATGGTTTGGGTGTGTTAACTATTTCCATATACTCTAAATGATCAAGTAACTTAGAGTTCATAAAATAGGAATGGTTGATCAATTTATATCAACGATCAATTTCTCAGCCAGCATAGGTTATACTTCGCCACCACAACTGCTACAGCAGCCACTCGAGCCCAAGGGCAACCTATTTCTACCTCCTTGTGTTGTGATCTGGGGTCAGTCAGGACACTTGGAAGGGTCCATTCACTGCGATTGGATTATGGATAGGCTAGCCTGAGCGCAAGGGGTAGCTAGTGGCTGGTGGAGGCAGGTAGGCAAGCATTGGGGGAAGATGGCGGGAATTCAAAGTATATACGGCATGTATATACATAACTGCAACTATCTTACATTTTTTAGATCCCAAATATACACGAAAACGACCCCTCTGAACACCCTAAGATACCTGCTGCCCCCCTGCGCGATGCCTGGCAAACTGGACAGCACAGCCACTCTCTAGACCGCGATTTTGAAGGCCAAATACTGCTTCAAAACAAGCTGGTGACTGTGCTGTTTTTCGCGCAGCATAACGCTGCGATTTAACCTCAAAAAAACACTTCGTGAGATTTGCGCGGCAGCGTGCCGCGTCAGCGCGGGAGGCTGCGCGGTAAATTGGGTCTATACTAGATGCGTGGTACCCGTAAGTCCGAACTCCTAGGAAGTAGCTATTATATAATCGAGAACCACTCAAGATGTATGTACATTTCTAAATAATCGAGTACCACTCAAGATGTATATTTCTAAATACTAAAAGCTATTTCTTTAATTTTTATTATTATATTTTATTTCCGATTTTGTAAAGCTATAAACCTTTTTATGTAAGCAGCTGTATAGTTTCTTTTTTGCTGCGTACAAGGGAGAGTTCATCCAACATCGAGCTGAGCATGCTGAGTGATGCCACATCACTTAGCGGACTCCTGGAGGCTCTCACAGATGATGAATTAAATGAGTTTCGCACTCAGGTATGTATTGGCTGACATTTGTATGATGCTTCCTGATGATTGGCTGGCTCGGTGGCAGGTTATTGACGCAAGTTCCTTAACACGGTTTCCTGCTTTATTTAGTAGAGCCAACGCGGAGGAATGGGTTAAATTGGAGGACTTGCAGAGATGGTTAATTCAAAGATCATCAATTGGCAACAAACTATTGAAACGAGAACGCGAAAACTCGGTAGATTCTGATGTGGAAGTCATTTCAGTTTGTCATTCATCTCCATCAAAGCGAGCAAAGACTGAAGACATAGATCATGATGTTCCCGAAACAATTGAAATCAGCTCGGGATCTGATAGTGACGATTATAATGGTCAACCAACCAAGCCAAACATCAAACCCAAAGAAAACCAGTTATTGGTGACGCGGCAGCTGTCTGTTGATCGTTTAATACATTTGTCAACTTTTCCGCGTTGCTGGCCAATCTCAAAAGGAGAAGTAGTCGGCTATCTTCTTGATTTGTCGACTGCTGAGCTTGATTGGGTTGATGAAGCAGGAAAACCAATCAGTATGGAGCGTATGATTCTCAAACATGTAAGTACATTGAAATGCAAACTCTAAACATGAACACTGACTACCTGCATGTTGTGTTTTAGGATCAAGATAATTGGAGAAGTTCCGGCAGACATCGTGCTATTGACAGGTGCCCAAAAGTTGAACTATTGGGTGGGCAAGCACTCCGAAGTACTTGGGAGTGTCAGGGCTGTTATACATGCTCGTTCATAAATCCAGATCTATTAAATGGTTGTGAACGCTGGGATTTTGATGAGGATCAAATGCAAACAGTGTGGGACGCTGAATTAGCAATCAATAAGACTCAAGATTCGTCTGGCGAATCAAAAACATTGAAGTAAGTTCCAACTTATATGCTTTATATTCATGTTTTTCTGCTCATGCTTCTCAATTTAAACAGCTTTTTTAATGTAATTCAAGCTTCACAATGCGAAGACGAAGGTATATTTTGTCCGGGAAAGCCAGTTTTAAGGCAATGGAGAGATAAAGGCGTAACTACCTTCCTTTCTACCATCTTGCCTGTAACTCATCTATATTAGACAAATTTGGATGGGAAGAAGTATTTCGTTGGATGTTCTGAGTGGCGAAAAGAGGACCCACCGAACACCCATCGGTTCATTCCCTTGCCATTCTGGGTTGATGAAGATCTTCTTTTGTCGCTTGTTCAGGGCCTTGGGAATCTCAAGGGATCCAATGATACTAAAGCTTGTAGCTTAGTTCGCCCACGTCGCGTTGGAGCTAAGATGAAAAACTGCCGTAAGTGCTGTGCAAAATTAATTCGCGTGTTTGTGCTCATTATCTACAGCTTATCCTCATATTAAAAATGATACTGTTACTTTCGGGAAGATGATTGCGCGCGCATGTTCTGCAAAAATAATTGTTTTTACGCCAGTAGATTCCAGTGTTCGAAAAGCTCTTTTGGTTCCACAAGCGGCTCCTCATAACCATCCTGTATATCCTGAACATAAACTTTCTTTAAAAGCGGAAAAATTATACAAAGAGTCTATAGAAACATTTGGTGCATTAGGGAGTACTGTGGCTAAAGTTGATAAAGGTACTAAAATGCGCAAATATAAAATATAATATAATGCTTATATGAACCTTCAGCCCCGAGTACTAAGAAATTGTTGGGTGGTTTGTCGCCTACTAAGTTCCATCCCGGATTCGCATCACATCGGAAAAAAACAGAACTTATTCAAAAAAGTAAATCTAAAGTCTCACCAGCAGGTTTAGGACTAGCCGGTTCGTTGCACACATATCAATGAATTGCGAACTTAGCCAATCAATTAATCACAGGGGTAATACAGCGGCGTGAAGATCAAAAAACTCTTCCACCTGAGAAGCAATACATACATCGAATTACGGATATGGCCGGAATACAATTGATTGTCACGATGCTGCCATCACTTGCAATGAGGATGCACGACGTTACATCATCTTTTCACGACAATACCTACAAACGAACATTTGGTAAATGGAAAGAATGGGAAGTTGTGATTTGGGACTCCCATTTGAATATGCGTATGTTGACTTTTAGAATATGTTACATCTTATATAAACTTTCACAGGACTTACTGTTGCACGAATCTACTGCGATTTTGAGTCAGCGCATGCTTTTGAATTTGTGTGGACAGCTTTTTTCGAGGTCTTAGAGGAAGTTACAGGTCGTGCGCTTCAGTTTAAAGCCTTCCATAAGGAAGGCAATTACGCTGCAGTTCTTGCAGATGGTGATGCTGCTCAGGCACTTGGGTTGGGGAAATACCTTCAAAAAATCAACGATCCAACCATAAGCGACATACATGAGACTGATCCGAGTATACTGGTTCAATATCTGCTGAAAACATGCTGGACACATTGTTCGAAGTGAGTTCAAACTTTGCCATTTCACGCTGATAGACTTACACATTAGTAGGAACCTAAAAACACTTCGACTGAGCATCAGCGAAGAAGATTACAATTATCTCATGACATTAGAGCACATTGCGTCTGATGCTGACGTGGCTAAATTCCGCCAATGGTGCCAAACACACTCAGTCAAAGCTGTTCGCGGCAAGTATTCATAGAATGACCACTTACAGCCTGCTAACTTTCTTTAGATTGGTATGAGAACAAAGCGCGTCATGTATGGTATCTACCCTCACTCAACCCATTCTTATCACGCATTCCACAAGAAGACTGGGTTGCCACACCCCGAAATACGAACCTGGGAGAAAGTGCACACGCGCATACTAATCTTAATACGGGCACTCATCTATCATTGCTGGCTGCTATTGACGCGTAAGATTATCATGCTAAATACATTCTTACATATTAAAGCAACAACAGTGCCTATCAATACGACCTTGCACGAGAGGAGCTTGTATGCCAAGCCAACAAAAACCACATTTTTCCCATCCCCCAAAACACCGCCTTCCATCGTATGAAGAAAAACGTAACGCGCGCCGCCACTCGTGCCAAAAAAGTTACGCAGGCCAAGGTTGATGCACAGAAGGCTGAAGAACTACAGGAGATTGCACGGCAGTTGGAATCAGAGCGGGAATCACGAAAGCAACCTTCAATACTAACCACCTTCGAGCGTAAAGCTTCATTGGAACGTAGCAAGCTCCTCCAGATCCGGATGAATCAGTTGCGGCATGAAGGGGTTTCGTTGAGACGTGGGCGCAAACCGAAGCTGGCGACTCTCAAATCTGTATCCCAATCAAATGAAAACAGCAACCCACCGCACGCAGCACAAGTTCTTTCCCAATCAAATCTGAGCTCCCGCCCCCAGATGCAGCATCACTCCAAGCTGTATCACCCTCATCTATCAGCGCTGAACTGCTCCCAAACACCGGAGTCCTGACTGGACACGCTCTAGGGTTATCGCGGGTCAATCTTCCGATAGTTCCAATGATACCAACATTGTCCTTACCGCCCATCCTCCACCATCCCGACACGACCGTTGATTCCGAGATGTCCCGCTTTGCAGCTCAGGCCTATTCGACATTTGAATTCTCAACAAGCGACGTTCGTTGGGATGCAGCACTGAGCCGCAGTGACGATACACCGGACGCAAACGACATCTTCAGGTCCACCTATGCGCAGACGATAGTCAGTCCTGTTAGCGCCGATGTCAGCGCCAGCTCACTCTTTTACACTGACCCGGTCATTAATCAACCCGGACCTTCTAACTACAGTGACGTGACTATTAATCAGTGGTCCTACTACGATACAGCAAGATAAGATAACAGGATAGATGATCTGTTAACTAGTTCTTCTAAAAATAAGAGTGTCCGTGATACCTTTAGAGTCAACGGGCATTGCAGTCCTAAACACGGGCATGGTAGTCCGTGGTAGTTTGGTGGTAGTCCGAATTTCTTTGCCGAGTGCCACTACCACGCATTTCGTAGCCCCTCCGGTAAATTCTCAAGGCCCGAGTATGAGTGACCATCACTGCGTCACGCGTCACGCATCATCCCATATACCCGTTCAACCAATAGCACGAATAGTCTCACTGCTTATCAATAGTGGCTTGTATATCTTTCGTCTCAAAAATGAAACACCACTCATCTGTTCTCGATATCACGAAAATCATAGATTATTTCAAGAGCTATGGTTCTCAGCAATCGATACTTCCTTTTGTCCCGAAATCGGCCAAATGGATATTGTTGTTGGTACTTCTTCTAAACGGACGTAACTTCCCATTCGTCTGGCATGGTACGTGAAGCATTTGTCTGTTTTGGGACTTCTAAATCTGTTTCCATTGCAAGTTAGGATCTTTCGCTACCTCTTCTACGTCAGGACGTATGGTTGGTTCAAAAGTCGACTAGGATTTGAAACGAAAGTTGAAAAGCAGCGCCGGACATCAGAAGCCTGTCCTGTCGGAATCAATCCGTTCAAGATTCAATCAATATATACCAGCCAGGCCGTTATATCCGCTTGTGATTATAATTTTCACATGAGCAACTCAAGTTATGCAGTAGTAAGCTAGCGAATCTCCTACGCAGTGTCTAAATCTGATCATTTTAGGCATTGGATATCGTTCGCATGAAGTTCGTTATGGGTTATTTCCCTTTGCTGTATCCGGATGGAGGTAGCGTCGTTATTGGAGGTTTGTAGTGTCTTTTTTCTTTTTGACGGTTTGATCTTGAAATCAACACAGGGGTGTGTATGGATTTTATCAAAGAGATACCATTGAATGCTAAATATGAGGTCATATCGAGAATTGGCTCTTGGGACGAAAAATGGGTAAAGGCCTTTTTATCGCTGAATTCTCGCATCTCACATCAAATTAAACCTACATTCCCAACTAGTTCTACCTTATATCACATTTCGTCACTTTTCCGAAGTCGAAACCCAAAACCAATAATTTCACGAAAAAATCTCGCGCAATCATTCTGGGTGAATCGTTGCCCGTGGATGCAGTTATTCACTGCACAGCAGTTTCACGCATTTGCTTCAAGACAAATCGAATCACCATACCTCCCGTCATAGCATTGGCTTGTATGGGTGTAAGATTGTCCTATATTTTATAGCTCATAACGTGTTGCAATTTACTTTCGTTGCAGTTCCAGTTATCTCCTTCGAAATTCGCGGAGGTTCAGTTGTGGCGTACTAAAGGAGCTAAAGTCAACATACGTGATTTTTACGCTGGTGGCTGGCGGAACGTTCCTGAGGGCCAAAGATGGTGGGAAGATGCATTTATGGAGATCGAACAGGAGCGCATCCTGCGTCTTGCTGCGATCGGGAATTCTACAGGGCTTACACAGACGGTACAGGATTAGATCTAATAAGCTCGCAGACTGATCAGTTTTTTCTTTAATAATATACAACATTTGCCGGTTGAACGGTTTCTCTAGATCTTTTCGGGCTCAAGTAGTCCCGAGTCGTATTACCACTTGCTAGTATTACCACTTGCTACAGCGCAGTTAAGAATATGAACATTTTTCAAAGAATCATCAGCCCACAGCGTTACGCGAGCAACCAAAAAAAAAAGGGGCTGAACAATCTAAACATTATTTCGTAACTTTGATGATCACGGTCAAATGATTCGTACAACATTGAGAGGGGTCATGAAGAAATAGAAATGATTGTATATACACGAAGAAGAATAAATTCAAAGTAAATGAGATATAAAATCCGTGACAGATTAGCATCAAATCGTGGAGCAGTGAAAGTCTACAAACGCAAACGACGAAAACCTACACTGACATCTTATTCACATAAATCCTATCCCGACTAAAGACCCAAATGCAATACCCAGTATTACGGTACCAACACTCATCCAGAAGACCGATAAGTCCCGAGACATCATGATTGACTGTCCAGTAATCAAATTTCCACCATTGCTGTTTGGGATTTCTGTATTCGGAAAAAAGATAACTGTACTTCCATTTTGAACGATAGTTGTAGGATTGCCTTGAAATCCAGGTGGGGGTGTAGGGGAACTGCTCGCAAAGCCTCCTCCGAGACCCGTTGACGTAGACGTTGGGTTAGCTGTGCCGGTAGTATAGGCCCGAATGTAAGAGATTTCAAAATAAGCCTCGTCAAACCGTGGTGATCCTGGACCTGGGACATTGTCTGGATAACACGTTGGTCCGGTGCGCGGTGGATTTGGAGGTGATGGGTTGTTTGGTGGTTCTGAAGCACAAGTTTGCGTGTACACTTGCGGAAGACCTGCCCAGTCACCCTGAAAAAAAGTGGTAAAGAAATTTATGCATAGATACGGTAACACCTACACATAAAGTAATATCGATGACTAATTGTTGGGGACCGAAGGATTGGGACATGTTGCATGACGTTGAAGGATAACTGGCAACAGGATTTCCCCAGGATGATATATCGAGCGTATTGGAGGCGGTCGATGATTGCAAGTTCTGTGGTAAATTTGTTCTCTGAAACGGTTAATCTTGAGATTACTGGTAATTTTCGTCGAGACGAGTTCTGATGACCACGCACATTCCAAAACCATATACTTTCAAAACGTCAGTCTCAGTACATGTCTGATAATGAAAAACGAACAATACTCCGGCAACATCAAACTGAGTAGCCCAGACGCCCCCACCCGCTTGAGCAAAACCTTGACCAAAGCTCGCTTGATTGGTAGTGTCGAGTACTGTACATCCTGACGGGGTGCTACAATTGGGGCCGTTATTACTGAAACCCAGTTGATCAGGAGGTGTATCGTGGGCGCAACTAATTTTCAATGCGTTGGAAACGAAGGTCTAGATGTGGGTATACATTTGTACGCACCCGGTTAACGTATGAAGAGCCATTTGGTTCTGCGACATCAAATTTACGCCCTCAACAATGTCAATCTCTCCGTTATTTGGCCATTCTGTCCCTGTATTGGAGGAATATATTAAGCCGGAAGGAAAAAAAATAGAGAACGTTATGCTGCTTATTTTGTCCAGATTGCCGGCCAAACTGAGCATCCCCAGGGTAAGTGAACGACATCGAATATCCACACCGTACCGAAGTCATATTCGTCCGTGGATGTGATCCTGATCTATAATATAATCACAAGGATGCGCAATAAAATGTAGCGAGCTGCTGCGAGAGATTTTTTACTGACAGTATCCCTTTTAAAGTTGAACGGTACATTCGTCGTATTATCCACCCTTATAATGGCATGTTGAGCCTCGTTAATGGCAATCAGATTTTCAGTTACAGCAGCGCTCTGGTTTAACCAATTAACGTCTCCTGCGGTGTGGCAAACTGTGAAGGCAGCCGATAATGTAGGAGACGTTATTGACATACCGTTAGTCAAATTATCCCAACTCCCGTAAAACTCCCAGTTAGCAAAAAAGGTCGAGCCTGGCAAAGAAAAATGATGTTATTTCGGTAAGAATTGTCGGACAGTGAAGAAGGGTTACCTGAATACTCTCGCACCTAAGAGAAACAATGTTAATCGGTAATTAGACGCAAGAAGAGACCGCGCAAATAAGACTTACTAAATCAAACCCCGAGCACCAAGTTACGAGAAACCAAAAAACGATATATACTCTCGACATCCGTTGCTGTGAAGTGTACGTAGCAGTGAACCGTAAACAAACCGTAAACGGAGATAGATTAGAACTAATAGGGTGACGCCCGGGTTCCGGTTATATGTACAAAGAAGGAAAACAAAAGCAAGAAGACGGGGAAATAAGAGAAAGAAGGAGGAGAGATAGAAGGAAGAAATTGTTGAAAGATGACGCCCTCATACCATAGAATACCATGCTGGCAGCATCTTCGGCTACAAAGGTCCCGATCATGCTTTGTGTGACATTGTGACATGCGACATGCGGCACACAGTTCTAAAGACGAACTTGGCCAGACTGCGTCCGTATCGCAGGATTCAACAGGATCCCACCAGATAGGGTTACGTTCATTGATATTCTCTGTACCCTGGTCGTGCGTCCAACGTGTCCCGAGTATTAACCCGACTATTCTACTCTCCGCGCAATCAAGACGCCCAAGACTCATGCTTGTTCAAAGGCATGTGTATTTTTACTCCCATCGTCGCATATTGGTCATGACCGAAATCAAAAGATCTACAAACGATGAAAGCCTTCATACAAGAACAGTGAATGTGATACTAGATCGGCTTGTTCGTACACGCCCGCAGCTCTGAACTCAAGGAAACCTCATGTTCGGTCGTTTAATTTCAAGCTCTCAACCGTATGAGAGTATCATAGTACATAATTTTCAGACACAAACAGCCCCAGCCATGTCGACAACATCAGATGTGCGACCCCAACGCATCAATACTACACTTCCAGGCTACCTTTCGTACGTACTTTGGTCAAGCACCCCTCCAGTTTCTAATTTGAATATAGTGTCGATGACTGCAGAAGCGACGTAGATTCAAGGTTCACGACTACTTCCTCGATAGGGTATACGTCATGCCATCCAAAATCTACTTCGGAAACCGCCAGTAGCCTAAGTAGCAGCAGCATAACCACAAGCTCTGTATCGTCCGATTCGGAAAGCATCAGTTCTTTAGAACTGTCCCCTCCACAAATTATCATTGAAGTCCTCGAAAACACCCTGAGCACTGATACCGGAGAGAACAGAGATCCGGAGACGTTTTTGGAGAGAGCACCAGAAGAAAGCGACAGCGATGGCAGCGCGATGGAATACCAGGATGTAGATATATACACTGACGAAGCGAGTGACGGAGGTAGTCTGCAATGGGACGAGCGAGCTTCCATCTCGGATACGGACGCAGTTTATAACTTCGAAGACTTCGAGGAAGAATCTTTTTAGAGATTAACGACAACCGATCCTTCCTTGCCTGATATGCTGTTATGGGACGTTTCCCACTTTACACTTCTTCTGCTTTGTACTTTTACATGCACATTCTTTAGCTATGTCTCTTTTTGATTAAGTAACGAAAACTTCAGACTGTATCATAAGCGTTTTCTTACACTTCCGGTTTCAGCACTAACGTGTGCTAATAGTTCCATGATAGTACGCAATAGTCGACAAGCGCCGATAAGCGTGCCCCAGTGAGATTTTGATTGTTGTCTACTCCGGATCCCATCAAAGTACACAGGCCACAGAATTTCCGATAGTATTGCTCCACGTCCATTCGTAAAACGTTTTGTTGAGAGCTAGCTAGCTAGCGCGCGTTCATCACCAGCCAACCACCACTTGACATCATTTTAGGTTAGTTCCTATGACAGAGACTCAGTGATTTCCGCGTAATGGATGCTAAGCTATACCAGTGCCCCTTTCTCTCGTTATACTGAACTAAACAAATTCAAACCCACAAGTAGGCGATCGCACGCTGACAGTCGTTGTATCCGAGTCAACTGCATTGTCAAGAGCGTCTGCACGTCATCGCAGTCAGCGTTGGCAGAGCAACCACCACAACATTCACATGATGCAAAACTTAGCCTCGACGGCATTGATTGCACAGCCCTTGAGAGCTTAGTACAAACAAGCTAAGAGAATGTGCCCCCGGCTGATAGCCGTAGATGTATAGTTACTTAGCTGATGCGCTATTGATATAAACTGTGCGTCTGCATTCTTTAAAATTCCCTCTCACCTTTTCCCTTTAGTCTCCTCCATCTATTAATACTTTTAATTGCCCCCCTTTCACCACACTCTCTATTTCTTCTTGACTTAAATTAATTCTCTTTTAATATTTTTTTCAGTCTTCTGTAACGGGGGTGTACCCATGGAAGAAGCGACATTGACAGCGGCGGTGAAGGCGCTGGAAGTTGTGATTCCTGGTATTGATGCGACCAGATATTTAAGCAGTGAGCGATTTTGATAGTTTTCGATAATCTGCTCGACAAACCTTAACATCACTCGTAGTTGCAGGCCTCATTGTGCTCCTTTACGATCATCTACTTCTGTTATCTGTCGAGGTATATTTATTGTTCACCTTGGGTTCCTCCTATGACATTTTGTTTTAGGTTGATGTCGTATGGCCCGCTAAATGGTCTATCTCGAAAGGTCTTTTTCTTATAAACCGCTACACCTTGCCCGTCATATTTTTTATTAATACACACGGTAGGTTTCACTTGGTTGTTCCTTTCCAAGTTTTCAGAATATAAGAAACTGATTTTTCGTCCGTTTTTTGTTTACCCGTACAGTACTTAGTGGAATATCATCAATGGGGTTAACAACTACTGTGAGAATTCCTTTATGATGCTCTCAATACCGTTCTCAATATTTTGTACACCTTTTAAAGTTGTACGCGGGCAGTTCTCCTTCAAAACAATGTCTTTCGTAACAAAGTCACTCTACAGTTGTCGTGTTTGGCTCCCGGTAGCTGCAACTTTAGGTATCACCTCATTGGCAATAGCGAATTGTAGGATTGGTTCTTTCAGATCTCTCGAGACATCAAGTTTTCTCATTTAGACCAACTTCTGCTTTTTTCTTTTAGTCTTCGTCGCTCAGAGGGTTTGGATTCTTTGGGCCCGTAACGTAGTCATCAAGAGATTTCTTGTGACCGCGTTCGTTCGTAAGAGCCTCTTCTGTCTTGCTAAATGGAAGGAAAGACATTTTTCCCTAGTGGTGTACACAACGACATATGCGATGATATGTTTTGTTTTTGCACGAACAGAGAGTGCGTCAGCTTATTTTCTACGTCTGTAATAAAAGACCAAGGTCAATCGGTCATTAGAAAATTTGGAGTTTTCTCCTGACCTTGGTATATGTGCACTTTCGACGAAACAGCCGCTACTTGTCCTTTTGTATTGTATTCCAGTGAGCTTATCAAAAAATCTCAAACGAGACGAAAAAATAACTGTTCTTTCATCCAGATCGCCGTAGACGTCTTCATCTTCCTTCTGACGTGTTATAATGCGTTTGATCGTCCTCGCCATTTGGAATCGTGGTTAATCAAACAACTTATTACCGATGGGATTGTTTATTTTGTGGTACGCGACTTGAACGTTCATAGAATGCCTTTTTCAGGTTCTTGACATACGCTGATTGATAGTGCCTTCTCAGTGAGTCTCCCCCGGCCTTATTATAATATGTCTTCATGATTAATTTGTTCTCTCCTCTCAGGCCTGAGACTATTCAACATTATCGTAATTGCCAGTCAGCCGGTAAGCTACTACAGTATTATTTACAAGCTAGACCGTTGATGGTTAACGTTCATCACAATATTTAAGGTTCAGTTCAGTCAATTGGGTGTATAGTGAGGTTTTTTAACATCGTTTCACATTTCTGTCCTTCAAACACACTTTCTAGCTTTATTTGGACCATGATTACAGCTTTGGTTAATAGAATGTTATTAACCCGAGAGTTCACCCAACAACACGATGATGATCTGGACGACAGTTTTGATTTTGATCCAGTAAATGTAGATGGAGTTCAATTTGATATGGTAACCGTGGAATCATCACTACTGGTATCTCAAGAATCGGAACGTCGAAGAAGTCATTTGCGGTGGTAGATAGAGCTCTGCCGCGCTGGAGCTATACATGGAAAGAATATTTACGTCTACTGCGTCGAGTTTATGTATATTCCTTACATGACATACGCCATTGTCAATTTGAACTTTCAGCCCCAAAATCGACTTAGCGAATGGAAGTTTCCGTGCACCTAAATTCAGTTGGACATACCCGCAAAGTTCAAACCCTTAAAAATGAATTAAGCCATCGCGTTAAAATTAGGGTCAAACGGAGGAAAAGGATAAATCATCGACTCCTGACTCACATGTGGAGGTTCTGCGACCTTCATGAGCTCAGATCTACACTCATGTAGAGAACACGTTGGAAGCTCAATGTTCTCTGAAAGTGTTTATTTGAGTCAGACGTCCTTGGAACCAACCGAGACGCAATCCAGATCTTATATAAACTCTCCGGCTGTTTACAGTAATTCTTTCCATTCTTTCGACGAGAGCGCAGGTATGGCTGCGGGTCGTGCAACGACTTCATCTCAAAACATCTGCTTGTTGGATCAAAGACTAGTACTCGAAGAGACAGAAGATTCGGAGACAGATTCGTTGTTAGACTGTGAGTAATTCCCTATTTAACCTGTACGGGACGACGAGCTCAGAGAAAGACGTTCAGATTATCTGGAACTGGACTCGAGTTCGTCATTGCCGTGGAGCACGCCTAGGTCGCTCAACTCGGATTTCTCCGACCAGAACGATCGCGAGAAGCAACTGCAAGTGCAACAGCCAGCATCTAAACCAACCATGGAGAGAACCAGATTATCAGCTGTTTCGAACCTTTCTCTGAGACGACACTCGACCCAGAAAACAGTCGTAGGGAAAAATCATCCAGTATTGCGCGCTCTTGAAGAGGAGGCTCGTCAGCTTCGTTGCGGACAGCCCTGCGCCGCTAGACATTGCAAATGTCTTGGTCTTGAGACAATTCGCGATCCGGAGTTTTGTTCAGAGTATGATATTCACCGTTCTCCAAGTCTGAGTATATCTGATCTCTGTCTTCGTAGTCTGACGGTATGCCTAAGTGCGGTTTGTTGTCCCTTCTCAGGTTTCCATTAGGATCAGTTACTTGTTTACCCTACTGAACAAGATTAATCCATCATAGATATCATAAGATCGTGTAAAATATCTTTTTTTTTCTTTAGTGAACACTTAATTATCTTGTATGTAATCGTAATATCGAATCTATTGACAATGTTTTAATGTCACTCATACGCCAACACAGGAGGTCCTACTCAGATTTTGTGATTGGGGCGAAATTTCTTATTGAGTGATATTAAAAGAAAGAAAAAAACGACTACATAGTAGAGAACATTAATGCGTGGATATAAATTACAGGATACAAATATGCATTGACAATGCGTAAGCTATGGACTTTCTGCTCAGTATAAAGATATGCGGATGCAGAAATAATTAAGAAAAGGTAAACGTTTCGATGAGTTTATTTATTTTTTATTCTTCTTTATCTTCTCCTTCGCCTGTGATTGGGGCTACATCGAGTTCAATTTGCAATCCGTTGTCCAGCGGAAATCGTTGTCGGCACCATTCCCAGGGCATCCAAGGAACGACGGTGCGGCCACGAGAAAAGGGCTGGATGTTATCCTCGAGTTCCGACTCTGAATCTGAAGGCGGTGAAGGTATGAATACCGGCATTGTAGTATGACGGCGAGGCCGAGGCGTCAGCGCGTCTTCCGGATCGATAATGGCCTCGTTTTCTTGTTCCGAACTATCATCTAGACTAGGTCTCGTATCGGAGTCCGGTTCATTTTCTTGTAATCTGTCGTCCTCCAAAAGCAGCCTTTCTCCCCGATATCGTTGATTCAGAAAGGGGCTGTGATCTTCTGCCGTTTCGGGATCTAACGGAGTATGTGAAACCACTGAATCTGACAGGCGTACTGGAGGTGTAAACCGATTTTGCTGACGAAACGTTGCTGTTAGATCCGACAATGGTTGACGCTGTAGTACAGGCAGAACAGGAAGAGAGTCCCGTCTGACAAGTCCGCCCAGTCGTGGTCGTTGTATGTTTGGCAACGAGCCCCGACGAATAAGCTCAGGGCTTGCAGGATTGAGGTTGGAATGACGATATAGCGTGTCTACTCCGACGCGCAACTGGTTCGGGATACGAGCCATATTAGATGAAAGAGCATTCTGTATCGGTCCCGAGGTCGTTGACAGTGAAGCTGAAGATATAAGAGAATCTCGCCGTGAAGAACTCGACAGTCTGCGTCGAGCGCGCGAATAACCCCCCGTCCTTCTGGAGACGCTAGGCGAAGGTCGTAAACCTCTGGTAGGTCTACTTTCATTCCGCGATATCGACCCAGGCTCATGCCTTGAACGAGATCGTAGCCTAGATACAGAGTTCTCGACATGGTCCTCGCCGTCATTATCGGAGGACACGGGACACTCATCCAGCTCTCGGGGTATTCTCCATGATCTTCGAGAGGATGACCGGTGCTGGGAGGATGAAGATCTTGGTAGCGCATGTCGTGGAAGATGCCTAGAAACGGTCTCCACTTCATTAAGGAAAGAAGAATTAACGGGTAGAGGTTGTGGATGAGACACAGGAGCTGTTGCAATGACGCGAGGGGAAGACGGCGACGAAGGACTAGGAGATTGGTAGCGTGATACGAGAGTGATGTCAGCGTGCTCTTCCACAGCTGAACGCACGCTATCGGAGGAATGAGAGGGGGAATATGCCGTAGAAGATGCTTGTTCCAAGTATGATCGCGACATTTCCTCGTCTTCGTTCCTTGGCGCCGAAACCTCGATGGTATGTTCCAAAGACTGAGAGGTTGATATCCCTTCCAAATCCATAACAAAATCATGCGAAGGTTCTACTGATATCAATCCATCATCAACATCCTCCGGAAATGTCAACAATGAAGCTGAATCGAAGGCAAGGTATGGTGATGTGAATGAATTAAGAGGCGTTGTTGGTAATGACGGAACTAAATCTTGCGCTGACAGTTGCGGTAATGGCGGAGTATAATGGTGGAAGGACGACGAAGCTGATATCAGAAAGTCAGTGAAAGAATACTTTGAACAACGAAAGTTGTCGTACTGAAGGGTTCCAAAGTGTTGCTGTCCAGGTCCTCAACACTGGCTACTATAGCGTCCAGACTCCGAGCTGTATCGAAAGGGGCGTTTGATAAGGCCTGAGGTATTTCCGCTTGGCTGACGTCGTGGCTTGTCAATTCCGACGGATCGTTGAATAGTGTAGACTGATCCGCAGCTGAAGAAAGCTGGGAACTTTCTCGTGTTGAAGTAAGGTCCCTACTTGATGGAACTAAGGAAGGCACAACAACGGCTGATCCAAAGCTTGAAGTCGCATCAGATGGAGGAGAAGCGACTTCGATTAGGATCCCAAGGTTTTCCACCTCCCCAGTAATCTCATTGCTCGCTTCAACATCGACAACCATAGCAGGAGATTCGTAGGCGATAGGGAGAGGTGTTGGCAACGTGCTAGACGATGCGGAGAACGAGTCGAGAGTGCCAGTATTCTGTACGGTAGTAGTATTGGGCTCGACCGCGGGGTTGATTACTGCATCTTGTACATCTACGGTATCTGATTCTGAATATGCCATGCCTTTTACTTCCGTCAAAAGACGTGTCTTTTTAAAGATACCAAATAGACTTCCTCACCTTGTACACGTTCTGGCGTTTGATAAGCCTGAGAGTCGTCGGCACGGAAAGGATTTGATAGTTCGATATTTAGTAAGTGTAAAGACGGCTGTTGTGAAGAAGCGGAAGTAGAATTTGCCCCAGTATTATTGGTGTGATGATCATCTGATGCTTGCACTTCAGTCACAGCGTCCATCGCGGATCCGAGCACTTCATGCTCGCTGCCGGCAGGAAGTACGTTAGGCGCATGTTGATCTTGCAACGTGTCGGAGCTGGGGTCAATGACTTCCGTTTCAGACATTGTTTCCTCATTAGATTCACGAGGCTGAACAGTGTTGGACAGGCCTGAAGATCGTAAGTCGATTGCTATAGCTGGGTACCATGGAAATAACTGACCACGCATGCTATCATCTTGCGTGTGCGTCGAACGATGGACTGAAACTACTTCAGCTAAACTTTGTTCGTCCAAAGGATGAATTGCGTCGTTAGAGGCGGGTATAGGATTGGACGGCCATGTCACCCAGAAGACGTTGTTTGGTTCTGGTCCCAAGTTGTTTGGTCCGAGCTCCTCTTCAAAAGAAAGCAACTCGTCGGAAGATGACGGAGACCAGGAGGGTAATGCATATTCTTGCTGGGACTGTAGCCCAGCTTCGTCAGAACTGGCAATGGGAAATGAGATAGAACCGTATAGATCCTGTGATACGGCTGTGGGAAGCCGGTCTTGAGGATGGGAAACAGTAGTACTTGGTGTTCGTGGCCCTAGGGAAGATCTTGAATTTGGGCTGACGATGGGCGTTGTTGTCAGGGGTTCCAAATAACGCCAGTGATACGGATATGAATAGTGCCGTTGTTTTGCGAAATCGTAGGGTTTTGAAGAGGTAACGGCGGAAGCAAAGAACACAAAACGTTCCTTCGGTGTGTAGCCAGCTGGACCCATGTCGTTCAGTACAGGCTTGCCCTGTTCATCAAAAACGGCGGGTGCATAACGGAACCCAATTATGTTACCGCTTTTGTAGAAAGTAGCAGCAAAGTTGTGTTAGACAAAAACCCCGAGTGGCCATACTTTTAACAAAACTTACCAACTAGAGCAGGCAAGTACCTGCCAATCTAGCTGACCCCACGAATTCATCAAAAACTCCACAAGGGTACTTCTTTGCTCCATATCCAAGTAAGATCTATCGACCCTCCTTACGCTTCCCGTAGCAACCTGAGCACTATAAACGCGGTGTGTCGGGCTGACATAGGCACGGTGTGTAAGGATGGTTCGGCAACCAGTAGACGGAAATTCAAGGGGCAGATCCTGAGCGGTTGAACTTGAAGACGAGGGACGAGGTTTTAACGATTCGTAACGTTGCATAAGGGACCTCAGACCGGAAGGACGCATGGGTTTCATGTCGTCAGGCTGATTGAACTTGAAACGCCATGGCAAAGGTGCGCCGCAAACCAAGGTAACATAGGGAGGCTGTGGTCGTCTACCATGCACTGCGCCCCGTCTGCGCAAACGGGAAGCTTCGCCTGTCCTGACAACGTCCTCTCCTACATCTCTGGTAATCAACCTAATTTCGTTAGGATCATATGTTTGGTCGTTTTCTTCTTCTTCATCTGTAGCCTCGCCGATGAAAAGGCTTTCGCGAGCGTTGCTGGTTGTCAAGTAAGGTGTGGTAGTGAGTGTAGATGGTGCATTGGTAAGCTGACGGGTCGCACGAGCGCCGTCTGCAGCTCGCTCTTGAGCAGATGAACGGCCATTAGGCATCGTTGGGTGCCGCAGATAATAAAAAGAAACAGGTTTAAAACGCTTAAAAGACGAGAAGAGCCAACAAAGAATTTAACAAGTCCGGGATGATAAATGTGCGGTTTTGACGTAGGGCTTACTTCATCTGGCCCATTCACGTGGTCAAATTTACAGCCCTCCAACAGCACGCCCATAGCGATCTTAACAAGCACTACGAACGCGAAACGGCATGTATACACGTTTTCGACAATTGGCACATTGGCACGAAGACACACGCGTTTCGGAGGCGGATATGAACACGGGATTAAGTCGTTTTTATATTGTGCCGTCATCGACAAGAACAATCATTGCAAGAAAGTGCCCGCATTTCTTTTGTAAGATGGTGAATCAGATCAATTTCAGCCATATCAATCTGCTTTGGAATGTGCCTTAGGGAGTCCCATGACTGTTGCTTGGTTTTTCTCTTCGGCGACAAGAAAATGTATGTAACTGTTTTCCTATTCATGAGTGCTAAGGGTACCGTTACTGAACCAAAAGTAATAAAGATCCAATACATGAATCGATATCGATGTGCCTGTCATTCCAAATGTTTGTAAAGGGAAAATGGAAGCCTTATTTCCGAACCTAAACTGTTCTTTCTAAGTTCAAGAAAAAGAGACTCCCAATTGCAAAAGTATCCGACCCTTTACCACTCAAAGTCTTACTCTATTTGGACGAGGAAAAATATGGACGTGTCAACTGTCCTTACAGCTCAAGGATTCAACAGGTTCGAGCTGATATCCAATCATGTCAGGTATAATATCAATGAGCCCTTGTCTTGGAACTAGCTGACACCTTTTATTTCGAAGGGGCAGGCCGTTCAAAACTTCTCGCACTCAGATTGACCCATAAGGCTCCAAAAAAACGATCTTCCCCCCTTCTGTCTTCTTCGTTCAATAAGAAACCAAATTCCATCAAAGTCTAATCTTCAATTACAACCGGAGAAAGATTCCGCAACACTTCAGAATCGACGAGCGTAAATCCTTGTCACGAGACACTCTTTTAGGTTGATATCCGATGAATACCGGATTTCTCATAAGATTTCAGAAAAGGAATTTCAGTTTTACTCACATCTTTCATGGCAATCACTGATTTCGCTCGTTCATTCATGGGGAATAATATATTTTCGAGACAGTGTTGCCGCAGGAAGAATCCACAGGTTATACGTCCCGTCCAAATTACCGGGCAGCCTTTGAGATTTGAACCATTTTATTAATGAATTTATCATTAATACGGCCGGTGCATATGCCCTGCGCGTTATAAGTCGCGGAGTCGCTCCTTTAAATGCTTACCCTTCTCAATACGCTAATTGGGGAAAGCTGAAGAACTTGGCTTACTTTTCTCATCTTCTGCTTCTATCGTTCCACATTTGACACGTGTACTTCTAAGATAACGCAAGCGAGTCGATTTCTATTTCCCGCATCCCATCGTCAATTTCTAACGCCGCTGCTTTTGAACTTGTTTTCTCATGCTTCTGACGCTCTAAGATTGCTCATATCTCATGGTAAGGTACTTTTAACAAGCCGGTCCCTATCCCATCACTTACGATCAACAGTAAATGTAATGTAATTATATTGATTACATTCAAGTTCACCATATTTCCTCATTCCTCGGTTATTACGAGCGGCTGATGATTGGTGAAATGACGTAGCCTTTTCGTCGGCGGTCCCAACCAGCGTTTGGATCATTATAAATACCGATACCTCAAACGCGTCAAACTCAGTGTGCTCCTACAACGTTATATTGACACTTCGGCTCTCAAGAATTTCTATACCAATATATACACGTTTTTCTTTAAATGGACGTATCGAAAAAAGAAAGCAAAGAGTTACCAAATTATACGACTTTGAATTATAGTCAGTTCTTCGTGGCAGGTACGAGGGTGTCATAACGTTTTATCTGCAGTCAGTTCCTATTATAGTAACCCTTTCTTCTTAGGTGCATTATGTGCAATGTAAGGCATTTTTTGTTCACCATTTATCTTATCTGAAGCGTTTTCAACCGTATATAATCACTAAGGGTTACACATGGTGCAATGACACGTAAATGATCTTTTTATTTTAAGTATTAAAACTGACAAAGCTTTGACTAGCAATTGACGTTGTGAAAACTCGAATTCAGATTGACCCAGCGCTAGCCCGTTCGTCAATGTTTTTGGCAGGTCGTAAAATAGTAGCAAGCGAAGGACCCAAAGGACTCCTCACCGGTTTTGGCCCAACGGCTGTTGGATATCTTGTTCAGGGAGGAGGTAAATTCGCCGGATATGAGTATGAAGATTTTTTCTTGGTTAAATTGAACTAGTAACATGAATTTCACGCAGATTCTGGAAACGGAATTTTGTACAGCTTGCCGGTTCACAAGAGTATGCGAGTAAACATCGGACCGCCATTTATCTAGGTGCATCCAGCGTCGCCGAGTTCGCATGTTCCCTTTTTAATTTCATCATCTTCATCAAAGCTCATTTCAGTACTTTTGGGAAACATGCAGATTCTTTGCTGATATACTTTTAACGCCACTTGAAGCCACCCGGATCCGTTTGGTTTCTGATAGAACCTATGCGTCCGGCTTAGTCACTGGTTTCATGCGACTGGCTCGTGAAGGAGGCATACGCGATATGTATGCTGGATTTATACCCATCTTGCTGAAGTGGATATCTCTTTTTCTTATTGTTTACAATCTCACAAGCCCTGTTCAGGCAAATACCATACGCAATTGGGCAAGTAAGTTTCTTTCTCAACTGCAGACTCCGAAATTGGATAATAATTGAGCAACTTTTCCAATTAGTTTACGGTCAATGAGTTCTGTCATGAAATAATATATCGTCAAATGACGGAGGAACAAAAGCGTTCTCTGTCGTCTACTTCGCGATTTAGCATTGCCTTGGGCTCAGGAGTTATTGCCGGTTTCGCCGCAGCCATATTGAGTCACGTATGCTTCATTACCGTTGAAAATTTGAATGATCACGTTCATTAAAACTCATTATTTCAGCCTGCTGACACTCTTCTAAGTCAAGTTAGAACATATTCAACTAGTTTTGCTAATACGTGGACTCAAAGCTACCTTATAGATCAATAAAGGACATGGCCCGAAAGGCTCTATGTTAAGTCGCCTTGCAGCTCTTTCGAGGGAGATTGGTCCAGTGGGTATCTGGGCGGGTTTAGGACCTCGGATGGTTATGACGGCCGGTCTTGTTTCCGGACAATTTCTTATTTATGGTGCTATCAAAGACGGTTTGTCTGCATACTTTCTGTCTCTGGTTGACAAATCTGAGAAGACCTTCACAATCAGCTTTGCACGCACCCCCCGGTGTCGAGATTCATAAAAGCGTTTAAGCGGCAGGCATTCAAAGTCTTTTTACGAAATGAACGAACAATAGACAAATATTTCGCGCTGGAATTGGCTTTTGAGTGTTTATATTGTAAAATTTTCAGAGAAACGAGAGGCAGACCGCTAACAATAAGTTTGAATTACCCAAATGACACGAATGAAAAACTAAGAAGAATAAACTTCAAGCTTCCCTATGATTTAAAGGCGTACTATGAATATTCATCGAAGTTAGTTTCATATTATCTAGTCGAGTTCAATTGACATAGGACTATTATTCAGAAGAATTTAAAGATCGTTGTAACTCATTAGCGACGTCAGAAAAACGCCCGTGATTCCGAAAGGGGGGGTCATTTTATGTATAGTCACCATGAACATTCAATATTCAACATTTCAACGTTTTCAACCCTCAGGCCTCACCTGTGGCGCGAGTAGAGCACGTTTGTTTCAATTGGCACTTAAAAAAAGAGCTCATCCTCTTTCTTTTTAATCTTCTGCGTCTAGCATTCTCTTTAGCTCTTTTACCGATTTCTCAAGAAAATGGAACCAGCACCTCACCCAGAACTAATTACAGATGACAATCTCCCTCCAAGCAATGATCGTCATTTTTCGGAGCAAGATTCAAGTAATATTGTGCTGGCTAAACTTCGTGGCATGTCTGTGGTATTGATAATCACTGGACTTTTTGTACATCTGTGACATTAATTGTTTCTTTTCCTCTCCCAGATATGGCGCATTTGGCCGGCTGTTCTCCTTCACGCAGCTTTTGCTACAGGCAAACCTTTATCTCAAAACCGTATCATATGTTTTTGAAAGGCTAACAGTACTTTTCTTGGGACTGACAGTTATCGTATCTATATCGAACTATACCACCGTCAAATTTAATATCCCCAATATAATGCTTACCTTGCTTGGTTTGTACATCATACCTTAATAGCCATCGTCCTTGTCCTGATTTGTATTACCGAATAGGCGTTGTGATTGGATTCGTGGTCAGCTTACGAGTCTCCAGCGGGTAAGAAGTTCTTTCATTGATTTATTACTGCACCTGACCGTTATTTAGACATGATAGGTCCTAGTCTTGAGTCCGTATTTTGATTATTACTAACCTTCGGATATTTAGATACTGGTGGGGTCGATGCGCTTGGTCAGATCTCATCAAAAACAGTCGTACCATGTCCCGGCTCATTTGGATACACTTACCGCCTCGATTAAGCATAACTTCTGATTCGTCACTCGACCGTTCGTCTCCAGAAAAGACAGATCAGGCAATGAGAGAGAAGCGAATGATGATGGATCTTGTTGAGGCGTACGTCGTTCGGACTTCAAGTCCTTCCTCATAAACACACACTATGTCTTATGTTATTAGATTTCCTGTTTCGCTCAAACATTACGTTCGAGGTTGGTTTTACTTAGCTATGCTATATTACATGATATTTTGATCTCGACCAATGTTTCCGCTTACAGGCGAGCTAGGAATATACTACGAGGATTTGTATCCTATCGTTCGTCCCTTTCACGAACACCGTGTACATTCAAGGGATATGGATACCACACAAGAGAACGCCGCACATCAGAATGACTCTTGTTGTGCTTCGACCGCTAATTCTTCTCGCACTCATCTTCTTATACCATTTGAGGTTACAGCTCTCGTACCCCAAGGCTCGGGTGCACCCTCGATAAACTCTTACGGGTCCACGGTAATAAATAAATCTCGGCCTACACGCTCACATGTCCCGGATTCGTCCAAAGTTCAACTTCTTCCAGCTGAGCTGTCTCTTCCAAGTCTCAGTCCTTCACCGGACCTCATACCCTTTGGATCGTTTCTCGTGAAGATGGGCGGGTTTATCTGTGAGACGTATTATATTTCCTTATGCTGACAATCTGAAACTGGTTGGCCTTCAACTTGAAGGTCATCTTATCAGCCCGTACACGTGGTATACCGCTTTAAGAGATTTCTTACGCAATCAAAACGCTGGTGATGAAGAAACTGAATATGTTGATAGAAACTATGCGGGTGCCCGCCGTCACCTTCACAGTGTTCGCGGTGGGTGTCGGTCACGGGCTGCAAGACGGATCCATCATGGTGGACGTAAGCACCAGCCTCGTCTTGCTGGAGACGGCGAAAATCTTCCTCTTGAAATAATACGATGTATGAGTGAGTGGGTATGTGTCCTTGAGAGTAGGGGGGTAGCTAGTGGTAAGCATAAGATCTGTATTGCGAAGGAGGACCCCGAACTCGTTGCATCTTCTATAGGAAATGTAATCGGAGGAATCTATGGGTGCATTGCCGCTTACGAAGACGTACTAGGAAGTGAGTTCACCTTTGTGCTCTTTTCGAAAGGATCAACTGAGCTATTGATCTCAGCATTGGAGCGAATCATAACCACACCACTTCCATAGTAGGTTTTTGCTTTGACTTCAGATTTCCTCGTAGATTTAGTCCCTACCCATGCAGCGTTTATTCCCAGCATATTAGGTGACTTATGTTTTTAAGCCTAAGCCTTTTACGTATTCAATAAATTCCTTCTGTTAGACAGTAAGTTGGCTCAGAAATTAACTCAAAAACACAGCGGCTCGCAAAATAATAATTACATAACAGTACCGTTTGGCTATACCTTTTTTTCCTACCTTTTCAGTTGGCCGAAGATTTTCAGTGGTCCGCTATCCCTGGAGTGACTGTAGCGGCTTTCTTCTACCTTGGATTTCTCGCTGCAGGTCTGTAATACATTGAACCTACTCTCGTCACTTCGGAACTTGTTTTATATCCGACTAATCATAAAATCCAGGTGATGAAATAGAACAACCATTTGGTATGCTATTTATTTTCGTGGCTGATTTAGTCCAATGTTTTACGTATACACCGTCTAGGGTACGACGAGGTGCGTCGATTCGCCCAAAACGTTTTGGGTCTTATATTAATCCATTAAAAATTATGTTGGTCAATATTTGTATCACCAGGATGATTTGGATCTGGGTTTATTCTGCCGAGAAATTATCAAAGCCGATTTACAAATGTTAATGGCTACCCCTTGCGCTAATGCCTCGACCAGTTCCCAGCGTTTCAAATCGGAGATCGTCGAAACTCGTACAGTTGTCGAGCTATGTGCAGAAGATGCAAAGAAAGGAAAGCACGTGGACGATGAAAATGAAGACATTTCCATAGATGTGGCTTAAACGGCTGTCATTATTCTCAAGGCAAATCGCCAATGGTGGCATTTTGATAAAAGTACCCAGGGCACGGCGCCGATGTGTCACCTGTTCAAGATACAATAATAGGACTGAGAATTTTAGTTGCTCCTTGCTTACGCAAAACCTGTAATTGTGATTGTCCGATTGCTCCTCTAATATGCCGTGTTACATAACATCATTGGTCTTTTGTTTTCTCTCCGCCAACATATGAGGATAACGGTTGGTTTCAAGTTGGCGCCGTGCCTAATCCTCGACATCTTTTTCATTGATCGTGCATCATGTGTCTTGCGACTCGTGCCACGTTATATTAGGTGCGCAACGTAAGGCAAGAAGTCCAATTGAGTACGGCGGTTCATTTTATGGATGGACATTGAAAGTGTTTGTCTTCTTTGTATACAGGCTATTGTGACGAGTCAAATTTGATCATTTGACAGGGCTTACGCTGACCTACGATTACTGTTCTGTCTGTCGCTTTTCACGAACTTTCCTATAGTTTTCACGTATCGTCCGACACTGTGGTATGCATGACGCATGCATATGTACGTCAAACCAATTACTGGATATAGTCCGTCAAAGTGTTCAAGCCAGTCAGATTTCGACGCGATTCCTGAGGTTGGAGCCTGAAATTAAAAGGACGTAAGTAATCGGACTGCGATGAAATTAATTGTTTATTTTGAAAAAGCCAATACCTTAACGAGAGGTGGCTACCTCGATTATTTGTGTGCTCGATGATGTTGGGCCGACATGTGATCAGTACTTCTTTTTCGTTAAACCAGGTCAAATGCCATAGACTTCTCCGCGGGTGGGATGGCAAGAAAGCCGAGAAATGGGCCCTGTCACGAGTGAATGAGCTTAGTGGGCCTCTCAGAAACAATCGGTTTACCACATGTCATTATATCATGTCATGCATGGTATTGTCGAAAAGAAAGAAAAATATTTTATTATTTTGCGTGCGCTCTCCATCCTATTTCAGTGCCATGGGCTGTATTATACCCATTTCATTATAATTCAGTGATTCCGTAGGCGGCTGATAGGCGCGAACCCCGAAAGAAAGCGGAATCAAGGACACCCACTCCCACCTTGGTAGTAGGCTAATAGTGCTTTCAGGGGTCAACCGGTCACAACTACAAGGGCATATTTTGGGTCAGTTAAAAATGCCGTGTATGTCGATGTCAATTTTGTCTTGTCTTCTTGCCTTTTTTTTTCCAGCTATCCACAACCTTTCCATCCGACACGGCAACTTCGCGGTCAACTTCTGTAGCACTGACTGATTCTCCAAAATGCATGCGACACTAAGTTTCCTTTTTCTCGTTGTCGCCCATCCCTTCATCTCGATGTTCGCCGTGTTGATTCTGTGGACATTTTATTCACTTTCTCTTCACCCTCTTGCCAATGTACCTGGACCAAAGCTGGCCGCATTAACAACTTTATGGAAAACTTACGCAGTCTTTCGGGGTGACTTTACTGCTCAACTACGTATTCTCCACGCGCAATACGGCAAACGAGTTCGAATTGGTCCAAATGAGGTTCGTCCTGTCTTCCGTTTCATCCACAAAAGGTTAACCATCAAATTTCAAAATCAACCAGGTTAGCATCGTTTCCGCCCATGACATTAGTCAGATTTATGGCCATAAAGGAAGATTTATTAAAGGACCGTTCTATCGTGGATGGGCGTTATTTGGGACGGGCTATTTCTCAGAAAGAAATGAAGAAAAACATCGCATCTCTAGGAATCGTGTTGCTAGCATCTACTCGTTGAATAACGTTCTTTTATTAGAGGGTCAATGCGACATCTGTTCTACTATGCTTTTTCAGAAACTCGACGAATTGGTAGAAGGACATACCATTACAGATATCAGCGCCACTTTGGCTGGTAAATTGGTCCACACTGCTCATCTCCGCGAATTTAGTTAATTCTTGGGTTTCAGCCTATGCTTACGATTCTATGGCTAGAATGGGGTTCGGTGAATCTCTCGGTAAAGTTATACCTTCGATCCTCCAAGCCCTGACTCATAACTCATATCTTGTTAAAAGGGTTCTTATCGGATGAAATGAAGGCCAAGAACGCCATTCACGAATTGTCAAGAGCGCACCGTATAATCGTCGTATTGGGCACTATGACAACTATTAATTGGTTTAGCTCATTTAAACCTCTTGTGAAGATTGTGTTGAAACTTTTAGGGCATAAAGGGCCCGAATTGTTCTTGGCTTACGCCCGAACATATGTCCAAGAACGATTAAAATTACGCAAGGATGATCCCCTTCGATACGAACAACATAAAGATTTACTGCATCAATTTTTGGAACATGGTTTCAATAATGCTGACAGCGGCAAGGCAAATAATAAAAATCTACCTGTCCAAGACATAATCAAAGTATGAATTCTACTATTTATCATATCCACATACTCTCATCGATTTTGACTTTTCTCTTTTTCCTTCTTTCAAAAATAAAAGAATTGTATTATGCTTTTGTAATTTCTTTTCCCTTGTCCTTTATCTTCTATTTTCTTTCAGCCTAACATTTTTTTCGAACTTAGCATGGCAGGCGCGGATACTACTTCTGCATCGATGACTGCTTTCCTACGTTACGTCTACGCTCATCCGCCGTCGCTTGCCTTGCTTAGACAGGAGATCGACGATGCTATTCAGGCAGGAAGAATATCACTACCACTAACCTATTCAGCATCAAGAACACTCCCCTTTTACAACGCTTGCCTCAAGTCAGTTTCTCCTTCCTTCCTCAATACAATTTTCCAATTTGAACTATTAAACTAATCACATACGTCAGGGAAGCTATGCGTTTAAGTCCTGTGATTGGCATGCCGCTTCAACGAGTCGTTCCTAAAGGCGGATTTCAAATCGATAATGATTTCTATCCGGAAGGAACATTGATAGGCATGGTTCCTCAAGAAGTCCACACGGATCCTGGCGTATACGGAGATGACGCTAACCAATGGAAACCGAGCAGGTGGTTATCGGGAAATAAAAATGAGCTGGAACGATATAATCTCGCGGTAAATTTCATTCGCTGGATTCCTCGATCTTTTCCCTTTGATCATGTATTACTCTCATATACGCACAGTTCGGCCAAGGAAAGAGGATTTGCTTAGGCAAAAACATCGCTTTAATGGAGATGTCCAAATTATTGGCGATGGTGGTCTACCGGTATGATCTCGAGATTCTCGACACCAAAACACCGTGTAAGTTTTCTGGTTCGTGGTTTCGCACACCGCACGAGTTTTTTTGTCGGATAAAAGAGAGAACGGACTGTATCTGACCATCAAAGATTCTAACGATATTTGGCGCTTGGAACTTTGTTAACTTACAGTACTATCTCTGATCTTATTTAATTAACATTATCACTTTTGTAATACATATCGATTATCCGCAATGATTCTTGCATTATGACACGTGTATGCAGTCGCATGCCACCAAATTATAATCGGGTATAAGTAGAACTGTAGCTTCCCGTGGAAATGATTTCATTTATATCAACCTTATGTCATAATACACGTTCCAATCTCCAAGCGAACTTCTCTCTCTTCTAGCTCTGAATCATGTGTGTAGAAATCATCGAGTACGCCACAAAAATGGTTACGTCTTTTGCATTTCTCGTCCGATTTCTAGTAATTCATACTCCTTATTGCCCGTACGATCTAAAGAACCTCACGTAGTACGATCACGCTTTCGCAGCATGTTGATGAATAAGAACAGTGCAAGCTCACTGGCAGACAAGCTCGTAGGCGCAATCAACTGACCATGTATGTCATATATGCACGTCACTCATGTACTTATTACATAAATCGATCTGAGGGGTGCCGGTGATTTGTCGTCCATACATGCAGAGAAAATTTGACTTCTGATTAAAACGAGCTTGACATGCGTTGCAAGCCGTCCCAGGCTGTCCGACTCGTGCTCAAAATTTAATCCATCAACGTCCATTATCATCCTCAGGCATAAAATTGCCAGTGTTTCATAGCTCATAAAGAATGGTCTTATTTGACTGTGCTAGAACGTAACATTCGAGATAAAAATCTGTCATCGGTAGTTGAATACTCCGCCCAAAGCTCACTCCATCATCGACTTCTTCCAGGCTTCAATAAATACGTCTGGAGCTGAGTATTTTCAAAGGACTTTAGATGAATTACATCTAGTTCAAAGCTCAAGACTCCACATAGCTGTGGAACTCGGAATGTACCCCGAAAGCAACCCCAATGACGTCATCGTCACATATTTCGTTCGTTTCCACGTCCTTCAGCCTCATCCATCATGTACCGACTACGCGCAGCTTCAAGTATTTTACTAAACACAAGATATGATGTCGTTCCACCTGTGGCGTTCTCACAATTAGGCAAACGATTTAACTCGAAATCTACTACAGAGGGGAAAGATCATTCGTCCGATACATATCGCAAAGAAGAGTCCGCATCTGCTCCGAAATCTTCAAAAACATTTGTAGTTGATGGAGAAGAGAAAACCCAGAGACCTTTCGACCCGCCTTCAGGTATGTTCGACCTATCTAGTATCCAATGTTGAAGAAGCTGAAATAAACCTTGTTTGAATGTTATTTCAAGGTTCGTACGCGACGAAAGATTCTGACCAACCATATGACGAACCCATTCCGAAATCGGAAAACAATCACAAGAAGCCCCGTTATGGAAATTTGAACCGTGGTTCTGGGGGTGGGACTGCTCCTGATGTGGATCCAACTGGTAATCCGTTGGACCAAGGACGGGAGGGACGGAGGTAACTCGACGGCGAACGAATTACTAGCAAACCTAGTCGTATGAGAAGGTGTAAAGCGCTGCAATGGTGTATAAAGATAAATTTGTGTTTGAAAGACGAGCATTGTTAGGAACCCTCAACCTGATTTAACAACGTAAAGACCGTAAGACCGCAATATGAATATCGTGGTAGACGCAGTGGTCCCGCAAAGGTACATATGAAAACTACCCTCCGTTCCGTATCAACATGAATACGAACTGCGCAAAACTTTCAACCTCTTCTTAAAGATCAAATTGCGGAACTAGATTAAGGAACTAGATCCTCCTATCAATCGCGTGATCAATGTGACGCGTGATGTGTGACGCGTGACGATCGTGATCCGTAGAGCGCTTGCATAAGAGCGGCGTTTTCTGTCTTTGCTCCCGGAGGCCGCAATTCCGGCGGAACACTGACTCATTCTCAGTCAACTAGTCACGCTACAGCTTGAAGGTCTCCCACAACATCGCACACGTCCGTAATAAATTCATAGCGCCCTTTTTCTGAAAACCACATCTCCATTCTCCATAGGCTCAAGCTATTGCCAAAACGGTGAATTGTAATTGATGGCGCTCTTGGCTTAGCACTCCTCGCCGGCAAAAAATGTCAATCTAGCGGTGCACAGTGCACTATTTACGTACTTACCGCGACGGGACGCAAAGCCATAACCGAGCTGACGACTCACGTATTAGACGTTAGACAATCGAATTGATATATATTACGTATAGCGATGGACGTTTTGAGGTCTACGAGCACTGTCTTACTATCTTCCCTATTGACAACACGCGCAGACGAGTACGACTGCAACCATTCCAGCCTCAGGTAGTCGGTTCTCCTTTTGTTCCCATTTCATCTGCAGACCCTTCTTATTGTTTTGTTTTCGCAGATTTTTAAGTTACTCACATCTTAGAAAGCAGAAGAAATATGTTCCCGTTCGAACATCTCGTGTTCGATATACAACATTACATCATAACCCTCTTTGTACCCTCTCACGATCTATATTCATTGGCTCTTGTTTCCAAAAGCATGAACTCGGTTGCGATGCCTGCTTTATATAGGCACGTCAGACTGCTTCCTGGTTTAGCTTTTAGGTTCAAGTCGCCTCACCTGTCAGGTGCACATACAAAAAATTTATCACTGGCTCAGCAAAGTTTCGCAACACAAATTGCGTCATCATCATCCTCTTACAAGGCTGAACACGTTCGCTTCTTAGAATGGCACATGTCCTCCTATGGCGTTGCCCCTAGACAAGCATTCCTAGAGATATTCCCCAGGTTGCGGTACCTGCAGAAGCTCCGCATCATTAATGCTCATCCGACAAATATGACAGAGCTTAGTCTTCTCATTCCTCCATTATTTCCTCACCTAAAGGAAATAAGCATTGGTGGAATAACTCACTTGCCGTTCATTTTACCCATTCTTCACACGTCTCATCACCTTCGTGTCGTGACCGTCGATGCACCCAGCCCTCATTCTGTTCATCTTCAACTGCTTCAATGGCTTGCCACACACAATCTGGAAAACCTCGAAAAACTGACGTTACGTGCGTCTCTCCCCGCGGACGGCTTTAAAATCGATGAGATATTGGACGCATGGAATCAAATCCTTTATGCGGTACGAAACTCGGTCGAAGAAGTCGTATTGGGGTTCCGAACGTTGCGCGAAAACCAGGCTTGTACCGAAGAGGAACAACAAATGTTTTCTATGAAATTTGTTCATAGAATGTCATCTGTATTCTCTCCACAAATAGAGTGGAGGCGTCTCAAAAGAATCTCTTTAATGGGCGTTTCGCTTCCTGATGAAGATACGACTTCTGTGAGTCTGTATTCAAATACTACGTGAGAGATCCTTTCTTAAAGTTTACTACCCTCAGTTACCAATGCATTTTGCTCATATTTTACCTCGGTTGACCTCTCATATCTTAGATGAGACCCCCAATTCCGTTGATCTAGATTGAATCCTTCTTATCATCCAACGAGAACTCTCCAGATGGTGCATAACTTAAAAAATCATGTTTTCCCATGCTGTTCATTAGTTCTTTGGTAATATTCACGGTGAAACGTCTCGGGGCTTTATGCTTGTTGTTTATCACTGTTATTACATGTTCACTACCCCTCCATCAACTTGATGTACAGCGCGCTCATCGCATTATAAATACAGCCCCCTTGCAGCCTCCAAAAACATAACATTTACCCTCTTCATAACCTTCTTATTTTTCTGTGGAGGTGAAAGTGAGGCAGCAAGGACTGCTAGTGACCTCTCGTACTGTAAAGCAAGCTTCTAATGAGGCTTTCTATACGTGTTCGACAATATGTCGCTAACACCACCTTGCTACGCAATTTCAGCTCACTCACAGTATACTCAGCGGATGTTATTTGTTTCTCTTGTTGATCGACGCGTTCCATAATACATGCTGAGGAACGTTTGGTCCTCGGATCTATTATGTTGGCGTGTCTTTTGTTTCAATTTATTTTATATACCAATTCTATGTAGAAACTCATTATGAGTTGGGCAAGAAACTTCTTATTGGATACTATCATAATACTACTAGCATGAAAAATACTATCGTCAATGGCTTGAGAGAGACTGGCATCCAATTTCAGTCAGACTTATGTAACGATGGGAGCTGAGTAGACTTTCAAATTTCAAAGTTAAGTAGGTTACGTCTGTGATAGCACCAAATTACGACTAAATAAAGGGATAAATGTGATTGGGGCATTGTCGAATACGAATACGATGGACTTGTCACACGCAATCACACTCTATCATCAAGGTCATCATGCCCGCACCAGTCGCAGTTTATATCATCGTTGCAGTTGTTGGAGCAGCAGCGGCAGCCTATGCACTAAAAGAGGTATGAATACGGTTTTATCTTAAGGACATATTATTCACCAATGCGCTTTAATTCGACCTTCCAACCCTGCCGCTTCGTTTGCTGGTCTGTGGCGTTGCATCCGATTACACCCCTTTTCTTGGCCCACCATCTAGTTCGTATACGAACCCCATCTGAACGGAAAATTCGATGAATGGAAGCATCAAGCTCGAGCTTATTATCTGAAGAAACGTACATCACGAGAGGGTACTAGGGCGCAGCCGTTTCACTTCGCTAGTGAGGGTGATAGTGATGACGATGACGAGAACGAGAACGAGACCGATCTTGAGCTGAAAGGACTTTTCAAATCAAACAGCGAAATAAGATCTCAAGATAAAACGGAAGTTGCTGCTGCCACTGCTGTTGCGACGGGTGTATTACCTTCCATGTCAAGGTCTCTGGGAAACACTGTAACGCATCAAGATCAACAGCTCAGACAGAGAAACACTGGTCCGCTAGTTGATTTAGAAGAGGTCAGAAGATTTTTTCAAATTCCTTGTTCAGAAATATCACTGAATATTATCCATCTCGTTCTAGACACATTCGCATGATGCCATAGAGCTGTGTACGCCCTCCGAGCCGACAGCGACGGTTCTTACCCCCTTAAATCCTTTCCTGGACTCGCATTCACTTTTGCCCAAAGATGAACACGCGCTGGAGTCGTCTATTGAACAGAAAATCGAACGTGAACTATTATTATCAAGTCCTAGCTCCAACACTTTCTCTCCATTCTCTGATGCACATATCCTCGGTGTAGAATCCCCCGTTGTACTTTCACCCTCGATATCGCCCCGAAATCAGACCGTTCTCCTAGCACAAGCGAATCCTACATTGATTCCCGACTCTTCTTCAAACAATCCTTGGGGAAATATCTCAAGGGAAGCGTCATCACCTTCCATTATAGATTTGGGGTCGCTCATGTCTAGTTGGGATTCCGAACATGACTTTGAACGCGAGTCGAACCCTCCCCATTCGGTACTGCTAAGAGACGATATCCACGAGAGGGATCCACATGAACCAATAACATCGCCGGAAATAATAGCCTGGACTCGCGACGATACTGTTTCCGAGGATTCTTTTACAACAAACACCACCACGCTTACGTCTTCCGCGTTCACCTCTTCCATCGGGTCATCAGCTGAGGAAGAGCCCGCTAATGGCGGACCTAATTCTCCCCCCACGTTTCCCCATTCAGAAAGCAGTGAACAATCCGTTAACAATATAAGCGACATCGAGTGGGAACACGATTGGGACCATTTAAACGATGCCGGGCACAGACGTCCTGCACCCTAGATTACGTAATTTACAAGGTAGGTACATGAAGAACTTTTTCTTTTCTTGATATTCTTTGTATTTCAAGATTCACTTCTTGCCATCACAAATCTTCCGTGTCCGGTTTTTTTTGCCTTGCTCTGTTTGAAGCTGTTGTCTTTTTTAACTTATACTTTTTTGCGTTGTTTTCGCATTGCCCCGTGTACTTAATTTATTTGACGTATCTTGAAATGAAAACGATTACTATTTGTATTTGTCGCCATCTAATGACTCTTTTCATAGTTCATAGGGAACTTGTATTGTTTCGAAGACTCTAAATTCCAGTGTTTGGTTGGAGAATGATAGGGAAACTGTTATCCAAATAAACTAAACGGAGGTTCGGATTATCCACCATGCCAAAAACCTCGTTTTGAATCCTATTCTCCTCGGACAACAAGACAACTCCCTCGAACCTCCAACCCCTGCCGTAATGTTGAAGAACCGCAATTCAGTCTATCGTTTCTAGGATACCGGATTTATGCTCTATATAGTAATTCTCTTCCTTCTAAGCTTAAGACCCGGCTAATTATTTTGTTCATACAAAATTCTGTCGAGCTTAACTTCTCCCTTCGTCTTCCGGTCTGCAACGCCGGTTCATGAAACATACCATTATTTGGCTTGGTGAACATCAAAACGGGAAGCAAAGAAAAAGTGAAACAAGAAAAGTACACAAGAATTTTTGAAGTATTCAGTAAGGAAACCTATGAGTAACCCACGTATGCGACGGTCCCACGCAGATCTATCCGGCCGGCATCATTAGCGTGACGCCAGACCTTGTTTTTTTTTTGTTCGGTTCCAGTTGGAGTAATTACATCCGACGTCTCCCATTATTCTTGGAGGGCGCAGGTACATCTAACAATTAGATAAATGAACATCATTGATCCTTTTCATTTTCTCAGCACGAATACAAAGGTCTTCAGTGGCACATGAAGACTGATTATTCGCTTCAACGTCTACTAGGAAGATTCTCGATTCCTTTGTTGTACCCAAACACGGAATTGAACTTTAACTTTATCTCCATACTTAAAACATTCATAAATGATACTGGCCCATTTTCTCTCGTCTCCCCAGACCCAGCTCATCCATACGTTCGAATAGCCTGGAGCTTTTTTTCTCTTCTTTAAACGAACTGAACGCAGGACGTACTCATACCTCACGATCATTTATAAGTCTTATTCAGTGGCAAGTCGTTTATGTCGAGCTCTATGATAGTTTGCTCATATATCTTTCTAGTATTGGTGTTTTGGATAGCGCTCAGACTGTCGTCATCTGAAGTACATGACCCTCGACGGAAAATCACCTGTTCAGCTTGTAAATTTATTCAAAGAGCCCCCTAGGTGTTCAAACGACGTAGAAGATTTTGATGACATGGATTCCTTAGCAACTTCAAATTCATTTGAAAGCTATTTATCTCACGATTCGTCAGGACTAGCTGCGGTAAGTTATTAAAATGTTGCTAGGCGTCGCTTCTCCAGTCTTTGAGCTCTAAGCTTCACAGGTTGTCCATAACCCGATGGAAGAACGAACTCTCATAGTTCCTAGTGGGTCTGAGGACACATTTTCTTATATGGACCCTTTCTCCGACATAAGCCCAGGAGGACTCAGATCTGATTCGGCTGATACACCTATGTTCCTCCAAGCCACCTCACTGCCCTTCTTCACATCTAGCTCGTCTCCGACCATTTGTTTAGAAAACCCCCAAGGGGTTCAAGTATCGTTGCAGCCTGATTATTACGACCAGATATTTAAGCCTAGTGTCGAATGCCAAGACCCAGACAGTTCACCGCAGGGTACCACATACGGTTTGCCCAACTTTACACCCCAGCGAACAAACTTCCCGGCCGATAATCGTGCTCTCTCATCTGCAAACGTTGTTCATGGTATGTATTTTCCGCGCCTGTGTAGATAATTCATTGAATTGTCAAATCCACTGTTACTATACACAGTTAATTCCATCGCTGCCGATCACATGGAAGAAGTAGGTCGTCGCTTTATATGTGTATAGTCTTCTAACAGTGGCCTCAAGATTCGCATGCACTCGCCTGTTGGACTTCTCCCCGCTTCAGCCACTCATGATAAACTTTCTCACCATTCTGTGACCCATGATATAGAATACGTTACTGGCAACTTAACCCTTTACAACAATGACGTATTCATTCCCGGCTTCCAAAACCTGACGGGGAGTACATCTCAATTAGTGGGTTTGTCCTCTCGAGGAACTTCCGATTATCTTGATCTGGCCTTACATACTGGAAATAACCCAGGTGATTACTCGTAATATAATTCGTCTAATATTGGTCTTCTCATTTTTCCAAATACGCCCGACCTCAGGCCAAAATGAGTTAGGTGGTGAAACTATTCAACGCGAATCTTTCACACCCTTTCTGGATCTGCAAACTCAACAGCTGGGTACAATCTCGTCGGAATCGAATAGTCACTCAGCTCATCCCTGGCACGAGTTCAATCGCGGAGAAAGCGTTATGAACGTTGGAGGCGAAGGTCCCATCGTGTCCATTTCTCGTTCATTCCGTCATCGATCTTGGCCCAATAACGACAACACGGGTAATTCCGACCCCCTTCACAAATCCGATCCCTCCATTCTCATCCCTCCGGAACCTGCTTCACATACTCCTCTCATTCCTGTTTCTCCCAATCCGCACTTAACAGTGGACAGGACAGTCTATGCGGAAACTGGTTCCAATATTTTGAACAATAACTCCCAGAGTAGCGAAGACGTGAATGCGTCAGAATTGAACCGATACTTTTCGAAAACGCCCCCCGAGACATTTGGCGGGTCCCGTCCAATCAAACCAATTTTGGTCAAACCTTTTCAGAGGCAAGATAAAAAGAAGAGCACAGAAGGCACTCCGCCACCAGAGAGTCATCTTCGCCGCCCGAAAAGCTTGCAAGGATCAAGACAGCCAAAAAAATATCACTTCAGGCCTATTTGCCCTTCTATAAGCTATCAGACGAGGGTAGGCTCTTCTTCGCCTTCGTCATCCTCTTCTACTGTGGACCTTCCCCAGTGTGGGAACCCCCCTCGGTCTCCCACGATGTCTCTTTCCACTACCAGCAGTGTTCCCAACGACACCTCTTCTATATCAATCGCATCTAAAAATCAATCTGAAAATTTGCCGGAAATTTTTTTCAACAGGATAGCTCCGAAGAGTGCAACAGGTGTCGCCGATCGTACCGCTGGAGTCGCATTTGCAGAACTAAAACTGGTTCAATTTGGATTTAAATCTGTATCAGAAATCCTTGAAGATGCAGAGGCGAGGCCATTCTTAAAGTATGATCGAATGAATGAGCTTTTTGTTCTGCTCGAGGCACGTCTTTTTCCTTAGTAGGTCTCTTCTCTTTCTTACTGATCGCCTCTCAATTAGTGGTCCTTTCCATCCGGATTGATGGAAAATAGTCAGGAGCATAAAATAGTAAAATTTGACCGTCCTATTAATAATCTCCGTCGTTTCGAGATTCTATGCAAGATCGCCAAAAAATTGTACGATTATATTCAAGTGCGTCTTCCTTTTTCCCAAAAAAAGCGTTCTTAGCATTTATGATGCGATATCAGAAAGAGGCCACTATTCCCCTAGATCCGAAGAAGTTATGTATATTGTCGCTATACCAGCGATTGGACAGAAAATGGATAGTTAGAATAGGATTGAATAATTCGCAACGAGCCTGATTCTATTTGATACATACACATACATATTTAGAGTGTTTATGGGGTAAATTAGTTACATAATAGTACCGATATTTTTAACAACAGCGATCAAGCTGGAACCAAATCTTGGATATACTTATGTGGGGGGGTGTGAGGATCACCTTGTTCGCGAGCCTCGGTTATGATCATAATCATAATGTGGTATGGACTGGAAAGCTAATGATTCAGGAGGCCAGTGTTCGTATCCTGGAAAATATAACAACTCCGTAGGAACTGGAGCTTCCGGATTCATGGATGCAAACAGTGACGCAAAGTCCGGGGGTTGAGTAGTAGGTATAGCCGGCATATTTTGAATAATGCTAGACTCTGTATTGGAATACGGCTCATCTTTGTACCGAAATTGCCCGTCGTCTGTGCCCGATATATGAGACATCTCTTTGTTTGTACCGTCATCAACTTCGGTCCCGCGAAGCAACTGCAATGCCCGTTCTGAACTAGGCCAGACGATCTAACTCAGTAGATTTAGTTCTCTTCGGGTGTATTAATAAAATCCACGGCACCTTCATCTCATTTAATGCATCCAAGCAATGTTGTAATCCCTCTCGCGCTTTCAGTTGATTTTCCAGCTTCATTGCGACTGCAACATCTCAGTTCGGATACTGATATCCTGACACACTCAATTAAACTCACGAGTAGCCACGTGCATTATTCTGTTGTGAAACAAGATTGATCAAGCAAGGTGCCGAATTGCAAATAAAACCCATGCGCACCCTGAACTTAAAATTAGCCAACCAAGATAGGCATTCGCATATGATAGGTCCCAGGTAGTACGGTAAAGTGCAACTGAGATACTTTTTTGAATGGAAGCCGAAATTTAAATCCCCATTGAGCCCTTACCTAGATCCGATATCTTTGACGCTGCGTTTTGACTATGCACTAGTGATTGTTTGGACATGTGAATTAATTCGCCATCTGTGTCTTTACTGAATAAAGTTTAACTTGAAGTGGTGGTTGTATTCGTGTGAGACAACCATACCTAGTATTACACCTGATACTGATGGCATCGAAACGTCAGTATATCATACGGGACTCATACCTCAAAGTACTTACAATGGACGATGAGCGAGCAACATAACACACCAGTACATCATATGCAAAGTAAGAATTTGCGGTGAAGGAACTGGATTCTCTCCTTCGGAATATTTCAGGTGTTGAGGTAACTGGTCGTACCAAGTTTGCAAATGCGCCGAAATCTTAAATGATTCAACATGCCGAACGCTAAGACTCATTCCGGATCGGCACGCGTATATTGTATCGACCACGAGAGCTAAGATTGAAGCTATAGGGTTTAAGATCAGTTAAGGATAGCATCTTTCGGTTATCGGGAGCATTCACAAAGCGAAGAAGTGGCGTGTAGCGTGGAGAGATTGTGGCACAATCGTCGGGTATCTGAATTCGGAGGGCTGTGTATGTTCTGAGGAGACCAGAGTTCAGTCTCTTCACTCTAACAACAGATTCAGTCACATAAAAAAAGGTTCGATACGGGACATTACCCTATCTAGATCGGGTAATTGAGCGTCATAGTCTCGCTCTCGGATACACATAGGGCGACCTGTTCAATGCAATTGAGAAATGAAAACCCTGTAATTGCAATGCACGCGTACCCATGATGAATGCCATTAATCTTATAG
Source organism: Phallus indusiatus (assembly GCA_027605045.1). Classification (NCBI taxonomy): domain Eukaryota; kingdom Fungi; phylum Basidiomycota; class Agaricomycetes; order Phallales; family Phallaceae; genus Phallus; species Phallus indusiatus. The sequence continues at coordinate 50,829 of JAQFWX010000004.1, forward strand.
TTTTCGTAAGGGACGCTTCTTGTTTGATACATTGGAATAATTGAATAGTACCTGTCCAACAAAACACAGCAATGCCAAATTCTCTTCCGTAAAGATGTTTCTACTTCCGAGAATATGGTTTCTTCACCGAGTCTCCAGCGGTCTGAAGACCGGTGCATTCCCAAATCGGTGGCCTAGTGATGGAAAAATGTGATCAGAATCATCGCCGAACTGACTTAACCTGAACTGACCATCCGGATAGCCATTCCCATATAAAGCCATGCTTGTGAGATAGCTCCTGAATATGACTGGATGAGTAGCTATAGGATACTCCATTTCGTCCACAAACATACCTACGCCAAACTCTCGATATGCCAACAAAACCAGGGCTTGGCAAGTTGATGGTCGGGGAGAATCATATACCCAATCTTGAAACGTCAACGAATCAATATTGATTTTGAGATTAAAATAAATCACCTACTCAGAATATACTTTGCTTGGTCCAAGATGTCACATCCGGCGGCCCACATTGTACCTTTCGACGGTGGCGGGTAATAGTTAGTGTAACGGGTAGCAATTGTGAACATGGAAAGTAGAAGGAGTCGTGGTATTTTATGGGATCCGCTAATCAAGACTGTTAGGAATAGATATCTTATTTCACGCGGACTTACTTAGGCCGATATTGTTCCAGGAAACTCTCTTTATCAATGATGGGAAGTATCGGCTAACAAGCACGACAATTAAAAGCAAAAGTGGCGACAGAATTTTCGAGATTTACCTGAACGTATGTCCAATAAAGAGAAAGAAGACTATTTTGTATATGCTCCGGTGGTAATTGGATACTTAAACCCAGATCTTCTTCGATCATTGCCCCGCCACGTTCAGATACCGGCCAATACCGTGACTGAGGGAGGTGCCTATTATAGCAGTCGTCACCACGCCAATCATATAATGGAAAGCATGCTCATTACCATATACCCCCGTTACGAAGGTTGTCCGTTCTACCTGGTTTAGCTAGTAGATGCATGCCACTCGTCTTGCCAAGAAATCCGACCTTAAAGAATGTGAGCATAGACATATTAAACTCAACAATAGAGTTTGACCTCTTCCTTTTCATTCAACGATAGCTGGCCCACAGCGTCAGCCGGATCGTCAGACTCATAATCACTCTCCTTAGCTAATTAAGGAGGTTTGATGATGTCGAATAAGTAATAATATATCACACTCACGAGAGCTGGGTGGTGAGGTGTTGTACAGCGTCATCCAAATTGTAGCTGCTTCATCGGGACGCTTCGACGCGAGTGAATACAAACCGAGATTTGGAAGAGGATTCACAACGGGTGGTAACGCCAGCCCTGCGGCTTGGGGGCTGGAGTATTTTTCAGGAGTGAACGCGTATAAGGGTTGGTGTTCAAAATCATTGATTTTGTTCTGTGCACCCCGCATTGAGAACTCTAGCTCCGACCCAGACCGTAAACGGGAATTGAGCTCCATGATCAATCTATTTTGCCATTGATAACTAGGTAATGATGGATCAAGTTCTTTGAGAAACGTATGTCAGGTACTTGAATAATAGAAGTCTGAATACCTTACCATCGTAACCCCCAATTATACGTTGTTCTCGACGATCTCGCGAAGAAACGAAGGTATGTTGACCGGGTGTATATGAGTCATGTAGTCTGCCAGATGGCCCGAAAGGACCATTTTCGACTTCGGTAACAATTTCTCGTGCTAGGCGATCTTCGGATAAACCCTGAAGCAACGATTGCACTCCGGGGTGTGCTGATGATAGAATGATGCCCAATAGGGCTTTGAGTTTGTGCACCTGGTGCTCTAAATCTACGATATATCTGTTATGCGCGAATAAATGACAGTCTATGCAGAATTAAGATGAAATATGGAACGGACCCTTTTGGTGGTCCTCGCTTGCGATTAGGGCCTATGTTTATAAATGAAATGAGAAAAGTCATTTCCCCTATAGACCGGCTATTTTACCTAAGAAGGTACATTCTAATCCAATCAATTTAAGACAGAGAAAAATACGATTCCACAAGAAGCTTACCTATGCCTGCTTTGAAACAATTAGCACAAGAACTGAGACTACCATCTTCCGCTCTTTGGCATCTTGACTTAGTATTTCTGCACTGATCGCAAGCTAAGAATGTCTGAATGAAAATTTCCAACCTTTGGTAAAAACCTCGATATACCTCTGGAACTTCTCTTCCGTTTACTCAGTAGTGAGAAAGACCGGGATGCCTCCTCATCAGAAACATCGTAGGTATAATCATGAGGTGAAATAAAGATTGAACTCATGTGCGATGAACCCAGTCCCGTTTTTTTTCTTCAGCTACCTTTATTGCCATAGCATGGAGCTATGACATCAGACGGAAAATCGGCTGGAGTCATAAAGCAGCCATGCTCATGATGCTCCATCTAATCAGAACCTGTTACATGTCACATCACATGTCACAACAGCTCGTTTTTTGGTCCAGTCTAGTCCAGCCTATCCAGGCTCAGGTCTAAGTAGAGAAATGAGTGGGGAAAAGAAGTATTAAAGGTGCGTCCCGTTCTCAGGGATACCGACAGCGAAAAACTCACATTATGTGATCAATTGTGGTCAAATATTCGATTTGTATTGAAAGGTTATCTACACATTACCGATATATCACGATGTATCAATCCATGATGAATTTTGTGCTGACGGATCAAGACGGATGGCACGAAGTCTTCGACATTTATGAAGAACTTTGAGAACTGTAATTAGACATTATTTAACTGCAATCATGGTGCATTGCAATCACTCTTAACTCTTGATTCACTCTTTTCCCACGTTCCTATGGTTAGTTGCGACTCGGCGGAAGGTCTTCACACGAGGGCTTGAGACAAATCATCACCAAACCACCATGGTAAGACCGTTGCGACCTCGAGTTACGCAGCCTCAGGTTTATGGAAGCGTCAAGGACGGAAACTTCTGGGTTGAATATCCTTCCGGCTTGATAGACACAACGAGGGCAAACTTCAATACTTCCAGTTTGGGGCACGCCGATGAACCAGCCAAGGTGGAAGATCAATTGGACATTTCCGTCGAAGGAGATAGAGTTATTCGCATCAATACGAGACAAACAGCTTTTGTAGTTATAGATATGCAGAAGTAGGTGCATCATGCAAAGTAATTTTTGTTGATTTTCACAGATGACAGCTTTTTCCTCCATCCCGAGCTTCGAGATCATCCCACCGGTCTAGCTTGTGTCCAGCCAGTTATTGATACTGCTAATGCATTACGGCAGAAAGGTGGTCGAGTCGTCTGGTTGTAAGTGTTGTAAACACTGTCTAGTATCTGATTCAATCGTTTCTCAAAGGAATTGGGGCTTGACACCAACAGAAGTAACGACACTTCCACCTGCTCTCGCACGTTCTTTCACAAAGAACGTTTCGGGAGGATTTGGTTCTGATATGGGGGGAAACTGGGGACCCCTACTCGTACGCGGTTCCTTGAATGCACAACTTTACGGACCTCTTCAGGACGAATGGTTGAAAGGGAAGGACTGTGGTTCGGATATCTGGATTCATAAGAACAGGTACAAGAATTGAGTCTAGGATTAATTTAATTAATCAGGCTCCATTTTTTCAGGATGGGTGGTCTATGGGGATCCGGCACCTTTCTGGACCTATATTTGAAAGAAGAAGGAATTAAAACGCTGTTTTTTGCAGGTGTCAATACCGATCAAGTTGCGTCTGTTTAATCCTAACGAGTCCTTTATTTTGGCTATATCTGTTGGCCATCCTTCGTAGTGCGTTTTGGGAACACTGGTTGATGCATATTTCAATGGCTACGATGTCATCATCGTTAAGGACGCCACGGCTACAGGATCCCCTGAGGGGGGATTATCGAACGTGTTGTACAATGGTGAAGGTGTGAGTGAAAAAAGCACAATCTGTTTGTTTATAACTTTACATATCGTGCTTTCAGGCGTATGGATTCGTGACTGATAGTCGAAGAATCTGTGAAGGCGCTCAGTCTTTATAAACTTTAACTGTCCTGCATTCCGAACATGAGTGTTATTTAAGCATTGACAGTTCAGGAATTTAGTCATCGTTTTATTTCTGATACAGAGCTGCTTGAATGTTTACCGGTACCGCCGAAGCGGCCGAACGACTTCGTGCGCTTACTACTACGACATCGTCTACTGTAATTGTGTATTGCGAAGTGGTCAGTTTGTTATTATGGAAGAAGAATGTAATCGTCGGTTATTTGTCATAGCGTCAGTAGTCTTAATGCGTGTGTAGTTGAGCACGTGTTCGTAATCTCACTGAATTACTCGGGAAGAATGAACACTTTTGAGCCTCAAAGACGCCTATGACGGGGAAGACTGTAGCGTTTTATTTTCTCCAAACCGCCAGGTCTTCTCAGAGCTTCGTGAAGGCAGTCTCTTCGCTTCCTATGGTGTCAAGTTGAGTAGCCCGTAATGGTGAAATTACGACATCCGTTCCATTTTATTGCAAGTCCATCTCGTGCGGACGTCTCAAATATTAACAATCTCACATCACTCGTTCTCATTTTACGGTGCGGATGCCTGTCATTGCATCAAGTTGTGGACACAACGTCAAATGTTCCCGACGTCCCGAAAACGGCCCTTCTACCAATTGACTCGAAATAGCAATTACACCACTTCATTAGAGAAATGTCTCGTCTGTCGTAACAGTGTAGGTTTGCAAGTTATGTAAAACATAGCCGATCGACATATCTGATTCTGACAATTCGTTATTGTGCCGAAACAAAAATCTGCCACTATGTATATCTCATTGTCAAAACCCTGTTCTCACAGGCGATCAAAGCAGCTCATTAAGCTATCATTCTGTATTTGCTATTGATCGGCCAGACTTAGCCAAAATAGCTATATATTATGGTTTGCATCCACATGGAAAATTGAAGCTTCGTGGTTTTTCTCAACTGGTACATTGCTGTTCCGCGGTATGCACGTTCGGTCCATAAGGGGTACGACTAAGTGTTGCAGCTGCAGCTAAAGTCCTCGGCATTGATGCATTTATGATAGAAACTCAATCGAAGCTTAGACAGATCAACCCATCATCAATGCGTGTATTTCAGGCACATGCTATTGGTGTATGGCAGACCATTGTTGTTACTGGAAAGTGGTCCGTGAGATGAACGTGCTATTCAGTCAATATACACAGCGATCCGTTTGTGAGGTCATAATAAGTATACCAAGCTTTCACTTGATCCGGGATATCATACTCAGGGATCTACTAAGTGTGATGATTTGTACCGATTCGTATTTAACTAGATGATTTTGCATATAAATATGCTCATGGATAGAGGTCTGTTTGGCGACATATGGATAATATTAAAAATGGCTAAACCACATATATAACATATACATACTTATAATATACGCTCATGGTACGTTTTAAAAGAAGACGAAGTTCATGATGAGCGGTTCTTTCGCCAAAGGAAGGATGACGGGCTTCGGCTTCGTTAATGTCCGAGCGGAGTAGCGACGAGGTGACAGCGCTCGGCACTATGTCGATAGCCGACAGTCTCTTAACTCAAGTCCTGCAAACTAAAGAGAGTTTGACAGCACTAATCAATCGAGAAAAAGTATGATAAGTCGAAAATGCTTGGATGTTATCGACGCACATGCGTTTGCATAACGTGCTTTGCAAATGCTGTCCCATTACTTTAATTGGAAGCCCACCCGCCACGCGCTTAAGTAACCCACAACAATGGTCTGAGAGAACCACCGCATCGATAAAAGATTTGACAGAGTAAAGTACACATGTCGGAACCCGGGAATTCATCATCTTCTTAAGGTATAGCACGGGATAAATTTATGTGTATCTCATATATGTATGACCTTCATTGGCAAGCGATTTCCGCGCCAATTTCAGCTTTGGCAGGTTTGAAACTAAACCTCTGTCAGTCCTGCTAAATTGAGTATAGCATGTGTTAGTTTTAGTTTCATATCATATAGCGCAATATACGTGGCTATCGGAGCTGTCAACTTGTCTTGTTGAGGTACTTATGTTTGTAGTTGACTAGTGACTTTCCATGTTCCATTACACCCATTTTCATATTTGCTCCCAGCAAAAAAGGAGAAAGATTTTTCCATGCGTAAAAAAAAACTTCCAAAAAGAATAGATGAAAGAAACGCCCAAAAGCCTCCGCGCAGCGACAAGGCGAAAAATGCCCGAGAATTCGCGGCTGAGTTTCAGCTGAATAAATCTCAACTATTGTTATTTGACAACTATTGAAATTGAAATCCTCACCGGCTGTGATTGTCTAGCATAGTCAGTACTCGAGTCCGAGCAATTGAGCCGCAACTTGTTTAGATATCTGTAATTTCAAAACTCCTTTCCGTTATTCCGCGGAAGTAAAAAAAACGTCATATTCATATGCATCAGAGGACCAATACATAGTGATTACGACTAATACATTTCTGCTTAATTTTGCCTTTGTCCGAAGTTTCATGCGAAAGCCAGGTTAGATCTGATCTCCTATTGGCCGGCCAGTAAACAGCGACGGACAGCGGAGAGTCCGAGGTAGCCGACAGTCATTCGCGGTCGTAGATATTTGACTACACCCTTCAGCTAATATTACAATTTAAAAGAAAGATAATAAAAATGAAGAGAAAATTGAGAGTAAAACAGTGAGAAGAAAATCAGACCAACGCGAAAAAAAAAGCCATTCTTGGCATATATGTGCAATGGATGGGTGATTGAATGGAAATAATAAAAGTTAAAGAACCAATAGATCACAAAAAAAAAGGATGAAACAGTCTAATTTGAAAGACCCTCAGCTCGTGGCGTATGATTGATATCCGCGCTGTGTCCCAGCACCTACACTAACCCCTACGTTGACGTTGTTTTGACTCCACCAAGCATTGTGATGGGTCTGATGACTATGTTGAGGATGGTGATGATGAGGATATGAACTTTCTTGTGCTGTCCAGTTGGATGCGGTATGATTGTTACTAGCGGGAGCGTAGGTCTCGTAAGAGGGATATGAGCCCGAAGGCTGCTGTGATATGCGACCAACACTGTATGAGCTATTGCTGTCAGTGTTGTTTAACGACTGAATAGGGGGCAGAGTATGAGCAAATGATGAAGGTGCACCCGGTTGTGACGCTCCGTTTGGATACGGGGAGGAACTGGAAGACATGGCATAATTCTCCGCGCTCATTTGTCTGTGTGGAGCATGATGGGGATGATGAGGATAAACATGTCCGTTTGAAGTGGTATGCGGGTAAGAAGAATTATAAGGATTGTAGTTCCCAGACCCTGGGGAATGGTGTCGCTCATGACTTAACCCCAAAAGATTACCGTATGGAGTACCACTAGTAGTAGCACCTGTCGTCGAAGTTGGAGGAATATGGGGACTGATTTCTGGACTGGCAGTTGCAGATGCGTATGAATGTGGAGAGCCAGCGCTTGAGCCCGAACCGGAGGCGGAAGCCGACGCTGAAATGGAGGCAGAGGAATTTGACCGCCCTTGATTATTGTTTTCGTTTGGAATTTGGTCTGAGCGTTCGTGATTCATCATGCTGGTACCGTTAGAATAACTGTTTCGATGATGCAAGGACGGAAGCACAGTAGCTCGAGCCAGGGGCGGAGGACTATCCGGGGTTCATCGTGTAATAACGAGGAACGAGGCGCAGGAATGGGACTCATAGGTAGTGTAGAGGACGACAATGATGTTTTTTCTTTGCTTCTGCGCGAGCTCTGGTGGAGCTGCTACGCCGTGATCCGGGAGAGAGGTGAATTCGATAACTATTGTGTCAAGAGCAAGAGGTCAGATAAAATTCATGTGACGATTCTCTCTTCCTATAGGCGTGTAATGCGACTTACTGCTGTTGCAAATTATCCTGTCTTGAACAACGCGTTTCGCAACCGGGAAAAGGACATTTGTGATTTCGTTCGCCTGTGTGCACTCTAATATGACGTGCTAGGTGTCCAGAAGTGGTGAAAGCTCGACCACAAGTCGGGCAAGCGTGACGTTTTTTTGGGTCTTGTGGAGCCTGTGCAAAAGTGGTTGTTTGAGAATTTTGCATTTGAGGAGATTGGGATTGTTGATGCTGCTGTTGATTGGAGAGAGAAGAAAAGTTGTGAATTTGAGACGCGGGAGCAGGCATTGCGAGTGATCTTGAGACTGTGTTTACATTGTGAAGGTGGTGTTGGTGTAGGTGGAGCGGAAGTGGTGGGGGAAGATTGTCGAATATTGTAGACATAAATCAACGAATGCACACGGAAAGAAAAGGTAGACGAAAACGAACAAACGCGATTTGACCTTGACAGGGGAAGGCGGTTTTATAACTTGCCTGAGGGGAGTGAGAAGGAGGAGGGTGAAGGAGGGAGGTTTTGTTGATAACCTGCAGGGACGAAGAGGATGCGGAAAGAGTCGTTTGGTGCTATGAATGAGATATTTAAGGACTTGGAGAGCTCGAACGGCGAAGACTGACCGTGAGCCGGCAGCCTCCACGCGCCGCTTGTTTCTTATAACACCGGGCGCTAACAGTAGCTCTTTTTTTTACTTTGTTAATTTTTTTTTTCATACTATTTTATATATTCTCTCTTTACAACCTACGGAAAGAACTGTGCTTGAGGGAATATGTGGCTATCCTGCTTCAATAAAACTAAAAAGAGATATTATTACAAAGAGGCTTCCTGCCGTGAAAGAGTGAGTGAGATCTCATGTAATCCTCCACTGAGTGCCTACGGAGTGCTAACGCTCTAGACGTTCCGCTATGATGTATTTGCGCGTTGGTAGATCTCAAAAACCGCCTCGCTTCTTGGAGGCGTTTCAACGAGCGTTCTGAGTCTTCGCTGTCAAAAAGCATTTTCGAAGGGAAGACCCAAAAGCTTCTGTTTTCCCAATTAGTGTGCGACAAGGAATTAATAATAAATACAATATCTGCTTCATCGCCACGTGATCCGTTACGACGACTCAGAGAGCGCCATCAGCGAAACCGTCACAAATTCCGGAATCTATTCCCACACACCGGAGTGCCACCTCTTCGGCATCGCTCGGCACAGCCCAATCCAAGAGATCTCATCTACTGCTTACCTAAACGCAAACAAATATTAAATATTTTATATTTTGTATTTCTCTTCATCAACATCCCTTGAACAACCAGTACGTTGAACGTTGAACCCTGTCAATCCCACCTTTTTTAAACGTTTATATGTCGGACTCTCATTTCTCCAAGTTCAACAACAGTCATTCATTCATCCGCGCAGCGCACATGAATATTGCGTACAGCTGAATCGAACCAAAACGTTCACTTGGGCCTTTTATTTTTACACGCGATCTAAGACACCTGCAAAACAGGTGGAAAAAAAAAGCTGACGTTATTGTTTGGTTCAATTCCTCATTAACATTTCTAACAACTCCGACGGGCGTTAACCCCAAATTCAACCATCTTTGCTCTTCTAAACTCACACGCAAATAGATTGAGTTGTTTTCTGTGTTCCGTTTCATCACGCGTGATTCGGTCCGAGTCCTACCCTCCGTCGCTGGGTTTTGAAGCTTCGAAGTCTGATTGTAATCCTGCTTATGTGAGTTTTGTCATCGTCGTTTATTTCTAATTTTGTTCGTGAATTCGCAAATCCATCTACGTTATCAAGTCTTTTCCACGTCAATCTTGCTTATGATGACGTTGTGCCTTGTATTGTCAACTATTTCATTCATTATTGCGTCGATCTCATTTTTTCTGACATGGGTAGTAAATGCTGAAACCGCAAGACTTGCTTGACTGCCATGTATATCAAAGCTCCAGCTCTCTTTCCTCTTTCTCCTAGAGCCCTGAGTGGATCCGTTTCGAAGAATCTTATATGGGATCAATTTCACCCTGTACCTGTGCCATTCTTGTTCCCCGTCAAGGAAGACGCTGTTTTCAGCAAAGTCTTGCCTTCTACCTCGGTTCCAACATAGCTTCAGCAATCTCTTAGCGGCAATATTAATGTTTCGGAAAAGATTACTTCCCTGCTGATCCTGAAGCTCACATGGAAAACCATGTACCTGAATAACCCTTGGATTTCACCATAACTTGCATAGACAATCTTTTTCTTTTTTCACACCCCGATGTTGAATTTCATGGACTCCATCATGATATTCATATTCTACGTATGGTATAGGTGTGAATCTGGCATATCTCTTATTGATTCTTGATGTAAGACATTGATTCATTTTTCCTTACATGTCATATTGATGACCGAAATCTTCCAAGAAGAATTCATTTCATTCATTGTCTTACATATAGTGTATGTATGTTTCTGTCGCTTTACTTCGCAAAAGCATTTTCTTCCGTGTCATGTCAGTTAAAATTCATTGAAGAACGATGACGATTCAGGAACTACATTACATAAAGGGGCCCCACGTATATCCTTCGATGACCAAGAACTCACTTAGGATCGAAGCATTCTCTCCCATCAATGGTTCGTTCAGGGAGGTTACTTAGATGCAGCCACATCCAATTTTTTTCATACCTCAGAGACCTCTGGTGCCATTTTCGGTTCTCTCATATGAATGCTCAGTTTCACGTTCTTGGGTATACATACTTCTACGTATATTAAAACTCCCGGTGAATAGGGGCTTACATACATAAGTACTGGTTCAGGAACCACAAGTGGATCTAGAGTCCAGCTTTCATCGTGGCAACCTGAAGGGAGTTATCCGGTTCTTTTCTCTTGATATTTTGGCTTGATGGTTGCCACTCAGCAGGCTTCTTTACGTAGATCACGCCCATCCAGTGCGTGAGTGTCCTTGCGAAGCAAATTATCATCTGCTGGGGAAAATTTTTACGAGAAGGTCCGAGATTGATGATGACGCTGAGATAAATTCGATTGTTCAGTTTTTGACCGACGGAAACATCACTTCTCAAAGCACTGGCTCTTAACGGAACAAAGAATGCCATCATCGTTCTGTAGCGAGTATGACACAGCAGTTAAGAGTTGTCTTATTTCTTGTCATGCTTCCATTTCACCGCAACCTCCGGCCGGGAAGGAAACAAAAAAAATAATAAACGGATATTCCCCTTACCTGTTAATCGTTATCTTTACACGGCGAACCTTGCCCGTTGTTTTGTGGGAGCTCGTGGGTAAGCACATATTAACCCCTATTAACGTGTTATTTATACCACTTTTATATGTACTCCACCAACAAACAAACAAGAGTGAGTAGAATTTGACACAAAGGCGAACAATAAGATGTTATATTCCCGGAAAATTGCCTTTGCGAACACCTCGTACGTAAGTCCAGTAGAGAGGCTTTAGGCTACAAGCTCCCAGAAGAAAAGGGAAGCCTTGCTCAAGTTCCCCATGTAGGTCAAAAGGAAAACATGAAGTTTGTACCTTTCGTACGACCATTCATCAAAAGGAGATATCTGGTCCGCTCGCCATGTTTACTAAAATTACTATTATTATTATTATTATTATTAGAGATGTCGCAATGCAAGCTCATTTTTCTTCGCCAAACAATTCCGATTAACTTTTTTGTACACAATCGCTTCTAGCTATCCATTAGCAGTGAAAGGAGCTTGACATTATTCGTAATATACGAATAACTCTGGGTTTTGACTAGACTGATTTACAGTAGGGTCACCCACTGAGGGCATGTAACCTGTAGCCACTTGGTCGGCTGCTACTTGTGGTTTATCAATGATATTTCATAATATTGCACCGACCGCAAATCTCCGGGATGTGATCTGACGGAGGATCCGAGGAACAGAATACATATTATAGTTTGAAAAGTGAATGAGTGTTTCCCATGTACATATCTCTTCATTGTACATATGTATACATAATCGCCAATGGCGACCAACGACTTCACTATCGGATCCTGATACAAGTAAATTGGGTCTATTTCCTACCAAAAAGCATGGACATTTTGGAGAATGTCAAAGTGCTATAATCCTTAGTTTTTGACCCACAAGTCCATAAGCCCCACCCGTGTCGACGACCCTAAAATATCGAAGTACCTGCCTTTCTCTCTGTTTATCTCTTGTTAGTCCTGTGAGGGATCATCGATTCTCGCAGTACCTGGATCAAACATATATCGCTGCACCGGTTTACGTAGTTATTTGATTGGTATTCCTACGCGCCGTATCAACGCAGTGTATTATGCGCGGGAGCTCTTATCCATGCAATGACGGGCTATGTGTAGTATAGCCCACTGAGAATTACCATCATGATCGGTGCGGAGAATATACAAACCCTGCAGGTTTTTACAGTTGGTTCTTGCAAAGTCCGCTTTTTGTTATTTCTCTAGCTAAACACGACAAAGGTTCGAGGTGTTCCAAAATATTGGCTTTGGGAAAATGCTTTTTTACGTTTATATTACTAGTTAACCACGCCACAACAATTTTTTCGAGCTATATGCGAGATATTGACCGCTCTACGGAAGTTCTTTCCTTCTGTCGGGGATAAAAGCCCGCGGATAGATACTGACCGACAAGGCAGCCCTCGCTTTTCGTTGAACAGGAGAATCAATATACTCCAATGCGCTGCATTTTTAAAAAAATGAATCATCCTCGAATACCGCCCTTTGTCCTCTGCGTTGTGGAAAGCACTAAATGCAAAGTTGCAAACCGGATGATGGTGTTCGGGACCGACTTCCCGCTTGGCTATTTAAATCACGTGACTGCATTGCTGGCGTGCCGAAGTGAACTCCGAGCGACGAAGCGCAACCAGCGGCAATTATTCTTAACAACACCACGGGCGAGGAACGAGAGAGTCAACAAAGAAAGCCCCAGCAATTGTCAAAGTTCGCCATTTTTAGATAACCCTGCGGCCTGATTCTATAACAGTGTCATCATGTCAGGTACCGCTACAGAGTTGTCCTTTCATCTCTGCGAACGATCTCATAACACATTTCTTATCTAGGTCAAACGGCTCTCATCCTCGGAGCAACTGGAGCGACTGGCAAACATCTTCTCAGAGAGCTTCTCGCTTCATCCAAGTTCAGCAAAGTAGGCGAATTCGGACGGAGAACAACGCCGTTAGATGGCTTACCTAACAAAGAAAAGTTGGCTCAAAAGGTTATAGATTTTGAAAAGGTGCACGAGGCGGGGTTGAACGATGAGAAATGGGATGTGGTGTATATTGTGTAAGTTAGCGAAAGATCTTCCGTGCTTGATTGTCATGTAATAAGAAGTCATCGCTCAGGATGGGAACTACGAGAGCACAAGCCGGTAGTATGGCCAACTTTCGTAAAATCGATCAAGAGTACTGTATTATCATCCTTCTTCCAAGTCGATGGCCTCTATTTACTGATATAAATCCTGGTTCAGCTATGTCGTCGATGCTGCTAAAGCGGCGCGCAGACCTGAGCACAAACAACGCCTAGTCTACCTTTCCGTACGCTCTCGATACCATTTTCTCTTGCATTCTGAAATATTGACCTACGACTGTACGCAGGTTGCGGGCTCTTCTCTCTCTTCACACGTACCTTACTACCGGTGCGAGGACTTTTCTCTCGCACACTTGAACTAGGCGATTGACTTTGTATTTTAGAAGCAAAGCCGAAACCGAAATCCGACTGGCATCTCTGGAGTATGATGATAACATTGTCTGCCGTCCAGGCTTAATCTTCACTCAAAGAGAACAATCACGGTTTCTTGAGTCTCTGGCGATGTAAGTTTCTTCTGTACAATCGCTACTTTTGGATTGCCAGGTCCTAAACAAATGTCTTTTGCAGGCCTATTTTCAGACTAGCGTCGTATTTTTCTGACAACGCAGGTATACCTGTACGTATTTCCAAGTCAATGGGATATAGTCTAGTTATGTCTCACAAATTCTGTATACTAGGTCGAGCAGCTCGCCCGAGCTGTACGCTTAACAGGCGAATTAGGCTCCTCAGATTTACAAATCAAAGCTCAGGCTACACAACTGGGCGAAGGAAACGCCAAATTCACGGTCGTTCCGAACCCAGGCCTTATAGCTCTTGCCAACCTTTGATCAACATCCGGAGAGCCACAAGGGCTATCGTAATCCAAACTTCATGATTATCCAGCACATCGTCTCTTGTATTACTTTAAATATCAAAGTCCATATACTAGTTATTGCGAAACTACACAGCAAATGAATATCCATGCAAAAGAAAAGGGAAAGTGTGACAGTAACACAAAGGAAGTGCCAGGTAGACGACAACAGTCTCAGTCAACAAAACGCAGTATTCAATGTCCATGTTGCGAACAAGACCAAAACGAATGATAAGTAAGTTCATTTCTTTTGGAAATCAAAAAGAAAGAAAGAAAGAAAGTAAAAAGAAAATGATTGATGAGACTTGGTTGATTATGATTCTGAAAGTATCTGATCTATCGATTGGTTTAAGAAGTCCTTGCGAGACGTCAAGTCCGCTCTAGGGAACTGGGCCATTACTGCTTCTCGAGCGGTTCTGAATGAAACGATCGTTAACAATACGTTCAATATTCTTTCAATGAATGGATTTAGACTCACTTCTTCGTAACGGACATCAAGTCCTGGGTAGCAAGGTAGTGCCGTAAGACGTCTAACAGTTCCTCGTCGGTAGGATCCGTACTCTGATTGGGATTAGCAAATGGATTGACAGTCGGCATCGAAAACGTTGACATCCGAGTCATAGACTGATTGATCGCATTGTTACCGAGTCCAGGCGTATACATTGACATGACAGTGTTCCTCGGTCCAGAGGGTATGGGAACGCCGTAGAGGCTTGGTGTTCCCGTAAAAGCCATCTGCGGCACCCCACCGTATTCCGACCCACCAGCTATGGAGCCCATTCCACCACCCATGGGTAAAAACGGCATTGGAGGTAGTTGCGGCGTTCCTACACGAGAAGGAGGCAAAGCAAGTGCAACAGCACCGCCGAATTGAGAGAGCGAAGTCGTGCTCCTATTAGCATTTCTGAAGTTCGGATTCGAGGAACTATTCATTGTAAGGTTTGTGTCGCGATAGAAGTCTCCAACTGGTTGTGGTGATTGAGAACGTGGTGTTCCTTGACCGGGAGAGCGCGCGGGTCTTCCTCCCGGTTGACTGAAGCCAGTATGTCCCGATGCAGCATCCCAGGCTTCCGCTTCGTATTCACTAAACTTCTTGAGCGGTATCATGGATTCGTCAAACTTCTCTTCATCAGCTACAATCACTTTGCGGTTGTTACCCTCGCCAATGACCAGGCGCGTGTTACCCCAACTGAAATCGTCCATACGCCAGAAAGAATACAAGGGTAAGAAGAAGCTGTAAACCGGATAACTAAAGGAGGACTTGTCAGAAAGTAATTTTCACAAAAAACAATGAGCACAGCACATACGCAAGGATATAGATCACCATCCATCCGACTAGCATGAACTCCCGCTTTAGGAGGAAAATAATGGCCTGGAGACCGTAGACGGCGGCGATCAATGCTAGAGAAATGATGGGAATTGGTGCTTCACCGAGAGCGACAGTGATGATCAGGTATAATAGCTTTGAGAAGATATCAGCGACGCGTCCAAAACGTGTATGTATCTGACTACTTACATAAACAGCGGTGGCAGGCAGAATCTGAGAGACGCAGAAATGTTAGATTAAGTACTAAGCGAAGTAGGTGGCGGGACTTACGATTGTACCAAGGAGGTCGATGAAGACGATGAACCGCATAGAGAAACAACAGAAACCGCATAGCTCGGGCAAAAAGACCAGTTCGCAGAGGTTATGAATGGTGGAGTTAATCCAGCGACGACGTTGAGAAAGCAAAACAGTCCATTTATCGGGGGCGATAGTATGCGCGATAGCATCTGGCGAGAACTTGGTTTTGTAAGTCGGGAAGTGTTTCAATAGCAGGGTCGTGAGATATCGATCTTCTCCCAAGGATAAAAGATTTTTCTTGTGAAGAGTGTCAACGTTAGGTTCTGAATACTCGTCGATAACTCGGTTTGAAATAATGATGGGTCGACCCTTGTCTGCCGTCCGAATTCGATACAAACTGAAACATCCAGGCAAACACGTCACGGAACCAAATAGACTTTCGAACGCCTTGGCCAAATGATGAGAGATATAGTATTCGTAAACTTGGATCATAGTCCACCAGGATCCTTGTTCATTGTCGAGTTTGGTTTCTCCACATATACCAATAATGCGAGAGTCAACAGCACAGCACGCTACGAGTCGATTTAACGAATCCGGTTCCGCTGTCTGTATAATAGATCCAGTCAGAAATGTACGAGTGAAAAGATAATGAACAACAACAACTAACAGTATCGGCATCCACGGTGAAAATGTACTCATAAAAGGCAGGATCGATACCAATGACATTCCGCATTTGATGGTATATCTCCAGTTCCAGAGGCGACATCGGGGCATCAAAGTGAACGCGATTCAAGTAATGCATCAATAAAATCTGCGAATCACGCTTTCCACGGTTACCTGGCTTGGAACGTTCGCTCGGCTTTCCGACCTTCACGACAACCATGTACCTATCAGATGAGAAAGGAATGTTTAGAAGGTGGTTACTAAGTTACTTGACGTCCCAACTTACGGAACGACATGCCCCTCAAACTCATATAATCCAGAATAAACCTTGCCATAATTTACTTGCTTAGATCCTTCTCCGACTGACTTGAATAGTAGCGGTTCGGGATCTAGCTTGGGGTCGACGCCAAGGATATCTAAGACGATCCGGGGTGTAGGTCTGTCGTTTCCGCTTCCGATAATGTTGCCGTCGCAGATGAGAAAGAGAAGCTTGCGTTTGTCGTCGTATCGCAAAGCTGCTAGTGAATCCAGCGTTCGACGAAGAGATTCTTCGCCTTCGGTATAGCAAGGTACTTGACAAATAATGAACTTGTCTTGTAGTTCTGGAGATCGTTTAGAACCAAGCTGAAGAGCAGCCAAAACTAAGGAGATTTTAGATCAGTAACCGACACGTTAGCGGGTGATAGCAACCTTGGATCCTTACATTTAGCCCCGATAGTAACAAAGATCAAACTCGAGAATGCCAGAAGAAGGTAGTTTTGAACTTGACAGCGGGCGCTCTTGCGGAAATCGACTTCACCAACAAAGAAAAGGTTCTTCAAGCATGCGGTGTTTAATTGAGCGGTATTTGAATCCATTTGGGCAAGCACGGCGTCAAGCTGACTCGATATATCTTGACCCGGCTGTTGTTTGAAGATGTCCGTGATAGAACTATTCAGGAAACTAAACTCTTGATTTCCTTGGAACGTCATGACTGAGAAGAAATAATCCGTTAAATCGTATATTTCATTGTTCCATATTGCCCATGTTCTAAAATAGAATAGTACAATTAGAACGAGTATTGAACGAAAAGGAAAGGAAAAACTAACCTGTCCCCGTTGTTTGCTTCGCTGGCGATAGTTTGTTTAGTGACCACGAGAGGTCCTTTCAAGTAGTTCGTTATCCTAGGCAGGTAGGTCTTGACGTACCAATCAGGGTCGTCTAACTTTGTTCCGGTAGCTCTTTGTTGTACCCCTGAAGTATGAACCGCTTGCGGAATTGTAACCGTAGAATTCTTCAGACGTAAAGCTAATTGTGGATCTGTGACTAGGCCTGCGCATCCGAGGGAGGGAGGAACGGGGAAATACTGTGTCAAATCTAGTCCTGCTAGTTGAAGTAGAATATCCTGCGTTACTGGTTCTGCAGGGATATCGCTGTGATCTCCTTCAAATGAAGTAATATCATACACTCTTCCTTGAACAGCGATCCATAGGTTATTCAGCGTCGCGTGTTCTCCTACTTCATTGATAGACCAGGCTTTATTAAAATCGGGACAGAGCAAACGACCGAACGCGATGATGTAGAATAGGATGATACCACAGGCAAGGAAGATGAGAACGCAGATCGTGAACTTTTCTCTCCAAGCGAATCGAACGTCTGGACGCTTCATTCGACCGATATAGTGAAGGAGGAAGGAAGGTATAAACCAGGTGACTAGCCAGACTAGAATAATCCAGAAGCGTCTCGAACGGCTCTGAGGAATCTCTTCGACGATATTTTGCTTCTCGTTGATGACAAGGTCGACTTCTTCTTTAGAGGCAGATTTGGCGATATCCGGGGATAGCTCCTGTTTTGATTCCCAGTTTGAATCCCATCCGGGTTCACTGCCTTGCATTTGCCGGTACATGGTCGGGGTCGTTAAACCACCCATGCCGTATCCCGAGGGTGGTGGTCCGTACCCTCCTCTGATTAGATTGTCGGTACTTTCGTTATAAGGAACACCACCGGATGGTGAATTCCATGCCGGGCCATCATGCTCTGTCGTAGCATCATCACCAACGTCTTGTACAACGCTCTCGTCATCACCACCAGCACTCTGCAAAGCTTTTCGACGCTCCTTTTCGACAGCGCGTAACCCATCTTCGATCATCTTCCAAGCATCGTATGAAAGCCATATTGATCGATGTCCCAATACGTAGTCAGATCCTTCTTGTAAGCCGTTTGCCTGAACACATTGACGGATGCGCAATGAGGTGTCTCCACGCATGGTTGGAACGTAACGCTCGCAAAACGCTTCGTGTTCGTAGTCGACGATGTATTCCGTTGCTCGTCGAGCTGCAATGTCGGGAAGGAGCAGGGATCTGATTTGAGCCTTGACACGACGCTTATCGAAATGGTTGGGCGACATTGAATCATTCGGGCGAATGCACACGACGTTCCATATTTTTGTACGATCAAGAGTGGCAAGTACTTCTGACATTACGTGATTGATTTGAGTTGTCACCGGGTAAATCTTCGTTGGATCCAGAGGGACAACGTCGTCGGATTGCTGGGCGGAGACAAGGGTGGGATAACGAAGCGGCCGTGAAGATACTTGAGCTTGAGCAACGATGTTCTTGTCCTGATGATGCATCTCGACCGAAAGACTAGGGCCGCCAAACAATTTGCGAACGAACTGATCCGTCGAGCCACGAAGGAGTGAAACAAAACCTGCGTCTAATATGTCTGCGTCCTTTTCAATGAAATTTGAGATGTCGTAAGAACAGCTGCCAGAGTAGTGATTGATTCCAAACAATCTTCCTTCGGTGACGACCGCTGGCGATGGATTGACAACGAATGACGAATCGGTCCTATACTTGCTGACAATCTCTTTTAACAAAGCATCTTCGTCGGTATTATCCCTTGCTTTACCCGACTTGAAAGAACTTGCAGCTTTACTTATCATGCCTAATAAGCCAGCTGGCTTTCGCTGAGGAATAGGACCGAGTGTTGCGCCTCGCAGGAGCATGACGCAAGCGGAGTTGTCCATAGTCGTGATGGCAGGTAAAGAGATACCGTCCGAAACGATGGAAGAATTAGAATTAACGTTATCCTCGAATATGTTACGCATAGTGTAAGATTGAAGCAGCTCGTCTTGGAAATTAAAGATGAATTCGGGAAAGCCGTTTTGGCCATGTGCGGAAATGAGTGGTGAAGTGATGAGCATGGAATTGGTGCTTTGCGGGGCACGTGTCTGAAAGCCTGGATGATCTACGATGCATATTTGAGTTGTCTGTGTCGTTTCTTGCTGAGCAATGCGGTGGTTGCACGTCTCAACAACGTAGGCGAAGAGCATGGCATAAAGGTCGCGTACGAAGGCGTCACGTTGAACAGCAGCCTGATCGGACTTGAGCACGACGCTGTACAGTTCTTTGCGAACATAGTTCGAACGATTTGTCAACGCGTGCTGAAGATCTTCTGCCTGAACACCGAGCAGACGCGAAACATGATCAAGGACGGCGACATTGGAAACAATCGCTGGCTCTTCTCCTCGTCTGG
Source organism: Phallus indusiatus (assembly GCA_027605045.1). Classification (NCBI taxonomy): domain Eukaryota; kingdom Fungi; phylum Basidiomycota; class Agaricomycetes; order Phallales; family Phallaceae; genus Phallus; species Phallus indusiatus. The sequence continues at coordinate 70,542 of JAQFWX010000004.1, forward strand.
AATCCGTGTCAGAGAACTGGAGATTGCCGATGACGAGGATAGCGATGAGAAATTGGAATATAGCCAGAGAGTTTTTTGGCTTGAAGCCGATGGTTCTCAGAGCGTCCCTGAGCTCGCCCATCTGAATCGTGTCATCGCTGAAAGGACCAGCGGGAAGCCGATAGCATCCAGACGAGGCCAGGAGAGCATAATCGGAAACGTCTTCTATGCCTAACGTATCTCGTTCTTCAGGAGAGGCACCAGCGAGGAATTGATAAAAGACATGGAAAGAGCGCTCCTCGTGGCTCAGTCTGTTAAGCCTTGATTTGTCGAGACCATACGCAAGAATCTTGGCAGAAGAAATACGACCCTTCCCGTCAAAGCTGAGCTCGGTATATCGACTGAAACGAGATGCATTTGGGTTGATGAGAGTTTTAGCGTTTCCAAATGCCTCGAGAATCTGGTGTGCGCTTTTGATCTGGTCGGCAAGTTTGAGCTCTTTTTTGGACCGAGAAGAGAGACGCAGGATCTGATTGAGGAGAAGACGGCTGCTTTCGGTTTTTCCGGAACCAGTTATGCCTCTGTCATTTTTTTAAAAAAAACAAGATTGTGAGATTTTGAAGAAGGTGAACGGAGGTACCATCTCGTTTTCTTACCTAAAGATGACGCTTTGTGGCTCCTGACGACGGCGTTGCATAAAATACATACGAATGGCCAGATCATATAGATGAGGCTGGAGGGCTTTAGGACTGTCCGCCGTAGGAATGCTGGTGTCCTTGTAATTGCGCTCTTCATATTCCTGTGCAGAAGCCTCATTGATATTGGCAAGAGTTTTGAGGGGATTGACGACGACGAGATTAGAGGAGCCAATGCGGGTATATGGTAAGTCTGCTCTGAAACGAGCTTGAAGAACGGAAATAATATTATCATCGGAGGGATACACAGTCGTCGATGAGGAGGAGGAGACGACGAGGTCGGTTAGGTCCCCTGAGCTAACTGCGTCACGAACATATGACATGTTCTGAATTGAAAGTGAATAAGGAAAAAAGGGATGATCAATAAAGTTATAAAAGTATGACGAAAAAAAAAGGGAATTTTTACCCGTGTGCGGAAAGGAATGTAAAGTAGGTATCAGAAAAGTAGTGGAGAAGAGGACAGTAACGTGCAGTAACGACACTGATCAGGACCTCAGTCACAGCTTTCTCACGCGACACCGGGGGCACGCACTGCTTACAATACGATCAACTCGCCGACTCTCCGCGTTGTATGTATTGTAATAACAAATCTCGAGCGATGACATTGACATTTGATGAATTATCAACAAAAGGGCAGCCTTTTTCTATTATTACAAGTAGGGACACTATTCTGCTTTCCTTTGCATACGCTCGTGCTCAATTGAAGGTCTCAGTCCAACATCGAACAGAAACGCAAGACGTAATGAGGCTCCAAGATAGACGAATCCCACACTTCCCCACATCATTGCATTCCAATCCCACACTCTCCAATACACCTCCAAGCCAAGCGGCAGTAGACTCAGCAGGTGTCCAAAATCCGCGACGAGCAACCCGAATAATAGCTTTTTCCAAAGTCCGACATCGTCCGTTGATGATAGAACAACCCTTTCGTTGATTGCAAAGAGAAGGTACAAATTTGATAATTGAAGCAAGGTCATAAGCACTGGGATCGTCACCGTGGTGTCTTTCGCCGACCAAGCCGTGGTTAAGGTGAGATCTTGTAGGTACGTTCTTGGGAGGAGGCCGGCGTAGATTGCGCCTCCCAAAGCAGACAGCGGCTCAATATAGAGAAAGAATAGTCGATACGGATAGAACGGTATGCTCATGGTCAGTTTGACGCAGTGATTATGAAAGTATGGTGCCAGTGAGAAGGTTTCCAGAAGGACCAATTCCCACATGACGGAACAACGCTACATACTTATTTTTGGACCGCAGTATTCTATTTCTAATCATGATCCAATGGTTCGTACTAGAATATGTATCCTGCAGCACAAGTGGCAATTTATAGCATTTTACCTAAACACACGCTGCGGAAATGCGGACTTGAGACCAACGGACATATGTCGAACGCGTTCTTAGACAATGAAATGAACATAGAAAATCTCCGCGGAAGCGTCACTAGTCTAAAAATTCTCAATACTTCCCCTTGACAACGTAACGTCAGGGTGCTTAATTGATTAAAAGCTGTACTTTTGTGCAACTGATGATTATTATTATTATACGCGCACCGTGTGTATACATGCTAACATACAATGTTTCCGCGTAAAAGGGTCCACCCAAAAGCTGGTGAATTTGGCAAAGAAGGGAGATTATCAAGTGCCAGTAATGATTTACGAACAACAATGATTACCTGCATTCTGGCACAATCTGGTTCGTCCCGGGCAAAGATGGTGCCCGACGTGACCGCGTGACCGTGATGCTGACGTATTTAGACGTGCCATCATCGGCAACTGGCGGCATAACCGGTCCAGTCCCGTGTCGCCTTCAAATACAAAATACAATTAAACTACAATGGACCACTCATCAATTGAGGTGCGTGTATATATTTCGGAACACATTCAAATGATTTGTTTCATTCAGTGTCCGGAGATATCTAATGCAAGTATGCGTATGCATACTGAAACAATTGCACTTCAGTTAGTTCTAATCATAATCAAAGTAGAACCACACAACCATAAGTATTCAACACAGCGAGGAACAAGATAATGCCCGTACTATCGGACTATCGGACTTGACCAAAACCACCAGTGAAGACCATATATTCCTTTGCCCTCGTGCCTATTGTTTTTTTTTTTTTCAAAAAAAAATAATTTACACGGCAAGTTACCCAACGGGGCAAACACATCTCAATCCGGGTCGAAGCCGTTCTTTTCTGACTGATCCATTAGCCAAAGGCAATCAGGTTTTACCACATTTCCTTTTTTTTCTCTTTTTAACTCCGAGAACAACAAGACAAACTCCTCGGATCCTGTCCCTGCTATATAAACCAGCTTCTCCACTTTTTCAATCAGTATTTTCTTTCCCCAGCGAAAACATCACACCTTACGTTATTTAATGCACACGAGGTAATACAAATGGAAACATTTTCAAGGGAACGTTCCTGTTCTCCTAGCACGGCATCCACCCACTCAGAAGATTGTACCACCTTGTTCAGTAATGAAGACTTTACCCTCCCCCCGTTGTCACCAACTTGCTCAATCTCATCCATCACCAAATTCTCAGACACATCGTCGATTATCACTGCTCGTGATCTAAAATCCGCGACGACGACGACAACGAGGAGATCCTCCACGACAGCGACGACAAAGCCATGGATACCTCGCGGTGTTCTTGGAAAATTGCCATGGGCCTTGGACCTAGTGCAGTAGACCTTGTCTCAGAATATGCTCTCAAAAGACATCTCCAAGTTCTCAACTCTCGTATCGATTTGGGACAGGAGAAGACATTCGAGCTATTAGATATCCAGGTAAAGGAACTCGAGGATATCTATCTGGATCTATTAGACAGGTATATTATTTGCTAGCTTTGACGCAATTCTTTTTTTCTGATCGAGATCACAAAACTAGGGATAATCCCGGAGATAAACTACAGTTTTTGGCGCTGAAAATACGGTAAGATATATAGTATACGTACTTAAAATTAATCTACGAGGCTGAATAACGATAGGCTGTCCATCATCCGACTCTTACTGAAAGTTGAAAATCCCTATCTGTTTTCACAAATGCAAAGGAACGCTCTGCAGACGATGTGGCAGGATCTCGAAAAACAGATATGGTCTGTCAATAATTTCGTCCTTCGTGCTCTCTTTTTAACACTCCACTGAATACCAATCTAGTTCTAAAACTTACCAGGGTTCTTCAATACAAGTACAAGCTTGCGAACTGAAGTATGTCCCCCGTGCGATGTCAGCAGCGAACCTACCCTAATTCCCCATTTTCTTCAAGACAGAGTCTACTCCTAAGAGCGACGGATGAGCTTTGTTCCGAGAACTATCCTAATGGACTGTCGGACGCAGAAACAGCATTAGACGGAGCTTTCGTGATTGAACTTTTATGCAAGGAGTTGGCCTATTCCTCGGGGGACTATACGATCCAGAACGCTCTCCAACGTATCGTGAATACGGAGTGGGGATTCGAACTTTTTTCGTCCCTTGATGCGATGCTCAGGAAAGAGTCCAACACTCTTATTCTTGATTGCATATCACGACTGTTAAGGTTTGTAGACCCAAAAAACAAACAAGTTCATTATTCAGACCATTTATTGTTCCGATGATGCAGTTATGATAACGTATTCTCGTGCACAATGGCAATCCGCATTTTCGGAAGACTATCGAGGCAGAATTTGGAAATCCATTCTATCCTTACAGGTCCAATGGGTGTTCCCTGGCTTGTGGACCGACTCGGCGAACTGAGTCATTCTAGAATCTACACGAAACAGCGCTGGAGAGGACGTTCCGTACGGGCTGTCGAAAGTTATTGCAATGCACTGTTCGCGGCGTGCGTTCACGGATTCGCAGACCTTGTTATTAAACTTGGCACGACGATGCTGTTGTTGCGTTTAATCAAAATATTGTCAGTTCATCAATTATTCTCCCCCTTTTTATTTTAGCTGATTGTTTTTTTCTTAAAGTACAATTAGAGATCAAGATCCAAAAGTATGTAGCCAGATCGAAGAAAATCATCACGACGATTTAGACGTTGAGCGAGATCAGATCGCGTGTTGCGAGTTGATCTCGTATCTTCTGGAAATTCCCCATGCCAAACGGAGAATATTGCCAGGAGCGTGTCGCCTACGAGCTTTCAAGGCTCATTCGAATCGTTTGGTTTCGGATCAGAAATTATTATCGATATTGGAGAATATTATGAAATCACTTGAAGAGTAGGAACAGGAGGGACAGGGAAAGAAAGAGAGAGAAAAAACAAGAGGGATCGAATTATTATCATTAGTACTATTACGCGAGCGAGCCTGATACCGGTTGGTTTTCATCATCATCTATCATTCATTCCACCAACTCAGGTCGTTCAGGCTTTCTAAATATCTCATGCTATACCAACTGTATCCATAACCGCAATATCTTTATCCATTGATTACACTGTATAATGTGCATAATATCATAATTATAACTTATACCTACTTACCAATATTATTTGATTGTTTACTATCATACAGACTTTTTCCGGTGACTAAGACACGCCGTAAAAATTGATCTCGCACGTCCAAGATATGATCCCCGATTTTTGAAATTTCATTTGGGAAGACCCGGGGAGATGACATTACATGAGATCTTGCCTCGAATCCGAATGTGTCTCCGTGTGCCTTCGAAAGAGACATGTGTCTGGATTCCTTTACTCAAATGTCCCCGCGTACCCCGGCTCCCAATAGATTCACCTTCAATTAGATCAAGTCCGATTCTTGATGCAGAACAATTTAAGGCACCGGTTGGCCTAGCAAATGATTGGGTCCGCATATATGTATGTAGGCATACAAGGTAGCGATTCTTTAGCCTTTAAAATTCGAGTTCTGAAACAATTAGTCGAATTTCGGGAGAAAACCAAAACTGAAGTATCCTATGGGTCAAACTACAAGCTTGGTTGATCATGTTTAGCGGTCTTCAAAGTTGATTTATTCCTTGTTTTAATTATGCGGGTAAAGTTATGTCAGATGATGAGTCAAATGATGATATCAGTACGAAAAAAATTGATTGGCTTTCGGTACCGAACTCCAAAGTGTAGCTTGTTCAATGAGTATATAAAGTAAGTAGTATTTGTGTTGAATCAAACTACATTTAGATGTACGATACATATAAGTTGGTCGAAACAAATAGTCAAGAAGCGCATTTATTATAATGTATAAATTGTAACCGTCTATGTTATTTGTAGACGTGATGTGTTACAACTTCCGTTGACCCGCCTTTCTTGCTCTTTCTCTCTCACACACACTGTTAAAGATGTTAAGTTATGTATTACGTCCAAATGGATGAACTTACTGCTGTTGTTTGCGGAGCGGCGCCATAAAAAGCATGCGTGAAAATAAAGAGAAAGAGAAGAAAGTCTGGGGGTCGGGGATGTTCAACCTTGATTCCGAAAACGTGATTTGAGGATGGGGAAGTGAAGAACGAAGAATGAGGATAAATAATGTTCTGCATGCATATGAATAGAACTCAGACTCAGAGTAATTCATGGCCATAGCATTCATCAAAAGTTTTTCCACCTCCGATGTATGTTGCAAACAGAACATCGAGAGAGTAAGATGGAAAATTCTCGGGTGTGACTTGAAGGATGCGTGCGTAACTGTTAAATGACGGTAAGATTTGTAGGAAAACTAAGATGAGTTAGACAAAACGTACTGAACATCTTCAAGAACACGATCCTTTCGCAGAATACGACAATGATAGAGTTTGTTGGGAATGTGTCGTGCGAACACAACGCCATGCAAGTAATCATTGCCAGGTCCGAAATAGGTTACACGGTCACCGATCTGTGGGGGTAGAAATATCGCGTCGGTTAGTAGGCGGGTTCATGGGACTATGCAACAACATGGACGTACTCGCAAAGACATTATTGAGAGAAACAGAGGGGAAATAGTAAAACTGAGTTGGTAGAGAGAAATGCAGATGGGTTTAAATATAGATGAGCCGGGGACCACCGAGTTTAGGGCCCTAGGGTCCTGTGAGGGGTCCTCAGTGGATGGACAAAGGAAGCTTTTCTGGGACGGAGATTTCCTGGACAGAACAGGAGTGGTTGGGAACGGCACCGATTTGAGGACCTGTGGACTTGTTGCTCCTTTGTTCTTACTGTCCACCCTATGTGGATACGGTGAACGAGGTTTGCAATAATACTCGGATGAGAGAATAAAATAAGGAGAAAAACGAGTATTTTTCTTAAAATATCTTCAGTAGTGAATCCGTGTTCCAGAGACAGAGTAGAAATACTTTGTAAAAGTGTGTTCTGGTACATAAAAGGACCGTAGACCGCTGGACGCGGAGAATTGCGATATAGTCCACCGCCTAAAGTGGGCTGTTCATGCGTCCAAAGATTCGGCTTACTTCCCATTTGGAATGTGGACGAATTCTCCGTCTTGGCTTTATTGAATTTTGAGCCGCCTGCCGCGTTCGCACAACGGAAACCACCGGGAAAATATATGTAGGTTGGATCCGGAGAACGAGGTTGTTAGAACAGCATGTGTAAAAAAAAAGTCAATGCACGACCAATCATAGTCATAAGATCTTTGAGTAGGTTTTATCGATGAGGAGTAGCACGGCATTTTTCACCGAGAGCTAGCTCGTAATACATGACAAGGATGATACATGAGTGAACCACCGAGTGCGCCGTTATCGAATTGAGAAACCTGCAGCAAACATTCAATAAGTTAGAAGTGTGTGCTTAATCTCCGTCTTGAATGAGAGTAGATACCTTCTGAACGACACCGGGCGTGTTGCGTTGCTTAAGAGAAAAAAAAGAACAGAGGGCGCGCACTGAGTGTAGCCGATGTGGGTCCTCGTTGTGTCCAGTAGAGACCAGTGACGTTGATGTCTCCAGAAACGGAGAGGCGTCGTTCTCTCTCTCTTCTCTCTTTAAATCCTCTCTTTCTCCCTTCCTTATAAGTCATGACGCTGTTTCTTTTTGCCTCAAGTTCTCTTCCTTCTCTACCATGGCCACCGCGTCTTCAAGGACATTCGTGCACTTCCAAACCCTTCAAGAACGCGTCATTTCTCATCCCAACACACCCGTATTCAAGATTCCTAAGCCTGGCACCCCTTCCCATGATTCAGATCCAGAATGGATCGATGTCTCGTTTACTCAGTTCAACGCCGACATTGAACGCGTCGCTAAATACTGGTACTCCGTTCTCCAGCCCTGCCATCTGCCCGCCAGATCCGTCATCGGTGTCTGGTACGTGATCTACGACAGTCAAGATTATATGTATGGGCATAACATATTCTCTCAAGGTTGCGTGGCTTCACCTATACCGACGTGGTCACCATCTATGCTCTCAGCCGTGCTGGCTACGTACCCCACATGTTTGGCTTCGAACTCCCCAATACCCAGCTCGTCCTTTCCCTTCTCGCATCTTCATCTGGTAGGGCGATTGTACACGACCCCGCCAAGACATCCCATCTAGCAGAATCCGCTGCTACCGACTTTCCATGTTTTCCTGCAGTCGACTATTCAAAAGTCTCAGAAGTGGACGTCTCTCACATTCAATTGCCACCTCTCCCGCCCGCAAACGATGAAGATTACACTTTCATCTATCAAACTAGCGGTTCCGTGTCCGGAATGCCAAAAATCGTCCCGAAAACTAACAAGTGGCTTTCATCCATTCACGCCAAGTCTAATCCTGCATTTGCTATTGGTTATGACCGCGACGAATACGAAAAGAACGATATCAGTCAAGATGTATATGTCTGGACGTAAGGCCTTTACTCATCAACACGTATATATGCACTTGAATTGTGTCTCTTTAGAGAATCATTTTCGCATTCCATGGAAATATGTCGTACGTTCATCTCTCTCTCCCTTCTCTGTTCCAAATCTCACTCTTCCACATAGTATTTCAACTCATCCTGCACAACGCTTCATGTCTTGTCCAACCAACGCATATCGATTTCTCACCATCTGAACTCATAACCATGATCCAACGCACTGGCATCAATCGCATTATACAGTTCACCTCTGTTCTCAGACAACACTTGGAATTTGCTCGAACAATTTCTCCGGAGCTAGTAGATCTTATGTGTAAAATGCGTCAAGTGACCTACGCCGGTATGCCTCTTGGAACAGAAATTGAAACTTGGGCCAAAGAAATAGGCATTCCTCTTACTGTAAGTCACGCATCCTTATTTCCCCTTTTCCAAAAGACTAAATGTGGCTATTCAGAATCAATACGGTTGCACGGAATGCGGTAAGTTTGCATACACGAGTGCACACATCATATATATACACTAACATCACACTAGGTCAGCTGATGAGCTCAACGCTAACATCCCCCTACCTTGAACTTTTACCAAACGTACACGCCGAATTTATCCCCGTTCAAACTGCATCTCCTTCAACCAACATTGACAATGCTTCAGAATACACGACCCTCCTTGAACTCCACGTCCTTCCGACATCCCCAGATCTGCCTATACCTAGTCTTCGTTCAGAAGAAACCGGCGGATGGAAAAGTGGCGATTTATTCGAACAAGTTTCACCCGGCGGGAAATACATTTTCAGAGGACGCAATGACGATTGGGTCAAGAGTTATTGGAGTGAGAGACTCGATACAAAAGCTATCGAGAATCAGGTGTTCAATGTATGCGCGTTGGATCTCGTCGCTAATTGCGTGGTTGTGGGAGAAGGAAGACCGTGGCCTGCTTTGTTTGTCGAGCTGAAGGAGAACGTGTTGAAAGACGAAAATGTTACGATGCAATCAGTGAAGAAAGAGATTATTCGTCGTTTGGAGAGTTTCAATGGTCTGCGATATTTGCATGAGCGTGTTCAGGATCCGAGGATGATTTATATTGTCTTGCCGCCTGCCAAGTTGCCTCGTACGGCTGTTAAAGGAAATATTCGGTGCGTGTGGGGGGAATGGAATTATATTATATAGTATTAGCTGATGAATTAAATCTATAGTCGTCGAGGCGTTGAACAAGAATTTGCAGACGAGATAGAGGCCATGTATGCGTCAATGCCTATCAACGAAGTGTACGGTGAATGTGTCAGTTCAACTAACGATCATCCGGAGACAACGGAGAACGATATTTTGACGAGCTCCGTTTCTATTTCTTCTTCAAATACCACGTCCAGTAATGAATCGTTGTCGGCAGAGTCGCTCATTACGCCCAGCGAAACTGAATTGAGTATTATAGCTCGTTATGAAGTTGATACTACTAATGATGGTGTTATTGCTGTTACTAAATGTCAAGGTCTGGATAATATTGTTCTATCTGGCGGGGAAGAACAAGAAGGTATCATCATGGTTTGATGAGATGGCTATTTTTTTACTTTTTTGCTCGGGTTTTGTGCTGTATAAATGCTACTGCGTGTGTATTATTATTTTGCTATTTGTGTTTTGTAGGGTTAATCAATTGATGATTCGTTTTGAGAAGTTGGACACAGGTACTGCGATTTGAACATGTCAAATGGTATTGGACCTGGCCCCTGCATCATCATTATCGTTGCTTTAGGAACTAAATTTAAACTTCACACATGCCGCAAAGCCCCTCTCTAGATCAATATCTGGGAAATCCTGCGATGCGTCCGGATCTTGGGATCAAAGGCGCGTGCAAGTTGGAACTAAGGCCTTTCCCTGGGCGTCCACCTTGCCCAGACAAGAAACTGGACGGTGTTCAAAAGTTGGACTGCGTCTATGGGTCCGTCCAGGGTTGACGGGTTGTATATAAGCACAAAGAGTGTGTAACAGTAGAATCATGACAATCGGGAAGACTCCCACTCAAACTTCGGTATGTTTGTGGCAAGTTCTACTTTTGACATGTGGAGATGTTCAATGTGAGTCGTTTATTATACTACAGCTCACTTAATTATCACGTTGGTTGGACCTCGTCTCTCTGTGTCGGACCTTGTGGGTTGACAGGTTTTCTATATAAGTACGAAGGGTGTGTAACGGTGGAATCAGGAGAACCCCTCAACTTCAACTTCACTCGATTGGGCCAAGTACACTGCAGCTCGCGAGCCAAACATCAAACTTATTTATTGAATGCACAAAACCTTTGATATGTAGGTCGAGAATCTTTTATCAATCGATAGGTGCTTTTTCGGGTCTTGGTTTCTTCATCAATTGGCCAAAGTCTATGATCTCTTGTTTTAGTGGTGATAGGAATTTTTTTTTTTCAACTTACATGCTGCCACTCGACTTCGCAAGGGGTCATAGCCTATGGTCACTTAGGTGGAGAAACCAAGAACCGAAAAAGCTTTTATCGATTGAATAGAATGGGCAGAGTATGTACATATGAATGTGGTAGTAGTTCGACATGTAAACGTAAGTATATATTGATGTCTTTATATACTGATCTATGACATATCTAAAGAATGGACCGGTGGGTGATAACGGGTGGTCGTCCGTCAAGCCGATATCGTCGGTATTACCTCACCCCCTACTCACCTCCGACAGTTTCCTATACTTTCTCTCTCGAGATTTCTCTTCCGAAATGGTACCGAATGTTTTCCCCGATCTCGAATACAATCTCAGTGTGATCATACTGGAAATTGAGGACCTCCATGGACCGGCGGAATGCCAGTGGCTATGCGGATCATCACAGTAGAGTGTGTGTTCGCCGTACATAATTAATTCAATAGATTTACCTGCTATTTTATGTCTCCAACGAACGAGAGAGTGGACGATTCACTGCTTATCTCTGACGGTTCCCTTTTCAAAGTGAGTTTTTGTTGATAAATAACGCTGTCCGAGTCAGGGTCGCGCCGGCCTTAGCTATCCAAGCTATTTCAACGCAGTTATTTGAAAACATTCTCTAGTTATGTACTAACCAATACTTTATCGCCATGAAGCTATTGACGTTTTGTCCGTTCTGACCCGCTTTGCCCGAACCATGTCAAGGTTTCAACTTAGTCGCGTGCTTGCGCTGACGTCACATATCGCGTCCAAGATCTTTTTTACGCGTCTTTCATTAAGTTATATAATGTCATTGACTCACCTCAGTAATACAAACAATGAGAAGCTAGTTAATACGCTTTGCCAACCCTACTAGGCCGTACTATACTGATGTGAATCATTGCCGCCTCTTTCGCGGGAGCTGGATGTCCAGACGTCCATACGCCATTGTTCTGCTTCTGCTTCTCCAAATTTTGTTTTTGGTTCATCGATGAAAATGTGTGACTATCCCCAGTCACATCGCTACCTCATCCTTCTCCGAGCTCAACTTGACCACTTCAAACGTCGACTCAGAAGTACTGCTACAGTGATGACTATTCCCGGCAGTCAAATCGCCAACGGTGACCTATATGACTTGGACAAATCCCCTTCTTACAAATATGTGTTCAGAAATCCTTTTGCGTCACGTATCCATCGAATCACAACCCCCGATGAATCCTTGTCCATATTGCACCAGATCAACGAGTCTCAACGCTCTGACAGACGGTTACCTGCAGAGATTTCACTCCGCATCAACAAAGAGGTACAACGGAACGCGACTGTTGAAGAAATCAGGAACACTTGGAGCCCTGTTCCCGCGCCCAACGAGAGGTCTTTCGCTCTGGGTTCTTTCGGATACTTAAAGTCGCCATTACGGGCCCAACTTGACACGAGCGCAAGAAAGTATATTCCATTAGAGATAATGGGTTTTGATCGTCGAGGCCTTCCTTATTTCTCAGACAATTCAATCGAGGCCATGTTGTATAGTCACGTATCATCTGCTGATATTCTCTACCGTCTGCGATGCTATTTCCCAGAGATTATCATCGACTCGAACCTGGATGAATACAAATCAGTATGGGAGGGGTATCTCAGACATAACCAAACCGGCATGCTTCTATTGTTTTTCGACTACAAAGGCGGCGCATGGCTTAAAGTTCATTATGATGAACAGAGCAAATATCAAAGAGCACTCGACAACGATACGCAAAAGGAAATTGAAGAAGCTTTTTCGTCTGACGGTATCAAATTATTGAATTCACTTTTTGGGACGCAAGATGGGAGTAGACGACTATTGTTTTACCATCCATCCGCAGACGCAGACGTGCCTACTGACAACGAACGCTACATTGCCGTCCCTGTTAATTATGCGCTGCCCCGATGCCATAAAAGATTCAATCCCAGTATATACGAACGTTGGCATTCCACAGAAGTTTCCGATTCCGACCTTTTGTCCTTCCGCTCTATTCTCCAAGACCTGAAGTATGACATTCCCTCCAGAAAAATCGACCGCTTAAACGGTACCTCCGATTTAACTACTGTCATTTCCTCTCCATTACTTTTCTACCGTCTCATATGCAAATTCATGCTCAAGCGAACCCACGTCAACGTCAACCGAGTAACCCCGATAACCAGTGTTTGGCAAATCAAGCTCGTTCATGAAACCAAAGGTGCTTCCATTATTTTTATGGATAGCTATGGAGTGTTCGATATCCGGGCCGATGAAAAAGCGGAGGAAATGATGAATGATGTAGCGGTTTTAGTGGAGGCGCTTTGTAGTAACGGCTGTTCGCATCCATATGACTCTGTCCTGGCCGGGTGTGTTGCATGACGTGAGTGAACAGTCCACTCAGAGACTTACATCGCTGATATATATATATATGTATACCACTATCTTAGGAAATCAGTGTTTGGAGCTGATGTCCTGTACATACAATTTTCTCTCGACGAAGCTATTCATTATTTGGACTTACATAATGCACAGAGCACGAAAATTTGAAGACTTGAAGGAGACGAGATTACTTAGGCATAATATATAATTCGTCGTCTATTGTTGACCGAGGAGTTATACCCCTTGTGACGGGACTCTCGAGGGAAACAGAAGTGGACAATTAACTAATTCCACGTATTAGTAAATACTCGCAAGCGGCGGCGGCTGAGATGACAGAAAAATGAGACTTACCGTGTTCCGCCGAGCTGGAACCGCGAAAGATAATTAGCGACAAATAATGAGGTGATCGGTGTAATAATTACACCAAACACACCTTCCAATTTAAAGTCTTGGAAACAGTGACCAGCTTCGTAAGGAAATAATAAGACCCGGTGAGAAAAGGGGGAACTAGCGAGCTATTAAGGAAAACTTGGCGACAACAACAGAGAAACTATGGGTAAACGGTAAACCGTCAGGTCAGAAATGAACCGTGGGTGACGGTTGCAGATTGGCACCCTGAATGACTGAATGCTATAGTTTAGTAATGCTCGCCAAGATAGTCGCCAAGAGGTTCGTCAACGCCTCCTGAATAAATAATATAATGATAGCGTGAAAATTAGGTGTAATGCAGAACTCAGTGCGAAGTGAACAATGCGTGTGTTAGTAATGAATTAAACTCAGTGGTACCAGTAATGAAGCAGAAAAATAAATGAACACCGTAACTGGACCTATCTGGTAATACGGTCCGGTAAATTTATTGCTGTTCACATATTCACCTCAATGGGAAGTAAAACCAGCGAAAAAGAAAAGAGGCCACGGTCTCAAGAGGGCTCCATCTTTATGTCCTAAATACATCTATTAGTCCCTCAGAAACTCGCTTGCATATTTTCACTAAAAACAATTTGATTGGGGCAGCCAGTTGGCAACTCAATTTCCTTTTTTGCTTTTGAATCCTCCTTTTCGAACTCTGGTTTACCATGCATGATCTGTATCTATAAATCGCAAAATAATGATGTTTTATTCTGTAATCTTGACGTTAAAAATGTAAAAGCATCTCTTTTATTACGTTTTAATTGAAACTTAATACAACTCTCCATTTACTCGCTCAGAAATGAAGTGATACTAAGCCCGGGCAGAGGAATTGACCTGTCCATTTCTCCCTCCAGATCGACCCAATCATACTGGGGAGAAGTCCTAACCACTTTCACTGGACGACTAACGTGCTCTGGAAGGTGGATAGTGAGTTCTTCAGAGCCAAGATTCATGACCAGCAATGTCCATTTTGATGCCGTATTCGATTTGGATTGGGCTGGGACACTTGCTTTGAAAGCCAAAGCACGCAACGAGCTAGTTTCGCCTGACGCAGTGGTATCATTCGATTGGAGATCAACGTCATATCGCACGGCACCATATTGCACGAATTGTGAGAAATGTTTCATCACAAAATATCGTTTTGTGGTGTAGATTTCGTAGTTCCCATTTGTGGCATAGTTTGGATCGTAGTATAGCTTTTGAATATGCATTTAGCTATTAACAAAACTAAAGCAAATTTAGTGCTCTTACTAAACCGTCGTTCCATCCGTTAGGGTTATATGATGTCGTACAATTTTGAGCACCAGGAGATGTAGGCTCACATCCTATTCCGCTTGAAAGAGCGAGCCACCAATCAAAATGGGCATCAAGTCTTAAATTTCCGGTTAGTATCTTTTTACATAACCAAAAACAAGTAGGAGAGAATAAAAGCGGTACGTTTGTGTGAAAGCCTGATAAATGAGATTCGCCATTTGTAAGCCTCCCACCATGGTCGGGCTTTATGAGAAGAAATGAGAAAATTATCCAATTATGTTTCGATTGGATAAGGTAGTAAGCTTACTCAAATCCACCCGAGTATGTCAACGGTGCACCAGGGTCAGATGCCGACGAAGGGTTACTGGCAGCGAAGCAACATATTTCAGTAAACCAAGTTTCCTTTCCCCCACTTAAGTTTCTCGCAGTCTCTCCCAAAAGTGCGACTTGTTGATCATCCGCAAAACTATATTGATGATGCGAAATGGCAGCCACGGAGCTTTTGGAATCAGGAGGCCAAATGGGAGCTTCCGGAATGAAGTTCCCGGTGGCGCTAGACTCGTCGGACATGATACCTACATCTTCCAAGAAAGCGTTGTTTAAAGCATGGCGTAGGGTATTAATGACCAGACTGCGTTGATAAGGTGTTACTTCCATGCCTTCTTGACCACAAAGAGTGTCAGGTCCACTACCGAAAGTCTAATGAAACTGATCAGTGTCTCTAAATTGAAGATAGCAATAAACTCAATCCACATCATCGGGCTCATTCATAGGCGACACGTGGGTGATATGAACGCCTTGACTCCGCCAATGACTAAGGACATCGGCGATGTACTGCGCATATCCGGCAATGGTGGCGTTAACAATCTCACCACCGCAGCTTCGGTTGTTACTGGTGAAGTATGGAGGGGCAGAATTGATAAAAGCCGTCAAGACAGGGACATTTGCTTCGGCCGCCTTTCGAAGGAAAAACACTCCTTGTGGATCAGCCGTGGAAGCCGAAAAGTTGTACACTCCGGGAGAGACGAAAAACGTCTCTGGTGCACGACTATAGTGAAGTTTGATTTATTTCATTTTGAGCAATAAAGGGGTAGTGGTTCATACGAAGGGTTCCCAACAAACACACCTCCGCCACCCAGGTTATATCGGAAAGACGTTAATCGAAGCCCGTCCTCGCTGAATAACATATCAGCGACTTTGTTTCTCCATTCTAAAGGATAATTGTGTAAGTCGAGTGGCCACCAAGCGCCACTTGCTCCTATGCCTTGTATTGTCTGCGCTGGAGTGGGAGAGAGCGACAGAGAGATTGTTGCGGAAGACGGGGACTCTAAATCTAAATTAGGAATGTGTCAACGGCCAATGATCAAGTCAAACTCACCCTGAGCATAACCAACATGTCCTGTAAATACCAGAAGCAAGGTTAAAACAGCAGGCACAATCATCGAAAATTGCAATAGTAGGGAAACAAGTGCCATACCACGATATGATATATAAACGACCTTTATCTGGAACGTTGAAAGGTGGCAGTCAGGTTGTGATCACGTTGTCAATGCCACATGTAATTCAGATTAATGTATACCGGTAACAGAAACACCTCCTGTTAATGGTATAAAGAAGGCGAGATTAGGTCACCACCAGTCATACTGCACCACGCAGATTGCACCGGACCGAGCCAAAAAGCTTCTTCGCCACATCTAAGTGAAAGACACCTATAGCGTAAGCACAACAAATATTCAAAAAAGCATTGACATTCGGATTGCACTAAATAAAAATGCCGTTAGTAGGACCGGAATCTTGTCAGGTGACGAGTTGTTTACAATTTTTTTGAATTCGAAATATCAGGACTCCGGCGTAAAGGGGAGAAATCCACAAATGGTCGAATTAATACGCCGGTAATTGAGGACCGAAAACCAACTCAGGCTTTTGCTCCATTTCAAAGATAAACGGAAGACTAGTGCCGTGGAAATGCAGGAGGTAGGGCGTAAACACAACTCGATCCGTGAGGTTCGGAAGCGGGAGAAACGGGATACAAGAACTATGCTTCACGTTTGTTAGTTTCAAAAACAGGGGCTGAATAAATTCAGATCAAAGCTTACGCCATGTGGAGATATGCATTTTCAACGACAGTTGAGTACGGACATGGGAAAATGAGAGTAAAGAAGGCCTGTATTGTTCGATTCTTATGCGCCAACCAATGAATTCACAGTTTACTTCCTTCGATGTTGAATGGAGCTGTGGTCCAGATATTTCGATAACGTCACAGATAAACAACCAATGCTCCTGAAAAACAATTAACATAGGATCTGCTGTATCTGTCGTAGAAATTTATTCACTCATACCAATCTGTATTTGAAAGATGACGTCTTTTCATGTGGACAAGTGCGATCAAAGTTTCAGAGCTTAATTCAGGCGGAGTTTGGGTGTCACGTTTCCAACTCCGAGAAACTGCAGTGCTATCTATTATCATCTCGTAATTCTCGTTTTTTAGGATGGCATTTAGGCAAGTTGCTGCTGCTAGAATGATTTTTTTGCTTTTCACGATCAAAGGCAACTTCATTCGTATATCAGCGCCGATAAAACCAGATACATATCTGTGGAAAGTCGAGTCAGCGTCACTAAGTGTGAGCGTTTTTTTTAGCTTAGTCACGCGCTCGCTAAGTAGAAGGCGAAGCCTTTAAACTCTTAGGTGCTATTCCTTTTTTATTATTCGTTTGTGACGTTCGAGGCGAATCAAGGCTTCGCCTTGAATTATTAGTGCATTTCTTCTCACAGTAATACAAACCATATTACCTATATTTGAATATCTTCAGTGTCGCGCTAAGATTTTAAACGGAAGAACACGATCGCAGGGACCGAAGGTCGCACGGACTTGCGGCCGATATTTGAGAGCAGTCGATCTAGCTCAACAGTATTATGTATGTATATTTTAATTCCGCTTCCCACCGAATCAATCCTTTCTGGAACAAAAACAGGCCATTCTGCCAGTGATTCGATGATGATTTTACTCCTCAGACGACCTCCTTGCTTTAAACTTCGATGCTTACCGAGTCCCTGATGACGAATGGATCCTGGAAACCCCTCTTGAGATATGTATTTATAACGTATGTGTATGTATACAAAATACTTTTTTTAGTCTCAGTTTTCTGATCAATTCTGATGTGCGGAAGACTGTGGCACATGAATCGGACATCATGGAGAATCATGACGCAATTACCAAGTCGTCGCAGTGGCTATTTCAATTTACTTACCTTTTATGTATGATCTAGATTATATCATAAATTGGATGGAGTCACTAGCTTCCGACGCAAATTATGCAGCAGGAGGTAAAAAAATATCATACATGTCAGATTTCCCCGATCACGAAGTCTACTTTGACAGCTTGGCGTCAACTGCGGTGCCTTTCTCCTTGGTTGTCTTTCCCAAAACATTCGTAATCTATTTCATCCCTTCAGGCGTGCTAAATAAAGAGACTAGACTTCAAAGTGGCGTTTTTTCTGAGAGGTATGTACAGTTCTAATAGATAACACATTGATTTGCCATGGAGTAACATATGTGCACACATTTCTTGCGCAGGTTGTTCGTCCAGAGTGAATTCTTCGATCTAAATTCTCAGGAAACCAAATCAGTAAGCTCGGCAAAGCTATCCGGCCCTTCCAGGGTCCTCCGGATCAGTATAGAGAATCTGACCGAGGCTGACAGAGGCTGGAAAGGCCGGGTAGCTTTGCTTATTTTACTGATCTGTGTCGATCTGGTCACCGTCATTGGGGATCAAAGGCTATTACCTACAATTAAAACAACCCTGAATTCGGCTTTTCTGACTCGTGTCTATTGTTTTATGAGAGGCTATGAAAGACTTTACTTGATTCCGAGGGTTTAACACTTGTGTCGGGCGCGCCAACCAGTACCTAGTTCAAAACAGATGCACCAGTAGCGAGCAGCATGGGACAAATGTCTCATTCTGGGCCCGTGCAGATGTCCACTGGTGACTGCGGGACTAGCTCCTCAGGGTACGTCAACCTGGTCGGTTCGAAGTAAAATGACCACAGACTAAATGTCGTCGTGTGCGAATAGGTGCGAATATAAATCTAACAAGATGTTATCATCTCAGAAGATCGAGTCGGGATGCATTTCGCATGCTTTACGAAGATGACTTAAAACAGAAACGAGCTACCCACCTGGACTGTAGGTTTCGACTTTTTCAAGTACGGAGCACATTGACTCTAAACTTTCAACTATACGGTTTATTTTTCCTGGTTAATCATCATCTATGAACTTCACAAAGAATTCCATGGAGGAGGACACGCTTATCGGGTTATGGAATACTCAATTATCCAGAGCACCTCTTTACCGAAAAGCCCGATTGTCTTGACCTTTTGTGAGCTTATATAATTAACCTTCCGTCCTCAAATATGTCAATAAAATAATATTTTATTGAGAAGGGTCGGCCATAACGGCCCTAGTCTCCAATTAAGCGTAATCGCGATCTAAAGGCTCTTGGCAGGTGAACAAATCGTGAGCTGAGATAAGTCTTCAATCGCATAATCGAAATAAAGACATGAATAAGCGATGTTTCGAGAAACTCCATCAAGTCTCTCGGGCAGCCGTATAAATATACTTTGCGAGGCGTGAAAAGTAACCCCAAATCTTCCCCCTTTTGTTTTAAGTTGTCTTCCATGCCTGCTTCTTATAAACCTTCGAACATTCATCTCAGTCATACGCTCTATCCTACCCAGGATGGCAGACTCCCGCCTCACCAGCCCACCACCATCATATTTGACTTAGGTGATGTTCTATTCACTTGGTCCCCTTCAGTACACCCATCACCAGTCTCCCCTGAGACTTTCAAAGCTATCCTTCGTTCTGCCCCATGGCTGAAATATGAGCAGGGTAAACTATCTCGGAAGGAAACGTATTCGCTGGTTTCGAAGGAGTTTGAAGTGTCTCCCTCTGACTTGGGTATCGCTTTTCGCGTCGCGCGCCAGTCTTTGACAGTTTGTTCCGAGTTACTGTCACAGATTCGCGAGTTCAGAGCTATGGGTCTCAAGATATACGCTATGAGTAATATTGCTGGACCAGAATGGGAGATTTTGAAGACGAGCTTAAGCCCGTCCGACTGGTCGCTTTTTGATCAAGTTTTCATTTCGTGAGCCATTTCTTCTGAATCTTACAAGAAAGACACGAACGTAACACTTTTGTCTTTGTGCAGAAGTCAAGCTGGAGAACGGAAACCAAACCTGGGCTTCTATTATCACGTTCTCTCCGAAATTAACGAAGATCCCACTCGAATCATCTTTGTAGATGATAAACTCGAAAACGTGTTTTCCGCTCGCTCGCTTGGCATGTACGGGATCGTTTTCGATAATGCAACTAACGTCATTAGACAGTTGCAAAATCTCCTTCGTGGTCCTCTAGGGCGAGCCAAACAGTACCTCGAACAAAACAAGAAACAATTGTTATCCTATACATCAACTGGAGTTATTTTAGATGAGGTCATTATTAGATTTATTCTGATGGGAAATGTGCTCGCTTAAAACTGACCTTTGTCTTTTTGAACAGAATTACGCACAACTTGTCATCCTGGAGGTTACCGGCGACCAATCTTTGGTGAATTACATCCGATATGAGAGGGAGTGGAACTATTTTCAAGGTACGTACATGAAAAGGTTATCACCCAAAATTTGTCTGAACGCTATATGACTCTTTTAGGAAAAGGGAAATTGACAACTGAAGATTTTCCGTACGTGTTACCACCTTTCTTTGGAAGATTTCAGGAATTTTACTCAACTTGTTTACAGGCCAGATCTCGATACGACATCGCTCGCGTTTACAATCTTGCCTGATATCCCGGATAGTCTAAAGCACGAAATCATGGATCAAATGCTGGAACAACGCACTGCAGACGGTATCACTGAGGTATATTTCGGTCAGTCCCGTCCACGAATTGGTGAGCTCCGTTTTCCCGCATTTTTATTACATCGAAATTCACAATGAATCAGATCCTGTCGCCTGTCTCAATACACTGACTCTCTTTTATCGTCATGGTCGAGGTGATCAGCTCAAAGAAACGTTCGAGTGGGTCAAAAACATCCTCATTCGTCGAGCTTATCTTGGCGGCACCTACTATTACCTTACGGCGGACTGTTTCCTGTACTTTTTTTCGAGATTTCTCGTCAACGTACCAGAAGTCTATAGCTGGCTCAATAAGGAGTTACGGCAAGCAATATCGGAGAGATTTGGGGCTCCAGGAGATGCGTTAGCTCTGGCAATGCGGATAATAGCGGCGAGCAATATGGGGATGGTGAACACTGTGGATTTGCCTGCTTTACTCTCACTTCAGCAAGAAGATGGAAGATTTACAGGGTATTTTTATCGGTACCCTTCTACTGGTATTCTGATTGGAAACGATGGTGCTGCGACAGCTTTGGCCATTGAAGCTATTAAGCTTCTTCAGTTACCTCGAAAACGCACTAAAATAGTAGCTAACAAACCACCTAATTTCTTTTAGATTTCTTTCTTTTTAAATTTTGATGTATCTTAGGTATTCAAATATTATAATTAACACACTAATTGAAACACGATGTTTTCTTTTTTGCTTCCCCAGTGACGATGACGGTGGTATGTACTTGACACTGATGTTACAGTATGAGCTTGGCCCCACAACAGTATCGGCAAGTAACCCTCCCTTGGTATGTGCGGCACGACAGGCAAACGTCAGGATCCGAAGGGATATCACCGAGCTTACCGACATTTCTATTTTTAGTATTGAAGTGCCAATAATGCTTGTCCAACGCTGTGGTTTGTGTGAATTTCTGAATATTCTTGATCGCAGAGCCAGGGCTTAATGTGCTTTCGCATCTTTATTCTGATCAAGCCAAGGCGAAAAGGGACGGAGAGAAATCTAACTCTTCAAGAAAAGCAAATTGAAGACATGGGTCTTCTAAGCCCTATAATAACAACTTGGATTACATATATTACACTATAACACGAGGAATGAATCATGGTCGAGCAATGCATCAATACTAATTTTTGCGGACGTCGTGTATACATTTAGCAGCATTTTGAAACAGTTTACATACATCATGCGACACACCCGGCCAGGACATAGTCATATGGATGCGTGCAACTATCACTACAAAGCGCCTCCACTAGAGCTGCTATGTCATCCATTATTTCCTCCGATTTTTCATCGGCTCGGATATCGAACACTCCATAGTCATCCATAAAGATAATTGAAGCACCTGTGGTTTTACGAACGAGCTGGATTTGCCAAACACTGGTTATCGGGGTTGCTTGATTGACGTTGACATGAGTTCGCCCAAGCATGAATTTGCATATGAGACGATAGAACAGCAATGGAGAGGAAATGATCGTGGTCAAATCGGAGGTACCGTTTAAACGGTCGATTGTTCTAGAGGGAATGTCATACTTCAACTCTTGGAGAATAGAATGGAAGGATGAGAGGTCGGAATCAGAAACTTTTGTGGTACGCCAACGTTTGTAAACGTCAAACCTGGGATTGAATCTAGGCCTTTCAGCTTCAAGGTCCTCGTCATCTGAGTCTGAAGTTATGCCTTCATTGCATCGGGGCAGCACATAATCAACAGGAACGGCAATGTAGCGGTCGTTGTCAGTAGGAAAGTCTGCGTCGGCGGATGGATGGTAAAACGACAGTCGTCTGCTCCCATCCGGGGTTCCAAAAAGTGAATTCAGGAATACAACACTGTCAGCCAAAAAAGCTTGTTCTATTTCCTTTCTCGTGTCGTCGTCGAATTTAAATCTGTTCTGCACGTCAAAGAGAGATCTGAGTGTCGCGGCGCCTTTGTGGTCTGAAAACGATAAGAGCATCCCGGTTTGGTTATGTCTGAGGTACACCTCCCATACGCATTTGTAGCGATCCAACGCTGAGTTAATAGTTATCTCGGGAAAGTAGCATCGAAGACGATAGAGAATATCCGCGGATGACACTTGACAATACATCTCATCGATTGAAGTGCCGCCGAGCCCTGGAAGAAAGGCTAGTAAGCTCGACATGGGTCCAGGAAGCCTAGTCTCTACTGGAATATACTTTCTCGCGCTCGGGTCAAGTCGAATCTGTAATGGAGACGGTGCATATGCCAAAAAACCTGAACTGAAATTCCTCTGTATCCCAGGAATAGCGCTCCAAGTCGTCCTGATTTCTTCATGAGTCGCATTCCTGTGTACCTCTTTGTTGATTCGAAGTAAAACCTCTGTTGGTAGGCGTTTTTCAGCACTTTGAGACTCGTTGATCTGGTGCAATATGGACAAAGTCTCATCGGGGCCTATAATTCGATAGATATGTGACGCAAAGGGATTTCTGAACACATAATTGTAAGACGGCTCCCTTTCAGGAATGGTCAAGTTGTTTAGATCATCTGAAGAAGTGTCTATGTTGAACAACTTGGCGATATGATTTCGAATGTTACTAGTCATCTCTGCAGTAAGACTTTGGAGGGAGTCGTCGTCCATTGAAGTTGAGTTAGCGAGGTTTATTGATCAATGATGTGACTGGTAATAGTCACACATTTCCATCGATGAACCGAAAATTTGGAGAAGCAGAAGCACAACCTGAAGCAGAACAATGAGCAGAATTAGGGTAATTCCCATGGAAGAGGCGGGCGCTGAAACTATTCACATCGATATAAGAGGGTATAAGCTGGTATAAGGTATAATATATCTCATCGCTTGTGCATCTTCATTTCAGGGTTAAATTAATATAATATAACTCATCTTGATCACCTCACCTTGCATGGGCTTCGTGGAAGACATAAAAAGACACCAGACGCTTATTGCTCTTAGACGCGACGTAGTGAATTCGGCTTTAAGAGCCGAATCAGGGTCTCAAGATTAAGCACAAGTGAATAAGGGTGAATACTGGTGAATATCTTGAAAAGCATTTTGATCAATGATGTATGTACATAAATGGATAATTGGGTGTAGATTTTTCGTCGGTCAAACCGGATTGGAAGGGAGAAAACGCCAGTAGCTCAGAAGAACTCATTTTTACCCCATTGACACACGGCACCCAAGTTGATTCATTCTGGTGACAAGTAGATAGATTTTGAGAGGTATAATCAAATCCACGTATACCTTCAAAACAATCATTTGGCCTTATCATACGGATTCATACCTTTACCAGAAGAAATAGACTGTCAATTATCAGCCATTATGAGCTGAAGGAAACCGGCAGAGATAACCGGTGAATCTTCCATCCTCTCAATTACGTCGACATGCTCTCTAAATCTGCAGTGATGATCCGCATAGTCAGGGCTAAGGCATCCCCTTGAGCTCCAAATCCTTCCGAATCCTGAGACTAGAGGAACAGTCGGCGGTGAGGTAGTGGTACCATCGAGATAGACTCGGCGAATGAGAACTTCTTTCACCCATTCAAAAGTCTCTTTTTGGTGACCTCGTTCATTACAATAGAAAAGCGTTGACGCATTGAGACAGGGATTGGACCTAATGTATATGGTGTTTGAGGTTAATGGATGTTGCAGACACTGAAATTTACCAGGACGAGTTGGACCAAAATAGACTTGCGTTTAATTATACTACTAGCGGTCCGTTCCTCAAAACATTTCATCCGTTATGTCGTGCTTTGCTGAATCAGGACTATCCTGAATGAGAGTGGGGCCACGCAAGTCGTGGTCGATATCTGCACTATAATACTTTCATCAACCAGAGTGTGGAATACCCAAGGCCATCAATGACAGAAACATACGGGAATTCAGTTGCCCTTTTTCCCAATGGAAAGTCATAAAATATGATGTTTGATCAATGAAATATGTTCTGCTTTTTTATGTCTCTTGTACAGTGACCTACAAAACTGTTCACGCGCCTGTCACTTTTCGTGCGCAACATGAATAACTAGTCAAATAAATTAGTATAAATTCTGAAAATATTTGAGTAGGAAGTCTAATATAACATCTAAATTTCGTACTATTTGTGCTAAGAGTGAAAATAAATGGTGCTTGAGATATTAGAAAAGGCGTTTTCTAGTTTTGTCAGCACAAAAATAAACACGAGTGGGATCTTCGTTGATTTGCAATATACCCGGGCCGTGATGATAGAAGCCCCAAATTATGTTTCCGTTCGTCCGCATTGCATCCTGTCGTAAATCAAATAAGGTGTGCGATATAAAAATTATAGACGTAAATATCTCATCAAACAGTGCTTAGTTTGGTCAGTCTGCAGGTTTCAAAAGCTTCTTTGAACCCTGCCAATCAGGACGAGAAACGTTACTCATCACATAAAGTAGAACACAATGTCCGTGAATTCCTGAATCGCAGTTAACAGGCCTGAAGAAGCTCGTAAAGATAGATTAAGAGCAGTGTCCAAGTCAGCTCAGGCTCCAGTTTTTAAAAACACGTTTCTATACATTTGTCATTTATTAAAGTACCTCAAGTTGGAGGACTCGCGTTTACCAAATACATTGAATCGAGATTTAGAGAGAAGGGGTAATTCTGATAGGGAGACAACACATACATCAGTAAACTGGCCCGGGTCTTGTTGAAAAGAGTGCTTTGGTCATGACGACCCCTCTTATCCAATGATTTTTAGTATTGGACATTGCTTGGTTTTCTCCAGGATCCGCGTAATGACACTATCTCAGACTTCGATGCTCCTTTCATTCAAAAAAACTTTTCGAATTTGCAAGTGGCAAGAAAGGAGGACGCGTAACGTAACGCGTATCGTCACATTACATGCAATCGGAATCAATGTTCTCATGCAGCATAAACAAAGAACATATTACTAGACAATGAATATAAGTCAATGTGCTTTATGCCAAATTAGTAACTACTCACTGTTATTAGTATTTACTCGATGCGCATAGGAATGAGATAGTAAAGTACTTAGAATAATTCCAGAAAGCGGTTTAGTACCGGTCCCAATTTAGCTGCTTCGAAAGCCAATACGAGCATGTATATTTCCATCCTTTTGGAAACTAGGTTTAAGCGTTGGAACGTTGTTGTATCTAGTGTTCCCACAATCCTCATTTCTTTAACGATAACGGTACGCTTTTGCTTTTGATAGTCACTTCAGCAATTTAGCACCAACAGCTTGAGATTTCCAAGTACACCCGGCACGTGCGTCTTAAATCTCGTGAATCATGTTCTATTTCTTCGTAACACTTTCGCCGCACACACCTATGTGGACATAGATCTAAACATCCTGGAGGCTATCGCTGATAAGATTAAGTTTGAACATGACCACATGGTGATGGCACTCGTGGTATGACGAAACCTGATAAAGCAGAGGAGATTAATGGTATAAATGATATATTCATTATAAATGTATAATGGCCTGACGAGGTTTCGTGTCCAAGGGCGGTAGGGCGGGGGTTTTGTTGACGGATTGGACCATGGACAGATTAAAGCGGTAATGAAGCGAGAATCTAAAAGATTTGAATGGTATGGGCAAATAGTCAAACATGGTTCAGCACAAGACACAAAATTCCAAACGTACTAATGTTGACACTAGTAGACAGCCAACATTCATACCCAACGTATAAATGGCACCATCCTAGGACAATATCAGGTCGTCAGTTCCATTGTGTCTATCATTCGTTGTTGCAATGCGTGGTCAACGTCAACCTGTCGCAAAAATCGCCATGTCCGGGTCCGCGACGCTGATAGCTGTTCCGAGTTCCGACCTGAGGCATAGTAACAAAAACGTCAATGACTCGTAATGTGCGTGTTCTATTGACACCAGCATCTGATGAATACCTTCCGTTGGCACTCCTGCGCCAAGTATCAGCATTTTCAAAAGGACCAGCGACGAAATATGGACCAATTGGCTACCAGAACAGTGTCGATGAGTCGGAGTCATGACAAGCGCTCAAATTCAAAGCTGACGAAGCCCACTTCAAGTCCGAACGTCTTGCTCAATGTCACCTCTTGGTCACTTTTAATGCAAAAAATCTACAATGATTTCTCCGTAAAGACGGTGTGTTCTAATCTCTCAAAAAGCTTCGTCCTCTAACTTGATCTGTAAAATAATTATAAAGGTCTCTGTGGTTGACATTCTGGAGATAAACAAAACATGGTCGCGCGCCGATACGGCTAATTTCCAAAGTACTATGCGACGGTATGCTTATCCCAATATAAAATTCAGCCCAGTCTCTCTCAAGCCACTGCTGGCTCCACTAATCACACTGTCTCGAACTTTGCAAACCACTGGTTTTTTTTTTCACTGTGATCCCGCCCGTCAAGGCAAAAATGGGAAAAGAACGGAGGTCCCACACCAACATTGGGGGTCAATGTACGTATTTATTACTAAAATGGAACCAAATCTTCAATCATGTTCAAAGTGTAACTATGAAAGAAGAGAAAAGTCAACCAGTATATCTTTTTCACCGACAGGACCTTTGCGCAATTCGCCCCGATCGACATGGACCTTTTACCAAACGAAAAGTAATATGGGGTCTGCTTCATCTTTCCACACACAACCCGCGCCTAGTGCGTCTGGACTCTCACAAATTGGGCAATCAGAGCTGGCCGCACTTCAGGCTATGGGTAGTCAAATCAACGGTCTGATGGGCAATTTGTTTAGTCTTACTCCTACACAGATTATGGAACAGCTGCTTGGGATCTTCGCAGACGCCCTTTTGAATTCCGCCGAA
Source organism: Phallus indusiatus (assembly GCA_027605045.1). Taxonomy (NCBI): domain Eukaryota; kingdom Fungi; phylum Basidiomycota; class Agaricomycetes; order Phallales; family Phallaceae; genus Phallus; species Phallus indusiatus. The sequence goes on from JAQFWX010000004.1 coordinate 98,041, forward strand.
AATTTCATTCTGAGCGCTCTCAATATTTTTCAGACCCTTGTGTCCGACATAGCTGCCGGCCTCAATGCGACCATCGATATTCCTGTCATTTTTAAGTATTTACAAGTCAGTGGCAGGCGATAGTCTCAGTCTCATGGATTTGACTTGCCTCATTGCTGCCATACCCGCGACCATCGGATTCAAACTGGCGATGGGCCAAGTTCCCTTCCCTGATAACTCCACCCACGACAGCCCTTAACAACGTCCCAGACTTTGCGACTCTTAAGAGTTTACTAAGATAAGGGGATATACAGGGAAGCTGGGGTGGAAGTGATTTGCCGCTACAATGGATAAACGATCAGTTTGCTCTTCAAAAGAGTATCGTGGCTCGAATGGTAGAATTAGGCATGACGCCTGTTCTTCCTTCGTTTACCGGATTTTTCCGTTGCAGCTGGATCCTGGACTCAACGTCGTGCAAGGTAGTCAGTGGTCCAGTTTCCCATCCACCTTTACCGACGACTGCTTCCTCGCACCCTCTGAACCACTTTTCACAACAATACAGAAATTATTTATAAACCAAAAGGCTGCGTACGGAAACATTTCAAGTATGTACACCCTCGATCAATTAACGAGAACAACCCTTTCAGCGGGAATTTTCTTACCTCCAAAACATCTCATCTAATATATACATTCCAAAGTCTTCGAGCAGCCGATTTTGGAGCCATTTGGATAATGCAAGAATGGTTATTCTTTAGTAATCCGGCGGTTTAGACGCTAGATCGTATATCGGCTTACCTGGGCGGGGTCCCGGATTCAGATGGATTGCTTATACTTTATTTATATAGTGAAGCTCAACCACAGTGGTAAAAACGTATCTTTTTATTTCTCGTTCTTCTGAATGCTCAGTGTCATTTAATTTATACAGGCAAAAGACATCTTTGTACGAAAACCGACCCTGGATCTGGTGCGAGCTTCATGACTACGGCCAAAACCAAGGATTCGAAGGCTATCTTCACAATGTTACTGTCGCGCCAGTGGAGGCTTTGCACTCTCCTAACACTACAATGAAAGGGGTGGGCCTTACGATGGAAGGTCAGGAAGGCAACGAAATCGTCTATGATATCCTCCTGGATCAGGTTTGGTCCGTCTCTCCGATCTCCATCTCCGAATATCTCACGTCATGGGTGAATAGAGGTTATCAGATTGCAGAGCAAGAAGAGCATAGCGACTCATCGAGTAGAGTACAAGTGGCATGGTCCATTCTATCTAGCACGGTTTATAACAATTCGGATCCTAATACTCAGGCGACAGTGAAAAGTATTTTGAAAAATTCACCGGCATTGAGCGGTTTAGTTAATCACACAGGACACCATCCGACAGATATCTTTTGCGACGCTGGCACGACTATCCTTGCTGCGCTTAGGTTGTTGATACAAGCATCCGCAGAGGATACCGAGTTAACGACTATACCGGAATTTGCACACGACGTGGCCGATCTTACACCTCAGCTTCTTGTAAACAGGTTTCAAGAGACTTACACCCTCCTCGTATCCCAGTACTCAAATCCCGATATCACGCTGGATTTCTTTGCAGTAACTATTCAAAACTGCAAACTATTTTGACGACATTACTAATTAGACGCGCTTTTATACACTAACTCCGATTCCCTTCTGAGCAGCCGGATAGATTCAGCCAAAGGCTTAGCACATGGAAATGAAACATATGTCAAGTTCCTGAAATATAACGCTCGAAATCAGATCACCCTGTATGGTCTAATCGGAAAGATCGACGATTACGCGTCAAAGCAATGAGCTGGGCTTGTGGAAACCTACTACCTTCCTAGATGGATGATGATCGCAGATTACTTGACAGAAACAAAGCGCGAAAACGTGTCTCATAACGCGACGTTTATTTTTGAGCAGCCAGTAGGCTTTGGAGTAGAGTGGAATACCTGGACATGGGGAGAGAATCCGGGCGAATACCCGGGAACTCGAGGTAATACTTGAAAAACTGTAAGCAGCATTTTGTAGGTATATGGCTGATCTAAAAGCGATAAACATTCGATGATATTATATATGGAATAATGCTAAATAAGCCATACTGGAATCCCTCGCCATCCTCTGAATCGAGGGTTGAATCTTGATATCGGAGCCTTGAATCGATGTTCTATCATACCTGAAGCCAATGAGTACGGCATTTCCCGTAGCATGCCATAATAACGTCCCACGAGTTTCCGTAACTGTCCCGTGACGCGTGACAGTCCTTAACGTCCCGCACGAGTCTGATTTCTGCCGAAGTTGTCCTCCACCGTCCCAACTTTCAATTCCTCTTCATCTACTGATGTGATTTTCAAGGTCAAAAGACGAAAAAGTTTTTTTTTATTGGTTTAAATGAAATAAAATTATTTCCAAATCATAATAATAAAAAATGACGGAATGGTGCCCTCAAAACATCGATGACGCGTCTCAGCTTTTCTGCGTCTATGAATAGGGACTTCGCGAATCTCAGCAAGTTTTAGCCTGTTTTGGCGGTCTCGCTTAAGTTCAAATAGGCGCTCACTATTATAATTTGCTTTCCGGTAGTACATGAAGTGCATGAAATTTCTACTGCGTTGACTAGCAAGATAAGGAAAAGGCGGAGAAACGAAGATTGGGCCGGGACAAATGCCCAAACGTTCAAGTGGGTTCAAAGTGCCAATAATTTGATTTTCCTGTTGGAGTCAACGACATGGTCACTCTAGATTGGATAGTTAAATTACATAACGGACTGTACAGCAGAACCTGAAGCGTCGGTCAGAAGACTACGTCTTCTGACCGACGTTCTTCAGACAGCATTTCCATGTGGCGTGGTGTCAGACATTTAATTATGAATGAAAAAAATAATAATTTGTAATATAATATAACCCAATATAGACCTAGCCTATCAATGGACCTGTGTTACGAGGTGTTGCGCGGTGGCTTCTAGTCACTGCGCCCAAATCTCTTTCTTTTCCTTCTTGGTCTCTGGCACGTGTTTACCTTGTTTTGGTTGCAGCCCTAATCTAAAAACATAATCAAACCGATACATACTTTAATGTATTTTCAATGAAGCATAAAGTGAGTTCATATAATTACAGGTAACATGATGTTGAATGGATTCTGCCACGGGTGATGTTACCTCGGCTACATCCTTCAGAACATCTTTCACTCTACGCAAAAGCATCACATATAAGAGAAGAGCGCTCTGTAAAATTGACATCAGCATCATTGTTCATGGATTAGGTAAAGAATCGTATACTGTCAGCGTCTTGGGCAGAATTCCTATATAGTCTAACGTGTGCCAAATTGAATTGGAAGTCGTACAGTCTTGACAGGTCAATGAAACTCACCGAGGAAAGTACCTTCAAGGTGCGCCAATCAAACTAGTAATCGCTATCTAAAGGCTCTTGACAGGTGAACGAATCGTGAGCTGAGATAAGTCTTCAATCGCATAATCGAAATAAAGATAGGAATAGGCGATGTTTCGAGAAACTCCATCACGGACGGCCATATAAATATACTTTGCGAGGCGTGAAAAGTAACCCCAAATCTTCCTTCTTTTGCATTAAGTTGTCTTCCATGCCTGCTTCTTATAAACCTAAACCTTCGAACATTCATCTCAGTCATACGCTCTATCCTACCCAGGATGGCAGACTCCCGCCTCACCAGCCCACCACCATCATATTCGACTTAGGTGATGTTCTATTCACTTGGTCCCCTTCAGTACACCCATCACCAGTCTCCCCTGAGACTTTCAAAGCTATCCTTCGTTCTGCCTCATGGCTAAAATATGAGCAGGGTAAACTATCTCGAGGGGAAACGTATTCGCTGGTCTCGAAGCAGTTCGAAGTGTCTCCCTCTGACTTGGATAGTGCTTTTCGCGTCGCGCGCCAGTCTTTGACAGTTTGTTCCGAGTTACTGTCACAGATTCGCGAGTTCAGAGCTATGGGTCTCAAGATATACGCTATGAGTAATATTGCTGGACCAGAATGGGAGATTTTGAAGACGAGCTTAAGCCCGTCCGACTGGTCGCTTTTTGATCAAGTTTTCATTTCGTAGGCCGTTTCTAAATCTTACAAGAAAAACACGACCTTACACTTTGTCTTTGTGTAGAAGTCAAGTTGGAGAACGAAAACCAAACCTGGGCTTCTATTATCACGTTCTCTCCGAAATCAACGAAGATCCCACTCGAATCATCTTTGTAGATGATAAACTCGAAAACGTGTTTTCCGCTCGCTCGCTCGGAATGTACGGGATTGTTTTCGATAATGCAACTAACGTCATTAGACAGTTGCAAAATCTCGTTCATGATCCTCTAAGGCGAGCCAAACAGTACCTCGAACAAAACAAGAAACAACTGTTATCCTATACATCAACTGGCGTTATTTTAGATGAGGTCATTATTAGATTTATTCTGAGTGGTAAATGTGCTCGATTACAACTGACCTTTGTCTTTTTGAACAGAATTGCGCCCAACTCGTCATCCTGGAGGTTACCGGCGACCAATCTTTGGTGAATTACATCCGATATGAGAGGGAGTGGAATTATTTCCAAGGTACATATACGAAAAGTTTGTTGCTCAAAATTTGTCTGAACGTTATGACTCTTTTAGGAAAAGGAAAATTGACGACTGAAGATTTTCCGTACGTGTTACCACCTTTCGAAGATTTAAGGAATTTTACTCAACTTGTTTACAGGCCAGATCTCGATAGCACATCGCTCGCGTTTACAATCTTGCCTGATATCCCGGATAGTCTTAAGCACGAGATTATGGATCAAATGCTGGAACAACGCACTGCAGACGGTATCACTGAGGTATATTTCGGTCAGTCCCGTCCACGAATTGGTGAGTTCCATTTTCGCGCATTTTTATTACATCGAAATTTACAGTAACTCAGATCCTGTCACCTGTCTCAATACACTAACTCTCTTTTATCGTCATGGTCGAGGTGACCAGCTTAAGGAAACATTCGAGTGGGTCAAAAACATTCTCATTCGTCGAGCTTATCTTGGCGGCACCTACTATTACCTTACGGCGGACTGTTTCCTGTACTTTTTTTCAAGGTTTCTTGTGAACGTACCAGAAGTCTATAGCTGGCTCAATAAGGAGTTACGGCAAGCAATATCGGAGAGATTTGGGGCTCCAGGAGATGCGTTAGCTCTGGCAATGCGTATAATAGCGGCGAGCAATATGGGGATGGTGAACACTGTGGATTTACCTGCTTTACTCTCACTTCAGCAAGAAGATGGAAGATTTACAGGGTATTTTTATCGGTACCCTTCTACTGGTATTCTGATTGGAAATGATGGTGCTGCGACAGCTTTGGCCATTGAAGCTATTAAGCTTCTTCAGTTACCTCGAAACCGCAGTAAACTATAGCTAACAAACCCACCGAGTTTCCCTTAGATTTTTTCCCTCTCAAATTTGATGTATCTTAAGTATTCAAAAATTATAATCAACATACTCATTGAAACACGATGTTTTCCTGTTTGCTTCTCCGTTAAAGATGACGGTGGTATGATGTGCGTTGACAGTTGAAGGCAGGTCTGAGGTATTGATACGGGCAAGGAAACGGTCAGTCCGTAAGGACACTATTTATTCAGACTTTGATGCTCCTTTTGCTCAAAGAAACTTTCTGAATTTACAAGTGGCAAGAAAGGAAGACGCGTAACGTAACCGTGTCGTCACATTACATGCAATAAAGGTTGAAATCAATCCTTTCACGCGGTATAAACAAAGAACATATTCCTTAGACAATGAAATATAAGTCGGTATGCTTTATTCTATATTAATAACTACTCACTGTTTGTCGGTTAGGTCAAAAAATGCATGTCTCTGTCTTTCTTTCTCAATGTCTTCGTCTGTCCATCCTCTGCGAGCCTTTTCTTCTTCCAGAACGCGACGTTTCTTGCGATTAAGGTGTATGTTCACCAATCTCAATAAAAATGATATAAATATCTGAACGGACATCAATACCAATATAGCGACCTTTCCAGGAATGTAATTGGGGGCATCTTTGGGCGGGAAAATTTCGGTACCTGAAATAACACCAGTCCGAAAATGTTTAAAGAATTATTGATAATGTGAAATTTTATACCAGTAATATTTCCTAGGGCAAAAGCCACGAAAGTCAAAGCGTTAATAGTTACTTTTTGTGTAGCCCATCAGTGACCACTCAATTTTCCATATGCAAAAACCTTACCTTTCTTTGTATGGCCACTAGTATTGCTAGCATTCCATGCATACACACTAGATAAACAAGAGCCGAATGTCCCAATGAGGTAATCACCAAACAATAAGACACCTAAACCATTTCAATGATTTCGCATTCTTATGTCGGTGCCAACTCCGCATATTTACCTTTCGCATGACTGTCATTCAGGCCAACCAGCAGCGCAGAACCAATTATGGTGGGAACCTAAACCATCGAAGCATCAGCTAACCTATTCTCGTCACGGAAGCGGTTTCTTCTTACTATAGCAAGGATAACTGGAACCATCCTTTCGTTCTGCCGACATATGATAATTGTTTCTCTAATGCTCCCTTGAAATAAAAAGGAAGAGTTACCTTCTCGTCCGAGTACCATCCACAGAGAAGAGTGGTGATTGCTCCCAGTACCGCAGAAGGAAGGGAGAGAATTAATGTTTGGCGCGCCGTGTAACCGAAGTGCTAAATGATAGTAATTGAGTCATTTACGATTTGTATAAGCGGTTCACAAGTCTCTCACCTCAATGATTATATTACTAAAACTGTTCAAACCCCCATTCGGAATACTGACTGCGAGAAATGGTCATGATTACACCAAAAATGCAAAGTAGCTGACATGAAAACGTACTTGTTATTGTTGTGACAACGATGAGCCAGGTTCGAATGTCAGTTAGAGCTTCCCAGACCTTGAAGAGTCATGGTATATTCAATTTCAATGTCGATGATACTGCATATAAGTGTGATCTTTACCTGCTCTTTCTTGAAATGCTTATTTCCTGTACCGCCTTGGTCATCTCGTACCCGTTCCAGAGCTGCAATCCTCTCTTCCTTGGTAAGGAAACGTGCGTGTACAGGAGAATCCGGTAGCCAAATTAAAACACACAATCCTACCAAAATTGCTAACCCTCCTAATAAAATGTACAAAATTTTATATGGTGGAAGAGTTGGTGAGTCGGAGAAAGACTCAAGAGATTTATTATAAGAACAATAGACGACTAATCGATTTTTCAGAAAAAAAAAACTCACTATGCCATATGCTGCAAAGCTTCCAAAAATTTGCGATAGTGAAATCTTCCATGATCGAATTCGCTGTAAACGAGAAAAGTCTTTCATTTATATAAGCAACACTCACCATCACATAGAACCAGGAAATACGACGAGCCTACAGTAGAGATATCAATTCATCCATTGTCAACTCATGCAACTGAACTCGTTCACCCGCTCTGACTGTTTGTAGAACATTGAAATCAGCAAAATAAGAGTGGGCGAAACACAGCTTTCGCACATCCCTATGAAACATATTATGAGTTCGGCAATAAGGCAAGGGTTAGCTATATACCCAAAAGAAAGCGCAATGCAAAAAAGGGGCCGAAAGACGGTGCAGCAGCGTGTAGCATAAGTAGAATACCCCAGAGAACAATATTTACACCTGAAAATAAGTTGAACTATCATATCATTGTTTAAAAATGTAGCAAATAAAAAATCGCACCCAAGTATTTAGCAATCCTCATTTTTTGCGAAATATACACGGTAGGAAATTCCCAAAAGAGGAAACCTTGCGTTCATTAAAAAATTTATCGAGGTAAAAAAGATGGCGATGTATGCATTACCAGCAAAAAAGGCTAGGGAGACGAGATTGTAATCTTGACCAGTGATAGGCAATCCCATGATGCTAGACAATATTAACTTTCTTTTGCCTTAAAACGTAATAGACATCAGAAGTTTACCCAGCGTAATTAAGTGAACTCTTGTCCAAAAATTGCGTGAAGTAGACAGCCGCACAAATCGGAATAATCAGTAGATCCTGCCGTTTTTATCAGTCGTTTTCTGGAGCATGGTCATTTTCTACCCTATATACCAGTTTGCGTCTTAGTTTCGAATTGTATTCCTCGCTAAAATGTGCCGATCGTAGGGTACCCACAAGCTCAAGAGCCTCGTCACCGTCTTCAATATCGTAGCTCAATTCTGAAACTAGGCCCTTTTCATCGACGTAAGCTTGAATGTCTTCCTTCTTTTCGGTATCTTTGCTAGTTGACATTTTTTAATGGTTCCCTGAAGGGGATGAAGGGAGAGAAAGGTGAACGAACCTTCGCAGAATCAGACTCGTGGAGATATAAACTTATCACGCGTGGGTGATAGATAGGCAAGATTGCACTATACCTTCCTGAGATATGGCCTTGGGAAAAAATGTATATTTATGCACGGTAGACAGTTTAGTAGACAATGCAGGAAGTTCTGCCGAAACTTGGCTGAATAAGCCAAAGAATTTTGAAATTATCATCTAAAAAAAGTCATCAACCGAATCTATAACGTTCGAGCTTACACCAACAGTCCTGATTTTGAAGCGCATGACTTTTACCTCGAACTTTCCGATAAACCAATAGGATGTCTCAATGACAAGGGGCTGCTATGGAAAACGTCACTGGCAGCTCACAGATGGTCCCGTGATCGGTTGGATTTTACCCGTCAAACGTTAATCCTATCATAAGTGGTCCAATTTTTTAACATAACGCAATAATTAGAGCATATGTCTCCTTGATCTTGAAAAGGGAAATATCGGAAGTGTTAAGTCTAGTGTCGGTAGCAAACCAAGTGTGCCGGGAGCGATTGGTAAATCAATTGGAACCAAAAAACATCGGCAGATGCTGATAAACACATGATTAATATTTACCCAATGCGCGTGGGAATGAGATAGTAAAGTACTTACAATAATCCCACCAAGCGGTTTAGCACCCAATTTAGCTGCTTTGAAAGCCAACACCAATATATTTCCATCCTTTTGGAAACTTGGTTTAAGAGTTGGAACGTTGCCATTTCTTTGAAGACAACGGTATGCTTTTGCTTTTGATAGTCACTCTAGCAATTAAGCAACAAAAGTTTGAGATTTCCAAGCACACTCGGCGCGACGATATGATCCAACAACATGTACACGTGTGTCTTGAATCTCGCGAGTCGTGTTCTATTTCTTCTTAGCACTCCGCAAACACCCATGTGAACATAGACGTAAACGTCCTGGAGGCCATCACTGAAAAGATTAAGTTTGAACATGACCACATGTGACGGTACTTGGAGTAATGAGGAAACCTGAGAAAGCAGAGGGAATCAATGGTATATTCATTAAAGATGGATAATGGAGTAACGAGGTTCGCGTCCAAGGGCGGTAGGGTGAGGATTTTGTTGATGGATTGGACGGAACAGATTACAGCGGTGCTGGAACGAGAATCTAAAAGATTGGAATGACATTGAGGCAAATGGTCAAACATGGCTTAGCAAAGACGGAAAAATTTCAAACGTACTGATGTTGACGCTAGGTAATCAATATTCAGACCCAACGTATATAAATAGTATCATCGACAATTTCAAGTCGTCCGTTCCAATGCGTCTGCCATTCGTTGTTGCAATGCGCGCGTGATCAACGTCATCGCTGATAGCTGTTATTTCCAACCTGAGGCATAGTAGCGAAAACGTCAATGACTCGTATCACCGACAGCAGCATCTGATGAATACATACCTTCCGTTGGCACTCCTGCGCCAAGTATCAGCATTTTCAAAAGGACCAGCGACGAAATATGGACTAATTGGCTACCGGAACAGTGTCGATGAGTCGGAGTCATGACAAGCGCTCAAATTCAGAGCTGACGAAGCCCACTTCAAGTCACGTCTTGCCCACTTGGTCACCTCACTGAGGCTCACTCCGAATGCAAAAAAAAACTGTAATGATTTCTCCATAAAGACGGTGTGTTCTAGTCTCTCAACAAGCTTCGTCCTCCAACCTGATCTGTAGAATAATCATAACGGTCTCCGCGGTTGACATTCTGGCGATAAACAAAACGCCGATACGGCTAATTTTCAAAGTACTACGCGACGGTATGCTTATCCCAATATAAAATTCAGCCCAGTCTTTCTCAAGTCACTGCTGGCTCCACTAATCACACCGCCTCGAACTTTGCAAACCGTTGGTTTTTTTTTCACTGCGATACCGCCCGTCAAGGCAAAAATGAGAAAAGGAAAAGAATGGAGGTCCTACACCAACATTAGAGTTCAGTGTACGTATTTTTCACTTTCACTCAAATGGAACCAAATCTTTAATCATGTCCAAAGTATAACTATGAAAGTCAACCCAGTATCAATCAAATCTCGATAAAAGGTCCGTACGCTCACCGATACTCTCTCATACGCTCCCATACGCCGGAGAGTGGAGTTGAACACGGCATTGTGATCCGATGGATTTGGTACATGCACCACTCCCATCAAACGAGAATCAGCGCTGCTCAGGGTTGGGTGCAGAGCACAGCCTGTGCTCCATTCCGTCCAAAACACATGGTTTATTTCTGAATGTACATATCGTTTCTATTAACAAAGGATGGGGCCTAATTCTATCTTCGATATTGTCATCATGTAGTATGTGTAGCATGAAGCACCGAAATCACTCAATCTTGCGCCCTCTTATTTTTACTAAATACGGTATGTCTTCACACTTTTCTTCCTCGTTGCACGGCAAATCGCGATTCATGAATCCCTTAAGTCTCATATTGAGTCTCTGCCCGAGAAATTGAATAGAGGTTCGGATGCGCAGCCCCGCAGAAAAACAATAAACCATTCAATACTTGCAGAGGTTTCATCAAATCATTGAATTGATTATGCTTCTCGACACCGAATAACGATTACTTTGCGCCGATGCTATGTATTCTCAACAGATATTTAAACCACTCTCAAACAGCCCATCTCATCAGACAATTCTTGTCGTTGAAGTCTTATCAGCCTCACTGGCTCATTTTTCCTCAAATTCTGAAATCCAAAATGCAATTGACTAGCTCTGCGTTTTTTGCCTTTGTTATCTCAGCTGTTGTGGTCTCAGCTGTCCCCTTTCCTGGTGTGTTCTCAGCTTCATCATGATGTCTTTTCGTCAGTTTTGCTTAATGACTTGTTTTCAGTGCCCAAAGGTAGATATTTCAAGTTTGCCTCTTAACCTTAGATCTAATATAAGTTTCCAATTTATTCAATTCTATGATGGCGATAGGAAATGGTACGTGAAACCTATTATGTGCATGAATGTGTGATTGCTGACGATGATATTTGATGTTCAGCTTTGAGTTCTTCCCCGGCAGTTACAACCAGTGCTCCAACTTCAACTGCTGACGCAATTTCTCTACCTCCATTGTCAAGCTTGTTGCCCAGTTTGCCCGTCTCTTTGCCGGCACTCCCAAGTGTGTTGCCTAGCTTGCCAGTTTCCTTGCCTAGTCTTGGATTAAAAAGAAGCGAATTCGGTATGATTACACAAATCATCATATATTATAGATCACTCAGGCTGACTTCGATGTTTATCGATATTCAGTCGAGAAGCCTGGTAAGTGCTTTGACTTTTTTCAAGCCAACACGACGCTGAATAACGATTGTTATTCAATCATCCCCTACTCCCTCAACTGAATTACGTTCACTTGGACTATCGTGCACCATCCGTTGTACCAGTTCTCCCCGTTACGCCGACTTCATCTACTGGTGGCTTGCCTATTTCCTTGCCGGCACTCCCAAGTGTGTTGCCTAGCTTGCCCGTTTCCTTGCCCGTATCATTACCTGCCTTGCCAACCCTTCAATTAAGAAACGAACTCGGTATGATTTTACAAATTATCATATTATAAATCAGTGAACTCAATGCTTATTCATACTCAGTTGAGAAACCTGGTAAGTGCTTTGATTTTTTAAAGCCAACACGACGCTGAATAACGATTGTTATTCAATTATCCCCTACTCCCTCAATCGTTACGGTCACTGCGACTATCGTGCACCATCTATTGTACCAGTTCTCCCCGTTATGCCGACTTCATCTACTGGTGGCTTGCCCATCTCTTTGCCGGCACTCCCAAGTGTTTTGCCCAGCTTGCCCGTTTCCTTGCCCAGCTTGCCCGCTTCCTTGCCAGTATCATTGCCTCCCTTGCCAACCCTTTAAGAAGTGAAATCGGTATGGTTAATTCGTTCATCTCACTCTGTCTCTAATTCCGCCATTTTCCAGCCTCGTGGGTGATTTTGGTGATCTTTCATGACAACGTTCATCCAGTCATGTTGAGCAATACTTTTGATGACCTCCATTCACTCAATTCCTCAATCTCCAAGTCACGATTCGTTTTTTTAGAGAAAGACTAAAGTCTTTTTATGTATATTCACGTTTCTGCACGTGATTCCTTGTTATTGAATATTTATTATTGATATTGTTATCATATTACGTTGCTCTTGGATGAGTAGACGTGAAACTGAAAGCTCTGGTGAACGAATTACATGCTAGTGGAGTGATAAATCGTTTACACGTGCATCGACAAGAGGTCCTATTCAAAAAACATCGGCTACGGAAGATACCGAAATAATTAAATCCATGCTCACTAGCACTGACGACTTGAAACGACTTCATTACATTCAAATCAGCTTTCCGTCATGCACTGTTTTGATATTATTGCATGCATTAATTAATATCCCAAAAGTGTCAGAGTTCATTGCGTCACAACATGCAACATGAAAGAGATTTCGACGTCCATTTTAAAAAATGAGGAGTGGGTTCATGAATTTCTATTAATTTGGTTTCTATTGGGGTACTGACACGGGAGTTGAATGCATGGAATGATGCCGGATGAAAACAAAAATGTAGAAATAAGGAAGAAGACGGAGCTGGGATCAAATAGGTTCTCCAGAAAAGACTGAGCGCGCGCACAAAAGAAATTCAGTGGTAGCTTATTGTTATTATTTCATCCTCTGCCAGCTTCTTTTTTTCTTGTGCCCCAAAACACGAAATACTCCATTCCATAAACGAACATGGTAGCAGCCGTAGCCGTGTTTAATGTCAAAACGAGCGGCGGTGGAACTCGATTTCTGAAGTTTTTGAATAAACTGTTAAGTGTAACTTGTTGTCCTCGTTCCGACCAATATGTTGGACGAAACGGGCGTGTTATATTAAGCCATATCTGAGTCAGAGGAGGCCTCGTTGGAGGTGACGCGGACGGTGGTGGCATTGTACGGAGTTTTTTGAATTCCTTGCGGATGCCGTTAACAAGGAAATAGCTTCCTGTCCACGCTAGTATTTTCCGTGTCAAAAGAACATGGAAATTAGACAAACTCATAATGAGTGCTTACAGGTAGTAATACCGCATCCGTTCTCGTAGTCACCCGTCGAAAGGATATATCCCGCTCCACCAAAAATGAGCCCGAACGTGAATCTTAGAGTTAGAGGTGGAATGGCACGATTAGCGACACCAAAGGGAGTGGTTCCTATGACTGTGTACATGCACTCTGTTAGTATCTAACATGGCAAGGAACTATAGATAAATGACGTAACAAAGTGCAGAGAGCGACCAAACTGGCCAACTGTTTTGATTCCACGTGAGGTCATATTTAAAATGAAATAATTCAGCAACATACGGAGAATGCGAATATAAACATAGATCCGATAGCTTTGAAGTTAGAACTGAAGTAGTTGGATTATTCACACGAGGCTCAGACATGAAAAAAAAGAGCAAATTCAGGCTCCGACTCGGTTATCTCAATTCTCAATTTACTAATAATAACGGTGTCATCATCATGTATTGCTAACATGTTGCTCATGCAATGTTCGTCATCGTAGTCCGTAAAACGAAGTATAATCCTAAGATACATAGATGTTCCATAAATGCACTACACCCAGTCAATCCTATCATCACCTCCTCAAGCAAGCAGCGAAAGCGGCAAGGATGCCAGCCAGTGCGATCCAAACAGCGAGTACGACCCAGCCAGTAACTCGTCCGAATCCCGTTGTGTCGTTGTTTGCGCTTCCTCCGATAGCATACGCAAGTACGCCAGCTACAAATGCGCATAATGAGTAGGTGAGAAGGACTAAAGGAACAGAAAGAATGATGGAATTCTAGGTAGCGCGGAATTTGTGTAGTTTCGAAAACATGATGAAGTTTTGGTTCAAAAAATTGAATTAGAATAAGTTAAACCTGATGAAGGAATTGTAGGTTTTCAACGCACGTTGACGGTTTGTGTGCTGGTGGCGGTGTAATTCATGTGCTCGGGTTCGTGATCATGGTTTATGCACGAATTTGAATCTCGTTTTTGTTGGGAAGATCGACCATACAATGAAATACCGTAAGAAGCCATACTCGTAATTGCGAACAGCGCGGATATCATAGCCGATACTCGCGTTGCTTGGTTCAAATTTGGGAACGTCAGCATCGTCACTGATCCGCTCAACACAAGCGCGGCCTGGTAAAAAAAAACAATCAGTCTTTTCGCTCCGAAGAAAGTAATATGATAATTTACCATAATAGGCTGACTTGCGTCAATGCTCACATTAACCTTCGGAGTCTTATCAACGCCTCGTTCACCCTGCTCTTCTTCGTTCGTAGAACAGCTGGAATTTCCGTTTCTCTCGAAAAAATAAGGTATGCCCAGGCATAAAATAGACTTGACGAATTTTTCAAGCGATCTCTTGAACGGAATGGCCTGTTCTACCTCAGCGGGAGCGCTGCGTGCCGAGATGGTGCTGGTACTGTTGATGCTATTGTTGTTACTTGGTAGAACGACGGGGACTGATTTTGTAATGTACTTTTGCCTCCATTCCGCTGGGAAATAAAATCAAAATGTTATGCGAGAAAAGGACGAAAACTAAACGTACTGTAACGTAGGAGAATTTGAGCTATCAAACGCGTTCGGATTGTCTGAGAAGCAGGAGATGCTGCAGAACCTAGAATCAATAGCACGTTTAAGATAAAAATGAAGAGATAAGAAATGAGTGCCGACTTGAAATATTCCGTATTAACTCCAGTAACGCTGTGCATTCTTTGAAAGTGAACGGAGGTGGGAAAGGAACGAGTGGAGGGGGAGAGTCTGCGCGTAACACGCTATCTAGAGAGAGAAAAACTCAGATTTTGATACGGTATCAAGGACAAAAGGTACCTGTGTAACACCACGTCAAGACCTCTAATGCTTCATCATACGCTGATTGAGGGACTGAGACGTGCGCTGGATGTGTGCACATGTACTGCCAGTATTTGAACTCTAAGCTTAGACCTAGAATAAAAGCGTGAATCACATAAGGAGCATCTAATACAAGTTCGGGGACTTGCGTTCAGCATCAGACAAATCCTCAGGTGCAGGATCTTTATCCGAAGGAGGGTCATAAGATACGGCCCTCGTAGCATGCATTACCCAATTCGTCAACGGCATAAACGACCATTCTGTTCCAGCACCGCTGTTATTAGAAGCACCACTTGCGTTCGCATCCCGAATCCAAATATCAATCCCTTCTTCCGCCAAAAACTCGGGTTCGGTTCTCAACGTTCTGATAGTATTTGTATCACGTCCGCTAGTTCCATTTAACCCATTCAAATTCTGTTCCACTTGAATATCGACGTCCGATGTGGCACTAGCAAGCTTCAAATTCGAACCTGAACTTGTATTCGGGGATCGCTTGGCTTCCAAATAATGTGTTAGTGCATCCAACTTTTTGTTATCTCTCAAGTCGAGATCTGTCACCGTTCGAGTGGCAGCATGTGAGTAATAGTAGGCAGACGAGGGTAGGACGTGCTCTGTCCATCCTAAAGTTGGAAACGTTTGAGGAGGTAAAGGCCATACAGTACTAGACCTTGAAAAGTCAGTTGATTTTGTGAGGTTGGATGTGTAATAAGGAAAGGGAGGGACGTGCTCTAAAATATGGTCTATTTCGGAGGTTTGGAAGGAGGGATCCAGCAGGGGTTTTGATTCACTTGAGACGTTGTCTAGGAGTCGGAGAATGAACTGTAGGAAAAGATGTGACGTACTCGTTCGGATTGTATGGAGAGAGATGGTCGGGTTGTATTTGAATTGGTGAATCTGTGCGTTGTGACTGAAGTTGGTATTTTCTGAAAAAGAAACAATTAATCAATAAACTAGTATAATCGAAAATTGGAACGAACTCGTTTAGCAGAATTTCGTGCAATGGAGGTACGATGGACATAGATTGTGTTGGCGGTGTGATTTCGTTAAAAGCCGATTCCGTCGGTTCAGGTTGATCCAGCAACGACTGGTGTCTTTCAGGTTCGCTTTAACACGAGCAAATAGTATTAAGCGCATTTTCAAGATGTAGCATAGGGATAACAACATACGTTGGAAAATAACTTAAATTGACGTTAACAGGGGAAGATTCAATCTTCGGTTCATTATTTTGGTCCGCTGTTGTCGCTGTCGCAGCTGCTGCCGACACTGCTACCGTCACCGGGGTCGTCTCAGGTTGTACTTGAGCTGGAGTCGACCCGGGGTGGGAGGGATCACTGTCAAAATCCTGGATGTGATACTAGGTGAAGCGAAAACGGAAGCTGATGAAGCGCGAGGCACCGACTTCTTCCTTTTCTTTGGTGTACTACGTCTACTATCATCCGTGATTGCAATGGGTTCACCTTGGTCTTCGTTGTAGGTGTCTTCTTCACGTCGTTGCTGTTGATCCTGACCTTGATACGGTTGAAAGTGATGTACGCTTTCTTCGGTAGGTATTTCGCGAGTGACAATTGCATCTTTAGTGACAGTATTGCGCCTCGTCTTGTTCAGAATTGAATTTATAATTGGCGTGTCCGGACGTAAAGGTGAAGATAAGTCAGCAAATGGGTCAGAGTCTAAGTGAAACTCAGGTATGTAAGGGCCAGCCATCTGCGATTGGATAAGTCGTTCCGAGTCCGGGGTTAGTGACCTTGAGGATTGTACGGCGGGTGGTGGCGGCGGTGGCGGTATTGCTATGAAAGTGTTGACTAGAGGGTCTTGAGTTAGTTGTTGTTCTGTGGATGTCGGAGGTGGAAGGATAGGTGGTACTGATGTCGCGGCTGATATTGGTACTGATGTCGTCGGCGATTCAACGTCTTGCAGGAGGTCATTCAAGGGTCGGGTGTTGGTACGTTTGGTGTTGAAGGCGGACTTGACACGGGTGCGGACGGTTTTCATGGTCGTTTAGATATTGATGGAGACGTTAACTTGTGATGGATGGGCGATGCTGGATGCTGGACTGACGTTGGCAACACAGTTGATGACGTTGAACAGATTCCGCTAAAGGAAGAAAAGAATAGAAAGAGCTGGAAGAAAGAAAACAAAGGGGAAATGTTAACGTAAAAGTATTTGTTTTTTGATCTAGAAAAGGAAAAATCGAAAAAGTCATGGAAAAGGACACAGAACAACGTGGCTGTATCAAGGGACTCCGGGGAGGGGAATACGAAGAACAGCACATCGCTCATGGAAGGCGTTGTTTATCGCCCTTTAGGCGAGCCGTTTCGGAAGCTCATGTTATACATGTTGGACGTAGAATATGGAACATGGGGTCCCTATCGCGTTTGAGTCATTTGCAGCCGTTCGCCTTTCGCCTCGTGTTTCGGGGATGGCATCAATGTGATGTGATTTCTCACATGTTGGATTAAGAATCGCGAATGAGAGTTTTGATGTCTCAAGAACTGTACAAGGGACTTTTCTACATGAGATTATTAACTCTGAAAAAATCCGGTTGAGGGATGGGAAGTGCCAGAGAGCTTGAGTGATAAGCTTACTTCCAGACTGCGTTGAGACCATTAGTTTGGTATAACGAAATATCATATGAAAATTGATCTCTGCGACTGACGGTGACGTGAAGGTTGCGTGAAGGCTTGAGAGTCGTGACGTCGACGAAGTCGTTTGCCAAACATGTTGTGAATCTGATGCTATCATCTTCAGCCTGTTCATTGCTGTCACAAAATCACAATCACAACATCCGCTCGCTGAATTTTCAAGACTTTGATAATAAGTGATAAGTGGTAATAGTATAGTGAATTTGAATTTGAGTTGGCTGGCAAGCACTGGCAACTTGAAGCTTGAAGTCCTGGTGACGACACGAACCAAAACGTTCCGTGTCTATCTTACGTAAGCCACGTGCCCTCATGTTCCGTTTCTACAATCACTTTCACCGGCAATCCTCTACAAATCTTCGTCTTCGTCTCCTTGCGCAGGCGCAATATAGGTCGATAACGTCGAGCTCAAAGCCACAGTTTGTGCTTTATGCACCCGATTACACTGACGAAGGTGCTCTCCAACGCAGATTGAAAGTGCGAGGCCAGCATTTTGAGGATGCGCGTGAGTTGCGTTCAAAAGGCGTTTACGGTGTGTCTCTATAACTAGCTTTGGAACAAAATATTGAACATGTTTCTCATTTCATCAGGTATAGCCGGTGGATTGCTTAGTCCCGACGGAGTGGGTGCTGTTAACCCAGCCCAGAAGCTAGTAGGATCTATGATTATTATCTATGCGGAAAGTCTGGAGGAGGCGAGGAAGATTGCCGAAAACGATGTATACTGGACTGGGAATGTTGTGCGTTGCTCTCAATGTCGACTGGTTCTCATTTTCATTGTTTTCTAGTGGGATAAAGAGAGAACGACGATCGTTCCTTTCTTATTGGCAAATATCTGACTGCATAATGTACCAATGCTATCAATTGTTCTTAAATTCCCAGCTCGGTTTGATATCCTTGTGGCTATAGCAAATCCATACATTCCATACATTACAAAGGACGCCCTCAATCAGAACATACAAAATGGGCCATATCAAACAAAAAGTAAGCATATGCGCAGAATCCTAACTCAACTGGAACTCTCTTTTCCTAGTTGAAATGTATCCGTCAGAAACTTCCAGCTCTGATATCACTCCTACCGAGCCATAGCCTTCTTTCAGGTTCGCTATGACCACCTTCTAACCTTTTCTATCTGAATACAACTTATCCTAGCACGAGAAGTTAGGTACTTTCGGGCTTACATCATATTACGCAGACAACTTGCGTTGACGAGGTTGCTCAGCTTTGAAGCTCCATAAATCACCAATACCGTCTCCCGACTCAGTCTTCCTTATCGTTTACTTCCACAATTTCTATCCGACATTTTCCACCAAAAACTGAAACAAAATTTATTTTGTTGTATAGAAAGTTTTAATGATCCGAGGGGCATGAGATCAATCACCAATCGGCATGTGGATCAAAGGCATGAAAGCAACTACCTCACCGCTGCGTATTCACTCGTCTTTCGCTTTTTGATTCCGCCGGTGCACCGAATCAGAGGTTTCTATCAGATACGTAGTGTAATAAGATTACAGGTGGCGGCACATGAGATGACGCCGCAACACCTTAGGGCACCAAAAAAAATGTCTTCACACCTAAAGGCTGTGCTTAACTGTCAACTCGCCTGAATTTCGGTGTGTCTATGCTAAATGCCACTACATTGATACGTTGTTGCTATTTGGTCAAAATATCAGGCTGTGCGACCTGTGACTTGTCTTTCCATTACTACGTGAAATGGAAAAAAATAGATGCATTGCATAATGAAGAAGAAAAACCAGAGCATAGCCCGGATCCCATAAGCGAAGTGACTTCTTTGCACGTTCGTGTCCGCGCTCTCAGATGATTAGCTCATAGCAAAGGATCTCAGGCTGCAGACATGGCTTGATATTTGCATCCAAAACTACCATCATTACTGATTTGGATTCTTCATTTTTTTTATTTATTTTTCGCTGTATAAAGGTCTGGAGTTCTATCAACAAACACTGCGTCTCTCTTTCCTCTCCTCACAAGTCGTTCTGTTCACCCATTTCGTGCATGGATACGTCGGACTCACTGAAACTCTCATCTCACAAGGATGAAATGCCTTACTCGCTTTCCCGCAAGCGTCAGGCAGCGCTGGCTGAACTCGACAATGCCCCCTTCAGGTAGGCGCCCTCTCCCACCGGCCCTCTATGAATCTTTTGAATTGTCTTTCTGTTTCTGTTTCCTAATTTAGCCGTTTCCATTTGAAAATCATGATGGTTGCGGGTGTTGGGTTCTTTACCGACGCTTATGGTAAATTATTCAACCCCACGCTCGTAACGTCGACGTCAACGCAAAGACTAAATAACAACTCCAGACCTGTTCGCCATTAACATTGCCAGTACCATGATCGGGAATGTTTATGGCCCATTGGAACGTCCCGGCACAGTAGTCCCTAACTCGACTAGCCCACCAGGCGCCCTTCTAACCAGTAACCAAGAGCTTGGTCTGAAGGTCGCTTCCCCAGTGGGTACTTTGATAGGTCAACTACTGTTTGGATGGCTCGCAGACATTGTCGGTCGTAAACGGATGTGTAAGTTGGTTTATACGTTTTTGACAAAATTTGATTGTATTCCCCCCTCTCACAGATGGTGTCGAACTCATCCTCGTCATCTTTGCTACTTTCTCCCAGACTCTAGCTGGTCGTGCTGATGCTATCTCTATTATCGCCACTCTCATTCTTTGGAGGGGCATCGCTGGTATCGGAATTGGTGGAGACTATCCCCTTTCCGCCATTATCGCCTCGTAAGCTGAGCTCTTATTCCTAGAGTCACTCTTGAAGATACTGAATGCTAAATGCGCATACATCACATAGAGAGTATGCATCTATCAATACGAGAGGTAGATTGATGAGCGGCGTTTTTGCTGCTCAAGGTTGGGGTCAACTTGCAGCCGCCATTGTGGGCTTGTGCACGGTTGTTGCCTCAAAAAATCACATCAAACACTGCGACCCCGCGGATCCCAAAGTTCTCGACACCACCTGGCGTATAATCATTGGAGTCGGTGCTATACCGGCTTGTGTTGCTTTATACTTTCGTCTCACCGTTTCCGAGACCCCTCGTTTCACCATGGATATCGAAAGAAACATTCGCCAAGCCACTCAAGATGTTGACACTTTCCTCACCACCGGAACTTTCATCGTTGATCCAGACGCGATTGTTCAACGTGCTAAAGCTCCCGTGGCATCCCGTCGCGATTTTATCGCTTAGTTAGTAGCATTCAGTCTCGTGCCTCCCGTTTCCCAATCGTCTAACCTCTGCCTCTCATAGCTTCAGTCAATGGTCGAATTTGAAAGTCCTCATCGGAACATCTTATTCATGGTTTGCG
Source organism: Phallus indusiatus (assembly GCA_027605045.1). Classification (NCBI taxonomy): domain Eukaryota; kingdom Fungi; phylum Basidiomycota; class Agaricomycetes; order Phallales; family Phallaceae; genus Phallus; species Phallus indusiatus. The sequence goes on from JAQFWX010000004.1 coordinate 119,150, forward strand.
TTGGACATTGCATTTTTTGGGTCTGGTTTAAACAACACTACTATCTTGCAAGCGATTCATTTTGGTGATACATCCGGTCAAACAGGAGGTCCCGCCATCTACCAAAACTTGTTGAACAGTTGTATCGGAAACATGATGTATGTTTATTTTCTCCCATACATATATATAGCTACCTGACATTTATTGTTTCTCTCTCTGACGCAAGCATATCCGCTGCTGGTTTGATTCCCGGTTATTACGCCACCATGTTGCTGATCGACACCGTGAGTTCTTTTCTTTTCCATTAGGAAAAAAAAATTCCAACGGGAAATTTCATGGGTTATTAGTGGGGTCGTAAACCAATTCAGCTCATGGGATTCGTCATACTTACAATCTTATTCGCCATTCTTGGATTTGCTTATGATGCACTAACCCTCCACGGCACTAGTGCTCGCCGTGCATTCGTCTTCTTATACTGCCTTGCCAATTTCTTCTTTAACTTTGGCCCAAACGCTACTACGTTTATCATCCCTGGGGAGGCTTTTCCTACTCGTTATCGCTCAACTGCACACGGTATCTCTGCCGCCACTGGTAAACTGGGCGCTATCATCTCCCAAGTTGGTTTCTCCAGCTTGAAGGACCATGGCGGAGCCCCCGGTTCCAACGCCGTGAGTGCAGAAAAAGTTTAAACCAATTAATATAGTTTTTTTTAATTGTTTAATCACAGTTCGTCAAACATCTTTTGGAAATTTTTGCCTTTTTCACGCTTACTGGTGTTTTCTCGACCTTGTTAATTCCTGAGACCAAAGGACGTAGTCTTGAAGATCTCTCCAATGAAAACCAAGACAATTTCATCAGTGGTGTCGTCCGCGAGGTAGATATTACTGAAGAGACAAAGACGATTTGATTCAAAATGACATTTTTTATATTTAAGTATGGGATTTGTAATTTTGCATATGAATCGCATGTCACCCCCTTCACTCCATTGACTGCATGTATCAGGTTTCGTTGGACTCTTTTGTATTGTACTTTTTTTATGATGTTGGGATGCAGTGGGTTGGTGATAATGATCTAAACGGACTTTTTTCCACACGAAGGTAGACGGGCTTTTTAGGGATTCCGTCGTCATGTTTTACTTGCCGTACTTCAGAATATGGCACCGTTTCTGTGATGTTGAATGCAAACTGAAATGACGGTGTAGTTTTCCGATTTCGAACTAAACTCGGCTGTGACTTTGTTCCGGCATTGAAGCATTATTTTTTTTAAAAAAAATATCATCATAAGACCCTTTCACTTTGAGACAAATACAACGGGGATCCTCTTCTAAGTTTTTGTTACGCGAGGAATGATGTTTTTAGCAGAGTACCGGTTACCTCGCAATGTTTGTGAAGTAGGGCCGCAGTTTCACCGTGACAAAGCATAGGCTGACGACGTGGTCATTGCGCGTTGTGGGGGGTTGTTGTAATTTGTGGGTGTCGCTGGTTATAAGCGTTGAAGCTGAAAAAGATCACACTCCACATTTCCTCCACATGGCGAGCCTGAGTGTCAACATAACCTGGTCAGTCAAGCCGGTCAAAGTTTTATCAAACATTCCTTGACGTTTTATTCAGCAGGTTAATCATTGAGCTTGAAGTTGATCATGAAATCTATCTTGAGTACGCTGGTGTCACCTGTCGACGAACACAGTCCACGGACAATCTTTACTTCTAAAGCTGCCGGCAAATTACCATTGCCTCGAGATTCATATTGGAAATTAACAACCTCTTGAGTTCACCATTTTTTTCAATCTTACTGGTGAGTTTCCTCTCATTGATTTTTCTATTTTTCAAATTATTTGTAAAAAAAATGTTCAATTTAGAACTCTGCAGCTTCATCCCTCTACGCTTTGACAAATTCATTGAAGATCTAGTTGCATCTCTCCACTCCGTCGTCCACCGAAGAGGCTGTCCGTTTTTACGGGAAGCGCTCAACTTGGTCAAAAAACCACCAATTAGATATTGGCGAATAAAGCCCGTTTCCTTGGGTCCGAGTCCATACGGGTCTTCGTGAGATGAACCAACGGTTCGGGATCAATTCATGGGCACCTCGAGTTGCCAAACTGGTGCCGACACGACTCCATGTCTAAATTCTGGGCACAGTACAATACATATTTCCTTGAAAAGCGAATTCCGGTGGCTTCGGAATTCTGTAGAAATTTAGATAATTCTTTCACTGACTAGAGAACATAGAGAGAAGTGCTTGATCCGTGAGTGCCTTCTGAATCCGTATTCCTTGTCCCATAGGGATAATTTTCATACAAGTAGAGGCCATTATTATCCATTATACGGTCTTCAAACAGCACCTCCCATTTCTCTCGAAATTCCACCCTTTGCATTTATTCTATGGATAATTCTTCGAGTCAGACGTTTGCAAAAGCTCATACCGAGCACAATCTCTACTCCACGCAAGACGGAAGACTTCCTTCATCTCAGCCCACTACCATTATCTTCGATCTGGGAGATGTATTGTTTACATGGTCCCCATCTCGTTCCTCACCTGTCCCTTCCAAAGTTCTAAAAAATGCCCTTCGATCCGTTGCGTGGTTTGAATACGAATGCGGCAAGCTGTCCCAAGAAGAGACGTATAGGCAAATCTCGGAAGAATTCGGAGTATCCACATCTGACTTGGAGCTTACTCTTAATCTCGCTAAAGATTCTTTACGAGCTTCTTCGAACCTGTTAACTGTAATACGAGAGTTCAAAGACATGGGTGTTCGCATTTATGCGATGAGCAACGTTTCTGGTCCAGATTGGCAAGTTTTGAAAGCTTCTTTAAACCCCGCAGACTGGGCGCTTTTCGATGGGATATTCACTTCGTATGTCCATGATTTTCACATCGCATCATCTTATCGCTTTAGTTGATTTACGAAACAAAAAGATGCGATGCGGGCGAACGTAAACCTAATTTGGGCTTTTATTATCACGTTCTATCCCAAATCAACGAAGATCCCACTCGTGTTATCTTTGTGGATGACAAACTAGAAAACGTCTTTTCTGCTCGTTCATTGGGCATGTATGGAATTGTCTTCGATGACGCCACCAATGCCATTCGACAGATGAGGAATTTCGTTCAAAATCCTGTACAGCGTGCCGACCGTTATCTTAAGCAAAACGCCAGGCGATTACTGTCCTATACTTCTACCGGCATTATGCTCGAAGAGGTCAATATTCTTATGCATCTTTTCCGAAAACATATATTCAATTGGTTTTTAGAATTTTGCCCAGCTTATCATTTTAGAGGCCATCAACGATCCGAATTTAGTGGAATACAAAAGATATGAAAAGGAATGGAATTATTTTCGAGGTATGGTTGTTTTTCACTGACCAAACATCATATTTTATGATTTTTTCATTAGGAAAGGCGCAATTAATGACGACCGAGGATTTCCCGTATGTGTCTGCCATTGATGGCCTGAATTTCGCACTCCGGCTAATGAAAGTATTGTAGTGCAGATATCGACACGACTTGCGTGGCCCTCACTCTCCTTCAGGATATTCCTGATTCAACAAAGCACGACATAATGGATAAAATATTTGAAGGACGGACCGCCGATGGTATAACACAAGTCTATTTTAGTCCAACCCGTCCTCGCATTGGTAAAGAATATATAATCTCAGTGTCCGTAGCATCCATTGACCTCAAACACTATATAATTTTAGATCCGATCCCCTGTCTCAATGCGTTGACGCTTTTCTATTGTAATGAACGAGGTCACCAATTAAAAGAGACCCTTGAATGGGTGAAAGACGTTCTCATTCGTCGAGCCTATCTCGGTGGTACCTATTACTATCTCACCGCCGACTCTTTCCTCTACTTTTTCTCGAGATTCTTGCTTAAAGTACCGGGTGTTTTCCCCGATCTTGAATACAATCTGCGTGTGGCCATATTGGAGAGATTCGGAGCTCCAGGGGATGCCTTAGCCCTCGCTATGCGGATCATCGCTGCAGAGAGTGTCGGCGTAATTGATTCAATAGACTTCCCAACCCTCTTATCTCTCCAACGAGAGGATGGAAGATTCACGGGTTATTTCTTCCGGTTCCCTTCTTTAGGTATTCTTGTCGGTAACGATGGGGTCGCGACGGCTTTAGCTATCCAAGCTATTAAGATAATGCAATCATCAAAGGCTCATAATGATTTATAATGGAATGTCTAATTAAAGCTAGTATAATAACATGGCCAAAGTAGTAATATTGTTTTTAATGTATACCTAGATTTAGTCAAATGTTTTTTAAATCAATACTTTACCTACCACCAGATGAATCCAGCACGGTGCCGCGTGTCGTGTCAAGACAAAAGCGGATCATTGCCCTATAGGCGCAGAAAAAAGAGTTCCGGTTTTGTTTTCGGATGATCTGCAATCGACTCTTTACTTATGTGCATAAATGTTTTTCAAGATTCTTTCAATTAGTCGCTGTGAGGCACTGAGTATTACTGAGGGCCGAAGTCACACGTCCGACGCGTCCGTGGCACGTCTTTTTACGCGTTTAAATTCTCCTTGCTTTCAATACTAGAACGTGAAGTAATCAAAGTGAGTTATATGGTCGTTGTCTTGCCACGAAGATCAATAAATTTTACCGGGAAATATACTTAGTTGTCCATTGAAGGTGAAAGACAGAAGGAAATTAGTAAATACACTATTTATATCGATGTGAACTTTCGTTCAGTGACCGCAGCACCAGCCGCCACCTCCGCGCCGGAACTGGATGTCCAACGTCCATTGTTCTGCGGAGTAACAGCTCGAACACTGAGCTGACTCAGCGGCTGCTTCGGCAGGATAAACTCAGAGGCGCCCGTTCCACCAGCCTGGCGACAAAAAAAATATTTACGAAAAATTGATTATTTATGTTTAATGTGGAATTTAGAATATCAAGAGAAATTGATTTTGTCCCGTCTGCACTCTATTCTGGGATAAACGGAACAATTGTGCCATAAACGGACGCCCCGACATGTGTCGTATGGCTCAAGGGTTCGGGCGCTTGAGTGCCGACCTCGTGGGTCGCGGGTTCGAATGCGGATGTTGCATTTTGCTTCAATTTTGTTTCACAAAACGATACTCTTAAATTTGTGCTATGGAATCTATTCAGCAGTTCTACAAACAATTTCAGCGGAAATAAGCGCTGTTTTGAGGTTTATAGCCAACAGGCAAAAAACAGGCCTCAAGGAGAATTGAACCGCCGGGTCGACAAAAACAGAATTCCCACGCACTGCATACGTACCACTAAGACACACACACATCACGGAATTTGGTCGCAATTTCTCTTATTTATAGCTATAATAACCAGCGTAATAAATATAGTCCAAAAAAACATCCATGGCTCAAGTGTTTTTGAGTTATTGACAGAAGATGAATAAAAAATATAAAAGGACATATGCTTCATTAGCTAATTATTTATGATTACTAACAAAAAATAAAAAATAAAAAGCAATATGCTGTGACGTGTGACATGGCAGTAACAGCGGCAAATTACTGCCGAGCTGCCGCCATATAGCCAGGTTCCCGGTATGGTTGCTGCTGACCAAGCTCAGTGTTCGAGCTTGGTTACCTTGTTCTGCTTCTGCTTCTGTTCTGCTTCTCCAAGTTTTTGGTTCATCGATGAAATTGTGTGACTATTGCCAGTCACATCGCTGATCAGTAAACCCTTCTACTAAGTTCAACTTCAAGAGTCGACTCTCCAAAGTACTACTGCAGCCATGACTACCCCCGTGGGTCAAATCGCCGACGTAGACATCTCCAGCTCAGACGACCAAAATGACTTGTCTAATCATCTTCCAAAAGCAAGAGAGCTGCCTTCCAAATATGTATTCAGAAACCCTTTTGCGTCACGCATCCATCGTATCACAAACCTCGATGAAACCTTGTCCCTATTGCACCAGATCAACGAATCTCAACGTTCTGACAAACGGTTACCAACGGAGATTTTACTCCGCATCAACGATGAGGTACCCCAAAATGTGACTTTTGAAAAAATCAGGACGACTTGGAGCGCATTTCCAGGGATATATCCGAGGCGGGGGCCTTTCCATCTAGGTTTTTTCGAATACAGAGACTCCCCATTACGAGTTCAACTTGACCTGAGCGCGAGAAAGTATCTTCCATTACAGCATATGGAGTCTCTCCATCCAGACCTTCCCTTCATGCCGAGATTTTTCCCTTATCATCCCGGCACTTCCATCGAAGAGTTGTATTGTCAGGTATCATCTGCTGATATTCTGTATCGTCTGCGATGCTATTTCCCAGAGATTACCATTGACTCAGACCTGGATCGCTACAAATGCGTATGGAAGGTTTATATCAGACATAACCAAACCGGGATGCTTCTGTTGTTTTTGGACAACAAAGCCGCAGCGGAGGTCCATATTCACTATGATGAAGAGAGCAAATATCAAGGAGGACTCGACGACGACACAAAAAAGGAAGTAGAAGAAGCTTTTTTGGCTGACGGTATCGAATTCCTGAACTCACTTTTCGGAACGCGGGATGGGAGTAGACGGATGTTGTTTTACCATCCATTCGCAGACGCAGACTTTCCTACTGACGACGAACGTTACACTGCTGTCCCTATTGATTATACACTGCCCCGATGTAATGAAAGGATCAGCTCAGATATGGAGGACCCTGAAGCCGAAGCCCCTGGATTCAGGTTTGACGTTTACGAACCTTGGCGTACCACAAACGTTTCCGATTCCGACCTCTCATCTTTCCGTTCTATTCTCCAAGAGTTGAAGTATGACATTCCCTCTAGAAAAGTCAAACGCTTAAACGGTACCTCCGATTTAACTACTGTCATTTCCTCTCCACTCCTTTTCTACCGTCTCATATGCAAATTCATGCTCGGGCGAACCCATACTAACATCAACCAAACACCCCCGATAACCAGTGTTTGGCAGATTCAGCTTGTTCATAGAACCGCAGGTGCTTCAATTATCTTTATGGATAACTATGGAGTGTTCGATATCCGAGCCGATGAAAAAGCGAAGGAAGTGATGAGTGATATAGTAGGTTTAGTAGAAGGACTTTGTAGTGACAGTTGCACGCATCCATATGACTATGTCCTGGCCGGGTGTGTCGCATGACGTGAGTGAACAGTTTCAAAGTACTGCTACATGTGTATAAGACAGTGACCAAACATAGTATTGATGTATTTTCCGTCGTTTGTATTTTATATCGTATCGACTATTGGCTCTACTAGCATTAGTCGATCAAGAGCATCTCAGTGTGTCGGAAAGCGCGCGAATGAGTCTTCCGGCGTACTGAAAGAAACATCCAACACTGAAAACACATGTGACCAGATTCTATCAATAACCCCTCAAAGTTGTATTTACGCATAAACCCCCGTTATAAACATTGGGTGCAGATTTCAGCGTTCGCGATGCAGCCCAAGAATTCCGCAATTATTTAGCTGGCCCCTTGAGGCCGGAGTCCTTGATTTGTCAACGAGAAAAGATCCGATAATTGTTGCACGTCTTCGAATCGGGACACTGACCCAATGGACTGCCGTCCATCTGAGGGTTACTCACAAGATCAGGATTGGAGTCTCGAAGGTAATTGCTTATTTGATTAATGTCCACCTCTAAGGCGGTGTCCATAATACAGAGCGCGCCATTAATATAGTGAGGGTTCCACCAGTATCTACCCACTGAATCAAAAGATTGTCAATAATCATCTGCCAAGTAGGAATTGACCCTCGCTTGCACGATATAAATTATCGCTGTTAGCATTTCGGTGTTAGCCGGTAGAAACACTTTATGGCCCTGTGTCATGTGTACACATACAGCTTATTTTGTTATAACGTCTCTCAACTGAGTCCTAGGTATAGCCTCAGGATACGCTTTCCTCGCTAGTCTCGTATGAGTTGCTTGTTCGAAGGCGAATGCGAGACGTATAAGATTGAACTCGTCGAATGCTGTCCCGATAAAAGAAAGCCCTAATGGCACATTAGGGGCAGGGTAAATCGTTAACGGCCCTGCTGAACGAATGGTGACCTCCTCGGGATAAAAGCCCATGGGGACAGTAATCATCGGGTAGCCTGCGATAGCAGCAGGAATAGTTGAAAAACCGGGCGCGGGGAGAACGAGGGCATCTAGTTTAAATTTTTGGAGTGCTGCATCAATGCCTTGGGTACGCCCGTACTTGTGATTTTCAGCTAGGGATTCGTAGTATATCGCATCTCGTCCGGTTGTTAATTCTCCGGCGATCAGACTAGTATTTAAGTACAAATCAGCTCATCTGGGAGGGGTAGAAAAATTATGAGGAGGTATACAGCGATTGGTCTTCGAAACCTGGTGGCTTTTCCTCATCCGGATGAGCATTGTTGAAAGCTATAATTTCCTGTGATGTTATACATTGATCGCAAGCTTTATCCCATCATAAATAAGCCGCTCGCCTCTAATGATTGCACGCCGCTTGGATTCTTTATCAATCTGGCCAAATATTCGTTGATTTGGATCTTCGTGATAAAGACTTAGCAGAAAGCGTCGGCGTGGAAGTGAAGAAAATACTTTAAAGTCGACATTAGCAACACGTGTTTCGCTAGTCGTATATCCAAATGCAAACTCTTCTGCGCTTGGAAGGTCAGCTGGATCAACGATTATCGCACCCAGGGATCGAATGACATCGAGAGCTTTCTCGAATATTATGTTGACACTGGGGTCGTTTCCCGTTATACTGTCGTTTAAAAAGACACGTCGGGGTACGCCGATCCGTTTTCCCTAAAGCAACTCAATAGACCTGCTCAGAGACAACGATGATTTCATACCTGTAGACCATGCTTATTTAGTGCCCTTGTATAATCAGGTATCACATGCGGTTGGGCAAGAGTGAAATTATCAGCGGGATCACGACCAGCTATAACACCCAAGACAATGGCCGCACTCGCTACGGATTGTGTTATTGGTCCAACTGTGTCCAGATTTCTAGAAATGGGTACGACTGATACAATAATAAAGTGAGTTCAAGAAGAGGGATCATCGAATATGTGCTGTTTACCACCAGATCGTGAGGTCAAGCCCACAGTAGGCTTGATGCCAACCACATTATTATGACTGGCTGGGCATATGATACTTCCATCCGTTTCGCCTCCAAGGGTTACGGTAGCTAAACCGATAGCAGCAGCGACGCCTGATCCAGAACTACTCCCACAAGGGTCTGCATTTGGGAAGTAGGGGTTGGTTGTCTGGCCACCTCGGCCTGACCATCCAGAAGCTAAAATTCCCCGGTTGTGTCCCCATTCGCACGGGTTAGTTTTGCCTGCGAAAGGAAAAAGATACGTTGTAAATGTATCTAGCAGAACCTTCAATATATATATGTATATATATAATTACCTAGTATGATAGCGCCTGCTTTCAGAAGCTGTGATACAACAAATGCATCTCCCGGGACAACTGAGTCAAGCAATGCAAATGATCCAGCCGTAGTATTCATACCCCTTGAAGCCACTGTTGCAATGGTGTCTTTAACGAGAACGGGAATACCATGCAGCGCTCCTCTCGGTCCTCTCGTCTCGCGCTCAAGATCAAGCTTAGCAGCTTCTTCTAGCGCAGAAGGATTGGTTTCTAAAACGGCACGAAGTGAAGCACCTTGTGTATTGACTTCATCGATACGTGCAAGGTACGCCTAAACAACAAGGTGTGTCAAATGAGTTGGATTCAAGGGTTTCACCAATTACGTACCTTCACAAGGTCAACGCTGGTGAATAAACCTTCTTCCAATCCATTTTGTATCTCCAGAATACCGGCCTCGTATAAATCCGGGAGCGTCAAGTTTCCAGGGGAATGGCTATCGAGTTTGCAAAACGGACTGAAAAGATTGGATAAAGTTTGAAACCAGTATAGAACCACCCATGCTCCAACTCGCATTCGGAATGGCTAAAGTACTCAAGATCAATTGATCCAAATTTATCTATAGTTATTAATTGTGCTCGAATGAGCAAGCAAGCACGATCCTTTGACTGAAGACCAGACAACCCAAAGGTGGCAAAGAGACTTGTGACAAATACGTGACGGCGTGACTAACGCTTACTTTGAGTCGACCCTGACGATGGCCCAGCACTCACCGTCAACGTTCACCTATGAAAGATACATACTTATTTTTTTCTTATCATTGATCTTTATCGCACTTCCCATACTAGGGTATTACGACTTTCATCGAGATGATAATCCGAATTTCTCCAAAGGTGCGCATCTCAATCTTGATGACCTTGTTTACTAGGCACACCCCCGGCGGGCTGACTGTTATTTTTTTCTTCTCATTATTCGACATCTATATAGTACGCACAGTAAAATCTGGTCTAGCACCACAGTGGCGTCTTCCAGAATCTCAATACGTCAAAATGCTCATCCAGGACTCGGTGCATTACAACACTACCATGCCACAGAGCGCTGAAGAGTTCAAACGTTTGCTTCCTTCGGGAGGTCACCAAGTTCACATTGAGGACAGCGAGCTAGGACACGAGGGACCCTACACTGTGGCGCTGTTTCATCAGCTGAAGTGTCTTGATATTATCAGTCAAGCATATCGCACGCAAAGCTATCCTGGCGAACTGGAGCGACACTGTCTAAATTATTTACGACAGTCTGTTTTGTGTATTGCGGATAATAGGCTAGAAAGCGTCAGGTCGCCTGTTGGGCCTAGGTACGTGATTTATTTATTCTCAAGAGCAGAGAGCTTACTCAAGTGTTGTTGATAGGATTGTAAGCTTTTCTTCGGATTATATTTGTAAAGATTGGTCCGTTATTTATGATGCTGCTGAAACTAATCATAAAGCATACAAAGATGTGGGTATGTGATACTGCAATCGTGTATTTATTACTTAAACATAAATATATTATTTTACACTAATATTGGGGTTGAAAACTTTTGCTACATGTCACCGCTGATCATCTCATAGGTCTTCATCGTCAAGCTATATGAAAATGTGTCAGTCTCAGGTTACTGCTTACATTTTACGGCATCTCCTACCTTTGAGTTATAATCTTCAGCAAATGCCGCCCACTCAGCAGCTTTATCATCCATACCCTTGTACAAGACACTCCAATCGCGACATTGCCTCACAAAACGAGACGGTCCTTGAAGCGTATAGTTCACCGCCATGAAATCGTACGGCTCAAGCGTTGTGTCAGCGGCACATAGGAATAACTGACGAAGATAATGTAGGCAATGCAAAATATGATGTTCGTTTGCGTCGGCGTCGTGTGGTCTGATGAGCGCCTTGCGGAAGGTGTTAACGCAATGTAGTTCGTGGAACATATCGACTGCCATAAGACGATGTTCCGGGCCTAGACGGATATAACCCTGGTAGTTTCTGGAACGCATGGAGTTCCATTGTCGTTCGCCCAGTTCGCCATCTAAAGGGTAGTTGACTGTTTCACCGAATTCCATTTCGACGGGTGACCAGTCCACATCCCACCACGTTGGAAAATCGTTTCCGATCCATGCTGAAAACATATTTTAGATCAATGAGAACATGGCAAAATTAACAACGCTCACTATAGTCCTGCAGTTGCCTGTTGGCGCGATTATTTCGGTTGTGGAGCCATTGCTTCGCCCAAAGGTAAGTACAAAACCCATTCATTGATAACATTATGCATAATAGAGTGATGAAAATGGCCTCTTTCTGAGACTTGGGGGCGTATGTGAACGCCATAACTACGTTACTACTGTTGAGGCGAATGGAAAGTCCTCTTTACTGACGAGGCTCTGGCGCTGAGAACCGCCCACTTTACCACGCTAGTCTACCCCGCTTACTTCCAACCATCATGCATCTATCTCTATATATCGTTACATTTATACTAGACTTACCGAAACCATTCAGCCTCAAATCATTATGAATATGTGAGGTGTGCGATCGCCCTTTTTGCTCTAGCTGCTCGTATACATGTCGTTACAGTTACTGTGTGGCGCGACGTCGGTACGCAAGTAATCATGATAATCATTGGTTGATAGAGATTGCTGTGCCAGTGTTGTTTGAAAAAAAAAGGAAGTTCGGATAATCAACAGTGCTGATAGATTTTTTTCATTTCATCTGTTCATCAACAACGCAGTTTTGACCGTTTCACGTGTATCAAATATATACAAACCATCTTTGCTCGCTGAATTTGAAATTTGGCCACTTGATTACAGGCGAAGAACTATCAATAGAATTTCGTAGGAATATAAATTTCAATATCGCGTAGGCAGTTGTGATATCAAGTATTCAAAATTGTAATTGAGTAGTAATACACATATCTGAATTAGAACCATATGTGCATGGGTATCGGTAATTCTAGGTGACTGGAGGCTGGCAGCTTGCGACTTCAATCCGTCCGCCAACCTAACATTGATGCTATTTTGATAATACGCACTAGGATCAAGGAGCTCAAATTTACAAGATCAATGTTCCAAAATTTACGATTACTATCTAATCTTTATTATGAACGTAGAAAAACATATATTGAGTGATCGATCACAGATAGACAAAGCACAACGCAGTCGGTTTAAAAATTGAACAGTCGATGTTCTTGGACATTCGGTACCTTTGTCGCCGCGGACGGCCTTTAGAGAGTTTATAATCAGTGTGCAGTACGGCGCATGTTTTCTCCGGTGTTTTAAGTTCATAATTCTTTTCAGAAGATCTTCTTGACTTCTTGTACCTATCTAATCGTAAACATCAGCTTCTACTTATGTTCCCACTTCCTTATCCAGAAGTTTTCTGTGAGCTTCATGTGAGATTCTCAGCAGCTAAGTCGTAGCTTTCAAACTTTAGTTCGTGACAGGCTTTAGATAATAAAACTGTCTGGTTTAAATGATTGTGATTTTTTCTGTAGTGCTACTTTTATTAGTAGATTCTCAGGCATCGGGACAAGTTGGGGATGTATACGATGCCAGCAGGTACCACATTGAATCACATCCAAATGTAATTAATGCTAGAAATGTTCTTCTCGCCTTCGCATGTCAACATGTCATCCTTTGGCTGATCATGATCGACCGCTCAATTTAGATACGTTTGTGAGAAGGAATGTGGAAAATATGGATCAAAGAAGTGTCGCAAAATTTATTTTTTCTTCAACAACGGTGTTCGACGGGTCAGCAGCTCACGAGTCAGAACTGATTACTACTTTTAGTGAAATCTGGTTTTCGGGTCAAGCTCAGGATCTTTTTTAAAAAAAAGGTCCCAGGGGAAAAAGAACATTGACATCATGAGTTCAAATTACTCCGTCAGGGCCTCTCAACTTCTTATCTAAAAAAAGATTGAAATTTTCGTTTCCGTGAGCAATTTCTGGCGTCAGTTTCAAGTGGGGATCAGCATGAAAAATGTTCATTTATTACCCGGAATGGAATGATCCATAGCTTCTCTCCTTTCAGATTCTCCCTGAACATCATCAATTCTGAAGTTTTCTTTTCTCTCCTGTTTTTCAGGCACCCAGTTGGAAGCTGGGCACATAGAGAACCATCACCCGTCAACTCGAAATTCAATTCTTCCTTCGTTGCTGATTGAAGTTCAAGAATCGTATATGTATCTGAAATTTTATATGATCGAGATGTTACTTGGGATTGGATTGCCACGACTTCGTTTCTTGAGTTTTTGTTTCTATTATTGAAATTGTTACGTTGCGGTGATTAAGGATAATATGCAGAACGAGGAATTTGAATATTCTTCTCTGTTCAAACTTTGGTAAATATTATCATTACAACAAGTTCTATCTTTTTTCGGACAACTACAAAAGAAAGGTCACAATTGCTTCTGCAAAACCCACATGGGGAAGTCTGTCCCAGAGACACTACCCTCGAAATCGGTCTTGGCCTTGATAACATATCCCAACTTTTCATACTTGGAAACCTTTTTTACACAGAAATTAGGACCGTTGCCAGTGAGAGACGAATTATAATGTCCTATACATACGTTTTCGGTACTTTCAGTCTCTAAGACAAAAAGTTTTCCTGAAACTTCGGACTGGTTATCAAGTCAGCCCAATGATAAAAAAAGTTCATGCGAGTGAAATTGTTCCAACCTTGCTTTCTACCGCTTGACATAGAGCTCTTGCAACGCCTTTTCCCTGAAATTCCGGCAATACCCCTATTTGTTGTAAGTGCCATGCACCAAATTTGACTCCTTCACCCAGCCCTTCTGTCGTGAATGTTTCATACTTCGGAAGGAACTATTTTGATCGGTCATTAATTTTGGTGGAAAAAAATAGATGCGAAGATAGATCTCACGTAGTTTACCCACCAATTCATCAAAGATTCAGGGAAGGATCCAAGTAATGCGTTAAAACCGGCTTCGCCTTGTGCGGGTCTGTTTTGTGCCCATGAATGTCCTTGAAATAGAGGAAAAATGTGTCAAAGCTCGTACGTACGTGTGCATTAAACCCGTGTTGGGTCCGAACCAAACAGCAACCCCAACAATGTCCTGATCATCAAATTTGGCAACATAAACTTCTCCGCCACCAACGAGCGCAGCTGAAATGAGCGAGTGTTGGAACGCGTACATGAAGGCGTAATCGCCCCCTATACATGCTTTCTCGAAAGTATCTAATAAAAGTGGGTCTTTTCCAATAAAGGCTGCAAGGATTCCTTGAAGGTACGAACCAATATGGAAAGCCTTTTCCAATGTTTTTGCTGCAGCATCGATTTCTTCAGCTATTTTTCAGCAGTGCGGATTATGTTAATTACGAGGCGAAGTTGAGGACGAGTAAGTCGACAAATGGCAGTGGGACGACGTACGAGGTGGGTTTATGAGCTGTCTGACTTCTATCTTTGCCATTCTAGGGATCGAAATTACCAGTGAACTTGTAGTCCGAATAAAGGGTCTTTGCGCCAAGTCTTAGACGATTGCTGAAGAAAGTTAACGCTTCTGATTTAGAGTACGTGCGTTTAGGATCCTTCGTAGGATAAACACATACGTAATACGGAATTTGAGCTGTATCTACTTGAAAAACCAAACGTTGACATGTGAAGTTTTTGAATTCAAGTTTGAGTCAGATATATGATAGATACAAACCTGGAATCATAGGCTGTATTGATCAAGATTACCATTAGCCGATGTTGGTTCGGGATATAGATATTGATTGATCATTGGCCAATTGCAAGTGGCATGTTTTATTTTAGCCCCAAAGGTGAGAGAGCAAATTTAGTGCATGCGATAACAGCTGATTGGAGGAGAAATCGTCCTGTGATTCGTAAATACTTGCAGCTTTCGCACATGTGATAGTCCCCGCGGGGAAGTCGGAGGTAACGATCGTATGCTTCTTTTGCAAAATGGAATGCGGAAGGTAGCGATAATGTGATATTGTTAGCTGTGGTTTCTCATTACCAAGATATTTTCAGATTTCAGTTGAAAGGGGGAAAGTAAAAGTAATAAACAATATTCGTCATACATTTACAACTGTTTGCGCAGGACCCACATAGAAAAGTTGGTTCCAGGAACACTACCCTTGAAGTCAGTCTTGTCACCAACCACAGAATATCCTAATTTCTCGTATAAAGGAAGCTAGATAAAGGAATTTAGTTGAGAGAAATAGGAGGAAAGTATAAATCAGGTTTTACTTTGTCAGATTCTTCGACTTCAAGGACGAAAAGCTTTCCGGAGGACTCAGGCTAATGAAAAAAAAAGGTGGGATTCAGTGCATATATTGAAGGGCAGAAAAAATGCTAATTACCCTTCTCTCGACAGTTTGAATGAGAGCTTTGGCGATGCCCTTTTTTTGATGTTCAGGCAGTACGGCTATTTCTTGCAAGTGCCATGCGTCAAGTTTAACGCCTTCGCCCAACCGCTCCGTCGTGAGTTTCTCATATCCGGGAAGGAACTAGGTAAAATTAATGTACACAGTCAGCCTTTTTTTTCCTTTCGCGTTCGTTTTATTCGAAAACACGTACATAGGTTGTCCACCAATTCACTAATTCTTCCGGGTATGAGCCAAGTAAGGCATTAAAACCAGCCTCGCCTTGTTCCGGTCTGCAACAACGTGAGCAATGTCTGAGAAACTGACCCGTATATTTGGGAAAAATATGTACGTGTGCATTAGACCCGTCCCAGGTCCGAACCACGCCGCAGTGCCGACTATTTCACCTTTCTCATCCGTGGCAACCCATACTTCACCTTTGCCAACCAACGCGGCGGACAAAGTCGCGTGATGAAATGCATGCCAATAGTCAAAATTACCACCTATAAGTGACCTGTCGAAAATAACTGTTTTACGTGAGAAATACCACTTCAAGTTTGAAGACAAGACAGTTCAAAGGATAGTAAATTCAACTTCTATTAGAAAATCTCATCGATTCCCTTTCCCCCCCAATTCACTGTGATAATTTGAAATTGAGAATGATTAAATTACCATCAACAAAGGCTTTCTTCCAAACTTCCACCGCAGCATTTACTTCTTCAGCTGTGATAATTATTAATTCAGACTTTTTAGAAATCGAAGAAGTCTCCCACGTGCGAATTGATGGGAACTCGCCTAAAATTGAAAGCACTTACACGTAGGATTGATCAGTTGTCTAATCTTTATGTTCTCCATTTGGAATCTTCTTGTGAAGGAGGAATATTCTTATTGGATGCTGTTGAAGTGAATTTGACACTGAGAGTGAGCTGGATCGATGAGAGCGGAGAGGATTAGCCGTGTATTACGGATTATTCCGGAGCCATGGTTCAGGCTCAGCTTGAACGGCGGGGCTGTCTCGTTCAATTCTGCCAACGTCGCATGAAAAGAAGGGGCATGTGTCGGTTTTGTCTTCTCTGACTTTTGTGATAACCCGAGTCTCTATAAGGATGTACTACCTCCAGGCCCGTTTCGGTTCTCACCTCAAGAAACCACTATTGCGTCCATTATACACAATAACCAAAGATATTCATCGGAGAATGACGAAACCAGTTTCGACTGTTTGCGCAGGCGTTAATGTTCTTGTTGTCCGTTGTCCGTGATTGAGCAAATGGTCAGTTCAGTTTTACCCTTCAACCTTCCAAGAATGTCTAACAAGTACATAGGGAACATTCTAAAGATTAGCAGCAACTCTTACATTCGTAATGTTGATGTTCCTCTACGACGCTTTATTACGTTCCTTATGCTTCATCTGGCTTATGTTTGGGGTAAACTCTGGATGGGAATAAGTAAGTCAAATTTGCCCATGGACTCGAGAGACTCTGGATCTGAAATGCCGTTGGTTCGTTTTGATGATAGCACCACAATGTAGCCTAAGACAACAGGTCCGACCAATATCTCTCTGTGTATATTCTACGTCAGACGTGAGAGTCATAACAGTCGCCAATGAGATTGATGCTGATCAATGCGTAGCCGGCGGGGTGTAAACTCGAAAAGTAACGAGATTTCAAGTGGCAAGATAAGCGTATACTGCTCCCCTGTTTGTTCAATTCCGAATCAAGCTGCAATTTCAAATCTTATTTGACTCGGCAAATTATACTTCAACCCATCAATTAGGCTGACGCAACATATATGGGTGGCGTGCTCCGATATGCACTTCGGATGTAACAACAGTCGCTGCGTTTGTTTGCACGATATAGATCTGGATTAATCCAGGACGCATCTGTCGCTGTGGTTTCACATGAAACACAAGAAAAAACCTACCAGATACATGGTCAACATATTGAAACGAAGAGCAGCCGTGCTATTTAATGTGACAATTGTCCTCGGAAGACGTTGGCATTATTCGTTTCATGAGCTTTCGAACCTTGGTAGATTGTCTATTCTTTACTTCTTGTATTAGTACAGTCAAAGCCTGGGGGCAGCGGTGGATGAGTGGTAGCCCCGCCTTTGGGATCCCTGACTTGGGCTGGTTGCAGCCTAGGTTCAAATCTGGCCCCCCACACAATTTTTAAGGTTTTCGCCCTTGAATTGTTTCGACCACACCGATAACCGACTTTCAAACACGGCAACGACCTCTGGGAACTCGAGGATCCGAATCTATAACATCACCCGCCGGCCTGCGCACCGGGATCAGCCTAGACGTCCAGCGAACCATAATGCACCATAAGGACCAAAGCGTAAAGGCACCACCCGGCTGAACGGGAGTAACAGAAAAGGCTTCGGGTCCGGCCTACAAAATTACTTTACGGAGAGCCGCTCGGCAAGTGCAGTCCGGAACGCACTGAGGTGTTAAGGAGCCCGTATAAGTCAAGGACGACGATTGGCGGTCGCATAGACTAAGACCCAAAAAGTTTGGTCCAGAATAGAAACCCAATGAAAGCGGCTTGATTGGCTGGGAAATAGGCAGACAAAGAAGTACCGGCACTTTAAAATCCTCAACCTCCAGGCTTTATGGATTATGGTATTTGCCAGAAGCAAAAAGTCGATTATGAAAAATTATGTAATTACAAAAAGAGGAAAAGTCCCGATACATAGGGCACGGCCCTCAGGGACTCATTAGATACACACACACACACACACAGTCAAAGCCTATTGGAGCTGGGAAGATGATGTTTTCGGCAAAGCAGGATACGACAAGCCTGAGTTGAACCTGAGATACATTGAACGGAAACATCCGGAAAAAGTGACCTATTTTACATAATGTCACGAGTGTATCCACTAAACTCTGGTTCCGCTGTGTCCATCTAGGTATGCCGGCTTTACCGTCTGGTTCATATCAAATCACGTCTATCATGCATAATCTATCCATATTCGTAATTGCGCCCTCATATAACAGCTTGATATCTTTTCATGCCAATCCGTTATAAATTGGTTGAGTGGAGGTGCAGAAGCTGAGTAGAAATGGTTCTCTCCGGGAAGAATAATGATATCCTTCTTTAATCTCCTTACTACGAGGCAAGTTCTTGAATCTCCGAGATACGACGGGGCCCGATTTAGGGTTGTCTGCGACCTCGCTCATTGATTTCGACGGGGAAATTCTTTCTGAACCTATCCTCATCCAATTTTAACTTCACTTCACATGCTTATCGCTAAGTACTACAAAACCAGACGTTTGAAGAAAGCAGCAGACGGTTGGTTCCTCGACCTTGATCGACGTCAGCCACATCGTTCGCTATTCCTCCTTGGTGTCCTACTTACTCGGAACAGATGGGATGAATATGATATATGATACAATGTCTACTGTATCATCTCTTTCCATATACAAATATCCACATGTCAAGCTGGCGAGCCCCGCAGAGCGATATGCAGAACCTGTGTTTTAAGCGGTATGCCAGATCCCTAAGCGAACAGAGTTGGTACCTTTGTTGTCGCCAATGGCATAATGGCTTCTTTGACTTCTCCCTTTCCCACCTTATGACTACGCCGGTTCAGGTTTAACACCACCCGCGGAAAGACGCCCATTTGTGAAGCTGAAGTGTCAGCTGTATTTCTGGGGGGATGCTATTATAAAAGTGTTCCCCAATTAAGATAGAGAGCCATCGCTCCATCTCGTTCCTTTTTTTCCCTACCCTCTCACTCTCCTCCGCACCGCAAGAGTTCGCTTCACCCGCTCCCCATGACTACTTTCAGAGTTTCACAGTGGGCGCCCGCGAACGAGACCGAGTCAGATTTAATTGCTGAAAGGTTAAATCTTAACGGCAATATTCTCGGAGGCGTTGGCTATGGTAAGTTGACATAACTCTCATTCCGTAGAAGAAAAAGTAAAACCGACGACTTTTTTTTAATAAAGGTGTTCACGCTACCCTCTACTTCATCTGTCTCAATTTGTTACTTGCCCAGCGACGAAAGCACCCACGGGTTTCATGGACGATGATTACATACATCACACTCAACTTCATCTTGGGGTCTATTGGAAATGCCGCCAATATCAAGTTCAACGAGATGGTCTTTATCGATGATCGCGATTTCCCTGGTGGACCTAACGCGTATTTCATGGACATGAACAGTGTTACGATTAACGTTCTTGCGTATGCCGTATATATCGTCAATACTTGGACACAAGATGGCCTTTTGGTGAGTGGTTCTTCAAGTTTGTTTTCTTATAGAGGTGACATCTCATTCTGCCCTACCACTTCAGCTTTACCGCTTTTTCGTCATCTTTGAATGCAACTACTGGCTGTTAATTATACCATTCTGTCTATACATCGTGTCTATCAGTAAGAGCGCTCAACCACTATCAGAAAAGCACAGGACTTGGCACTAATCGGCATTTATACCATTACAGTCATGTCTTGCTTATTACTGGCGCAGATAGAAAATCCGACAGTTGGCTTCTTCGCATCCACCAGTGTCAATTTTGCGCTGACCTATTGGTCTATCTCCATCGCAACGACTCTTTTGCTCACTATACTTATCGTTGGCCGTCTCCTTGTCATGCGATATAAACTCCGGAAGGTATTAAGTGCCGACGATAGAAACAGTCCTTATACGTCACTCTCCGCAATGCTCATCGAATCGGCCTTTTTGTATGCTGTTACCGCGCTAATCTTCATTATCACGTTTGCGAAAAATAATCCCGTGCAAAATCTAGTTTTACCGGTCTTGGGTCAAGTCCAGGTATAGTTCTCCTCCACTTGTGCAGTGTTTTCCTTCCTAACGTATGACTAGTCAATCTCGCCTTTGTTGATAACACTGAGAATTGCGCAAGGGCGTGCTTGGACCAAAGATACATTCAAAGGAACTGTCGGAGATTCCACGATGATTATTCAAAGCACGGTCCTCACTGATGACTCAAGGCTGAACACTCTTGCCAAGCTTCCGAACAGTCGGACTTATGTTGGCTCAACGGGGTCTAATGTTGAATTGAAAGAATACAAGGACACCAGCAGTGTCTGATAGATGTTCTTTTCAAATTTATTCACACGCCTCGTGTTCACATAAATCTTATTGGCTATGGTTATTATAGTGCTCTGCAGGGAGAGGGTATATTAGTCGCGGTATATCACAAAAGGAGAAATAATGACAAGAAGAAGCGGATCTATTGGTTCACATGGAAGTACAGAATTTAGTCTCGTGCAATTGTGGTCGTTGCATGAATGGAAGTAGATATTATACCATAGTACATTTTCCTTCCTTTGGACATTTGCAATGGATATTTTGTTTTTTTGTACGCAATATAGTTCTGTGAATTCTGTGATGACTGAGAAAAAAAGCGTTTCCATGCGACACTTGGTTAAAATATAATATCTCTCCAAGGCATCGCGATCAATATACTGAGGAGGAAAAAATACTAAAGTTTGCTCCTAAGAAGTAACCACGTGTATAATATCCAATCGTTTGCCTGTCTTGCGTCCCTCACCGCATATCACAATTCACCGGAACGCTTCGCACTGCTCCCACGTTACGTTATACCACTTACTCTACACTCCAAAGCTCCCGGCATGTGCGACATGGAAGCGACGTTTTAATTCTTTGATGGACGTCGCAGGTCCAATCTTTTTTAAAATTTGTGTGCGTGTGGGTGTTTTATTTGTGCTCCCCCCAAGATGAAAATGTCATCCGATTATATCGGCCGAGCAGCCCAGTGAGAAGCTTCCTTCGGAATCCTTCCTTCCTTCTTGGCTTCTTCTGGCTCGCGGCCAATTTTGGTGCAGTGGGATTACATGGATTACATATATCCTGAGGATCATGTTTAAGTTTGTTCATTTCCCATTCCCTAATCTAGCATGACTGGTACATATGTATTGACAAAACATGTAGCAAAAGAATTGATGGACCTGAGCGTGTCGGGAGTCTGCCAGTGCTTTCAAAGAACGTTGACGTTGACCTAGACGTTGACAAGCTTCTTCTGTCCCGCGTCCTGGCTCGGATGGAAAAACACTGACTTTCATCTAGACTATAATGATTTCCAATCACATCCAATTGTATAGAGATATTGGCGCAATCCAATTCATTCGTTGTTTGTTTTTTCGTGGGAAGTTGGCTTCAACTTCACTGGCAAACTAAACGTGTGACTCACTTGGTATCCGGAGGCACCGTTGCCACTGCCATCCCCCGACCTGCACCTAGAACGTGTCTTCAAACCTTGTAAAATATCTTTATTGTTTCATCATTTGAACTTTTCTCTTGGTTTACTCGTAAAGCGCCCTATATTATCCGAATGAAACCCTTCCCTAATGTCGATTATGCGCCGCTCTTGACCAACTCCAACGAAGATGACAAGGAGGAATACTTAGCCAATGATCAAGGTAAACTTGTTTCTATCCGGGCCGAAGAATTTCTTCTTACACTGAGTCTTATGTTTAGTCAAGGTTCCTCAAGAACCTCCTCCATCAGGGTCTCTCGCCCACTGGTTCTTACTGGGATGCGCGGCGTGCACGCTAACCAGTCTACTCCTCGCAGGTTTCGCTTTACCAGTTGCAAAACAGTCGACCGGCATCCCTTCAGGAAACGCAAATCTGCCTAGACCGAATCAGTACATTGGTCTCGATGTCGTCGACTACAGTACATTTAAATTTGATCCAATAGTCAACTTCCCGCCCATTCTTACGCAGGTGTGCAGCGACCATCCCAACTATGTTTTTCCGGATGACTCGCATCGTTATCTTTCTCAAATTGGAGGCATCTCCCCTGATGATCGACACTTTTTTATCAATTCAACAGTAACGTTCTGCTCTTCAAAATGATGCACACCTCTCTAATTCAAAGAAATGTTGTTTCAGGTAAACTCAATCGCACAATTTCGGGTGCTTGATTACAAGATGGAAAACTGTCAAGTTGCCATAAACATTCCTTCTCCTGACGAAATGCTCAAAGTTCCTAAACCAATGGTCGGAGCGCCTGGAAATAAGAGCGATTTCAGTGTTAGTCCATCCGATGTTAGAGTTCAAGTATGGAAGCTCTCAGCCGAGGACGACCTTCAACTGAATACGCTGTCGTGGAAAACCCGTCCACTGAGGGAAAAACTCATCGACACTCTCACCGTCTCTCGCAGTCGTTTGGCTATGACATCGCCTTTTTCATGTCCCCAAGACTCTTTGCAGACTATTGAATTCGCTTGTGACACTGGAAGTGATTGTCTGATTGATTTATGGCAAGACAAAAAAGAACCTATGTTAGGTCCGTATCACTATAGCCAATAGCACCTTCATGCTCACGATATTGCTTTCTAGCTATGTATCTTCTTCAGAGTTCTACACATTCGTGATCTGTGTTTTTAATATATTTATTACTCAAGATGTTTTACTCCCCAATCTTTTTAATACAGCGCGTAACTTGAAAAGACAAGCCAAATCTGATTGATCGTTTCTCCGTCACTCGACTCCTCGTTGATGTGTTCATGCGAGGGACCGAGGGACATGTCCTTCATCAGTGATGTCCTGCTGAAAAAGAAAGAAGGATGAACAATGTGTGTGATAAAAATCAGTGATGGTTTATTGATCGGTCCCTCGGAACATCACGGATGCTTGTGGTATATTTACTGGCACACACACACACATCCGCCGCAAACCGAAATTGGTTTGACGGCTAACCATGACAGCAATATTCGTAAAGGTTCACAAAAAAAATGTACGTGGTACGTCCATTAGAATAATCCCACTCGTATGGGGAATGGCGGCCCCGGGGCTGCAAATATTGTTGAATTGGGAAACCTTTAGTTTGCTGTACGTGAACATGAAAAGCAATCGGCACCTCTTTACAGTTATCGATGAATCATGCTTTCGACGGCTTGTTTGTGAATTAGGGGTGAATGTATTAAGCAATGATGCTACGCAATTAGGTACAAATTAGGTACAAAGTTCTGTGGAAGATCAATGAACCGAGTTATCTTTACTCAGAATTCATTCTTCTCAACATTTCTTCCATGCAATAGTTTCCATATGTGGGTCATGGAGTATCCCTGCCCCTTGCATCTCCAAGAAAACAAATCGCGCAAGAAAAGAATTGGATCACCGGTAAATTTGCAATCAGTCATTCCCAGGTGGCGTCGCAGATCCAGGTCTCTAACAAAGCCAGTAACCTCGATGTTTCCCTTCTTTCTTTCCTCCAAATCCGACGGAACATCGCCAAAGTGTATGCCGAGTATTCGACAAACTAATTTGTACGCGTCTTGATTTTTGAAAAATAGTTGCCCCGAAAATATATTCAACTCTTGAATCATCATTGGCGTCCAGTAAATGCCAGCGGTCACGCCGTTTCGTTCCGATTTAGAGAGTAAGAATCTGTCCAGGCTCTCCGTTGACTGGCCTTGACGAGAGATGCGAGCTGTATAGCAGTGCAATCGCATGAAATTGGAATTCCGAACTTTTGGAAGTAGCTCGTTGGCTTCGTATGGACTTATGACGCAAAGGAAATTCGGGGCTCGAGTTGAAGTCATGATCCACTGAACAGGTCGTAAGAAATCGTCCATCACTCCTCGTTCGGGTCGTGGTGACAGCTGGATAGTCACTATGAAATCTTTCGTACACCGAATTTCAGAGGATTGGAAAAACGAGACCGTCACTTCTTTCAAATTTGAAACGCTTGACGTATGTCCAAGAGCGTCAATTAAGGTCTTGAATCCGCGGATATTTGGTTGCCCCGTGTTGAGGAAGTCTCTCAAGACAGGATCCACAGCATGTTTCGCAGCTTCGACTTTCAGAGCTCGCTCTACCTCCCGTGTTTCCTCTTTTTCCTGAGACAACTCCCGTTCTTGTTCTTCGGCTATATTGTTGTTGGCTGAGAGGCTTACTCCGTATTCCTGTGACCGCTGCACAATTTTACAGAAATAGGGATCATCCAATTTATCGACTGCAGAATCCCGATCAAAGCCATACAGCTCTTCAAGAGTTTTGGCTTCTTTCTCCTTGATAGCTGCTGATAATTCTTCGACAGAGCCGAACGCTGAGAACTTGCGCCATGCTTCATGGCGTCCGCTATAATTCAAGCCCTGGATACCCCAATGCTGGATATCGTATTTGAGGTGAAGGAACGTCTCGTGCAAAGACCATAGAAGTACATGTCTCGAGTCTAGTTGTCCTGGATCAACGTCGGGACTCAACGCGTTGATTTTCCGAATAATTTCATCAGATGCGAAAAACATGATGGAATGGCCTCGACCCAACTGGCGCATTCGCATACATGCTATTAAATGATGAGGATCGCTTGACAAACGAAAACAGCCAAAGTAGTAACGTACCCTGCATCAATTTGTCCTTGACTAACTTGGGACCCAACGTAACTACAGCGACGGAATTCATAGGAAATTTGAAATCGGTTCCCCGCGTGCGAGCTTCATCTAGATAGACAAGAGTTTTTTCCAGCTGCGTTTTGTAAGGAGAGTTCTGTAGAGTTTCAATCCTGCCCGTCCTCGAAATTACTTTGAAGACTTCGTCCTTAGGATCACAATAAATGGCTGCTTCAACGTTCTTCCTCTTCTCCAGATCAAGCCACTGTCTTGCAACTTCCGAATTACCCAGCTCCAAAACTTGGGCGCCGGCATCAATCAAAATTTGAGACTTGTGCTGCACAACGAGTTGAAGTAAGGTAGTAGCGCTTGGAACATTTCCGGTCCCGATTACCCGTCGGTTTTCAGGACGAAGGATGTACCCCAGAACCAAAGCATTGGTATGCTTTTGATCCGGAGAATCATGTTGTTTGATGGACAAAGGCAGGAGATATCGGTGATCGTTTGTTCCGCTGAAACCAGTGGTTACGCGTGGCTTCTCCATAGCCAAGTCCCACGAATTCGTGACCAACTTATGGGGAAACTCTTTTGCTTCACGAGGAAAAACCTCATGACTGAGGTAGAAATCGATAACTGATTTTATGTAGCGGAGCTTTGGGAATATAATAGTTTGCTGTTGTTTCGCATCCTCCAGGTTCAAACCTCTCAAAGCTCGAAGATGACCCGGGATTTCGTCTACTTGCTCTTTGATCCAGTCTTGATAGTATAGATCGGGATTATCCAGCTGCAGCAGAATTTCGAAAACTCTTTTCAATTCTTCGTCTCGCAAGCCTCCGTAGTAATAGGAAAGACATGTGAGAGCGATGATCACCTCGGGATGCCCGAACTCGGCGCGTAAGGAAGGGTAATCCTTGGCTCGGTAGGGCACTGCAACTAGACAGCGACTGAGATCCAAGCCGTAATCAACCCGCCATCTCTTCTCTTTAAGAACATTGACTAATATTCCCAGCGCCAGTAGTCCACGGAGTAGCAGTAGGTGGGGGAAATTATGCGGAAAGGCACACCTCACTTTATCGTATTGGGTTTTGTCGACAGCAGGGTTTGTGATGAAATCGACAGCGTCTTCGCGATGCTGTAAATCGTAGTTGCGAAGTAGTAACCATGGAAGACGTTCTTTGTAAATAATTTCGTATGCCAGTTGCGTTACCAGGCGTTGGGCGCATTCGTTAGTCAAGAGCCGTATACGCCGGAATCGACCCACTTCACTTGTATCGGAAACTTCCGATTCACTTTCGTATTCAGCTTGTTGATTGACCAAAATATCATGAGTTAGAGAGAAAATCCGTTGGGTGATCTCCCAGCGATGAGGCCGTCCATCGAGTGGCAGCGGGGTCCCAATGGTGTAAATGAGTTGGTACCGTGTACTCAGCAATTCATCACTTTCGTCCAGAATGTCTCGTGAATTTTGATCTAACCAGTGCTGAGTATGTAAGAGAGTCTCGTATTTTTTGAAGCTGCATAGCCTCTCCAGACCAATGAGCCGAAAGGATAATACATGCTCTGGCTGGCAGAGAAGAATACCTGCATTTTCCGCGCAGTTTCGGAATAGACTGAAGATTCTCTCTGCCTTGGTCGCGTCCAACTGTACGTTACGATGAAATGGAAGGAAATACAGGCGTCTATTGGCTAACCCGGATACGCGTTGTCTGAGCAAAGCAAACATTTGTGCAGATAATGGCTTCAGAACCATAACGCGAATCAATTGTTCTCCGTTGGCTAAAGTCATTGACACCATCGGTATTATGACCTGCTGAATGGTCAATATTGTGCTGAAGGAAACCGTTCATAAAATACTGACTGAGGATTTTCCTTCGCCCATATTCAACTGCATAACGGTATTGGTGCCTCCAGCCGGGGACATCATTTGTTTGGCGATGTTCACCTGAACTTGTCGAATGGAGATATCGGCTTCAAGTTCAAGTAGCAGCCAATCTAGGTATTCCAAACTTTTCCATTCTTGATTTTTATGCGATTCGCCAGCGATATTCCGTGAACTATCCCGAAACTGCTCCTGTCGATCTTTATTTTGGCGTCGTCGTAAACCTTCTCCAAACTCCGACAGGATTGTCAACCAAATATGTTCTACAGTTTTCCGAGATGGGTAAGTGAGCTGTCTCAGCAGAGACGTTGGATGTATGACCGGCCATTGACCTGCATAAGATAGTAACTCCGTTGAGGGGCACTGTTCCGGACCTAGAATGCGTTGGATCACATCTAAAGAGGCTTCGCGACGTGATTTATTGGCCTCCAACGCATCAATACATTTAACCAGGTCATCGCTATACACTTGCAACAGGCGCTCTGGTGCCGCCAGACTGCGTAACGTTTCAACCAAATCGCGCGGTGTCGAAATGTCTGATATTTGATTGGCTTTCTCCAAGTGCTTGTCCAGATAGCTGGGCTCTCGATCCTTCATGAGCGATAGTAGAGTGGGCAGACCAAAACGCGGAAGCTTGGAAACATTCTGCGCGAACCGTTCGGGAAGCCACAAAATGTCGCTTCCAACCGGAGCTGGCAACTTCGTAATCTGTCGGAATAGCTCATCCATCTTTGAGCAATAGTCGTAAAGGATTTTGTTTCGTGCCCAAGACCTAAACTTCTCTTCGATTTTTTCCCTGGAGCTCGAGTGATCTAAGGGATAGGCGATCTCTAGTGGAGGAAAAGACGGGGAAGAAAGTGTGCTGTTTGAGGCCACAAAATCGACGAATTGTCTTTTCTGCCTCGTGCAGGTATCGTGATAGTCTGCGCGGCACCGATCCGAATAATCCCTCTTATTCTCAGCTGGCTTGCGCATCAGTTGACCAGCCCGGAAGTCGCAAACTGTTATCAGTGCTAGTAGCTGGTCTTTGCAAATCCAATACCCTTCTTCACTTGGCGTAAAATTAACAGAACGTGGTAATTCTGCTAACTGAGAAATTCGATGAAACTCCGGTCCACGTGTCCCTGCATGCAAGGCGATGGTCAGGAGAAGGTATAAAATATCCATGTTTCGTTCAGAACGATACGCCATGACGCCAAACGTGAAAAGGAGATCATAATCGTGTTTTGGGTTTTGACAGCATTGATAGAAAAGCATAAACCAGACGTCATTGGGCGATATGGACTGCGTGAATAGGTCATCGACTTCAGAAAAGCTCAAATCCTTCGCGCTAGCCTCGAATGATCCGATTTCACAAAATATCGACCAAAGTTTTGGTGTCCTGAAAGAAGGTGCTCGGCGATTAATGCTAGTCACCATCTGGGTCAATCGTTTTTGGTTGGGTTCGAGTTCTGGACTTCTTAATGGCACTTCGTATATCTCGTCCTTTTCTGATGTATATTGGTACGTCTTTTATTTTGAAAATTCAATTATAAGAGCTAACCTTGAATATAGAACTCGGGAGTTGTAATTCGCGAAGTGCGCGCTTGGGATCTTCGTCGTAAACATAAACTGTCCGAAGAGCCAAGTTTTGAAGGCTCATGATTGTCCAAAAACATTTTGAGATCTTTATTGTGCTCCATGATAGCATCTACGAGTGAAACGAAAATGTCGCTTTGAGCTAAAATTGGAAGATCCGTCCGCCAGGTTGTTGTTTCCATCGACTTTAGATGTCTAGGGTAATAGGCACGTTCAGGCACGATGCCAAGCAACTTCTCCTTCAAAATCTTCCACTCGACATCTTTCAAAGGCTCCATGAACGCGAAGGATGCATTTGATTTTAACATCCATACCGCCTGCTCCGTTCCCCCTCGACCAGTCAAAGGATCCGGCATATGATAAGACGTCATAGCGTGGAGGTAGACCAAATAATAAAAGCTTGCCAAAGTCTCCGTCGAAGTTAAACGTTGTATAACGTGATCCAGCTCATAAACGAATAAACGAATATGATTATCATCGACAGTTGGACGAATGAAACAACGTGTTTGTTCTTTATCTCGTTGACAGCAGTTTACATCGCCATACGGGATGAGCACCTTTTTGTTTACCGAATACCGTGCGTCCTCCAAGATCAACTGATTTTGTAGACCAATAAGCGTGCCGACGGATTGAGTGCCTGCTACTATCATATTTGGCATCTCTTTGCATTCGAGTTGTTGGGAAGAGTTTAGGAAAAATGTCAGCAGGTATCGAGGTAGAGTAATGAGGACGCGGGAAGTTGAACAGCGGGGGCGACAGGCCCCGTTGGATTCCCATAGAACACATAATTCCACTGAGGAGCATTCGAGTCGATTAAAAATGGAGAATAGATCTTGAACCAATTTTGAACGAGGGCTCAATATGACCTGTCTCTTCGAAGAATCTCGAGTGTGATATGACGGAGACGTAAGCTTGGGTGATGGGCTTTGGAGCAACGGATCTCCTGAAAACTTCATCTCCCACAGCGGGTTGTTTTCTGCTCCCCAGTCTGCGGATAACTTTTCGAAGAAAATGAGGGAATTTTCAGTCACGTCACGATACAATATTATGGTATCATGAAGGACTTTGTTAGGAAAGTCTCCGTGCAACTTGTTATTATCGACGAATTCGGAGATCGCCCCGTTGTTTTTGTTCTCGCGGACACGAATTATCACCTCACCCCGGTTTTCCTCAAAATGTACCTAAAATAAGGTTAGAGTATTTGTGGAAACACATGATGCGGACACGTACTTCGAAAGTGCCGTCCACATTATGAGCCAATTGATATGACATACCCTTCAGTGTCGACGGGACAATCTCTACCACAGGCTACACTCGTATTAGTAAAAGTTATCCAGAAGCTTGGGATGAACTTACTCGATTGGGGAAAATCCACTTATAAAGAGGACTTAGTAGGATGGATCTTGGTAGTCCACCGAGCTTTTTGCCATCGATGAGGAGCTGACCATCAAGAACATTATAGTACATCCATCTTGACTGGTCGTTCTCATTAGCGACCGCAGTTCGGCAGCAAAGCCAACAGCCCTGTAGAATACGCCATGAATCAGGTTTGGACAAGAAGCTCTCCCAGTAGACCCTGATAGCGTTTTCGAATCCCGAGAAGTCCGGTTCGGAGTCTTTCGTCTGAATCCTTTCAAGTTTGGACATGAGATATACGAATACCTCGGCCGCTTGGACAAGATCTTTCTGGATGATATATTGAAGTGTAGAAGGAAGATTGCTAAACGATCCAGGTAAAAAGTCTTGGATGGCGATGGACGATATTACAAATATCTTAACCGCATCGGGGTCTCCCGTAAACAAAGCGTCAAGCTCTTCTTGTTCTAGGGCATACGTCGATCGACAGCAGATGGCAATTTGGAGAAGGCGAAAAAGTAAATCTTGTTTGTTCGTAACTGAATTTTCTCGCAAGTAAGAATTCCGTACGTCACCCAACCAAGAGGCACATGTTTTCCGGAGACGGCACAACAGTTTTAAAATCTTTTGTCGTACGTCCGCATCGTTGTTAAGAGAATGAATACGGCATGTCAACATGGCCAAAGACATGGCTGTCCAGCCTTCTTGCCAATTTTCGCGGATGGAATCAAAATGTCTCGAAAGAACTTCTAAAGCCTCCATCGCAAAAGACTTGTCGGTAAGATCGGTGTGAAAATCTCGATATTCGTTGCTTCCTTGACGTTCAACTTGCCATGCTGCTTGACGTAATAAA
Source organism: Phallus indusiatus (assembly GCA_027605045.1). Classification (NCBI taxonomy): domain Eukaryota; kingdom Fungi; phylum Basidiomycota; class Agaricomycetes; order Phallales; family Phallaceae; genus Phallus; species Phallus indusiatus. The sequence goes on from JAQFWX010000004.1 coordinate 149,795, forward strand.
ATAAACCACGCGGGATCCTTAAATGTCCCAACGCCTTTTAGGAACTCTATGAGGATATTGCGCCACTGTAGTCGTCCACCCGCACGAAGATGACCGAAGCTTGCCCATTCATGATACGTAAGCGAGCGAGGGCAATCCGACTGCTTGGCAATCACCATATTGGATGTGTGTGTGGTTGAATGGACAAGCCAAGAAAGGTTGGAATAGACACCTGAAGGTAAAGTAGGTGTACAGACGTCACGGAGAGAAACCTTAGGGAAAGATGTGATCCATATTTGACGCTTGGGGTCATACAATTGATATCGCAGAGGATGCCGTTTTATAACGTCAGCTTCAAGATATGCTTGTTCTACTTTCGTTCCCGAGTAATGTGTCTTATACCATGGCTTAGCACCATCAGCGGCGATGGTAATTCTATTAGGATCAACTGTTGAATACCGGGCCAGAGGGTCATAGTTGCCAAGTATAACAGTCGGTCCGTCCCCGTAAGCTTGTGCACCGCTTTGTATCCTCGAAATGTCGTAAGTAACGGTTCGCCATACCGTGAACCATTTGGGCGGGGATAGTTCGAATACAACAACGCGCTCAAGTATGCGATCCTCTGGTAGGGGCCATTCGTATACTTCAACAAACAGAGACGAAGCTTTGTTTTTTAGTGTGCATTTTTTGCACCAATACTCCAGATGCCTGGAGAAGCCACGCCAATCCGTGTCGTAATCATGAGACAGACTGTCTGATTGAGAAGTAAGGTTTTGAAACTCGTGTCGAAGCGTCTTCCATTTCTGCGCTTTGCGGTCCCTTTCAGCACTCGCGCTTTCTCGGATTTTGTCACGTAAGTTTTGCATATTTTCATCCTTCAGGTAGTACTGAGAGGCGAAACACGTCTCCTCGCTACTGAGATTGAATATGGAAGCACTATGTCGAACCCGAGCATGCCGGTTTTGAACGTACTGTTCTACCCGATGTAACCGTTTCATTTGAGACAGTTGGGGGAGTAGGAGAGGCTCGAAAGATTCAACCGCTATCTCGGGAGAATAGTCTTGAAGAAGGGGGGATATTTGAATAACGGCTTGATCCAAAGCTACCCACAACTCCATCACTACAAGGTATAACCGCGAAAAAAGCTCTGGATTCTTGGCTGAATTCGCTAACCCGATGAATGTTTCAAGATAGCCGTTTAGGGTTTCGATTCGTTTTCCAGGTTCGATATCGATATCTTCCTGCCACTGCTGCATTTTATCGATTACCCAACGCTCAAACTCGATGAATGCAAGCCAAAATTCGAAGCTTTCGAGTGATCCCTTGAGAGGAGTTAAGTTAGGTAGAGAGTCTCCATCGTTACGAGTTAGATTGGGACGAAGGTCTTTCTCGAAATATGCTGGATCAAATTCGGCGTCAACGTTCAACGTCGACTGTCGATTATACAGTTTTGACAAGTAGTCGCCGCAATTAGGAAAGGTAAAATGACAGGCATTCTCAATATCGTCTACGGATGGTGGTGAAAATTGCAAAGGCGACCTCTCCTTGTACAAAATTTCATCCCATCTTTCCTGGAGAATATACTGGCACTGTTTGACCTGCTCATAAATAACGTCGAATACGGGTCCGTTGGTAACGGTATCGCGAAGCTTCCACATTCGGCCCGCAATTTTGACCTTCATGACATGCAGCAATTCATGATTGATCCCAAACGAGCAAGCCTCGCGCAAGACTGTTGTGAGCAGATACGTTATAAATGATTTATAGCCGAATTGTGAATTGATGTCAATGCCAGATACTTCAAGAGATGTTTGCAAAGCGACGCGAAGGATTAACCATTCGGGCATTCGACGCCACGGAAGTTTCGCGTTTGACCATAAGACATGGTCATTTATTCGTTTCGTAACGTAAACAGTGGCGTTTTGGGTGTTGTCCAGGTTAGAAGTCGTTCCCGTTGCGAGGATACCACCAAGCATTTGAGATACATAGTGAATATCTGCGACCTCTCGAGATTCGTTTACTTCACTTCCCGCCTTCCGAGTTTTGGCCAATGCATCGTCGAATTCAGTGCGGTCGAGCCACGCGAGAACCCGGCAGAACGGCGTAATGCATTGCTCGTTCTTTGGGAAGGATAGACGTGGCATGGATGGAAACGTCATGATAAGCTTCCCAATGGTGCTTGTAACCTTCGCTGCAGGTGGTGAGGCTTGGAATATTTCGACCAATATGGTATTCCCATCATCGGAACATCTTAAGATGACGCCTGCGTTTTGAGCGACAATGTGGAGACATAAAACATCTGTCAATAAAAATCTCCGCTAAGCATATGAAATTTTTAAGAATTATATGTCTTTGTCACACCTTTGGGCTGCATGGCATCTATGGCATCTTTTAAAGTGTGTTCGTTCAAAGCCGGTCCTGTGCGTGTGTCCGCCATTTGTCGAACCATTCGATCCAACGCATTCCAGACAGAAAGAATATTGACGTCTGTGATGTGGTTTTTAAAACTTTGCATGCTTTTTAGAACAAGTCGAGTGATTTCGGTATATCTGCTCCGAGTCCAGTCATTTTCTTGAGGTAATTGCGGAGGAAGAAAAAGGTGATGAATCAAATAGTCTAAGCATTGAGAGTCGGTTGCCATGATATACTAGAAATGTGATGCTCTGTTAAGAAATTCGACTTTAGACGATGTAAATTGACGTACTAAGCAGGTTGGATTCAGAGCAAATGGAAGTTCAACTGATGGGTCAGGTCTAAGGGCAAGAATATATGGGCTGTGCACTGCGCGCAGAATGTTTTCTGTTGTTTGTCTTTTTAAAGTTCATGTTCACTCCTAGGCTGTGAATTTAAAAAAGAAAGACGGAAACAAAGTCATTTCGTCAGCACGTGTTTGTTTCATAGGCAGCACTCGTTCAGAATTTTGGAGCCGCGTATCGCCACGCCTCGTTCTTGGATAATACATCTCCGCCCTCAGAATTTGTGAGAATCGAAATATGGTAGAGGAAAACAGAAAATTGATGCATGGGCCGCTGGCGGGATCCTTCAACTTGGCGGCCACTGGTAGTTATGATAGAACTCAGAGCAGCTGGTCACCGCGCGCGCGGCCGGTCACATATGGGCGGAGCGCCCATAGCCTGGCCATTGAAATATTGATGCATTGATGGTTATTAGTAAACAGTAAACTCGGTTCGTTGACAAATGCTCTCTTTTACAGTACTACATACATATATGGATACCTCGTACAGTTTCAAAATTTCGATTTATATACCCAAACACCTAAATGGCAGATAAACGACCATGTGAGTAATTCATTTTAAATATTATTACAATGAAAAACATGAGCGGAGTAACTACCTCAGATGAGCTTTCACAAACGATTCAGACCGACTCGCTCTTAGATCTAATTACACCCTGGAAACCTGGCTGCTTAATATTTAGTTATAGGTTCATCTCCACTGATTGAAGTGAAACAGATAAGTTGTTGGGATATTATAGGTACCAATATCGTTGTCGGAATAAAACCAACTACCGTAGATTTTGACTTGATGATCTTTGGGTGTGCCAGCAGCCATATGTACATATTATTAATTATTACCGAATATCTCTAATTAGTGATATGTATTCTCCATTCACGATGCTTCAGTACTCAGCTTCAGTCGTCTGATCGTACAAGGTGCCTAGCAAATACATTACGCCTGAGGTGTTTGTAAAATGTAAAAAAGTAGAATGGATAGAATCTTAGTCTCGGGGAGAAAACGACAAACGGCAACGGCCGAGTTGCCGCCGTAACCGTCACTCTGGGCGGCAATGCGTTGATTGTTGCGAGCACAAACCATGACCTCCTGATCCTCTTGTCAATTTGGTGGATAACAAAAAGCACGAAATCTAAACCAGTAAAGAAGGCTTTGTACAGAATGTCGGTTCCCCACATTTATGTTTTGTCCGATTTCCAAAATGGGTTGGACAACAGACGACTTGTGCACATCAACACTCAAATAAATCTGGTTTGTTTATCCTATCTTTGTAAGGTATCATTTCAACATGCCTCATTATCTATTCAAAATTGCAGAGCTCTTTGAAATATGTTCATACATGACGTTGAATGATCTATCTGTCGTGTCTCGCGATTGGTTTTGGGCTGCAATTCCTTGCTTATTATATCGGAACGTTACTATACAACGGCAATTATCACCTCTGAGAAGAATTGTATATCGGTTTGATCTTGATCGTTTTTTTAGTATTTAACACACAATGGTTATCCTGCGACCGCCATTATTTAGTCTAATTTTTCTTTTTAGTTTTTCTAATAAAAAATGGGAGCCTTTTTATATTTACGCTACCCACGTTCGGATCTCAAATGTGGGCGTGGATTATGATCAGGCCATTTCGGAGGCGGTATCGCGAAGCCGGACCAAAAGCGTTCGACATCTCTTTCCCAACATTCGGTTTTTGGAATGGAGAACGCTTGCCTTCATCAGAAGAACAGAAAGTCCAGTTCTCTAGATCCTGTTGATGTTTGTAACTGTCTCATATTACCCGTCGACTCCGAGATAAATCCATAGATCTCATGATACCATGACAGATGTTCTCGTCAATCCCGCAGAATACACTGGCTTTTTCTGCAGTGTACGCACAAGCTATCGTGTTGGAAGCTTGAATCGTCGCAAGCAACCCTTCTGATTTGGTGGATCCCCGGATCAATCGATAGCAGTTGCAAGTTCAACACGTTACAACTCAACCTCGGAGCGTACGGATGGCGATCAGGGCAAGTCGTAGATGAACTGAGGTCGGTCCAGAATAGAAATAGGTGTAAATTTTTTTGTGCTGATGTTCAATCATTTGCCACTATACATACCCAGTGAATGGATGAAGATACCTTCTGTCCATATGTACTAGTATGCGGTTCTCGAAGCTCTCAAATATTCTCACCACACACATACGTCGAACGATTCCGTTGACCCAATTTGTCCGAGAAACACGCTGCAGTATACTGTCTATAGAGTCCGAGTACTGTCCGACGCTACAAACACCAACAGAGAAGATATAATGGCTCACGAGGTGAGTCCCTGATTCGCGTGCCGGATGCCGTACGATAATAGAGTTTTGGTGCCAAATTCGGCGCGGCGCCGGAATAATGATACAGAAGACTCATTTTTTCACGCTCAAGATTGCCTATTTATCGCCTCCTATTTTATCTTGGTGAAGAGATTAGAAGTGGGGCACAAATGTTGTCTGAGGTTGAGGAGTATGTTAACACAGTGCACGAAACTTGATTGAATATCTGGGGATAACCAAAGTAAGGATGAGGTATGTTGAGTATTTTGAGGATTTATCCGCATAGCCGCAATATTTATTTATTACTTGTTTTCGGAATACAAATACATATATCTTCGAACCATTATTTATTAAATTCAATTCCGGACGATCCAGTGTTGATATAGTGTTGACTATTCTCTAGCATATCGATATCGCAAGTTCTTTGTTTAACTTTGTATACTGGACAATAGATCGCAAGTCATCGATCATCGATGAAAGAGTTTGTTTTTCACACGCGGGAGTTTTGGTTTGACCCTTGAACCTTAATCACGCATATCTCCGCGCATGACTACGAAGAGTCGAACCTGCATTAAAGCGACATTGCCTCGAGGCAATGTATAGCACGCGGTGGTTCTGAGTGGAACGAAATGTGGTGAGCGCCGGTGTCAAACAATAAATGTCCACCTTTTTCGTCACGTATGTTATTTATTACACGAAATGTTCAAAGGAGAGAGCTGTTTTTCAACGAGCCAATTCATAACTCCTCGAATTTTAAGAGTGTACCAACTCCATCTCAAGTGATTCCGACGCTTCACAAAAAGATTTACCTTACTTGAAGTTACTTCTGGGACCGTGCCTTGATGTTAGGCATAGATATTTCTATAAATAAAAAACCATATTTTAAAATTTTATCTGCAGCACGTTGGCGTGAGATCTGTGTATATATCCTCGGCTGATAGTGGGACGACACGAGGCGCGACGTTGCTCGGCGTGCGTGTAATACGGAGTCGGCACTTGCAATGTAGTATGTGGACTGTATTCTCCCTCGCACATTATATGCACACATAACATCTAACATTTTTTGTATTTGTGCATATTAAGTATAGATCGCGGTGTTTTACTTAAAGAAAAATTCAAAAGAAAGACAAGGTGGTTGGATGAGCGCTAGTGTGGTTTTGCTTGGCTGTCGGTTGTCGGAGTTCTGATTAGCCGTCTTTCTCATCTTAAGAGTTTAATTCGCAAGTCAAGCTTGGTGTGTATGCTTGCGTAGAAACCATGTGCAATTACAGTCATGAAACTGAAAAATACAAGGTCATATCACAAAATTTATCGAGTTGGATACAAGCTCAGGTATTGCAATTATGCTCTCTGTTGATCTTCCGTTCATTATCGCTGTCTTTGACGTTTCTTAAGCGGTGATTTTGTTTACATAAGAATCACGGTGTGGAATAGCCGTAAGCGTAAATACAGGAAAGCCCAATCGTATCATTCACCACACGAGAGAGAACCACCACATCCAAGCAAGAAAGAAAGGTGATTCCTCTAGGGAATAACGCGTAAAACGTGGCTCAATATCCAACACTGTGTTCTAGGTTTCCACTTCCTTAGAGCTTTGTTTTCTCAAGTCCATCAAAAGCAAAATCTTGCCTGTGGAAGCCTCGACAAACCGCATATCTCGGCTCCGTGCATCAACGTTCCACCCGTCTTTATACTTGATCCTTCTCAACATTCTTTCTTGTTACTCTTCTTCTTCTTTTTAAACCGCTTGCTTGGGCTGCACCTCTTCCCGAAATGTTAACCGTTAATCCCAGGTTGAATTCCCTTCCTGGTTGGGAGCTGGGTATGTTTTCTCGGGATTGATCATTGCACTTATTAGGGTCTTCTTGTCGTGTCCTCTCCTGATACAATACTTTCCTAGATTCGTATGGATATGGAGGAAATCATGCATTCCCGACTGATCAGATCGATACGCAAAATCCGTTCATCTCTCCAATCCTCCCCCCGTCTACGAAGACCTTTGCTTGTACACCTCCAGCCAACCTTTTTTCTCCATCTTTCGATGAAACTACAGTTGGAGTTGATATAGCTTCCTCTGCTCAGCCCGTCCAGGTGTCTCCCAATGCATCTGCGCCTTCACCTGCGACGACCTCAACCCCAATGACATCGGCCGGATCCCCATCTCAATCTCCCCCTCCTCCTTCCCCCAAACCCGAGCCCAAACGCGCGTCTAAAAACCACGACCGTAAACGTTCGCCAAACCATATAAAGAGACCTTCAAATGCCTTTCTGATTTACCGTACCCACTTGGTGAAAAGTGAAGAGGGTGAAAAAATCAAAAAGGTCGAAAAAAATCAACAGATTCTTTCCAAATTTGTTGGTGAGAAATGGAGACGTCTTTCGGAAGAGGACAGAGCGAAATGGGTAGCTAAAGCCAAGGAGGCTCAGGAACAGCACGCTTTGAAACACCCGAACTACTCTTACCAACCTGCGAAACGCGAACAGATCAAGAGGAGACGTCAACGAAAAACGGCGGAGCAAAAAGAGGAGGACAAGGTTAACTTATTGAACCGGTTTTCACCTGAGACGATGAAACAACCTATCGTCGAATCTACCGCTCCCAGAAAGCGGAAATCTCGCGCGAAGAAGAAGACGGTGGAGCCACAGCAGCAAGAACAACAAGAACAAGAACCCGCGGTTTTGTCAGCTTCTTCCACGTCTTTGAAAGCACCAGTTCAAGCCGATTCTCAGCCGGTAATCAGCAAGCCTATTACTGCTAACGACATCCTAGCATCAGCTGCACCTGTGGTAAGCGAGACCACTGCTGCGAACGAGCTGCAAGCAAGATTCAGCCGCGACAAAGCAGCTGGAATGTCAACTACGGTAAGAACATGATACTATATACACTCCGAAAACTTATGACTCAATACATTTTCTCTGGAACAGACCGACATGTACAACGCACAATACACGTATACATCGTTTTTTGCTCCTCAACAATCCCAATTTCTTCCGTCTTCGCAAGTTCAAGTCGAGTATCATGGGTCTTCAATCGTTCCGAACGATTTATTCAAAGGAGACGTTTTTCAAAGTCTCTTGCTTCCTCCTGGTGCTGCTGGGTCTTCAGCACAAAACTGGGGCGCTGAAGGATCTGCAGTGTCTGCCGGGTCTGGAAATGATTTCGTCAACATTTCTCATATGTCGGGCAAACCCATGGACTTTCCGATTCAGATGTATTCTCAGCCGGAAAACCAGCATTCCGATATGCGTCTTGCAGAACCTAAATTCGTCTCCTCTGCTGATCTTTCTCAGATCAATCTCAACCTCGACGGGTTCGATTTCTCGTTTTTTTACGGTTCTGAAGGTGCTACTACTAGTGGTACTCAAGCCATAACGCCTGCCGATATCATTCAGTTTGCTAGTAACGAAGGTCTTTCTGAGGTTTACGGTTTCACCAACACCAACGGCGGTGAGAATTTGGATGCTGGTGTGCAGCCCGTGGGTTCGGTTATGAGTCAAAGTCAGGAAGCTGGCACTGGCACTTTGGTTCATGGCAACTCTAATGTCGTCGGCGCCCACATGAATGCCAATCATGCTAATCTCGGCATCACGGTTGGCTCTGAAGCAGAGAAGAAGAATCATGATGACGTGACTTCGGGTGTCTCATCTCAATACTTCGGAACCGTCAATCCCTCTGAAATCAGCATCAGCCAGAGCGGTCTGGGTATATACCCATATCAACAACTGGACGGTAACGCGACTGTGCAAGCGGAATCCGGCGTCATTATCAAGGAGCCTAGGTTTTTCGATTTCAGTAAAGGCAACTTGGAGGTGGCTACTAGTACCGCGCACGTCGATCCGGTAACTTTGACTCAGGAGAATGGATACGGTTCCAAAGGCGTCGTTTACACGAACCAGCCAACTTATTATCCGGCGGCGGTTGTTGTTCAGCCCGAAAACCAGCACCCCGACATGTATACCAATTTTATGGTTGACGATTACGGAGCTTTGAATGACAATGATACCAACAACGTTCTCGTCAGCAACACGAACGTGCATTCCTCCGCGACTGCGGGACACCCGATTATCGTTCAAGTGGAAGACCACCATCACCAGACTATCGTTATGAATCATCTCGCAGATCCCCAAATACAGTCTTATTCTGTACCGCCGAGTCATTCTTATCTTGAGATGAATGATGGGTATGGAATGATGCATTGCAGCGATCCAACTTTGGCTGGCGTTTTTGTGCCGGACAAACCACCACCATATTTGTACCAGAGGACACTGGACGTTCCTACGAACGCGATTGCAAACGGAAACGGATACGAACACGGACATGGACACGGACACGGACACGGATACGGTTATTGAATTATTGAAACCTGGATGATATTGGGTGAGCGACGACTCTCGTTCTTTTCAAAACTATCAAAACTTACCATACGATTAAGATTTCCCATGATAACATTGGTACAGTAGTAGTATATAAACGACCGATTTAAGTCCCATTTTCTGATTTACGAGCAATTTTTTCCCTTTTTTTCCTTCCTTATGCTTATATCCTTTCTATATCAGATCTCTCCCCCATTTCTATCTTCCAACTCTCGATATATAAACAAAATTCAAAATCTGAGGAATCTCTGCTAGGGAGATATACCTGTTTACCCTTTCGTTCTTCGCCCCTCCCTCTTCTTTTCTTTTGTACGGATTGTAACACCCCTATGCTTCTTATTCAGATCTCAACATATGTATTCATCTCTTGATAAATCAACACGGCCTTATTATCTATTTCAATATACTCTATATGGGTTAGTCAGAGCTGGCATAATACAAAGTGCCTTCACATGTCACCCGTTTAAAACACGCAATTAAAGATATTTATATAATGTCGTTACATTAAAATTTTTCTCTAGGAACGCCGTGATATGCGCATACATACACATACAGATCTGAGATTCTGAAGGAAACTTGAAAGACTTCATCGTGGACGGTGAGGCCGGTTAGGCTTCAGGCGAATCGCGATGACGATAATACGAATCACGAGGTCATTTAAATCACGTGTATGCTTACTTATGGCCTCGAAACGGACAAAAACAAAGGAACTGTAGACCCCGAGAGTACGGCGCAACGGAGGTGTCGCAAAAATCCAAGGAGATTATAAACTCAATCAAGTTTATTTATTCAATAGGTCGTTTATTTTGTATTTATAATTCAATATCTCACAACACACAGAGATTATTTTTCTCCCTTGTGCCTTCATTTTTGATTTTTCTCACCAATGAGTGTGCTCAGCTTCGCTTGAGTTGTGATCGGGTAAAAACCATTCACCGGCTAATCGCTAAGCGTCTCATACACCAAAAAAAGGAGGATGGTCTGTGCGCAAGCTCAGGCTCCTATATAGACTCGAGACTCTGTCGCATTCGCGTTGCGCCCACTTAGTAGTGTCTTAGTATTCTAATAGTAGTTCTAATAGTAGTTTGATAGTAATCTAATAGCAAACCTAGTAGTTAGCAGCGTAGTAATTTAAATAGTACATTAATAGTTGTATTATTTCGTAGTGCCAGTGTAGACTATACATGTACATATAATACTCAATATAATGTTTTAATGACTACTCTAACTTGTGATTTGACATTAAGAGAAACAATCAAATTGTTACTTATAAAAAAAAACTTGAGAAAAAAAATCTGCTCATTTGATTTATAAACCCAACCTGACAAATTTTTATTGCCTTGAAAAGTTTATAAATAGTTTATAAACCACCTCGGCGCCTCTCGATTTATAATCTATTATAAATCCCATTTCGGTTTTTGCGACAGGTGGCATGTCCGCGCATGATGTCCGTTTTGATCCTTTGTTCTTCTGCCGTTTTTTCTTTGTTCTGACTTTAAATTATTTTTCTTCGGCTTGCTTATCTTGATCTTTATCTTGTTTTTATCAAGTCGTATTTGTAAGTGAGAACGGAACATGCCGCATCATCGGTTCATCGCTCATCTTTCGTTTGCCTGAAGGAACGACTGACATATAATAAAAAAACAAGAACGAAACAAAAAAAGAACTGGGCTGGACGTGCTGACATTCCTACTAATATCTGCCTCAGATAGTCCGGATGTTTTTTCTTGGACAAGAATTGGAAATTTTGACTCTGTTACTCTTTTCGTTGGCACATTTTTGGAAAATTTTTGAACGAGTGCCAATTTTCTCTTGGGCATTTTTCAGAGGATCCAGGATATGTGGCCAGCTTTTACTTTGGACATCAGCGGAAATATGCCCTATCTGCAAGAAGGGTGGTTTGAAGACGCCCTCAGGGATTAAACGTCATGTAAAAATACATGACATTCCTACGCTGACAGGTAAAAAGCATCTGCGACGCATTGGTATGTGCGGAAGAGAGGTTTGAGCTCATTAGTTCGAATCCCGGGCTTGATTTTGGCAAACATTATATGGCCGTAAGCTGGAAAATTCCTCGGAAATCCTCAATTTGTTCACTCAAAACACCCCAAAAACGACCCTAGGAAAGTCCGCCCCTATACGCATTAGTAGCTGTTCTGGCATACTCCTCCATTCCAAGTATAAACACCCACCTCCTTTTTTGACATCACACGTCAATGGACTCGAGGGCTTGATGTGTCTAAAAGTGGCTGAGCCTTCAAATTCTTGTTGGCGACTCAGAGTTCGGACACGATATGTTTGGGTATACACTAAGGTGGTTCAACGGGGACGTCAATTATATATCGATATACGTACATTTCACTGCCTTCCATGTCAATCGATCATATACAGATTGAAAGCATCGCCGTTATCAGTTTTCGGTTAGCAAACACTTGTGCTGCAATAAAAAGCTTAATCCGTAAGAACAAGATCAGGCTATGACGCTAACAGGGGCAGCAAGAAGACACCGCTCTCCTGAGGCTTGAGGTCTCCTCGGGATCCAATATCTCAAAGCTTATCCTGAATTCTAGACGTCAAGTCCGTGTACCTGCGTAATCTCTCCCCATTGGAATTATGTACCCCTTCTCTCTAGATCTCGATTCAATGCATTTGATAAACGCGATATCCGCCAACCTGAATAAATAAGAAAAGTGTCTAGAAAATTTTTTTCTTGGTGTCTAAACAGTGGGGTCCGGATAATTATTCGTGAAGTGTATGCACTATGATAGCAGCCGTACAACATTATACTTTTCTGTTTTCCTCGATATGTATCTCACCTCTAATGAAAGCTCTACCTCAAACACGTATAATTGCATTATTTATATATCTTGATATTAACAATATTAACAACAGATCCGAGTACATAATACGGCAAAACGGGGAAATTCAAACCCTTCAGGGGTTATCACACTGGCTTAGCCTGTACGAACGATGATATAATGATATGCCAAGAATTATCTTGAGTTGGCACTACCCATTCCCTAATTAGCAAAGTACTTGCAGTACCTGGACTCATTAAGCCTGAGTGAGGCATTTGTCTCGTATATAAAACGGAAGATGTTTCAGAGTCATTCAGCACGTTTCAATTGCTCATTTCTCAACCAAATCAAATATTTGAGTCCTTTAGTCCTCAACATGCGTTTTAACTATCTTCAAATCCTCATTGTGTTCCTCACTCTGGGCGTTACCTATAATGTAGCCCTCACTACTAGTAGCACTGTTATCGATTGTAAGCAGTATTTGCGCGAATAACTAGTGAATTATACTCAACGTTCATGATATGTAGCGGTCATTCCTGTGAGTTTTGAAACAGACGTTGGGCCAATGCGTTTACTAATTCAAACATAAAGAGCCCCGATGGCTGTGGAAACCTGGGAGGTCGGTCATGCAATTAGGTTTTAACCAGTACCGAACTTTATTTTCCGGTGAATCATGTTATGAGTTACTCTTACTCTTCATAACTTTATTAGACTGGTTCGATTATTGCCTTAGGGTAATATTTACTTTTTCGGGGTAGCATATATAGTCCTACTTTGTGTAACTGATGTACTCCCTCATGATACACTCAATTAAAATTAGTGTAGGAGTGAAACAAATTCGTTCTTTCGACTTCCGTGTTAACACCTTCGATATCTAGCAACCTTTCGAGTCAAGATGCCAACGGTCCGATGAAAAGACAATACAGTAATTTTTATCCACTAAGATATAGAATTACATGACTTTCAGTATCACAGATACATTAAGTGTATATCCTTTAACGTATATCTTTTTTTAAAAAAAGAAAGATTTGAGGAGTCAGAATCCAGCTTGTTCAGTTGCAGGATCTACCGCCACGGTTACCACATCCCTCGGGAGTCTACAAAAAAAGGGTCAACATTTGTATAATTACACTAACATGCACCATACGGGTTCTGGACGAAAATTCTAAGCAAACTGTAACTTTTATTGGAAGATGAAGATTACGTACCAACAAGCTCGACGACGGGGGAAACATTGCAAGATCTACCTCCCCTGTTTCCACAGCCCTCAGTCGACTAGAGGGGATTAATATCCAGAATAATCAATACGCCATAAACTTACATCAGCTAAACAATTGAGGTGATTTAGATATATTCCATGTGAAAAGCAATATCTAACACTTACTACTTTGGGGAACCGGTGATGCAGCCACGAAGGCGGCAACGAAGAGAACGATTAAAGTTTGGAAGCGCATTTTTTACACAGAAAAGAGTAGGGAGCGTAGTACCTGCAAGTGTGGCGAAATGGGGATACGAGACTAGTCTCTGCAGAGTTCGAGTGGTCGAAAAATTGTCCTTTTATCGTCAAAACTTTCGATAGGATTTGTAAATCTCCATGTGGCTGATCATGTCATGAGAGTAAAAATAAAAATATCATGTAAATCAATTTCCAGGGTCGAAGTATTTACTATCACGCTTATAGGAATATTTTCAGAGGGTGGCGCAGCACTTGCACGGCGGCCCAAACCGACTCGGTCCATCAACTTCACAAAGTTTTCATGCTCCAACGAACAACGAATCGATTAGGTACCTCCATATCTTCCACTTCGATTTTGTGAGGTCTGTTCGTCGAAGACGAATTTACAGTTTGCTATTTTATTGAAAAAAAAACAGTTGACAAGTGATGCCTGACTGAATTTGTTACAGAACAATATTTCACCAAATTATGTACCCAACGTTTAGCAGTGTCCGCTATATATATATATATTTCTGTCTTAAAATTGGATTCACGTCGAGCCCGAAGACATCGGGCCTGGTTATTTTTAAGTGGCAACTGTTTCCTTAGTTTCTATGTCTAAATCAAGCACAGCAAGTTTTGAGTTAAAGTAGTGCATGAGAAGAAAAAAGCAAATTAGTATATAGATTACTCGGCAAAAAGTTGGGGCTGAATGGATTCAAAGGGGCGTGAAACAAGCGAAATCGCGGAAAAGACTGAGAGATTCGGCATCTGTACCCTGACAACCGTTCTATCAGTTTCTATCAGCGTCGAAGTTTATTTTACAGTGCAATTGGATGGTCTAGACATTTGAGCTTAATTGTTAAGCGATTAAGCGCTCGAGCTTCCGTTCCGGCCCATTTGCTCCGGCAGAGGTCAGACGAGTCCATCCGGTGAAGGGCGAAGATCATCTGGGATCGTATGCCCAGGGCCGAGAGTCTGCAATCTGCAATATGGACGTGGAGCGACGTTCTCCGATCAATCGATGACCAATCACAGGATACACACTGGCCTATGCGTCAAGAAATGTTTTTTGTTTTTGATAAAGTCGGCGTAATTTCAGCTGGAGATGAGACCACCTGGACAACTCACAAAAGTGACGACCTCCGTTCATCTCATTTGTAAAATGATTGTGGTATAGTCATCTATTGCATGTAAAACGACGGTCCGACGTGCGGACATAGGTAAATACGCACCTCCTTCTCACGAACCCTGCTATTTCTTTGACGGCTTCTGCTCAAACGATCTCGAGGTGATGTCATTTAAATGTGAGCAAATAGCATAGATGCGGATGGGTATTTTTATTTTGACGGTGTAAGATAAAATTAGTGTCATTTGCATATGGCCCGTCTTTTGTTGTTGTTACAGATTCAAATGATACACAAACAAGCAATAAGTGTGAGAATTTTAGAACTAGGAACATCACTTTTGATAAATATATACCAGAACATCGTGTCTATAACCACAAGTGTATCAGTAGCACTGGGAGTGCAGCCGTAATTACAATTAAATAACTAATACATGTACATACACGATGTACATAATGATTCCAAAACTCATGCGTACATAAGTCGTAGCTAGAATCTTTATGTGATGTCACCTAGTAATTTAGGTTTTATTTTCAGCTAGCCGCAGAACTGCGGCGGGGCTCCGATCCCCACTGGTCAAGTCTATACATAAATGTGCTCACTGTGGTTTGAGGCGGCAAACCACTTTAAGCTCAAGTCACAGGTGTTCAGAGATAGGAGATGGAGAACGAAGGTTCCCCAAGGAATCTTGGTACATGCAATTTGCGACTTTGCTTACTAGTACTACATATATGCGCAGCGCGGCTTGACAGCGTTTCACTATCTTATTGTTCCGACAAATACGCTGTAAAGCGAAGATTAATTTTGAAAGCTATGTATATAAATACTCGCAATAAAGTTTAAATAGACACCTTTTCCCGCCATATCAGCATATATCCCCCGAGTCTCGGCACCACATTACAACTTGAAGATGATAATCGCGAAAGATGATATATATATCGAGAATCGGGGTGTGCATACAAAAAAAAATTGTGTAATATTTCACCCTTGATAGTACATGTGTTATTTTTATTGTAATTCAGGCTTTTCATGGTTGCCTTTTCCAGTTCATTGTTGAAAATTCACATTTGAAACAATTTCATATGACGGGAATACCCGAATTTTTACCCTCACTTTCGATTTGACTAAATCGGACTATGATACAACATCTCAACGCAAATACATGAAGAATCAGGTTACCCTCGAAGAAAATCTCAGTTGCAAGATCTGCCACCACGATTGCCGCAACCTTGCTGTAGTTCAATACGTCAGTATCTACTAGGTTATTACCGTCAGCTTTTGCATTGGCTTACAGGATCCACGGTCGCCGTGACAGACGAATCCACTGTAGACTAGAAAATAGTTCAGCTCGTAAATTTTTATACACATTATGTGATGAAACATACAGTGGCTTTAAAAAGTCGCGTAAGTCGTGAATCGAGGATCAAGAAGACTTCTTTCATAATGGAGTTACTCACCAATCGCATCGACTGGGGTGGGGATTACGCTGTTGCAAGACCTACCCCCTCGATTTCCACAGCCGTCGGACTGTGTCTGTGTTGCGTTAGTCAAGAATATTGTGTTACCTAGCGTTGAAACTCACAGGTTCTAATGATTATGGGTTATGTTCTAGCTTACGTCCTTCTGAAGATCAGGTATAACTCACCAGATTGAGGGAGAGCATTGGCGACGGCAATAGAGGTACCGAAAGCAATGAAGGTTACAACAAAAGTGTAGAAGCGCATGGTGTATTTGGGGGGTTTAGGAGTATAATGAAATATCACGAGCTCGAGTAGAGAGGAAACTGTAGTGAGTTCCTGTGGAATTAATGGCAAATATTGTCGCCTTTTTATATGCATTCGTAGGGCCCTCGGAGTGGCATGAACAACCAGTGATTATGATGTAAACTTTTCAGTAACCGTATGAGAGTGAATATTCAGATTAAGCTAATGCAAAGCAGGGTTATACCGTATACATCCGGTTTTTTTTTTACAAAGAGAGAAATATTTTTCAAACCTGAAGGGTCCGAACCTACCCGACCAGAATGAATGCAGTTCATTAGCTCCAAATGATTCCGTAATGCGTTAAGTGCCTGAAGGCTTTCAAAACGAGGCCGTAATGTAGCAACGTACAATACAACATCTCCAGCCTCAGCTCGAAATAATCGACGGTCGAAAAGTACCTTAGGTAACTTGTGCGTGTCATTTGTTAATGCTAGTCCTTCATATGTCATTATGTAAAATCAGGTTCCCCTACCTAACTGAGTAGATTCTATTATTGGCCCGAGATTCAAAAATTTGCTAGTATAAGCCGGTGGGAAACAGCGGGAAACGAATGTCTTCCCCGATCCGAGAAACCTCAATCATTCAGGATCGTTTGAGTCTATTTGAGTCTGAATTGTATAGCGTTTCGAAAATCACGGATATTCAACCGGTTACTACCACCCGAATAAGTAAATTAAGCCTGAAGGTTCTCACCAGGAAACTGACTGTTTAAGAAGAGACATTTTCCCAGTATCCTATTTCAACCAATGGTAACGAGCCCGAAATCGTGTTCAAAATTCACCTCAAAGAGTAATACACCGATGAGTAACCGCACGAGACGTTGCCTGACGTTGCTGATTCATGAACACGAGCCCGTGAATTCTCACCAAGAGTATATAGGGTAATTCACTCCTAACATCCCCATCCCATATCGTTGTTCTAAAAGGGAGCTGGTTCCGAGGCTACCCTAGCTCAGCAAGCGAAACATGGCCAAATATACAGATTCAAACGGAGTTTGAATCAACTCCGCGGCTGTTTTTTTTTTTTTCAATCGACGTATCTGAGCCCAGTTACGGTGAGAGAAATGAGGTTGTGCCTGGGCCTCAGGCTAGCACAGGTCTTCGCCGATTAGACCATAATTTAATACTAACTCCTTAGCGAACTTCTAGGATACTTCAAGCTCGAATGTCAAACCATCTGCGAGACAACGACATTACTTCGGTATCGGTTTCCGCTATTTATCATCAGAGACAATTGCTCCAGTAAATAAATCAAATGAAAAGTACCAGTATTTCTTTCCAAATTCATTCATTATTAGTAGCTGAGACCCCCCGGGGAAAATAGTACTAGATACTTCCATTGTTGACACAAGATTTCTTTCGTCATGAATACACGGCAAAAGCATATTTGCGATGTGACTGCCAAGCTTGCAAAGTAAACCCTCTTAATCCTCGAATATATTTACTCGATATACACACGGGAGAGGAATGGATATAGTAATAATCTTTATGTAAAGGTACGAAATGTATTTCATCTTACCCTTCAGGTTTACTATTGGTGAAGAGTTGGTAAAGAGTTGGAATGGCTTGGCTATTTCGTTTTGTAGAAGCCATCATTTGCAGAAGCCATCAGGAAAAGATTAAATATGTACCTCTTGAGGCATGATTTCATGTCTCCCGGCGATGAAGCGCTAGATAGCAAATGAAAATCCAAGAGGCTATTCCCAATGTCGCCATAGTCAAATACATATCAGAGCATCCCGTGCTTCGCCTATCTTTACCGGGTTGCACGGCACCGGCGAGGTGCAAAAGAACGGTCAATTTGTCTAATAGCCCCTTATTATGCCTCTCTTCCTAGCTCACTTCAAAACCCACCGTATACAAACAAGGAATTCGACTTCAGTGTTTGTTGTGGGAATATGGTTGTATCATAATATACCTGTACCACTGCAACAGATCACTGACAATTCGATGGCCTTACTTCCGACCCTTATCGCAGCATCCGAGCTTGGCAGTTAACTTGGCAGTCAACGTGTCGCCGCCCTGATGTCAAATTTCCCTGGTTGAGAATGATTGAAATGCTATCCTTCGTAGTCCTTCGTTCGAACAACATGAAAGGAAAGAATCTCCTATTGTGATCCGAACTGGCAGTTTCAATTATTTCCTTATCCTGATTGCTCCCGGAATATTTGACATACATATTGCGAATTGTATAAATATAGACCCCTCTTATATAACAACTGGTCCTACTAGTACGACTTTTATTCCACCGCTACTGCTATCGATTGTTTCTGTTTTTTACTAGTACTATTTTACTTCTCATCCTTCAATCCAACGCTCGAGCCCGTTACTATGTTAATATCCACCAAAATGACTTCAAAATGATTTAAGGAGCAGAAGCGAAGAGTATCTAATAATCTGTTACATAAGGAGGAACATCTGTATACATCGATTCAACGCATTGGATAACATATGAAGCTGCAGGTCTCGTATGTCTCGTATGTTCATTGTTGTTTCTTTGTTTGTTGTACAGGAAAAAGTAAAAGATGCGATATTCGTTAATTGATTTCAGAATGAATGGGGTGGTTTAATAAGCAAAACGGAAGTCCAATCTCCTATTGCCTAGGTCCTTCGTCGTTGCAAGGTAGTGTTTTTTCTCCTGACAAAGAAAAACATTGAGTTCAGAAAAACAGGGGAAAGTAGATCCTTACCTCTATGCTCATCGCGTTCCACTTCTTATCTCTCTGTGCGTTTCTCCACTTATAATACCACCGAGTCCCAGGATAAAGTATGAATAGATTTACACAACATATGATGATTAAGTTGCGATTGCCTCTTAAATCTTCCACATTGCAAGTTCAAAGTAAGTCAGCTTAATGAGAGTACACTTCAGACGCACAAACACCTACATCGTGGAGCATCGCTGGCCACGTAGATCTGGCTTGACACTACGGTTGAAGCCTGAACGAACATATTGTAAAGCGACGCGTTAACTGTACGGCTTGCTACTGCTCCCGCATTTCTAGAACACCATGCTACCTCTGCAGGCTTATTAGAGACCAAAAGAATTCGAAACAAAATAGAAAACATAGAAAACACGTACGAATGGCATGTGTCTAAACAAATTGTTGGTGTTAGATGTCACGCAGGACGGAACGATGTGGTAGCAGAGCTTACATATGGATATGACAGTAACACAGTTGCAGTGGCCTATAGCGTATGAAGATCAGAATCCGGAAGAACGGGACAAATGTGATTCGCCGTACATAATATGCCCATGGATTAGGATTTGCTGGCAAAGTATATAACGCAATCAGACAAGGAAGTGCCCAAAGGTCCTCAGCCATCGAAACGAAGGAGCGACTATCAACGGCTTCGGAAATTAAGGTTATGCCGATCAATGTGAATAAACCAATAATGTTGGAAGGTATATTGAGAAGATTTGAGGAAAAGGTGGAGAAACTATTTTTTTCAAAGAGAGAGAGAGAGAGAGAGAGAGAGAGAATATCGTCAGGTTCATTTCGTTTCCCGAGACGAAAGGAAGAAAATCTACCCGAGATTGCGCAGACTCAGAGTCAAATATGTGCCCGGGGGCGATGTAGGAATTCCAAACATAAGTCCGAGTATGTAGATAGGGTAAAGGTCGTAATCTAGGGCTGCTTGCCAAAGTCGTTTCACAGATAAACCTTCGCGGTTATGCATATCTCCCTGATGATTCATGAACCAATTTTAGCGTCTAATGGTAAACCAACGCTCTAAGGAAAACACTGACCTTAGTGGGGTCGTCCCGTAATATTCTGTTCACCATAATTATCTCCTCCCTCTCGGTAAACCAACCTTTAGGCCTGAACCATGCTTTTGTTTGAGTAGGTGAAGGGGGCATCATGAAAAAAGTTGCAATGCTGATCACCAAAGTGATGAGACCCCTATATACTATGTATTAGTAGAAAATAACGAAGGTAGCAAATACATAACATTATACACACTCAAGCATGAAGAGCCATCTGCATATCAAAATAATGGAGCTTAAGTTTTCTAAGGCGAGACATCCGAATCTTACCTCCAACCGGCTTTACCAAGTACACCTCGCATATGAAGAATACCATATGCCAAAAAAGACGCTACGACGGTACAGATGTTTGATGACGCCCAGAAATAAGCTAAACGCAGCGGCAACTCCGTTTTCTTGTAGAAATCTGAAAAAAAAGGAGACTTCAAATGAGCGATGCGTAAGGGGTACGAGCAGACACAAACTCAACAGCTCAGGTATAAGATAAGATCTGGAATAAAACCCCCCTGAATGAAACCCAACAAAACCCGACACGTTAAGAACGAAGCTCGACCGGTTAACCAAAACTGCGCTGAGGTAACGACGGACCATAAGCACATCTGCATGGGAATCCAGCGATCGGGTCCCAACCGTTTGGACACCAGCTGGGAAGGTAATTCAGCGACTAAGAAGGCTAGGCGGAAAAGACTATTGCCCCAATTAAAATCATCTGTTGTGAGATTGAGGTCAGGAAGAAAGTTGTCCGTGTTCGCTTGGGTAAGGTTTCCACGATCGAGATTGAGTGCCGAGAATGAAATGGCGGCCCAGAGCATTATGAGCCAATCTATCTTGCGAATGAGAGCCTGTATATCATCCATGATTTTCAGTAATGAAGAAGACATGTATTTTGAGTTCTGTCATTTTACCTTCTCTTCTCTGTAAGTCCATCGGGCAGAAGGGTCGAATCTGTGTAAGTTTTCGTAACCTTTAGTTGGATGATAATGAGGTGCAAGGGCAGGATCGTCATAGACCGAAAGCTGTCGACAGATATTCATAAGCAAGAGAGTGTATGTTAATAAAGGACATACTTCGGTAGCTATGGCATCTGGATCCACAGGTTTGAACTTGTTTCGCCTGAAGAGTATGTCCGTGAAAGTTGGGGCTGTGGTGATAGGGATTGCGAGGTCGTTCCCAAGCGAATCGGACGTTACACTGTGAACAGATATGGCCTTGGAAGTAGTAGAATCCTTTTTATCGACATGATCCTCTTCTTCATTTAATTTCGGATGTAAACTGGACATTTCTAGCGATAAACGTCCTTGGCCTAGATACTGGGGAGGATTGTGAATGGGAAGACCCTAAGAACCTTGTTTTATAGTCAATGTGGACATTCTCACACAAGGAATTGCGCCATGATATAAGGAACGGCATAATCGAGGAGTATAGTGGCGTGTTACGACTGGGGTCATGCACACATTCTTTGGACAGGGGGTAGTTAAGGAACGTCCTACGGGCCGAATGATCACAGAATTAAACCAGATAAGTATGGAAAAGAAGTAACGGGGATAGTCGAGTGGAAGTGTTCGATTGGTGTAAAAGCACGCCAGATGACGCCAACTTCCTAGAAGTACACTCGTTCCCAGCGGGTTCCGTCAATACTAACATAGTCTCGTAGTGTAGATGCATGAGACAACACATTTGCCTTAACGTCTTGAGTATACAGACGCCTGAATTGCTATCAAAAGGTGCAGCAGCTACGTGTAGACTTGGTACACACCAGGTATAACGAGATATTTATATTGGCATAGCTCTCACGTGAGTTATCAACGCGGATTAACATTGACAATCAAAGAACTGACCGGAGGGTCCGTAGTCGTATTTCGAAATTAGATGCAGACCTGATTTAACTCTCCAGTAACCATTTTTCATTGGACATTGATAACAGGATAAAAGGATAAAACATCACGATATTTCGCCAAGCGTTAAAGCGATCGTGGCTATAAATAGATGCAACCAGCGAGTAGTGAGAAGCAGTCATTGCGATCTGGTATTGCTATTTTCCGAAAATGCCATAAACCTACAGTAACCGAAATTCTGTTGTCAAAAGCCTATCGTGAAATCGAACTCTGCATACTCCGGCGATAGGATTTGAAACGTAACTGCTGGTTTTTTCCCGTGAACGAGGTATCATTCACTGACCAGACGCCGGTTTTGCCGGTTTGGGAGTCACGAGTGCTAGTATAGTTTAATAAAAGGATGAATCATTTTGCAAAGCGATCGCAATATAGTGAATTAGGCTGAGTCTATGCTTATTGAACCTGTCATTAAGAAAATGCACTGGGTGATCAGCTAATTCCCATACTCACGCTAACAATGTGGTTTCGAGCTCAGTAGCCCGTATGATCCAATTAAAGAAGTGTAAGGTGAACCATCTACCACTAAATAGCAGAATGGGTTCCGAACGCTGGCAGGCAAACGCACAGTCAGGCGGATGGAATTTCCACGAAACAACCGTAATCGGGAAACTGAGGTTCGTACTAGGTTCGTACCAAGCCGCTTCTCCGAATTGAGACTCAGTCGGTCACCGTAACCAAAACCGTGACAGCAAATATTTAACAAATATACGATTTAAGCCAGGGACTCGTAGATTCGGTACAGTGCATTGACAGAAGTCCCTTGTTAATAACTAACATGTATATACTTTTACTTTCGGGAGAACCATTGGGATGGCAAGCTCCAAGGATGCGGACCAAGCAAGTCCGTAATAATCATCCATACCGTCACGAACTGTCCTTGACTCCTTCCCCTCACGCGTTCATGGACGATGACATCCACTTTATTATGTAAACCAGGGCTCGGACTGACATTCAGGACGCTATGATATACATTTACAACATTTATAAACAGGTCCACCCTTACGGCGTGAGTGACTACCCCAAAGCTAGTACCTTCCTCGACTATAATACCACCCTGTTACAGATGCGACAGAACCAAGGGATGGAGTAGAAATTGTTGGGGGATTTACCATACCCCGTACCCATCTTATAAAGAACTTATATGGTGCCTTACATGTGTTCATGGTGTTTCTGTTGGTTATACCCGTGACGGATAAATAGCGCTAGCCTTGCCTGATCGGCTAGTGGTCCATCAGTTTGCTTGTGGCTATGAATGTTTTATTTGAACGTGGACATATTACTTCCAGTAACAATGTTCAAACTTTGGGCTCGTCACTTTCGTGGGTATCCACAGCCGCTGGTCAAACCTCTTCATCAGGCTCGTCGACGTCATCTCCCTTCGTCTTCCCCAATCTCGTTATTGTCACTGTGATAGTGGAATCCATGTTCTGCTGGCCAAATGTCGCGGCTGATCTGCTCCGCACGTTCTTTTATCTCCATCGGTAAAGGGCGTCCGCTACGAGTTTCCTCCTCCAGGTGGCAAGAAGCAACAACTCTTGAGATTCGATGATAATAAAACTCATCATGTCCATTAACCTTCAATGGTTTTTCACAGATTCTGTAGAGAAAAATTCCTATCTTATGCACTGAGCATTTCAAGCCAAGATTACTGGTCCCAAAATCTATCGACATTAGACTTTTAAATTGTGCACAGTGGTGGCCCAGCAAAGGGACCAGGGATGTTATCATGGGTGAGACCACTGAAGTGCTAAGGGACACTCCGAGGTGAACGAGATTAGGACAGTGTTTGGCGAAAAGGAATAGAACCTGAACACCTAGTGCCTGTGATGTGAAAATGTCGAGGCGTTTCCATGTTGCTTTGCTCCGGAGAAACTCAGATAGCTCATCCACAGTCACACAGATTTCGAAGGCATTGAATGACAAGCTGGTCAATTCCTTGCAATTAATGATGGGTCGAATGGAATCCCACTCCACAATGTGTTTTCTCACACCATACGTTTTTGGGACCCCTATAGCGAGGCTTTTTAAACGGGGACAGGTAGTTACAACGGTTGTTATAAATACACGGACGTCCTGAGGCGTTACATCGAAATGCCAGGACAACGTGGTCAAAGCAGAAAGGTCAAACGGCTTTAAAAACCTCTCTTGAAGCGAATGCAGAGGTCCATCGAAAGAAAAAGTACCAAGCGAAGTGAAACAACCCATCCTATTATATATTGCGTTGCTATCCGTGTCCAAGGTATTGTCATTGTCGTGCAAAACTTTACCGATGGTCAAGTTGCACAGACTGGGAATTTTTGCAAGACATTTGACTATATACCTGGTATCATAGAAGACTGGAATATGAACCGACTTCAACGTGGGTGCGAAGCGGTCTAAAATCTTCTGCATCGGTCTCATTAAAGCAATTGTTTGTGGAACTGATGCATTGTTTCTGCATGCGTCGTCTATTCGTAGAAAGCACAAATGGGACAGATGGTTCGTTAATAATTGGCCGATACCCTTGAGGAAAGTGGGGCGATAGTCTTGGATCGACAGATGTAGACAATCGATATCAGGGGGGATTAAAATCCTCGCAAGGCTGTCAAATTCCAAATAGGTTCTTGCTGTCCAGTGCAGAGACCGTGTATTTGGAAAGAGATGATTCACGCCGTTGAGCTGGGCTTTCGAAGTCGCCTCCAAAAGTGCGATATGGTGGTCTGGATGTATACGAAGAATTCGAACGTGAGGAGCATATTGCGCAAAGCGTTCTAATTGCCGTAGTCCAGGCGATTTTACGAAATACTGTGGTAGAAGTTAGAAAATCTGAAGTTTGGGATAAGATGTACTTACATAGTACTCAGTGTCGTCATGTCGACGTGCCAGTTGTCCCATCGGTGCTAGAGCGTTCTCTACGGAGATGTTCTTGTATAACCGTAAAATCGCATGATGAAACCAAAGGGAGGAAACGCAGGCCATCACAGCAAGGTCGAGGGGAGACAAATGCGCACACAACTCATGCATCAGATCCTCAACAGTGAAGAAACGGTGCATGGCGAACGACAAAGAGTTTTGGGAAAGGCATGAAGCAAAGCAATCAATTTATAAACGCGGCACAATTTTCGTCCAATATGAGTTTTTTCTCCTTGTCCAGACGTGGTCCATGAGTGGATGAGCAGCGACGACATTGTTCTCTGGACATACTGCAACATCGCCCAATGCTCAATGCAAGGAAATTCTATTCCCAGATTCTTAAAACATTCTGTAGGACTGCAGAATCAAGAGAAAACTTTTCGAAGGAGCCTTTGCAAATTTTGAGCATCCTTACAGTTCGTTGGTTGTCCATGCGTTCAGCGAATTCAGACTCCGCCGTCCAAAGAAACGCGTCGAACCACGTGAAGTTCTTAGGTAAGTGATTCGTCATACGCGTCACGTTTATGTCACACGCACTCCGAAATCTTTCGTGTCAAAGTCTAAGACTCAAATTGCCTAGACACACTCTTATCCTCGAGATTGAATATGGAATAACTCAGAACTTTCTGAATTTCGATATATTTTACCGCATCCATAAGAAGAAAGCTATTGTCACATGTTCAATTCCCCGCTTGCGACCGCTATACGTCTCTCATAACAAAGCTCGATGTGGCCCTTTCTCTATTGCACGAGATCAACTTGTTGTTTCCTTGTTCTAAACGGTTGCAGATGAACTTTGGAATGATTTACGACCACCGATCCGGGGGATGACCAGTCCGTCTGGAGTCCTGCCCCAAGCAATAATCACAATGGCCCTAATGATCAACTCTTTCGCAAATATACAGCCTACGCGACTCGGACGACGCCTGATAGTTGTGACATCATGAAACTTGACCTGACAACGATGCTGTACAAAGCCTGTCGCAGGCGCGAGGGGGCTATTGACGACTGGCGTTCCGTACACTATTTGCAATGTGGCGACCATGAATTGTGCATTGCGGTTCCAGATGAAGCTCTCTCCAATCGTGTTGAAGAAGATCGGTATGCAGATGCATATTACGCGTGGGACTGTGCAGGAAAACATAGACACTTCGTCGCTCTCTCCTTCCCGATCTCAAAGACGACATTGTATCCAGAAAAATTGACCGCCGTAGTGGAAGAAAGAACCTGACTACCGACATCTAATCTGCATTGCTATTTTACCGCTTCTTATGTAAATACAAACACAGATGGTCAACCTAGCTTCCGGAACATACATAAGGCGTCTCCGATAACAAGTGTTTGGAAACTTCAACTTTACCATCTGAAGACGAAGGCTCATGTGATATTTATGGAAGATCGTGATTTGTTCGATATTAAAGCCAATGAAGATGCGGGGGTGATGGAGGATAGAGGCCTTGGTAGATCTGCCTGAGTAATGTTGCACACATCCATATGATGGCGTTCTAGCCGACTGGGTTTGCACGAATACATATGAGTGATTCTATATCCTTCCTAAAAATTTGATCTCTTCCCTAGCAATCCGTCCACAGGCCCAGGTCCTGTTGAAAAGAGTGCTTTAAAGTCACGATCACCCTTCCGGGTCCAATATTTTTAGTAGTAGATCTTTCCTCGCCAAATCCATCAATTTTATTGAACTTGGGTTCTTCGTGGTCGGCCGTTTAGCCTTATGTCGCTGGTCAATAATTGGGACGAAGCCTGTTGCTCGCGGAAACAGGCTACGCAGAGATTTGTCAGCGCTCGGTATATGCGCCGGTCCGTCAACCTTTTGCCAAATTTGATTATTTTTGTACCTTTCACCCGTTCGCAATTAAACTTCTGGCTTTTTCCATTCTCTTTAGATTACATTTTAGCACCATTCCAATTTCCTGGAAACTCCCAAATCATGTATATAAAAACTTCTCTTTAGCTTACAAAATACAATAAGAATGTTTCCCTCCTATTTTTCCCTCTGAGCACACATCCGCTGATTCCCTTATCTTCCCTGTTCGCTCCTGAGGCGCACGTATCAAGCCTCATGACAACGAAACTATCCGAGTTGGCGCGCGGGGGCGTCGCTTCGCTCTAATTTGGTCTCTAAACAGTAGTAACGACCCTCGCTAACATTCTTCTTCGTTAACCTCATGGGCGATAACGGTGCCATCAGTACAGCTAGGTTTGTAACTGAATATCTTCGGTGTTGGGTGTAAAATCTCTAACCGGTCTCTAATACAACGATTGGCCCCACTGATCGCATCGCCTCGAAGTTCGCAAGCCGCCTTTCAATTTATGGAACCCCGTCTGTCAAATCGAGAACCCGAGAAAATCAAGATCTATGTCAGCAACAAGGTGTGTATTCACCTCAAATAATAGGAACAGAATGAAACTGATACTATTTATAAGAGTGAAAGGAAAGGTCGACGAGTTAATTACTTTTTCTTTTGACAATTTAGTGTGCTAATTCACATATCAATGTCCGAAAATGCATACACCGAAAAGTGGAGTCGGCCACGGCGATGTGATGCGAGAGATTGAATGTATGCACCACTCCCATCAAACGAGAATCCGCGCTTCCCCAAGGTAGGCTGCAGAGCAGAGGCTGTGCGTTGTTCCATCCTAAACACGATGTCAACACTCGGGATGTAGAATGATGCGTATTATTTTTTTTTCAAGAGCATGAGCTCCTGATTCTATCTTCAAAGCTGCTGTTGCGTCATGTGAGGAGCATGGAGAACCGAATATTTACATTCTTCAATGGTCACACTGGCATATTTGTCGTAGCACGGTATTTCATTATGCTTTCCCTTCCTCGCTGAGACGTACACCGAGATTCATAAATCTCATGTTAGCTTTCCTGCCCGTGGTATTGAACAAAGGTTCGGACGCCCAAACCCGAAGAAAAAACAATTAAACCATTCAGTCTTTGCAGAGGTTTCACCAGATCATTTCAATTGATTGTGTGTCTCAACACCGAATAACGATTACTTTTCGCCGGTGCTATGTATTCTCAATAGGTATTTAAACCACTCTCAGGCAGCCTATCTCACCAGACAACTCCTGTCTTTGAAGTCTTATTAGCCTCACTTGCTCATTTTTCCTCAAATTCTGAAATCCGAAATGCAATTGACTAGCTCTGCGTTTTTTGCCTTTGTTCTCTCAGCTGTTGTGGTCTCAGCTGTCCCCTTTCCTCGTGCGTGTTCTATATGTCTTTTCGTCAGTTTTGCTTAATGACTTATTCTCTTAGAGCTCAAAGGTAAATAATTTCAAGGTTTACCTTTTAACCTCAGATCTAATATAGGTTCTATTTTATTCAATTCTATGATGGCGACAGAAAATAGTATGTGAAACCTATTTATATGTACATGACTCTGTGATTGGTAACGATGATATTTGATGTTCAGCTTTGAGTTCTTCCCCGGCAACTACAACCAGTGCTCCAACTTCAACTTCTGACGCCGTTGCTCTGCCTCCATTGTCAAGCTTGTTGCCTAGTTTGCCCATCTCTTTGCCGGCACTCCCAAGTGTGCTGCCTAGCTTGCCAGTTTCCTTGCCTAGTCTTGGATTAAAAAGAAGCGAATTCGGTATGATTATACAAATCATCATATTATAGATCGCTGACATCGGTGTTTATCGATACTCAGTTCAAGAACGCGGTAAGTGCTTTAACTTTTTAAAACCAACACGACGCTGAATAATGATGTTCTTCAATTCCCTACTCTCTCAACACTCACTGTTACTGCGACTATCGTGAAAATCGCATCCCTCACACCAGCTCTCTCCGTTACGCCGACCTCATCTGCTGGTGGCTTACCCATCTCTTTGCCGGCACTCCCAAGTGTGTTGCCTAGCCTGCCAGTTTCCCTGCCTGTATCATTACCTGCTCTGCCATCCCTTCAATTAAGAAACGAACTCGGTATGATTCTACAAATTATCATATTATAAACCAGTGAACTCAATGATTATCCATACTCAGTTGAGGAACCTGGTAAGTGCTTTGACTTTTTAAGGCCAATACGACGCTTAATAACGTTGTTATTCAATCATCCCCCGCTCTTTCAACCGTCACTGTCACTGCGACTATCGCGAAAACTGCATCCGTTGCACCAGCTCTCCCTGTTATGCCGACTTCATCTGCTGGTGGCTTACCCATTTCTTTGCCGGCACTCTCAAGTGTGTTGCCCAGCTTGCCAGTTTCCTTGCCCAGCTTGCCAGTTTCCTTGCCCAGCTTGCCCGTTTCCTTGCCCAGTTTGCCCGCTTCCTTGCCAGTATCATTGCCTCCCTTGCCAACCCTTTAAGAAGTGAAGTCGGTATGATTACTTCGCTTATTGCACTCTCTGTCGCTAATCCTATCATTCTCTCAGTTTCTAAATAGGATGGTAAGTAAATCCCCGTCGCTGTTATCTTAACTCAAGAGATGGTAATCTTCCACTTCTCTAGAATTTGTCATGACAGTCTCCACTCAACCGTTTGGACTGTTCCGATACTTCGACGACCTCAAGACTCTTCCAACTCGCAGCCGTGATTCGGTTCTTTCTAGAATTTATTTATGTAACCTCACGTTTCTGCACTCTTTATTTTTAGATATTTATCAACCATGTTGCGATTATGTTGCGATTATGTTATGGTGTCGTCCGAAGAGATGAAACGAAGACGAAGCAAATGGGGTCCCAGTCGCTTTATTTGGTGACAATTTGAAGCGTTGAATCAAGATCTACAACGTGCTGATTTCACTGAAATGATCACACTCTATTTGATGAAAGCTCGATAGGTACACCTATCGATCAAGGGGACGAAGTATTCGGTGGGTGAGAACTTCCGCATCGGTGTGGACACACGTTTGATCCATCAATGAAACAATTAGAATACGCATTGTTATTCGGTTCATTATGTAGCGATCTTATTCACTTCGGTTGTGCAAATAAACGACCTTCCGAAGGGATAAATTCAACCAATATTTGGGACTCTACTCTAATAACTCGCTGAATTTTGATCTCATTTCCCCGGACCTGAACTGCTCCGTAAAACTCCCATTCATTTGAACCTATAGCTATGTAAGGTATTCACCAAAAAATCGAGTGTTAATTTGTAGTCCAAGACGATAGTATAGCTGTTATCATCCGATTGCCAAGTTTACGTATAGTCAGCACAATGCTGCCGCATCGCGGAGGCATTTCGCGATCGCTGCCTGTAGCCTCAAGTGGAAAAGAAAACTGACTGACTGAAAACTCTGTACAACAGAGATTCAGAACAACCCGAGCCCATCGGCGGTCTTTGAGACAACTTGCGAATTTTCATTTTCAAATCATAATCATCGTTCGCACTACACTTTGCCAATTGTGTTGACCATTTCTATACTTTATTGGCCGATGCTCGTCGTGCTTCGTAAGTCGTTCTAAATAAGTCCTTCCGGTTTGAAGGAATATCGACGTAATGCAGATTCAGATAAATCACGGAAATTGCTGGAGACAAACCAAAGGCAGTATCACAGTGGAATATGATTTTAAGCTCCGTCGACCGCTCCCGACAACCGCGCGCGATGCTTCTTCCAAGGTTCTTCAGGTACTTTAAGTGCATTGCGTTATCCGGGGCATTTCCAAGCCTCGGAAATCTGACCATGACGGTAGTGAAGGATATTCTCCACAGACTCGCCGCGTCCCGGTAACCGTACGTCGCATCAAAGGCCCATGCGTCGGGTGGAATGGCTCAATAGGAAATGAGGTATTTTCCTCAGACCACCAATCAATCCATCATAGCTAATTGTCATCAAATTAAGGAAAATGTCGGGAATGCGATGGAGCGATGTCTGGAGAGAATGATAATTTCCTCCGGCGTGCACTGAAATCCCCGTTCTTCTTTCGAATACGCTACCTTAACAGAATTGAATTTCTGTTCTCGGTGAAGTGGAGCATTCTTTGTTTATCCATTTTTTAGGATTAGGGATGTGGAGCATGGATTGTTTGTCGTGCCTCAATTGACAAGCACGCCATGAACATCCGGACGTCAAGCGTAGAAATCCCGATCAAGGCATTTATTTTTTGTCAGTTGTATGTCTATAATGGTATTATCATTTGCTGCCCCATGATCATTACTTTTAGAAATATTAAGCAGGTGGCAAATACAAGGAATTACTTCATGAATGATGACATGTGAGCGGATGCAATGCTTTTTTCCAAGTTAATGAGTTCATTTAAGATATAACTGCTGCTATTCTGGCACCATGCGACAGTCTGGTCGGTCCCGGTTGGATGTGGAGCTGTCTTTCTTGTTTCAATATTCTGTTTCAACATTTGAAAGACGTATGGCTTCAGATCGCGGAGACGGTCCGGTCGGATATGAACTGAGCTGGTAAGCTAGCAAGCCATTTGAATGATAACTCTGTGATTATTTTCTTGTAGCCAAATTGCAATTTAGTTGAAAGAAGATGGATAGAAGTTTTTCTGAAGTTTTCTACAAACCAATTGCGCGATAAGTTTGGGTTCATGTGTTTCTTCCATTCAATTTTCCAGAGGTGCGAATACTGAATGGAGCTATTGAACCAGGCTCAGAAGCTAGATAGAACACATCCTAGCGATTCGTTTTCGAAGACAGAACGGCAATTAGGAACAAACGAGCCGATGTTGGTGTCCCTAGACTTCCACCACTGACCTTGACATCTGCCAGATCATCGCCCATGATCAAATGGACACTCCGGCTTATTCAACTCATCGATGCCACGATGACAAAGGGTTAGAATCTGACCCTTGGTTACCAGATTGTTATCAGTCCCTGAACTAACTGTGTTGCCACTCTAGACTGGACCAGACCAGATTGATTGCTTGAATAGTAGGCGCTCATTGTTAATTGGCGCGCCAGGCGTACATGAGTGATATCAGTAAAGAAACTTCGGTAAAGTTAATCAAGTAATAAAGCAAAAACGACCTTCGTCCGATGATATAGCCCATTTAGGGTTTTTGACATGATTTGGTGCTCCCACAATCGACGCGATTGGCAAAGATTCTCGAAAGCAACTCGGTACGCTAGTTAAATTGCAACCCTTCCGAGAGGCCGGTAAATGCAAACATCATTTTACGTCTTCATCTGCACTTCTTTGTCAGACTCATGGGAATTTCGGTCAGAACGTCCTTTATTTGTCCTTGTTTCTGCGCAAGCACCTCTCTAAATAATACCAGGAAATTAAATTAAGCAGACGTGCAGAAGAAAAGAAAAATCGAACCAGGTTTTTTTTAAAATAAAATTTTGTTTATAGTTCTGTGGTCTATATACGCGATTGGGCTCGTTTCTTCCACGAGGGGTCAAAGTCTTTCCGACTTCTCCCAATGGACGTGGAAGATCCTCAAACAAACTTTCGGTGCGTGCGAATCTCGGCCATTCATCCAGAAGAATCAATGGATTTCAGGCATCCTTATTTTGTCATCCCGTCTTGTTGTTATCAATGACTTCCCGTTTCGCTTAACCCTATTTCGCAGCCGTATTTTTTTTTTCATGGGGTTCCGACTTTTTGTTCCGATGGTCTCTTTTCATTTTCTGTATATTAAGGGAAGAACAGGTTGGGCTTGTTTGCCCATTCTAGCATCCGAAATTTTTCTATATATCTACCGCTGAAAAGCTCTTCACTCGTCATCATCTTCACTATTTTCTTGTATCTCACTATGTCGATAAAGAGGCAGATTACGCGACTGCAAGTGCCACGACAGTTCAGTCAGTCTCATGTGAACGAACGGGTATGGAATATTCGCCGTAGATTCCTTATCTTTTTGTTAATGCTCATCCGTGTTCCCAGATAACACTTGTTCAAAACCTGAGAGACGATACATACATGCGTAAGCCAAATTTTGAAGTTGTCTCGCAGCCTTGGTTATATTTAGACGAATGGGACAGCCGCCTCAGTTGCACCAGGGTTTGATCCGCTGCCAGAGAAAAAGCTTACTGCTCGTCCGGCGGCGCAACCAGCACCTGTTCATCCAACACCAGTACCAGCACCTCCACGGTTTATGCCATCGCCATTTCAATCCCAGTCGCCTGTGAAATCGATAACCGGGAACGCTTCATCCAGGGCAAAAGAGAAATGTCTACGACAGCTCCATGTGGTGACTGGTGTCGATGCGCTTTCGCCCAATCAGAGATTCGGACATTCAGTAGCGACGAAATTACGGCTGGTTAGTGTTGATACGGGCCGGAACGTTGAGGAACCCACTCGGTTGGAGACCAAAGTCGTTTGCGAAATTAAGGTTGAAGCAGGTCTGTGTAAACCAGTCTCCTTTATTGATTTTTTTAATTGATCCGCTAAACCTTGTTTTGTCATATTATAGACATGGCTGTGAGTTTCTTTTTGAGTGTTCGCATCAAAAAGAAGACAATTTTAAATGAGTCGACGTAGAATGCATTAGGGACCATGCATGGTGGTTGTATTGCCCTTTTAGTTGATGAGTAAGTCGCTCTCCCTCTCCCGTTTTGAGTTCGTCGCCCGTTCAAAGTCGTCTCTATGATAGCTGTACATATCTACCGTTTGTTGTAATGGCGAACGAACTCGACCAGGACGTTGGCATATTCGTTTCGCAAAATATCAATATATCATACCATGCACCTGCCCCAATGTGAGCCATCAGTATAATTACAAGGTTTCATTACTCTTTGACGCTCACATTTATATTTGTCTAAAAAGGAACTCGGAGCTAAGAATAGTTTCCACCCTCGTTTCGTACGGTTCGCGGATAGGAACATCTCGGTGTGAGGTATGTGTTACGATTCCGAAGCACTTCCAGAGTAATGGGTTCGCTGAGAAAAGAACTAGATCTGGGATAAAACCAAACACAAGCTGGTCGCTACCGGAATTCAGACCATGATGCAGCCGTCACCGAAGACGAGATAAATGTGTTGTGGCTGATTGGTTCATGATACCAATCTCGCCTGGAAAAAAGTACTTCTTCGACTTAGTTTCTCTTCTTCTGTTTCCTTCTCCGTGTATCGTGTATATAATGTAATTGTAGCAACGTCTTGATTTATCTTTATTACTTTTTTTTTCTCAAGGAAGCGGAAAGGACTGTTGCGGATATTTCCGTTTCGGATCATGTGGAAGAGAAGACTAGGACCGTCAGCGGGTCGGGAGTAGAGTGTTCTCTTTTCTTTGTTCAGTGTCCCACTCAGATGCGCCTTCTATATTTGGCAATGGACCTTCGCGGAAGCATATCCAGTCGGATTTTGAATCACGCGTGTCGCGTCTATCCTTTTTTCTCATTCGACTTCCATTTCGGTAATCCTACCGAAATAATAACCAAGCCTCAAGATGTCCAGAGGAAAGAAAGTTATATCAGACGACGAAAATTCTCATAAAGAAAACGACGACTTGACTACTGCGCCACCGTCAAAGTCGAGATCCAAGACCAAAACAAACGTTGCATCTGGCTCGCGCACTAAATCAGCTCGCGTAAATTCATCACGCGGTCAGAACGCGAGAAAAGCAGCAAATGGCGATAATCAGACTGAAGAAACACTAAGTGCTGACGAAGAACAGGATGAGAAGAACGACGATGATGCGGAGCAAGAGCAGGAAGAGGAGGGCTCCCCTAATGGCCGGAAACGAGCGCGTCTTAATGAGAATGGTGATTCAGTCGCCGTCGCCGTCAAAGATGAAAAAGTCAAGGCTCAACGCGTTCATTTAACAAGAGATAAAGACGGGTACGTGTCTTCGACTTCATCGCGTTCGGTGATATATAATGAATCCCGTTTGTTGTTTTTTGGTTAGTTACGTGCCAGGATCTATAGTCCGTATTCAACTCAAAAACTTTGTAACCTACGATTTCGTGGAATTTCGTCCTGGCTCAAGTTTAAACATGATATTCGGACCTAATGGTACAGGAAAATCGACGATTGCATGTGCGATTTGCATAGGTCTCGGTGGCTCACCTGCTGTACGTTCACTTCCTATATGTGGTATATCATAGGCGCTGGCTGAAGCATTCTCTTCCTTGATCTAGCTGTTGGGCCGCTCAACTGAACTGAACGCTTTCGTTAAACAAGGCTATGACTCGGGCTATGTTGAGCTGGAGCTTAAGGGCAAAATCGGCACCCGTAATCTTGTCATCCGTCGTTCCATTAACTCGAAGAACCGGTCATCCCAATATACCCTTAATGGTGCTAATGCCACCGGTCGTGAAATCAGTGAGCGACTTGCTGAACTTAACGTTCAAGTTAGCAATCTTTGGTGAAATTCCATCCTTCTCTCTTCCTTATCGACTCTCTTACCTCGCTTTCTTTTTGTCGGTTTGCAGCTCCTTTCTCCCTCAGGATCGTGTCTCCGAGTTTGCACAAATGACTCCACAAGAGCTATTGAAGGAAACGCAGCGAACAGCAGGAGATCCCAATCTCACTACGTGGCATACCCTTTTAGTTGAGAAGGGAAAGGAAGCGGCTGGTATGACGAAGGTGTGCAGACTACCAGCCCCTTCTTGCATCTTATCTTTACGAACTATCTTATTTTCAGGTTTTAGAAGACGATGAGAAACGGTTAGCTAATCTGGAAGAAAAGCAGAAGGTTCTTGAGAAGGATGTTAAACGATATAATGAACGTCGGGAGATTGAGAAACAGGTCAGAACAGCCATTCCTTTTTAGAGCCCTTTTCGTGCCCTTCTCACTCTTTTCGCAGATTGAAGTCTTGAATGTGATATTGCCCTACGTGGAGTACAAAGAGTCAAAAACCGTATATGATGAAACAAAAATGGACCGTGATATCAGGGGTCGTGAATATAAAGAAGCCGAGGCCCGAAACAAGCCACTCAAAGACTTTAAGGAGTACGTGAACCGGTTCTCTGTTGTCTATATGAAATTTTACTCAGATATTTCCTCAAGCGAGCTTAAAATGAAGAATGATCAGCTAGATAAACAACGAACAGAGCTCAAGGAGAAAATCAAGAACCAGTATACACGAACTGTCGCCTCGATTAAAGAGCGAACGAAGGCTGCTGTGCGTATCAACACCGACCTACATTAGCCGTTCTCAGTTTGACGATACATTTAACAGGCCTCGCGTGCAGAAGAAGCTCTGGACAGGATCAAAGCTATCAAGCGTCAGGAAAGAGACCGTCTAAAGAATATAGCGAAAGCTAAGGAGGAGATTGAGAAGCTTCAAGAGAAGGTCGATAATCCTCCAAAGCACGAAGATATAGAACCGATCAAAGCCGCTATAGTCAGTTTTGAACTTTTTCTGCAGTCTTTTCTAACAACTGATCTTTCTCGCAGAGAGAGATATCATCAACTATCACGGATTTAAAAGCCAAACGGCTGGGATTGAATCATGCAGTTCAGGACGTTGTCGATAAGACGATGCGGAACAAAGCTGATCTCGAGAGAAAGGAGAGAGAGTAAGTCCTACGCTGTTTTTCGTTACTGAACGAAAATCACTTGCTGAACGTTCTTTTCGCAAGGCTGAGGAGTTTGGAAGACTACACGAACGCCAAGGTCCAAGCATTGGAGAAGTGGGACCGCGATTGTGCCGAGGTTGTCAAGTGGATTCTGACCCATAAAGCAAACAACGAGTTTGCAGCGCGTATAGATCTTCCAGCTATCATTGGTGCGAGCGTAAAAGACCAACGATATGCGAGTGCTGTCGAGGCTTGTTTCAGTGCCAGTCAAATGAAGGTATTTAATGCTTTCTTATGATATGGTCTGTTTAACAAGATCTTATTCTAGACTTTCATTGTCCGCGATGAGAACGATTATAGGCAGTTTAACAGGCTTTTCGTTGATACCCACGACGGCATTGGGCGCAAAGCACGCGTGACTGTGTGGTACCGTCCCCGGAATGAAGCAAGTCTTGTTCCTCCACCACTTTCACCGCAAGAGGTCGGTTAAAACGGTCTTTGTGATATGCTTCAAATGTTGATCAAAACTATTCAGATGCAAAATTTAGGCTTTGATGGATATGCCATTGACTTTTTGGAATGCTCCGAAGGACTAAGATGGTATTTCATGAAAGAGTTGTTCATGCATCGTACTGTACGTATACATCTCTCATTAACCGACGTTCTTTATAAACTGACTCGTCTTGACTGCAGCCGATTGCTTCGAGGAGCGTAGATGACGTAACAACACAATCACTACTTGTGCGACCGGGACCCAATAACCAACCCGCTCCCGGTGCTATATATATAGCTGGCAATACTCTCGCGAACGTGTCTAGATCTGCGTATGGACAACGCAAAGTCATGACTGTTACGCGTGGTCTTGCACCTGCTAGAAGTTTTGTCCACCCATCAGGTACGTGATTCATACGAACCAGAGGATTACAAACGAGTTAGCTGATGATGTGTTTTGAAGTTGATCCTCAAGTTAAAAGCAGAATTGAGCGGGAGATGAACATGCTTCGACAGGCGATCAAAGAATATCAGGATCAAAGTACTCGTTTAGCGGAGGAAGATAAGAAGTACCTGGACGAGATTACCAAACGCAAACCCGAACACGTGCGTAGTCCATTAAACATTTTTTTTGAGCTATACTGATTGGACTTTATTCTTTAGGATAAATGGACTGCTAGGCAACAAGCTGTCGAGAAAGCAATTGTGGAGATTAAGACCAACGAAACTAAGTTGGGTACGCATTCTGTCCTTCTAATTCAACTATCTTGCCTTCTTTTTTTTAATCTTTTGAATTAGCTACTTGGAAAAGCAAACTGGTAGACTTTGAGAAGCAGCCGTCTCCCGATAAAGATCGTGCTAAACAGAAAGCTATTGTCGAAGAAACAGTCAAGGACCGCTCAAAGATTGTCAGAGAACTGAATGTACGTGACATTGTTCTAAGTCGTATATAACGTGTTTGACCGCTTTTTCGTGCAGACTCTAGTTCAAGAAGTGATAAAAAAACAGTCAACATTGGCGAAATATTCTCTGAGAAAGATTCGGGCTTCAGCTGATCTAGAAGCAATCGATGCTTTGTCGGAAGAACGCGACGCCACTATTACCCAGAAAAAGCAAGCATACGAAGAAGGTATTTCGCTGATGAATATTACTCAACAGCCAGGCTAACGATACGTGATAGCTAAAAAGCTGTTTAACGATGCTAAGGAGAAGTCGGGAGAGAAATTAGCGATTGTTCGGGAGAAGCTCCAGTCGCTCGATGACGATTTGCGTGCGCGATTTCAGGAGCTAGATCGTGTGGTATGCATGGCCTTTATATCACATATAGTCTTTGTTCTTATAAGACTTTCAGAATCAAACTAAAGACCCTGAAGACCAATGGACCTCAGAGAAGATCGGGGCAACCTTGGAAATGGAACAGGCTAAGCTGGAGCTTAACCATGCTACCGATGCTGGAGTCATTGCTACCTATGAAGCTCGCGAACGAGAGGCAAGTTTTTTGTTCTTGGATTATGTTCCTGAAGGTTTAAGTAACATATACTATGCTATATAGATAAACAGTCTCCGGGAAGAACACGAGAAAAGGCTGAGATCCTACAAAAAATTGGAAGAGAAGATTCAGATTACAAGGGTTTGTCTGGTTTCAGTCTGGAAGTTTGTGATAGTTATTGATGAATCAAATTGTTCTTCATTCAGAATCAATGGTATCCCGCACTAACTGACTTGGTTTCCGCCGTAGGAGAGAAGTTTTCAGCGGCGTTCGATCGTACGTTATTTCGTTCCCGATGTCGCATTCTCGAGAGCTTATTTTTGAACAGGTATCGGATGCGCTGGTGAAATACGTATCTCAGAACAAGAAGACTACGATAAATGGTCCATTGACATCTTTGTCAAATTCCGTAATGAAGAGCCTTTGACGCAACTTACAGGGCAACGTCAGTCTGGCGGTGTAAGTTATGTTAAACTTTTATGGAGAATTACGTTTATATTTTATTCTTCGGCTTTGCAGGAACGGTCGCTGACTACTATCATGTACCTCATGAGTTTGACTGAGCATGCAAGGGCGCCGTTTTCGTTGGTCGACGAGATTAATCAGGTTTGTTGTTCACTATGCAATCGGGCCCGTTACTCAACTATCGCTATAGGGTATGGATCAGCGATACGAACGTGCAGTTCATGATCAGCTCGTCAAGGTCACCTGTCACCCGGACAGTGGTCAATACTTCCTGATTACGCCAAAGCTGCTACCCTTCTTGGCCTATCATGCAAATATGAAGATTCTTTGCGTCAACAATGGGGAATGGTTGCCTGAATCTACGTCATCTGGCGTGGGCAACATGAAACAAATGATCGACAGAGTAGCGCAACGCAGAGCTGGTCCTACTGCGGCTTGAACAAGAGATGTAGTTTGGTGTAGTATAGTGTATTTTGAATGAAGAATCCTGTACAAATTTAAGAAACACATTAGTACCTTAGTTTGCGTATCTAATAATCTTTTCAAACGTCTGAATCCGTATTGAGTTTGAGATGCCCGTCACTGGGCTAATGGTTCTCATTGGGCGATCATTATGGCGCTATACGAACGCATCTTGACGTACTCGAAGCTGTTCCTCCTCACTTGCGGCATTAATAGACCTTATTTAGTCCTTAACAACACATGGCCCTGCGCAAGAACACGACCACAAACACCCACCGTAAAGAACAACCTTTGCTAGTCGACATCGATTCCGAGTCGCTAGTCACCACATACCGGCATGCCACTGAATTCACTCCCTACAGAGATTCTGACATTAACGCTAAACCATCTGTCTAAATCTGACTATCTTGCTCTCTGTTTAACAAGCAAACGATTTGCAGAAATCGCTCAACCAAGTCTTTTCAGACGTTTTAGTCTTCGCGACCCAGTGCAGGCTACAAAATGTTTATTGCTGACCGTAGCTAGACCTGACCTAGCATTGGCAGCCCGGGACGTTCTGGTTAGCTTTCAGTAAGCTTTTTAATAATTTGCTGTTATTTTCTTGTTGAAATAATTACCTTTGAATGGCAGAGATCCGGTTCATCTCCCCGTTTGTTTCTGGAAACTGTTCACGCGAGGATTGACGTGCATGTCAAATATTACTTCCCTCCATTTCTCTGGTATAATTCTCTGCGATATTGTGTTTCGAGAAGTTACCCTTCCTCGACTGCAAAAGTTCAGCTCCATAATCTACGTTACCCCCGCCGTCTCCAAGTTTCTTAACCGACACCACACGATTACGCAGCTGTTCATGGGTGGAGAAATGTCAGCTCCGATTTTGGACGTTAACCAGCAGTTCTTGCCATCATTGAATTGCTTTATGGGTTCTTTGTGGGTTGCCGAAAAAGTCATTCCTGGTCGTCCTGTTAAGGACATTACTCTCGCTTGGATAACGTTCGTCGAGGAAGAGAGGACAATGAGCATCGTCAAGAGTTTTTCTCTCAGTTCTGTTCCTATAGAATCATTTTTCTGTACGACATTGCATATCAAAGAGAACCGAATTTCTCTTTTGAAGGCCATTGCCAAATATTTACCCCATTTGCGGCTCCTTCGTTTAAATAACTTCTCTTCAGCAGGCATCCTGGACCAAGTGAGTACTCGACTTCTTCCTTCCGTATCTTGCTCAAAACATCCGTGTTAGATATTCACTGAAACCTTGATCTCTTTATTACCCCGTTTCAAGCGTCTTGAACACTTAATTTTGCCGTCCCTTCTCCTGAATAACCTCCCTTTTACTACTTATGATAGAACCCTACAGCTTCGAGAAGACAAGCTTACCGTTGAATGGAAAAAAATTTGCCCTGAACTTATTCATATTACATTCCCCAGTTGTAGCATGTATGATTATGACGCACCTTCCAAAGTTTGGAAACGAGCAGAAACTACCTTATCTCAAACAATATCAATATTCACTGGCGTTCATTAGATTATCAGCTTTTTTTGCATTGTATATACCGTTTTATAATACACCATACACAATAGCAATTACTGACTGTCTTGTGTACCATCCTCCCATCTCTGCAATATGTTTTTGCGAAATGGTCCCATGTCATCTTCCGCGAAGATACGTAGACGGTCCAAACGTCGATCTCGCAATTTGTTTTTTGGCAGCATTCCAGCGACAGCTTTACGAATAATCTGACAATTAAATATAAGACAAACGGAGCCTTCTTTATGGTGAGAAAAAAGAGTGCACTAACTTCGTCTGGCTTTTCTTTTTTCATATCTCGGTATTTGATTTCTTTTAAACCGCCGGGATACATGGTATGGTAGCGATACAGCTTTTGCTCTTCCTTGCGTCCCGTCACTTTGACTTTGGATGCATTGGTCACAACGACATAGTCTCCACAGTCCGCTATAAAAAGAAATCAGAATATTCACCAGTAGCCGAAGTCAGAAGCGAAGATAAACTCACTGCTTGGATCATATGTCGGTTTGTGTTTTCCCATTAGCACAATAGCTATACGACCCGCTAGGTTTCCCAATATACGGTTAGACGCATCGACATGATGCCATGCTTTTGCATAAGCCAGAGCAGTCTGTAAACATTCTGTCAATCGAAAGAAATAAACCGAAAGAACCAAACAGGACGTACATTGCCCACAGCTTGCGACATTGAACGGAAGGAAGAGGCGGTAATGGGCGCTTGTGGACGTGTTCTGCTGAACGAACGTCCATATCCACAACTTTGTCGTCTTTGAGCGCGGCAAAGCGAGAAATGAGCAATGACGACGACGTTCAGAAAGAAATCAGTATTGGTCACCTCTGGGACATGTGAAACATTGGTCTTTTCTTTCAGCTTTTCGTCACAAATGCTTACTGGACTTCTTTTTCAGAACCTACACTGTCCTTTATCAAATTCTTGCGGGCGACATTGAAGGTCACCAGCCAGAAGATGTAGCGCGATACGTCAAATCCAGACAATCCAAATTCACGAATTGCATGAATCCGTTCGGGAAGGCTAACAAGGAGTCTCGCGCCAAAGTTGAGAGTGGTCTTCTAACCTTCGATGGCAACGTCCAAGTTAAAGTTCCTGCTGAAGTACGTCCGGTTATTTGGAAGATTAGCAGCGCCTTAGACGTCGACGAACAAGAAACATTTATTCTTTGGAAATCCTTTCTTCGAAACCGCGGTCTCGTGTCGGCCGATCTTCCTTCAGACGAGGAAATAGTAGTCCATTTCAGTGACTATTATTATGAAGAAAAACTGTCGGTGCTGCGTTGCATAATCCCACTACTTCGCTCCAAATCAGATCCTACAGCTCCTTTTCATGCAATCGCAAAGCAAACCTTAGGCGAGATGCCCAAACCACGCGTCCTTGCTGCAGACCTCGCAAAGCAATTTCTTCTCAAAACAACAGAAGCACTGCCTCAAAACATTAAAGAAAATCCTCGTAGTACTCCGAAGTACATCAAAAGAAACGTTCGTCAACAATTCGTTCTGCTAGAGGTTCTATACTGGACGTTACTGGAACACACGCTTTTTGACGGGTCGTTAACCGAAGAAATTTATTCCATAGCTTATAAGTCGGATTTGGGAAACGCTCAGCTACATTCCAATATGCTGTTAGATGAAGAAAGCGTGCAGTTGTTGAAGGACATGGAAGCTCTATGGTCTATGATTCTCATCGAACTGGTGCAGACCCAACAGTTGCTTATACGGAGTCCGGAGGACACCACATCGGATTCCTCTTTACTAGTCTCGCTTCCTGAGTACCTGACAAGAACGCTTAACATTGTCTACTCGAACGTAACACCGCGATACGGGTGTATTCTACTGGCGTGGTCGGCCGTCCTATACCATCTCTCACAGGTTGACACATCAGAGCGTCCTGCGTACGAAGAAATATCCTCTCAGGCGTCGGAAAAATACCATCAGCTATTAGCTTATATCCTCCAACCTGACTTCGGTTTATTCCGGAACATGCGAACCACGCTGTTGACTTCACCGCTATTTGTCCCGTCTGCTGTTCTGACTCTGAATTCTCCGGTGACAAAATCAAATGCCGTCGACTTTCGGTTCACATATAAATGTAAGTCTTATGGTCTTTAAAAGTGACCCTTTACTAACATTGAACCGCTTAGCTCTTGTTATTGGTCTAACACACCTGATCAACCTAGAGTTCCTGCCAGATTTCGACGGATTTGTCGATCTTTGGATAACATTATTTGGAACGGGAGACGAATTCGTCGCCGCCCGCTTATCTAGGCACTACTGGGACTATGACTGGAAGGCCACTAACTGTCGAAGAGCCATCTTTGACGTAGCCCGATCGAGGTTCCCCGTTCATTTTAGACCACTCGTTCGCCTTTTATGTTCAATGTGTGGTACAGGAAACACGAGAGATTTCGAAGACAGCGACGAGGACAGGACACTTTGTGCTTCTTATGTCTACCACTACTTCCTCAATCTATCTACATTCACGCAAGTCATACCTGTGAACGCACGTTCCGGTCCTAATGCCGTGTACGAAGCATTGATAAACGAGCTTTACAATGGTGGCGTCATGTATAAAAACACTCACGCGATAACATTCCCAGGCGGCTCTATCCTTCCTCGCGATTCTT
Source organism: Phallus indusiatus (assembly GCA_027605045.1). Lineage (NCBI taxonomy): Eukaryota > Fungi > Basidiomycota > Agaricomycetes > Phallales > Phallaceae > Phallus > Phallus indusiatus. Next base: position 193,352 of record JAQFWX010000004.1, read on the forward strand.
CAAGTCGTCTATTAAGCTCTATCACAGATCCAAATGACCCCATTATTGTGGAATGGGAGCATCAACATTCTGGTTGGAAGCTATTATTAGCGGTGTTACGGAACTACGTCAAGCGGACAGGAGCAAGTCGTTTTTCGCAATCAGGGAACGTTGAACATCGTCGTGATGTGGACTTGACGTTAGAGGCCGTAGGGATAGAAGGAGCTCTTGGTGATGATACAATCGTTGATGCTTTGGAATTGATTCGCTGCGTCATCGATAGGAACCCAGACCTTGCTACTGAACTGTTGGAGGGACTTGATTCAAGTCAAGATAGTGCCTCTTCTGAGCCTGATTTGGTGGAGGTGACCATTCGCGTTCTCGACGACGCTTTGCAGCGTTCTGTTAACCCTCGCATTCCTCCGCCTTCCGCTTTAATCAACTCTGCTATTGGCGTACTAACAGCCCTCATATCCTTACCTCTCTATGCATACCGCGTATGGCCATTCTTCCGATCTAATCATTCACTCTTTGGGACTGATAATCATGCACCAATCACGCCTTCTCTGTTGGCTGCTGAACGGATAAACGGGAAATATACTGTAACCCTAAATATCATCGCGTTGATCAGGGCGTTGTTTGTCCAAAGCACCCTGTCTCTACTTACCGTGGATCCCATGATGCAAACCCTAAAAGAAACAGTTCTGCTTCGAGCTATACAATTCGTTCACAAGGAATTATGGGTGGAACATGTTGCTTGGAAGTATGTTTCAATTGCCGACAGATTCAAAATCTCCCGTGAAATATCCTCTCTCTACAAGGATATTTTGCGCAACTGCCCTCCTTCAGTTTCCTCTTCGCTCGAGAATGAACAGGGTGCCTTCTCAACCGTAACCTCCTTCATCATGGACGCCTTCGTGTTTCGCGCAAATGCTGCTTCGATAAATCCGCTCGTTAACAGTATTAGTACTGGAGAAGAACTCATGAATATATTTGCTACGGCGAATCGACATCATGATTCACTCGTGCTTCTTCAAATGCTGGAGAGTCATTTGCAGTTCATCCGACTTCTATTAGAGCATAAACGTGAATCAAAGTTGGCCGGGAAGCTTTCGCTTTTGGAGCAAGCCATCTGTGTTGGTGCTATTGGAGGTACCGGGCCTGCTGACAATCGCCGAATAAAAGCGACTCCAGTTGATGTTATTACCGGATATGTTCAATATCGCTTTTATATTTCCACGTTACCACTAGACTCCATCCGCCTGTTATCGACGTTATGTCGTTCTCTGTCTCGTTCTCAGGTCGCGCCACCCAGTATAGTTGCGCATCTCTCGGATGCTGAAGGGACGGCTGCATCCTTCATCCAAATCCTCAAACATCCGTGGGATGACTTACAACTTCGCGTTGCTATATGGCACTTTGTTTCCTTGATGGTGGATGTTCAACCTGCGCTTTCAAGCTTGTTTGTACGTGGAAAGTTTCACATTCCGACCGAAACAGGGAAAGATGTTGAGTCAAAAGACAAACCGAAGTTGGACTCTCAAAAAGAAAAAGACGCTCGTACAAATGGCAATTCATCTAAGGATTCCAGTGCTGTTAAAGTTGCATGTGAAGCGTTGGGTCTATGGGATTCCTTGTGGGACGCAAATCCGTTGTTGCTCGCGACCGTGCTAGACTTCCTGGAAACAGTGTGGCGGCACGCTCTCGAACATAAAGGTGCTCTTGAGCCTACACGCACCGATGTTGCATTCTGGGAAGCTATCGCTGGAATAGCCGGACGGGATTTAGGTCCAGGACCTGAGTGGGCAACAACGTCATTTATCGATGTCGACGGTCAAATGCATTCTGATTGCCACATCCCCGTGCAAATTTATGCATATCGTACAAAATGTAAAGCCCATGCGCTACAGATCCTGGCACTAGATATCGAGTTCGCATTGGGCACTAAGCAACCGGAATGTAACCCCGGGAAGCTTTTGTCATACCAGATGATTCAGCCTTACTTTGCATCTGTCGAAGGCCTGATTGATCATATGGGGGAAGCAATGGCAACTTATTACTCGCAGAAGTGTCAGGAAGCATTCATCACTGATGTTCTGGAAGCTAATCCTAGTCTCAAGGGGTCGCAAAACGTGGGTGCTGTCGAAGAACGAGAGTACGGGGATAACTACATCTTTTCCGTTGGCCTTGCTACACTACGTACTCAGTATTCCACCGAAGAAGAATCTGATGCCATACTCCGGAAACTTTCCAACGTTAACCTCAATCTCTCTCTTGCCGACTCAGGGGTATCTCTTACGCGTTCTTGGAAGCGTCTCCTCCAAGTAGCCTGCCCCCTTTTGCGCTCAAATGCTTCAGTGCGCGAGCACGCATTGAGTGTAGCAGAAACGATTTCGGGTGACATTTCGCGGGAATCTAGAATTGGCACGCCAATGATAACCATCCATTCTGAACGGCTCTCTCTTCTCTTGGCTCTGATGGAGATAACTTGGTTTATACCACCTGCGCCAGCAAGAAAAACAAAACATATCGCTGAATTTGTGGCACTAGTGTCTCATATACGAGAACTTATCACGAGCGCATATTTCCCACCCGGACCTGCCGTACGTTTGGACCGGACCACCCGATTCTATCGAAGTGTAATTCAAATGATCTACTTTTGTGCACGCAAAGCCCGGATGATTGGTTCAGAACCGAAAGCATATACGTCCGAACAGCGTTTAATTCTCGGTTCCTTTCTCGCGGACTCTATTCGTTTCGTCATCGAAGGCCTGCGGGACACTTTTGATTTCGCCGTAACCCACCTAGACCATGAAATAGACAAAGATATGGAACTTCTCGTAGCAACGTTTGAACAATGTACTCGCCCTTCATTGCCATTGTCCCCTTCACTGTGGCTTACGAAATGCCATGAGGTCGATTTAATCCGTGCCAGTCTGGATCTCCTTGTTAAAGCGGATTTCTCTGGTCGGCGCGATCCATCATCCTTACCTGCTTTAAGACATCCGTTATATGTCCGACATATCCTTTTTCTTCATCTTGTACTAGCTCGATTACCCTCTTCTGCGGAACGTCTTGCAAATGGCGGTATCGTCGTGGCGTACGCCAGTGTCAAGATTCGGGAAGCGCTGGCTGCCGGAACGGTAGAACCTGCGATATCGGAGCTTCCTGGCGAGCGAAATTCCAGTCATAGCGCTTGGTGTATGATGCTGGCCATTCTCTCCAACGTTGTGAACGCCATGGGCTCAAGTAGTCAGTTTTTGGTCGAGGAGGTCATTGGATTGATCCACCTTTATGGGTCACAAATGACGCATGCTTTGACGTGGCACGTAGGCGAACCGCTTACACTTCCGTTTTTGGAAGAACTGGGACATGTTGTATCTCTTTTCAACGCGGTCGCTAATTCTAGGGATGCTCAAGATGTTGTAACACAGTCTACGCTACGCACGTTCGCTGAGAGGGTGTCAGAGCTACTTCAGGATTTGAATTACTCGCTATCGCATCCAAATCATCTCGCAAGCCTATTGGACGCCGTCACCTCGGATGAACATCTAGAGATTGAGAAAGACACTAAGAACTTGTCGATAGAATCGTTCACAGAGTTGCTACGTGGGTCAAAACGCCCATTGCTGTCGGCGGTGATGCAGAAGACTCTGTTTATCACTCGCGATATCATGTCTACTCTCGTAACAATTTCAAGTGCCGAAACTATTCTGACCAACGATGTATCAGAATGGCCATCGCGTGATCCTCTTTTAACACCCGTATGTTATATTCAATTTTAAATCATGGTACACTGATTGATACTGTTCCTAAGATAACCAAGGTTGCGCTGGGAGACACAGCTTCGATAGGGTCCTTGTTAGAACTTGGCACATACGCAGTGGACGTCTTGAAGCATCTAAGCAGTACCTCTTTGGCGTCGGAAGAAAAGCCGACTATCCCTGCGAGTCTGCCCTTAGTCTCATTTTCGCCCAAAATGACGATCTCCGCCGCGTTGCAGCTGCTAGAAACAACACTGGTATATGGCATAACTCAGATGGCTGTGTGCGTGGCCGGCTCTTCCGAGCAGCATGAAAGCTCAAGACAAATGGAAATGGATGATGGTAGCAATGAGCGAGATATGAACGACAAACGGCGGCGGCCGTCGGCTGGTGTAACGAATCTTGCGAGGATTGAGGAGGCTATTGTTGATTTGAAAGCACTTTTGTCGAAAGCAAAACCCGTTATGGATAAAGCTGCGGACCAACTACAGTTGGAACGTTATAGCTTGATCGGTTCATTATCGAACTTCCTTGAAAAGAAAATCAGGACCGCAGATGGTCGTTAAGGTTAAGTCAAGTCGGCCGAGTCGGTTGACTTGGCGTTCGTTGTTGTGTTGTATTATAGCACTCTGTTTTTATATAGCACTGCCTAACTTGATGATGTTTTTTAGTATTTCGAAATAGTCAAAGTAATCTATCATGTGTATATGTCCCCCGTGAGAACTTCGACACCAGACTCTGTGATAAGAACAGTATGCTCTGCTTGGGCACTACGAGCACCGGACTGATCCGCAGTGACTTAGAGAGCTTAAATTAAGGTTAGAGGGAAAACTCACTTCAGTAGATACAGTCCATCCATCGGGAAAAAGCCAGCCTTTCGAATCTAGACCTTGAACAATGGCAGGCTATAAAAGTTAAAAAAACTTAAGTGAATACAATCGTTCAGGGAGAGATCTGAATCGCTATCTCACTTCTATTGTGAAAACATGGCCTGGATACATGACACCTGGTTCATCATTTTCTGCATGAGAGTATTGCTCGTGAGGTTTTAATTCGAATTTAACAAAAAGACTTACTAAAATGTAGAATCCAGGGTGGACGATGGAAGACTTTTCCAATACCGTGGCCAGTAAACTGCTGGTTTATCGAGAATCCGTACCTTGAAACAAAGTCATGGATTTTAAGCCCAATATCTGAAAACTTTTTGCCAGGACCGCAAGCCATAATACCCTGTGCAAGTGCTTCTTGGGTTACTTTTATTAGTTCCAAGCCAGACTCATCCTTTAGGTAACATCAGATAAATCATGTAGATCAGAAAAGCCAGATAAAGCCAGAGTTGGAGAAAAGAAAAACAACTAACGACGTTTCCTACTGGAAAAGTATCCGAAGTGTCCCCATGAAAACCTTCTTTAAAGACCGTGACATCAATATTTACAATGTCCCCGTCGAGTAACGGTCGGCTGAAAGATGGAACAAAAGAGATGAAATTAAGATTGATATGCCGGAGAAATTTTTTTTCCCAAGGTCGCGTGCTTACTTATCCGGAATACCATGGACAATAACGTTGTTCACACTCGTGCAGCAAGATTTGGGAAATCCGGCATAGCCGAGAGGTGAGGGATATGCCCCGTTTGATATAATAAAGTCATGAATGCGAGAATCAATTTCTTCAGTCGTTATTCCAGGCTATGCTTCAGAATTCAATCTACATTCTGCCATATTTTCAGGTGGAAATGTATCAATTATGTACTCACTTTAAGCCATGTCTTTGCGATAAGTAAAGTTGATCTCGCAAGTTTTGCAGCCCGTCTTATTTTTTGTTCGTCTTCGCTATTCAAAATGAGTCGGCCATCACCAGTATAAGGATCTCCGTGATACGGGTCATCTTCATCAACATCTTTGAAAACATAGGGAGGCCGGCGGATGTAGTGAGGGACAGATTTGACGGGTATGTGCTCTACACCAAAAACAAATGGCTCGGATGGTAAAATGATATCGTAATCTCCGAAGGGATGTCCGTGCGCGTGAGGATGCGATTGTGTGCCTAATCGCCGGACTTCATTGATTCCGGGTCGGAAAGCACGACTGGGAATTTGAATTTTACTGTTGTGAAGCCACGAACGTTGTTTGAAAAAATATCGAAGACATAATGGCATCTTTTTTGAGAAAAAAATCAGGGATAATCAGTGAGATGTCAATGATTAATTATACACACGCACTTCTTGTCACCACATCAAAGGTGCTGGCGGTTGTTGGACAGTTTGTCAACATTCCGTTGCGGCTTAGTCATCGTGTAAATTTGTCATCCCCAGCTTCGACTTTTTGACGTCGTTGAACAGTAAACTGTCTTTCCTTTCCAAAAGTACGGTTTTATTTTATGCCAAATAAGCGAGTTACTTATTTCTATGATCGTAAGCAGTCTCTTCTACTGAAACGTGTAGTTTATACTCCTAATGCTATTCAAGCTGATGTTGGCTCATTCTCATTCGGATTCGGCCACTTTATGAAGCCACACCGCGCGCGAATGACACACGACTTGGTATCAACATATGGAATGTTGGATAAAATGAATGTGCTAGTGTGTATTCAATTTCTTCTGCGGAGGATCGCGGTTAGTGATTTGAGTTATGCGCCAGAGACCAAAGCGGTGCACGCCCGAAGGAATGACTGCGTTCCATACCGATGAATACGTCGATTTTCTGTACAAAGTCACACCAGAGACAGTCCATGAGTTGACATTTAATGGTCGACGATGTGCGTTGCCAGTCTTGAAGCATTATTGCTGCCATAGGCCGAATGATCGTGACTGTGTGTAAGTTTTGACAGGAGACGATAATCCAGCGTGGGACGGCTTATTTGAGTTTTGTTCTATATCCGCCGGTGGCTCTGTTGGTTCGTTTATTCTCTCATGTTACAAACCCGTTGCGCATTCACACTAATTACAATTACACATAAATGTCTTCAGGTACGGCCGAAGTTATCAATGACGGTTCGGCAGACATTGCCATTAACTGGGCAGGTGGCCTTCATCACGCTAAAAAGCGAGAAGCGTCCGGCTTTTGTTACATCAATGATATCGTTCTAGCTATTCTCGAGCTTCTTAGAGTATTTCCACGTGTGCTGTATATTGACATTGATTGCCATCATGGAGATGGAGTTGAAGAAGCTTTTTATACCACCGATCGCGTCCTCACGTGTAGCTTTCACAAGTTTGGTGATTATTTCCCTGGGACGGGTGCACTCGATGACAGAGGGAAAGGCAAGGGTTATGGATATGCTGTCAATGTACCGTTTAGGGACGGTTTGTCAGATGAGGGCTTTTCACGCGTGTTTGTTTCTGTGAGATATTGAATTCTGAAACACTTCTGTCCGTTCATAACTAATCACGCACAAAATGCACGTTACTTCTAGATTATCGATCGCATATTAGAATGGTATCGTCCTTCCGCAGTAGTTTTGCAATGTGGCGCAGACTCCCTTGCCGGTGACAAACTTGGACGATTCAATATCTCAATGGAAGGTCATGCCATGTGTGTACAGCATATACGGAAATTTGGTATTCCATTAATTCTCCTCGGCGGAGGTGGCTACACGATGAAAAACGTGGCAAGAGCCTGGGCTTTTGAAACGGCGTGTGCCTTGGGTATTGAAGATACCATCGATAGGAATTTACCGTGGCATGACTATTTTGAATGGTTTGGCCCTCGTTACCGACTCGAGGTTGTACCATCTAATATGGAAGACCAAAATGTCAAAGATGGGTATATTGATAAAATTCAGTAAGTGTGAATTAAACAGACTCGGATACAAGAATACTTTCTCACCGCCTTTTTCTTTTCCCTTATTTTGGTTAGACAGGCGGTGTTAGATAATTTGAGGTCCTTGCCTTTTGCGCCTTCCGTTGCCTTGCAGTCTGTTCCGCGGCAAAGTATATCTAGCGTGCTTAATAATAATCAAAACGGTATCGAAGACGGCGATGATTTGGAACTTGACAAGCGAATACGAAGTAAGCACAAAGTCTATGTGATAGCCTTCCGTTACCTTTTCGTACATTGATACCATTCTCCGTCTCATCTATTTTATTTAGAAATAATCCGGCGGATCAACGATACTCGGATGGAAGAAGAATTTGACGTTGACGACGCGGATAATTGCGACGAGGAGCTGGACGACTCCCATAGCATTAATCGAGAAGCAGACGAGGACGACAACGATAACGCCGATGAATATCCAGCTGCCCGATATCGACACAGCAACAATCGCCGGTTCTTTAGGAGTTCATTGAATTTCGACTTGAGGATTTAATTACAAGTTGGCTCTCATTAAGCAGCTTCATTTACCTGTTGTCAATTGTCGATCTAGCGATACACTATGTTTTGTATTATTGGCTCCTGTATTTCCTAGTTCAGTGTTAGCTCCAAGCTTAATTTGAATGGTGATAAGTAGCAAGCATGTATGTATTCGTGCTTAGTCTGGGCTGGCAGTTTTATGATCAGCCTTGTTAGACGATCCACGCGATTTAAAGGACTTCCGGTTGTGTGACCGGCTGCGAGGTCGCCGCGTCACACAACTCTGCTCGTACCACGACCTGTCTCCTCGGACTAGCAGCAGCATACCAAACCTCGATGCTGGAAGTTGCATTCAATTCAACTTAGAAGAAAAGGACGAGACCTTTTTGCTCTGAAGAACCCTAAAATGCAACCGCGTAACGTCATGTATCCGCCACGAGATTCAATGCACTACTATCGGACGAAGAAAGATCAGTCTCGACGCCTAGTCCTGTCAAAATACTCAATTATGGGGTTCATCTCTTCTGGCACGTACGGACGAGTGTACAAAGCTCAATCTAAAGATGACGAAGGTCGTCTTTATGCCATCAAAAAATTTAAACCGGATAAGGAGGGCGAGGTTATCACGTATACCGGCATAAGTCAAAGTGCCATCCGGGAGATAGCCGTACGTCCTTTCGTTTACCGCTACATTTTTAAACCATCGGAAAATTAATTTTAGAGCAAATTTGGTCCCTTCATATTAGTTGAACCGTGAAATTAACCATGAAAATGTCGTTGCCTTGAAGGAAGTTATGCTGGAAGATAGATCAATCTATATGGTTTTTGAATACGCCGAACATGACTTTTTGGTAAGTTAAGCTATGAAGCTATACCAGCGGAAAATGTTTCTGATTTTCATCCTTCAATTTGAAATTCAAATTAAAAAAAAAGCAAATCATTCATCACTATGCCCAAACATTACGCTCCCAATTGCCACCTCCAGTGTTAAAATCTCTGATATATCAACTTATTAATGGTCTTCTCTATCTTCATGAATGCCACATTCTTCACAGGGACCTTAAACCAGCCAACATTCTCATCACAGCGGGCGGTGTAGTAAAAATCGGAGATCTTGGTCTGGCGCGGTTGACATATCAGCCATTACAACCTCTATTTTCGGGCGATAAGGTTGTCGTTACCATTTGGTACAGGGCACCTGAACTTTTATTGGGTGCAAAGCATTACAACAAAGCCGTTGATTGCTGGGCCGTGGGATGCGTCATTGCGGAATTGATTAGCCTCAGACCTATTTTTAAAGGTGAAGAAGCGAAGCTTGATTCCAAGAAAAACGTGCCATTCCAGCGAGATCAACTATTAAAGATTGTCGAAGTTTTGGGAACGCCAAGTGGTAAGTGTGTTTCTCTCTCTTCGTTTCGTCGCTTGGAAAAACAGACCGCGTATTTAATTATTTATTTTCTTCGTGCTAACCCCTTGGTGTTCACTTCTAGAGATTGATTGGCCTGGAATCAGGTCCATGCCTGAGTATAACAACATGGTCCGCCTAGACAAATACCCAGATTCGCTCTATAATTGGGTGAATTCACGCATGCGCTCGAACCAAGCGTATGATTTGTTGACACGCTTATTCAAATATAATCCTGATAAGCGAATAACTGCTAAGGAAGCTCTTGATCATAAATGGTTCCACGAAGAGCCGAGACCTCATCGGAAGTAAGTCTTCCATAAAATCCTCGTTGATAACACGTCCAATCAAAACGTGTATTGAATACCTGAGCTCAAGCGCGGTCTGACCTATATTTTTGACTATTTTTTGCTATTTAGTGCGTTTCATTCGATACCGTTACATCAGGTGCCTCCTCAGCGGCGGATCTCACACGATGAAGCCCCAACGATGGTTGCAATGCCTAACTCGCAGTCGCTTTCTCAGCCGCACTCTCACACGCTTCTAAATGGTAACGGGAATAACAACAACAATAACAACAATAACAACAATTCTCGACCTGCCAGTGGTGGATTCGGAATACCTATGTCCAGACTTGCCAGCTCAGGGGCGGCAGCAACGGGGAGCAGAAAGAAAGCTCGCTTGGAATAATGTATAAGACACTGTATAACTAACACTACGTCCGTACGGGTATATTCATCTCATCATATACATATATAAATCTGTAGATTCAAAAGTGACGTCCTGAATCTGATACCCGGCCGGCTCTTATAACTCCTAATTAGCTGATTTCGGTTTACGTTTGTAGCGGATGTACGGCATGTGGATTACATTATGGCTGACTACCATAATGATGCTTAAGTTGTACATACATGTAGGAGGGGGTCATCGAGGGTCGGCGTGCACACACATAGCTAGGGTGTAAGGGACGCAGATTCATTTTAGGGAATGTATAATGCCCATCGGTGTCAGGTCCTCCGGAGATGCAAGATAAAGCAGTACTTAAAATAAGTGCATAAATTACTTTGCAGGTTCGTAGACGTACGGGGAAAAAGAATGGGCGCTTTTCGATTATTTCTAGCAATCCGCAAAGTCTACATGTCCGAGTCACCCATCTACTAAAACGAGCAAAAACGAAGCTCTTTGGCTTTTTGTGATCTGAAGTGGACATGAATGGGGCGGTGCACTGCTTTTTCATCTTCTTAGCTTTCCGTTCAATGAACGCATCCCCTTCTTTTTTTTATCCGGAGTGGATGAGTGAATGACGGCGTATATACTATTTCGAGGTGTCTAGTAGTATACATGTGGCAAACAAGTCAAGACTGCCAAGTGCGCATTCAAATATTGACATTCGACACGTTCAACAATTCAATGGGCACACTAGCACTAGACCACGTGGATTTCAACTCGAGTCCAGGTCGTAACGGTATGGTAACACTGCTTCTTTGCACTGGATTCCTAACGTGCCGGAAGAATATACAATTCAATAAAGCAACGACCGGGAGTCGATTAGTCAGAACGTTTGTTTTAATCAACTTGTTTAGGTAAACGAAAAACTGTTGGTCCTTTTATGGAAATCTCGCATTTTCGGTGATCCGTGTGCGAATATTTTGGAGAGCTGACATTGCTTTCAAGTTGCCGGCGCTCTAGCAGTATAACGGCATACGTAACCTTCTTGAAGATATAAAAAAACGGAACAATGGCTGATGACTTATCACTTTATCGCGAGATTCGATGCATAGTTGGAGCTTTTGGTGAGTCGGAGGGTTGGTATGTCCCAGCACCACATCCTTTGCTGTATTTCTGGCTGTATTACGTCTTGACCGGCATTAGCCAATTTACGACGCTAAAGAAAGATGATTACTGGCAGTTGCAGAAATCGAGTCATTTTTTTTGAAATAAATTAAAAACCCACTGTAATTGGATCATTGATGAATTGCCAATCATTCAGTCTGAGTAATAAGTACTGTAGAACGCACTACGCAGTGTCAGAAGTGAGTCATTTCTTCTTTACGCATTAGCTAATTGGGTTACATAATGTCCGATGACTTCGCCGAGACGTGACAAAAAGATGTGACATGGCATCTGATGTCAAGAGGACCATGAGGTTTGCATGAGGCTGTTCTTCCCTCCCCCAAGAAATCATTCCATCGAGTGGCTAAAACCAGAGCTGGAGTCAAAAAAAATTACCTCAGAAAATAATACAACAGCAAATCAATTGAGATATGGACTTACAATCTCGCCCAACTGATGGATGGGGTGGAACGTCACTGTATGTCAACAGCATCTGTATTTTTTTGCACGCAAATCGTTTCGGGGCAATCATCTTATTAGGCTTGCGTGTTGCGTACAGTGATGGTTACGGCTTGCAATCGCCGGCCATAATCAATTTTTATTCGCTCATCTACGCCAAGGTTCCTTTCACTTGCATCGCATAGACAACAACCGCCCAAGAAAGACAATGGATTCCAGGTCTGGGCCAGCCGCAGGCACCCTGGGCTGGTTTTGTTGATGAGGCACAGATTGAACACTATATATTTTTGGATTATTTTCATTCCTTTAAAAATTAATTCCTCCTCCTTCGGCCTCACTATTCAAATTTAGGAAAATGCTCCTTATTTAATTTTTTAACCGTAGCCCCTTCCGCTGCAGTGAAATCTAATCGTGAAAAAAGGTATCGTCGTTTGTATTTTTCTTTTTTTTTCGATCTCTGATGTTGTTACAGTGCCTTCCGAGTATGTATAATTCTTCCTTGGTAAGCGAAAATCCTTCAGACATGTATATATAGACGACATGTCTGCTCTCCCCAAGTTCGACATCAACACAGTAATTACCAAAGGTTGTCCAGTACATCCTTCATATCCTCACTCTTCATATCATCCACTACTTAAACTACACTAATGATACTCGCCTCGGATTTCCTGCTATCGCGTTCAGATATCTTATTCACAGTATGTTTGCGCGTATATATGAACCACTCAACCGTGCTCACTTTTCTTCTCCAGTTATCCCTCAACATGGTTCAACCCACAGTTGCTACCCCTCTCGTCGACTCATTGTTAAGCACACTGAAGACACTATTCCTCTTCACGAAATCGGATTTCAAAACGACAATATTGCCAGTGGTACGTTATTACTACCTCACCTCCGAGTCCGTCGAAATTCTAAATCCCAAATTTGCTCTTTTTAGACAATATTCGCCGCTACCACAGCCTCAACGCTTGATGCATCGTCACTATTTCAATCTATCTTCTGGACATGGCTCCATCTATTTCAATTCACTCTCGCCAACCAGAGCCTCGGCTACGAAGAAGATCTGGTCAATAAGCCTGACCGTCCAATCCCTTCAGGGAGGATCACTGTAGAACAGACTCGCTTCCTTCGTTGGTTTACGTTACTCCCATGCTTCGTCCTTTCCGCGTATTACAGTCCCACCATTTTACGCGTCAGCATTGTATTCGCCATGTTGACATACCTGTACAACGAAATGCAGCTAAGCGCGAATTGGTTCACTCGTAACGTGTTGAACGGATTCGGTGTTGCTGCTTTCGAAAGTGGAGCGACCTTGGTTGCGGGACGTAATGCCGGAAGTTTGGAACCTACGGCTCGGCTCGCTGTTATTGTCGGTGCTACGCTTTTCGCAACTACGATCCACACACAAGACTTCAAAGATGTATATGGGGATAAGAAAGCTGGAAGACGCACTTTGCCTATGATATTCCCACTTGCTTCGAGAATATCCGTCTTTGTGCTTATCATGGCTTGGTCTTTCGGTCTTCGCTCACTATGGAAGACTGGCCCAGTTCTCTCAGCCATCTTTGTCGCTTTGGGAAGTCTTGTTGGATCGAGGTTCCTATTCATGCACTCCGTCCGTGCAGATCAACAATCATATTATCTTTATAACGTGAGTATCTCCTTTTTCTTTCCCACAAAGTCAAGATCACTAACTTTTTTCTCCTAGTTATGGTTGAGTCTGGCTAACTCACTACCATTCCTCGTCTCGTTAACGCTATAAACATATTTTATCGTTATTACTTCAAGATTCGCACAAGCCCAATTTTCTCAGCTCTTTCAATCGCATATAGTTTCGTCTTCGCTGCATTCACAATCTCCATTTATTTCTTCCTCCCAACTCTTGTATCGCTATAGTCTTCTGCAAAAGTTAATACTCTCCGCTTATTTTTATCCATTCTGCTTTCGAATTCTGCCTTCTATTTTCGCTTTCTGTTCCTCAACCATATCCTGTATCAATAGCTGCTAAATTATTCGAATTCGTCTTTACATAGATACAACATTCACAGTCTTTCACCTTACACATAATAGTTTTTATAATTGTTCATACTTCACATACAAGCTAATAGACTTGTAAATATTGACATAGCTAATACCAATCATTATTGCGCTGAACATTACGCCCGCCACCATTGATCCCGTCCAGTCATATAACGCCTCTCCGATCGGATCAATTGGCCTGCTTCGATTAAGTAATTTCTTTCAATTCCTTTCGGAGCCTAGGGCACCGTGCGATCTTTGATGCCATGGACACTGCAGATTCAAACAGCAGACAATATGGCACCCTCCGGATCCGCAGGCCAAAGTCGAAACTTGGAAGGTATGAAAAAGCCCATGACTCATTCTTCTGACAGCTTCTTTTTCCGCATTGATCGATGAGCACCGCGCAAACATAATAGGCAGCATCTTCTAAACAACTACATAACACAGGCGTCAACGTGTTCACCTATGTAGAGTAATTCGCGGCAAATACAACTGTGACTAATGAATAAGAAACCTCCGGATCCGGATGCACTTACTGTATGGTCATCGGAAGCCGGCCTGTTCCGTTTAACAAGTCCGATATGATAGGCGAATATGGTAAAGTACAAAGGGTGGGTGCGCTCTAATTTAAGCTATGTACTATAATACTTTATAAGTGATTTGGCCACTTTCTCTGCCTTCCCTAGAATTTCCGGTGCGTCCTCGACGTCATGGTATATTTGGAGACGGTTAACATTTATAGCGCTTGACGCCACGAGGGTCGTTAAGCCCGTTCGCGTCGATCGCAAACAGTCAAGGTACTGTTCTGTCAGTGCTGTCAATGGCGTCCAAAGAGCTAATTTTGAATTCCAGTTTTTCCTAACACCGCCACCACATTAGTCTCGTTCAAAATCCTACTAATCATCGCCGTACCTGTGCAAAAATGGCAAACATCCCAGACTGCCAGAGGTTCATTTTACTATTATTATGACTGTATTGGTACACACTCCAAGTTCCTTCCACCTATTAGATACAGGCATTATTAAGTACATTTGATCACAACGCGGACCGAATTCTTTTTTAGAGAGATTTTTAATACGTACCTGGCAGAATTGCGAATGGTGTACAGCTTCCAATGATCATTTCGAGAAACGTGTCAATTTGATTGGTGCCGGTCGCAGCGGGTCCTAAGAATACCACCACTACTTACGCCATCTTTCTGAATCATAACTGTTTATGAGCGTCCGATACTCGCAGCAAGAGTTATCCCCCTACTTGGACATTTTCCAAGATGATCTCTGTGTTTGTTTAAGCCCATAGGTGACAATACAGCCTTGCGCTCAGCAAACTAGGCTTTATTAGATCTGTTCCGCTCGACACTAGTTAAACGAGTCTATTTTTTCAAGGAATTGTTGATGCCAAACCTCCACATTCAATTTAGTCGTAGTAGCAACACTATTATAGCCTATGTCGATACACATACGGTACCGGTGTGAGAGTCGGATCTGCGGAAAAGGAATAGGTGAATCTCCAAGTCAACGACAACGACGACGGACTGAATTCATTCGTACCACATAATATTTTTATACAACTTCTAAAGTACCTGATGATGATTGGGTGTCGCTCAGGTACAATGCACGTGCACGCGACAAACGAAGAAGTCAGAATCAACGCCGCTGCCGCCGTCTCGGCACCTCCGAATCTTGGAATATATAGCATTAAGCGCCCGTTCAATGTCACCGTTACTCACAGCCTTTTGGGTTCTCGTTCTTGTTTCCCAACTGCCAAACATATTCATATCGTTTGGTTTCTTGTCAATCTAGGACAGCTGTGAGGTACACATCCCAAATGGGAAACATATTACATGATGTACAGTGACTGTGCGTTGTTTGTTCGAGTCAACTCAAAACACCATCTTTTTGGCGGTGTTTGCGAACTGCTGCAATCAGAAAATCAGGTTCACTAGTGCCACACCCGAACTTCGGTAATAAAACGTCAAGAAAATGTCCTTTCTCGCCTCGATTCATCTTAAATGATGCTTACACATACTATTGTTCCCGTCTTAGCCTCTGTGTTTTGATTTTTTTCTTTGCAGGCAAGGATGTTATCCGTATCGATGATGATGAAGCCTTCGGAGTGAAAGGTTACAAGTTAACTTATACGACGTTTAGATATGGCTCCGTATGGTTGTTATCGATCTTTGGGCATACTTAAGTGATTTCATCAGGTACTGCCTGACTATTGCGCTCTCGGAGTTTACCGTAAGGAACGCGTATTCCGGATGCGCTGTCGTGCTATTCATCCCCAAAAGGTTCGCTATGAAATCATCCAAGAGACTCTCTTTTTTATCCGAGAAAAAATCGAGATCTGTTGTCTAATTTTGGTATAAATCAAATCACAACCTTGGCGCGCTTTTAAGTCCCTTGTCGTGTCTCCAGAGTCAGGCCTCTTATGACACTCGCCATGAAAGCTGACGTTTCCAGACACATATACACAACGCGAACAAAAACAAGGTGTCATCCTCTTCAATCACATGTCAAATATCCGATCGGTTCATCCTTCCAGGAGCCGTTGTGACTTGTCATATCGACATCACAATATTGGTTTCTGGTAATTCATGGACTTCGGTGTACTGGAGCTCGCTAACCCACGTGACTTTGAACGTGAAGCCACTTGTCCTTGCGACGGAAGCGGTGGAATATTGTGACACTGGACATTGAAAACAGACAGTGCTTTTTTTATTTTAGCACCATGACGGAACTCCGTTACTCGGCAAAGAACAAAGAACTATAGCCGTTATCCGATTTCTCAGTTTTTTTTCTTCGACTCATCAAAGGTTCATTTGGAAGTCAACATGTACCATTTGCTGAATCACGCTAGATATTTATAACGGTGATCATCACGAAATCTTGCTTTTGACGCAGTTTCGTGGTACCAACCCATTGAGACAAAATTAACACCGTGCGAGCGATGGCGCAAACTCCGTTAATGAATCTCCGTCCTTTCTTTGTTGCCAAAAGTTATAGTTCTTACACCATTGTGACTAATAGGTCCAATTCTTACTTCAACTCATGGTCCTTTCTTTCCGACACGCCTCCGTTTTCGGGAACAGTACTTATTGTTATTATTGGAACCTAATCTGAATGTATGTGTGGCTTAAAAAATAACTGATAACGTTGTACTTATGGAACTGTTTCGTTTTGCCTTGGTTCTACCGTAACCTGGTGCTTCGAGTTGGACATCATCGACAGTGCCAAACGACCCGGACTTTAGTTGGCTTGAATTGGTTGGGAGATTGTGATGATCTAAACAGATAAGCAGGCATGAAGATAAGATTGATCAATTGTATTGTATACAGATAATAATGTTACGCGATGCAAAAGTCATGGAGTTTTCCAGTTGTCGGTTCTAGCGTCGACAATCTCACAGGCGAATTTGGCCAAGGCATGGATCGTTTAACTAGGGCTTTTTACGGCAATCATCACCGCTTTCCGCCGAATCCGAGTCGCATACGATTATAATTCCTAGCATGGCTCCGACGGTGAGTAGGGATACTTGGCACTATTACCAATAGTAATACTCACATTTCCATTTTATGTAAAACGCGTCGCACCAGAAAACTCTTGCTTTTCTACCTCTGCCAAGTAGTCGTGACGTTGCCGGCAGCCTAAATATGTCGGCTCGTATCGACTAATTACCTCAATACCAGAAATTGTCCCCAAGTAGGTATTACACCGCTAACTCGTTAGGTTAAGGGAGTTTAGAGCAAACGATGGTTATTTGTAGTTCGGTGCCATCCGGCGGCATTCTGACGGTTCACTAGCACTACTTTCCCGACAATCGTCTATCATTCAGATAATGATGTTTCTTGGAATAAATTAAGCTTTAATGAAAATGGAGCACTGCCAAGGCTGAAAGTGGGCTGTGGATTCAGTCTAAGCTTTATCGCGCCGCACGCCCCTATGAATATTGTTACGAATGCTATATAAATCGTTCTAACGCTCATTTCAGTCACGAACTTTTATTTGCTTTGGTTCATCGAAGCTTTTTGAAGTTTTCAAACGATTCGGGAGTCTGTCATCCTGTCGCTGTTACTTGAAGCTTCAGTCAATTGCGATGCGCAGAAGTCTTTGGCGACTTCGGTAGTAATCGGATTTTGGGTTGCGCGTGATGGCTTCAAGTTTCTGACTTTGACTCTAGTACATATTCTAATTGAAGTTGAATCGAAGACGTTATGTGTCAAAGATGTTCAAAGACATGTTTCTATACTTATGTATGTCAGGAACGTTAAAGAAGACTGATATCAAGTGAAGCAGGCTAAGAAAGGAATAATTACAAATAGAACTTTAAATCTAAACATTTCACATCCATTTATTTGAGCGGAGATTTACGATTTCGGTCTGCCGGCCGCGGAGCTATCTCCTCCTCAAACTTTGACGACCTCTATTCAAGTATATCCACGGAGTTCCGTTTCCCGACAAAACAATTCAAAATCTTGCCATGCTCCACAGCTGCTCATTCTTCTCATTGTTGTCATGAGTCACGTTCGTCAAAACTCCTTCCTTTTCGGCAGAAGTGAGCTGTGCAAATTCATAATTGCCACTACACACCTTCTCTCGACTCAATCTCTTCTTTCTTTCAGGATGTGAAAGAAACCCGAGAACCATAGTTTATACCGGTATTGCCAAATCACAGGTATCACCGTGAGGCGCAAGGGATCAAAACCTTCCAACAATAGTTACGCAGACAATTCAGTCCAGCGCTACGCGTACATATGCAGGCCATTCATTACTGTCTCCTTTCGTTGCTACCTCCTTAAAGATTCCACAAAGTGCTATTTTTATTGCCAGTTGATAGAAGGAAGACCCGCATTCTAACACCGTATTGTCCGGTCAGACTTTTGGATCCCCCCAAGTCCTTTCTTTTGGCATTGACACACGTCCGGAAGATCGCGGTTGTAACCTGCCAGGCTTCATCTATGAACGCTATGATCATAACGTGGCTGAATAGGATAAGTTGCTTTTAAAAATAGAATCAGAAGTATACATACATATATATATACCCTAAGTAATATTAAACACCCTGACGGAAACAAGGGATCTGTGGATTGAATTGAGTTGAGATTAGTCGGTTGTTGTTCAGCCTTTTTATTATAGATATATACTTTTGCAGCTTTTCTTTTTCTTTTCCCCTTTTCTTTCTTTCTATAGGAACCTTGGGACCTAAACCTCGATTGGGGGTTTGTGCATGGCTTCCAACACTACTCTTGTGATACCCAAAGATATTACTTTGTTGTAAGTCTCACTTTTCGCTCCACTTGTTTCCCTTTTTGATGCCTTTTGTTGATCTTACGTAGGGCGGGACCGCAGGTTCGGATATCAGTTTTTTGTTGCATGAGGGAAAAAATAGTGAATCTGAATCGTACAGCTTATTGGTCTTTTCATTAGTTGGGGTTTATTGGGTGTCTTGTCCACTCAAATTTGTGAGTCAATTCTCAAATCCTACCGTTGATTTCGTTAACGCATCATAAGACATATACAGCCTATGTTTTCCAAATGATCCAAGAGGCATCAAAATTCTCGGTAGGATATTGCTGATCGCATTGGGGTTGAATGACTCTTATTTATTATTATTCACTAGTATACGGGCTCTTCGCCATGGAAATAACTCAGACCTGCATGCTGTCTAGTGACTCGTTTCACTGGTTGGTGTATGGGTGGGGGCATTTTGATATACTGGAAAACTACTACATGAGCTGGTTTGATGTCCCAATCATGGTCCCAATGATCTCTTTCACCGTTCATTCCTTTTTTGCGTGGAGGATTTATGTCCTGAGCAAGTCGTTCGTTTTACCTGCTGTTATTCTCACTGTTAGTCCACCCCGTTTTCGCTGTTTTTTTTTGCAGTCTCTGAACTGTTGTTTTGGATAGCTTTCTCTTACTCAAGCTACTGCTGGTATTGTTTCCGGGATACAGGCAGGTCTTTCTTGTGAGAACTGTAATCGACATTACTCATGAATTTGGAATAGCTACGATTTCTGCCTAGTTTCGTCGAAGTGGGTCAATTGTTCATCGGTGTCTCGGTATGTCTAGTCATTGTGATTCGGGCCATTGGTTAACTTGAAATAGATTTGGCATATCGGCAGCGCATTCGTCGACGTTTTAATAGCTGTATCGATGACATATCTGGTATGTTGAGTAATCACGAATGATGAAACTGCCAACTAACTGTTTTTATCAAATTTCCAAAGCTCGTCACTCGTTCCAAAGATAGCTTGAGCGACACTAAAGATGTCATTTCACGGCTGACTAGACTCGTGGTTGAGACCGGTGTGTTGACAGGTATGTATTTTACCTTTTCCCAAAAGGAGGGGAAGGGAGGTGTTTACTGAGATTCTATAGCATCTGTGTCTATTGTTGATGTAGTGTTGTTCAACGTGTTTAAGGTATGAAATTTGATAAAGATAAGACCACGAGGCGTTGATATGGGTTTCATGTGCAGCATAACAATCTCCATATGTGCCCGTGAGTGTTTTTTTGGAGCATCTTTATATGCCTATACTCATATCGTTTTAGTGCAATCATTTTAGCCAAGTTGTAAGGCGGTACCATCTCATCACAGCATTAGGTATCCTGTTTATCCATCACAATAGGTACACCAACACGATGATGGCGATTTTCAATAATAGACTCTTTGTTTCCAAAGGGAGTCCTGTTGTCCGATTCAGAAAAGACGAATCATCGAGCACTGGTGCCCTGACGAGCGTCGGTCT
The DNA here is from genome assembly GCA_027605045.1 of Phallus indusiatus. Classification (NCBI taxonomy): domain Eukaryota; kingdom Fungi; phylum Basidiomycota; class Agaricomycetes; order Phallales; family Phallaceae; genus Phallus; species Phallus indusiatus. Next base: position 213,854 of record JAQFWX010000004.1, read on the forward strand.
CGGACCGTCTGATTTCCATAACGGTACCCAGGCAACTTCAAGCTGGAGACTTCGAGACGCGCTTTTCGGAACGGGGACGGGAACGGGCGGCCAGGTTACTACACTCTCAGTGTCATTTCAGGATACGTTCGGAAGGGAAGATGGAGCCTTGAGTCAGATTGGGAATACTGACTTTGGCACCACCACGACAGATGACGAAGATCAGTTGGCTACTCCTATAAACGAAGTGCATTTTGATGTGGGTATGCATCACGTTGATCATTGGCTGTATGTTGGCTGATACACATATTTATTTCTGTGCTTCGTTCTTTCTTTAGAAAAAGGAGAGTTCGTTGGTTTGACTAAGAATCAGACCCCCAGCTGATTATAGTAGTATTATCCCCTTTATATTCACATGAAAACAAAAATAAATCCAGTACGAGTGTCTGTAGAAATAGTCTTGTTTGTCTTCAAAATGGTTACGTCATGTGTATCATTAGGTTTGTTTGAATAAAGTCAACTTTATGAAGCTCTGACTCGGGAAACATTCAATACGTACGCGTGCCTGAGCTCCAATTTACCGCCATGACCAATGTGATTTGGAATTTTGTTTTTTTTTTCTTTCTTTCTTGTAGGGTTGACTTCTTTTTGCAATGATATTTTGGTTTTTTTTCCAGCGCCTCGTGGTTTACTTGAGGTGTCATGCCTTACGAAGATACTTATAAAGCAAGCACGTTATGGTTTGACAGAGACTCCTTTGTCATGACTCGTGTCATTCCCAAGGCCTAGCTCTCCGTTCTTTCCCACTTCCAAAGCTGACTGATCTTTTGCTGATCATTCGTTTTTTCAATAACCTAACTGATTTATTATAAACAAGCGTAGATGGGTGTAGCGGCGTCGAAAACGCAGGGGCCAGATGACCGACGAATCGTAGCTCGTATCAAGGCGGACATGCACACATCACACCACGGTGCATCCGGCCCAACAGCGCGCCACACTACTCGCCATAGCCATCGATCACCAAGTTCAAGAAGGCAGTTGCAGCATTCTGCGAGCGCGCCTGCTGGTGTTCCGGGACAAGCGCAATTCGGTTATTTGATTCAGCAAGTTGGAGAGGATCCGAATCAGGTGCAGGTAACTCCTGGTTATTATTGTATGTACTTATCTATCTTTTCTTCAACCTTGTTTTGGGAATGGGAGGGAAAGGTGGTGTGAAGATGGATGGAGATGGAGATGGAGATTGTTGAATTGATGATACTGGTTCCGGCTACTCATTGATTTGGTTGTTTTTTTTTTGGCTTTCAGATGCTGGTTATGAACAATCAAAGGACCGTCAACATCGTCATAGGTCTTCAAGACGACATAATTCTGCGCCTAGTGCGCATTCGTCGCATCGGTCTCGTCACCAGAGGAGCCATCGTCATGGCCATGATTCAAAAACAACACAACGCCGTACGAGCTCAAGAGAAAGAGGGCATGGATCTCGTCGCAGTGGTAATAACGAACCGAGATCCCAGGCTAAATCCAAGGAACATGATGCAGCACCTCCGAATCGCTCTCGCTCAGAACGCAGATCTATACCCGAAGTAGCAAGCGAGTTTGCTGCTAATCCTGACGGTTCCGATGGTGCTAATATGGATCCACACAACAGCGTTCCTGAGAGACAACGAGCGGAGTCTAACCCAAGGAATCCCGGGCCCACGTCCAGCCAACCTCAGCCCCCACCTCTATCTCAGCCAGCCAAAGACACCGAGTCTTACCACAAGAAACGTCATGACAATCCTCTTCCCAAACCACCCAGAGATGTATACGATTCTTCCAAGTACCGCGACCTGAAGAGATCGCAGACGGTGGACTCTTCTGCCATGCCACCGGGTCCGTCTATTATGCGTGAATCAAAGCCGGGGCGATCGCACTCTGAACGTGCGCCTCAACCACGATCATCGCGACACCATTCTCATCATGCTCATCATCATTCTCAACCGGCTGTTTTGAACCAAAAGTCGACGTCGTTTGATAGTCGGATTGACAAGAAGCTTCCTCGTCCTCCTATTAAAGATAGAGTTCTCGATAAACTGTTCAGTATTGACTTTGGTGGTGGCGGTGGCGGTGGCGGTAATGGTAATGGCAGTAGAGGAGCTGGACCAAGTGGCGCGAGACCTTCGTCGTCGCAGTCCAACAGGAGAGGAGGCCCTTTATCGGCTCTTCGCTCGTTCACTCTTCCTGCGTTTCCAAGCATTCCAAGTATGCCAAGTATGCCAAATATACCACTAAAGAAGTCTATTCTTAATCGGACCCAAAGCCAACTAGTGAACCGTGACTCTGGCAGGGGCGAAGGTAGAGACACGTTGCCTCCATACGTCCGGGGACCCCCCATTTCCATTCCTCTCAATTCGCCTCTCAATCCTGCATCGCCGTATGATGTTACATATAGGAAAAAGTCATATCCAACTGCCGCGCATCTTTTTGAGGCGCAAAAGTTTTTGAAACATAAGCCTGAGCTGGCGGAAAGACTTCGTATGGTTACGGAGAGTCCGTCCGAGATGGGTAAGCTGTCGTACTCTTTTCAGACGGAAGGTCTTGTCAGAGATGATTGGGAACTCGTTTGGAGGGATAAGGTAGTGCAGTACCTCCTTGTTTCTAGTAATAACGTCCTGAGCTGATGGGTCTTTTGCTAGCTGGACGAAGTTATGTGGCTTAAGTTTGCTCAACATCCTCAGTTACGCGAGGAACTGCTTTCGACGGGATATGCACTACTTTTGGACGGAAATGAAGTTCGACACGCTGATCCTGACACGCCAGGTGTTAACGAACTAGGAAAAGCCTACATGAGGCTGAGAGATCGATTAAGGTTGGAAGAACAATCACGTCGGTAGAGTCGGGACGAAATTGCTATTTGGTTTTTTTTCTTTTCATTGCTTGTGCTTTGCTTTATAAATGATATTGTGCTGTTGTAATAACATAATTGTTGATCTTTATCGCTACTTTCTGTTGTAATTTGAACTGTAACCAGTAGGCCATTTGTTCGTTTCGGTTAGTAAGGGATATATAAAGACATGGGAGATCTGGCCACAATGGCCGCCTGGCATAATGGCAATGCGTCTGACTACGATGCGCATCTTCGAAATCAGGAGATTGCAGGTTCGATCCCTGCGGTGGTCATTCTTTTTGAACTGACTTCACCCGGGATTCAAACTCCGCCTGAAAGCGTCTCCCCTCAGTTAGCTTTCAGCTGGCCAATTACATTTTCCTTTTTGATAGCTCTTTCTGTTGAAACTATCAAAGTTCATGGTCAATAAGTTGTGATAAGATTTTATTTTATCTGCTGCTAAGTAATGCTTATAATTCCTTTTTTTGCTCTTCAGTTACATATACGCAATGAAGATGTCATGCCAGAAAGAACTGAACAATAAAAGATATCGCAAATATGAAAACATCGGTCTATAAATGATAAATATAGCTGAAGTCCTCGAATGCAGAATGATATTGGCGGAACTTGGAATAGGGAAAATATGGGCCTTCGCTTGCCTGAATTCGTTGGGCAGTGTACGCACAAGCTATCGTGTCGGAAGCTCGAATATTTGAATCGTCGCAAACAACCCTTCTGATTTGGTGCATCCCCTGATCAATCGATACAATACGCAGCAGTTGCAAGTTCAGCACAACGCAACCTCAGAGCGTATGGATGGCAAGTCGTAAGATAAACTGAGGTCGGTCCAGAGTAGAAATAGGTGTAAATTTTTGTGCTAATGTTCAATCATTTGCCACTATATTACATACTCGATGAATAGATGAAAATACCTTCTGTTCATATGGGGTGCTTGAAGTTCTCAGATATTCTCACCACACATACTTACGTTGAATGATCCCGGTGACCCAATTTGTTCAAGAAACACGCTGCAATCTTGATTCCGGCGCTGATCTTGGCATCAATTCACTATCGTACGTATCCCGCACGCGAATCAGTGACTGACCTCGTGAACCATTATATATTCCTATGGACCATAATTATCAAAATTCCAATTGTACATTGCACTTCTTGATCTCGCGCTCATAATCTCGAGATGAGCCGGCCGCTGGAGCGTCACCATCGATTAAACTAAATGACCAGATTGGTTTTCGGTGACAAGCACGATCAACACCTAAGCCCGGATAAGAACGCAAGTGAGTCCAAACCCATTGCTTAGCAACACGCGATGAACATATATATGTTCCCACTTGGCTACATATGAACTCTCTCATTCAACAATCATGAGGGATCCATCACTGGGTCTTTGGTTGTGCTCGCTATCTGCTTTCTTCTTCATAGCTTACGCTGTCACTGTTGAGCCTCTAAATCCAGATACTTGCAGTATTCAAGCATGGGTTCGTGCACCTGATTTAGAGCCAGGAGAAATTATTCCAGGACAAGTCAAAGTTCAAATCGACGGACCTTGCAATCCCATTTCCGAGTATTCACTGGTTTTACGCTTCAAGGAAAGAATCTGGGCTAAAATTCCGTATTTAAACTATTCAAAATTCGTTCGTTTACGTATATGTGATTGATTCTTTTTCTTTCTTAGGAAACCAGGTGTTATTTTTCCTGAGAAGCCGAAGCCACGGACCAATCATAGGTATAGCAATCTTTCAATAGACGAACGAAGGGCAGAACGGAATAATGTGCTCAAAGTCGATTCATTTTCTTTCGGAAATTCTCCTTGGAACGAATATTACAAACAGATGAAGAATGCTACTCTGTGGGAAATTGCTGAAGAAGAGCGAATAGCCTTTGAAACCAGACATAAACTCTCTGATGGTAATTTCATATATTTACATTGATATCCACTGTTTTAATATAGATTGTTTTTTTAGGTTTTGTTCCACAGTCCAAAACTCAAACCATACATGATTTCGCCCTCCTCGTCCCGACCACTAACTATCCTCCGTCCAGTCACGACACAAATGTTATTGCTCTTCAAGTTGCAGGTTCAGGTGTATGAACTTTCTCTTCTCGTAGCTTTGAATGTCCTGACGCAAAACTCAAAGAAGGGTAAAGCAGAAAGAGGACACGAACATATCTACCTCTATACTATCGAAGTAAAATTCAACAATGGGTCAATCATCGAAGTTCCGGCTGGATTGACATCTTTCAAAACCGTTGATTCAAACCCTCAAATTCTGAATAGCGATACACCCAGAATTGTATCATTTACGGCTAACTTCACGCAAATTGCTTTAATGCTGTTAAAGGATCTTGAGAATCCTCTGAACATCTCCTCGGATATTGAAATTACACTACCACACGGCGGTCATGTGGAACAAGGTCAGAGATTCGATTTATATGTGCATAATCTTTCTTATAATATCCCTTTCTGGTGCACAATATCTCAGGCTCAATTCTCAATCTTACCTTCACTTCAAGTGAACTACAAGGTATTCCTGACGCCGATCGAGCAAATCACACTATTCTTTTTTCATCGCCTTCACTCGGCCTGCATGTCGAGAGTCAACATCGCCACGTTGAAACGTTGTTCCCGGAATTCAATGTTCCTACCGAAATCTCACCAACTACACATCTTAGATGTCATCACTTTGCCACTTCCAACGACTCTGAACACTCTAGCTTATGTTACAATGACGACTCTACTGGGGACAAATGTCAAAAACAGGATTGGAGCATATCCACTTCCGTACCCCTCAAGATACCTAAAGTAATCCTACCCTCGTTCGACATGTATTATCAGTCAATCGAGGCTAAAATCTGGGTCACATTAGAACTCCAGTACATTCCGACTCAAGACCTACTCAACAACAACGAGAATGATCCTTGGATTCCGACCATGCAAACTTCATCCGTCGAAGAACTAAAGTACTTTCTGATTGCCACAAATAACATCCCAATTATCATTCATTCTCGCACTCGGAAACCAGATTTCCAAGTAGCTCACTACCTATCTCCAGACGCTCGTCAGCCGATTTTCGTCGATCCTTGCATGGCGGATAAACTATCGAGATTATCTTTGAAAGAGCGTGATACGTTGGCCCCTATAAGCACGCCTGTTATCAACAAAAGCACGGACCAAATCGTTAGAAATCGGTATTATTCTCATTCTCTTCATTATGTGGGAGATACATGGCAGAGAAAGGTATTGGATAAGGGGTTGAAGGTCGATATAGGAGAGAATGGTCAATGCGGTTTCTCTACTCCTGCGCGGGCTCAAGCCGGGTTTATGGTTTAGTTACGTGTAATATGCCCTATAATAGAAAGGTCAGACTAAATATACGTACTTTGCAATTCTCGTATACAAACCATTCTTCATTGTGTATATACTTCAAGGTACATACTATTATAGCTCTGGATTCGTCAACATTGACGGAAGGTGTAAACTATAATCTAACGGACGTAGCAATAAACTTAAAGTCCCTGATCGACGGATGCTGGTATGTTCATTTCTTTCACGGTGCCATTTGAACACTGTACGAACTATTAAATTTGACGTGAACTTGATTCTGTCGGAAAACGTAGAGCGAATGCTTCCGCAAACCAACTCTCAATTCGAAACAGCCGCGTCTCCGAAGGGTAGATCACTGGCAGAATCCATCAATATTCATCTCGGAATCGACGGCTTTCCGTAGGCAACACGTACTTAACAATTATGAGCGGCGATGATTGATTGATTGTTTTATTCGTGATCTCCGAATTTGAACCCCGCTAGAACGCAAGTCTCCAAGCTCTAAGCTCCAAGAACAGTCCCAGTCAATCTTTAGTCAATCTGCCCAGAAAATCCTTTGACTCCTTTTGCGGTTGAGACTCTAAAAACTTTAAAAATATCTTGATATGGTTTTGTTAAGTTTCTGTTTTCTCAGTAGGTGATGCAATTCAGCAATCTCCTTCGTCAAACTTTCGCTATCCCATTTGGACACTGTAAAGCACTGGTGCATCCCCTGGTGCATCAGTATGATACGCAGCGATTGCAGGGTCAGCACAACCCAGTCTGAGCTGTTGGAGGGATGAGGGTAAATTTTAGATAAACCGAGGTCGGTCCAGAATAGAAATTGATGTAAAATTCTATGCTAATCTCAACTCATTCATTTTTCACTATACACACCCGGTGAATAGTTGAAGCACTTTTTGTCATTGTGGGATTCTCCATCTCAAATATTCTCACCATACATACATATATTAAACGATCCCGTTGACTCATTTTAGCAATCCTTGGCTCGTTCAAAAACATGCTACGCGCACTATGACTCTTTTTACATCACTTCGTTATCCTGGCGCTGATTCTGGGACGAATTCACCATTCTCGACATCTCCGGCATGCAAATCGCAATTTCTTACGCCGGTATGACCGACCGTGAACAATTATATCTCCTCGTGGATCACAATCATCCGAGTCAATACCTATTTCACGCTGCACTTCTTTATTTCGTGCTTCCAATACACTGTTTAATTCAGGTAAACAAACTTCTGTAGCGCCATTAAATTGACAGTGATCGAATTACCTGATTGGCGTCATCGACTCCAGCACAGTTGAGTTGGTGACAAACGCGATCAATACCCGGATGGGAGCATAAGTGAGTCCGAACCAATGCTTAGCGATACACGTTGAACATATATATCCTCCCTAGGCTACATATTCTCGTCTAACCGTTTGCGCTATCAACCATGAAGTGTTCTTCAGGTTTTTGGTCGTGCTCGTTATTTGCTTTCTTCTCCATAACTTACGCTGTCACTGTTGAGCCTCTGGATTTGAATACTTGCAATATTCAGGCATGGGTTCGTGCACCTGATTTAGAGCCAGGAGAGATTATTCCCGGACAAGTCAAAGTCCAGACTAACGGATTTTGCAATCCCATTTCCGAGTATTCACTAGTTTTACGCTTCAAAGAAAGAATCTGGGCTAAAATTCCGTATTTTAAATCATTCTTAAATTTGCTGGTTTTCATCTATAACCGTTTGTCTTTTCCTATTCTTTAGGAAGCCAGGGGTCATCTTACCTGAACGGCCGCAGCCGCAGTCCAATTCTGGATACAACAACCTCTCAGCAGACGAATGGAGAGTAGAATGGAACAGCGTGCTCAAAGTGGATTCATTTTTGTCCAGATATTCCTTTGGATTATCATGGGGCGAATATGCCAAACAAATGAAGGATACTAGCCTGTGGGAAATCGCTGAAGAAGAGCGAATAGCTTTCGAAACCAGATATAAACTGTCTGATGGTAATCTCCTAGAACATTGATATTCACAACTGTTTAGACTAATACCTTTTTTTAGGTTTGATTATACCGTCTAAAACTCAATCGATACATGATTTCGCCCTCCTCGTCCCGACTACTAATTACCCCCCGTCCATTGCCAATGATCACAATATTATGTATTCTTCTACAAATGTATGAGTTTCCTCTTCTCGTAGCCCACAAGTGACCCAACAAAAAAATATTAGGACCACCAAGCAGAGAGAGGACACGAACATATCTACCTTTATACCGTCGAGGTAAAATTCAACAATGGATCAACCATCGAGGTTCCAGCTGGATTGTCATCTTTCAATACTGTCAGCCCAAACCCTCAAATTCTGGATAGCGAAACACCCGGAATCGTATCATTTACGGCTAACTTTACACAAACGACTTCGATGAACCTAGAGAATCTTGAAAATCCTCTGAATATATCTTCAAATATTGAGATTACGCTACCACACGGCGGTCATGTGGAACAAGGTTAGAGATTTGATTTATATGTGCATAGCCTCTTATCTCGGATCTCCCTTTCTGGTGCACAATGTCTCAGGTTCGATTCTCAATCTCACGTTCACCTCAAGCGAACTACAGGGGATTCCTGACGCCGATCGAGCAAATCACACCATTCTTCTTTCATCGCCCTTCCTGATCCTGCAGGTCGAGAGTCAACATCACGTGGAAATGTTGTTTCCGGATTTGAATATTCCTGCTGAAATTCGGTCAGCTGCACGTCTTAGATGCCATGGCGTTGCCACCTCCAACGACTCTGAACGCTCTAGCTTATGTTACAATGACGACTTCAATTTTACTGGGGACAAAGATCAAAAGCCGGATTGGAGCATATCCACTTCCGTACCCCTCAAGCTACCTAAAGTAATCCTACCCTCCTTTGACATGTATTATCAGTCAATTGAGGCTAAAATCTGGGTCACGTTAGCACTCCGGTACATTCTGACCCAAGACCTACTCAACACCAACAACGAGAATGATCCTTGGATTCCGACCATGCAAACTCCACCCGTCAAAAATTCAAAGCACTTTCAGAGTTTCAGTAAAGACATCCCACTCATTATTCATTCTCGCACTCGGAAACCGGACTTCCAAATAACTCACTACCTATCTCCGGACGCTCGTCAGCCAATTTTTGTCGACCCATGCACTGCGGATAAACTATCGAGATTATCTTTCAAAGAGCGTGATAGGTTGGCCCCTACAAGCACGCCTATTATCAAAAAAAACACGGACCAAGTTGTCAGAAACCGGTATTATTCTCATTCTCTTCATTACGTGGGAGATACATGGCAGAGAAAGGTTTTGGATAGGGGGTTGAATATCGATGTAGGAGAGAATAGTCAATGTGGTTTCTCTACTCGTGCGCAAGCACAGACCAAATTTATGGTTTAGTTACGAATACGTCACGGAAAAGACGGACAGTACGTACATATACTGCTCTCGTACACTAGAGCGAAGTCTTCAATGTATATAATTAGAAGGTACATACTAGGTCTGGTTTAGTAACTTCGTTAACATTGGCTGTATCGGAAAGCTTAAGGGTAAACTATCAGCTAAAGGATATTGCAATAATCTTCAAGTCCCAGATCAATGCACGCTAATAATGTTATCTTCACGACGCATCTTGGACACTTAATGAACTATCATGATCAAATTCGACGTAAGCCATTTCGGGTTAGTACATAATTCAGATTCGGTGTGACGAAAACGTGGAACAAATGCTTCCGCCAAGTTCTAACCGACTGAGTCTCAAATCTCAATTTGAAACAGCCGCGTGATCAGAATTCTTTTCGACGGTTTTCATGAGACTACATGCAACAATTACTATGAGCAATTGTCTTATTGGTAATCGTCGACGTCTCCGGCATGCGATCTTTTGCGCAGACTCGGATATAACCTCAGGCTGTCTTCAATCTGTGAGTTCAACTCCGGCCGAGTCATATTAATAAATAGGCATCTAAGGCTTCCCCATTTGATTGCAAGTTTCATATTGTACTTTTTTTTCTTGCCATCTCGAGCGCTAGTAATTGAATCATCTAATTGGATTTGGCACGCATATGGACATCAAGTTTGATGTGAAGTGCAACCAGCACTCAGATGAGAGCGCGAGAGTCTAAGCATGTGACCTTCACTCAGCAGTACACGATGGACGTATATATACGACCTGACAAGGCGACATGCGAAATTTTGTCCAATCATTCACACTACCAACCATGAAGTATCCTTCAAGCCTTTGGTTGTGCTCGCTATTTGCTTTCCTTCCCATAACTTGCGCTGTCGTTGTCGCTGAAGAGCTTTCGGGCATGGATAATTGCGATATTCAAGCATGGGTCCGCGCACAGGATTTAGCGCCAGGAGAAATTATTCCTGGACAAGTCAAAGTCCAAACCAATGGACCTTGCGATGCCATCTCCGAGTATTCATTGGTTTTACGCTTCAAAGAAAGGATCTGGGCCAAAATTCCGTATTCAAACTTTTTGCATTCACTGGTCGCTATATATGATATTGATATTTGTTAAAGAAAGCTAGAGGACAAATTACCTGAAAAACCTCAATCACGGTTTAAATCTAAATATCACAATTTTTCGATAGATGGATGGCAAGTGGAACAAAACAGTGCTCTGCAGGCGGCCTCAGGACTTGGATTAATTGAGATTTCCCGGGACTGTTCATGGAACGAATATGAAAAAAAAATGAGGGATCCTACCTTGTGGGAAATTGCTGAAGAAGAGCGAGTAGCTTTCGAAATAAGACATAGACTGTTCCATGGTGAATCCCAATACGTTATTACGTTATTATCGACTGTTCCAGAATAATTTACTAGTTTTTTTTTTTTTGATAGCCCTTAACTCTTACCCTGAAAACCAATTCATACATGATTTCGCTCTCCTCATCCCGACTACTAATTATCCTCCGTCCATTGACCAGGATACGTATCCTTTCATGGATGTACGAACGTTCCCTTTCCTATAGCGTTTAAGAGACCTAATACAGCAATGCACAGGACCTGGAAGCAGAAAGGGGAAACGAACAAATTTATCTTTATACTGTCGAGGTGATATTCAACAACGGGTCGATCATCGAGGTTCCAGCTGGCTACTCGTCATTCAATACTGTTGGCTTAAACTCTCAGCGGGCTTCATATAATGACCCATCGGAAAATATATCATTTACGGCAAACTTTACACAGACGCCTCGAATGAAATTAGAGCCTTCTGAAAATTCTCTGAATATATCCTCCGATATCGAGGTAGCGTTTTCACACGGTGGTCATGTGGAACAAGGTAGGATATGTTTTTAGTGTGTAGTATGGTCTCTCTGATGTCCCTTTTTGGCGCACAATGATTTAGGCTCGACACTCAATCTCACTTTCACCTCAAGTGAACTACGAGGGATTCCTGACGCCGATCGAGAAAAGCATACCTTCTTTCTTACATCACCATTTGTTGATCTGCTTGTCAAGAGCCACCATCGTCGCGTGGAAATGCTATTTCCGGAGCTGGATGTTCCTGCTGAAATCCGGACATCCGTATTTTTTAGATGTCATCACTTTCCCACTTCCAACGACTCCGAGCACCTGAACATGTGCTATGGTAATTTGGGGGCTTCAAGGGACGAATTTCGAAAACCGGATTGGAACACAACTACCTCTGTATCTCTCGAAATACCCAAAATAATTTTACCCTCCTTTGACTTGTATTATCAGTCATTGGAGGTTAAACTCCGGGTTATGTTAGGCCTCAAATATGTTCGAACCCAAGACCTACTGGACAACAGCAACGAAAATTATCCTTGGACTCCGATCACGCAAACTTCATCCCGCGAGAATTCAATGTACTTTGAGGTTTTCTTGAAAGAACTTCCAATCACCATTCATCCTCGCGCTTGGAACCTACCGAATTCCCAAATAACTCACTATCTATCTCCAGATGCTCGTCAACCTGTTTTCGTTGACCCGTGCAAAGCTGATGAACTGTCGAGATTATCTGTGGAAGAGCGTAACATGCTGGCCCCTCTAAGTAAGCCTGTTATCAAGAAGGGCACTGACCAGGCCGTCCGAACTCGATATCATTCTAATTCCCTTTATTATGTGGGAAATACTTGGAAGAGGAAGGTTTTGGATAGCGGATTGAAGGTTAATTTTGGAGAGAATAGCCGATGTGGTTTCTCCACTCATGCTCAAGCTCAAACCGGGTTTATGGTTTAATTACGTGTAATCTGCCTTATAAGACAAAATGTTCAATCTGTTTGTTCTACCTCCGACTATATATTCCCGTTCATACGTTCAAGTTTATGCATGCGCAACTCTGACTATTAATCCTCGTAGAAATGATTTAATTCGCCAAGAAAAAATATGGTTGACTTTCGCTTAACATGTTTGCCTAATGCCCCATTTTTAAGAATAAAAGGAGATTCATTCACGTTGCACGAAGCTTTTGACCGAGGTCGTGGAATTTGATCCGAAATGCTTAGCCGCGGTTGAACTTGAAGGAGAAACGGCCAAGCGCCGCCGACGCAATTCCTTTGTTCTTCGTTCCACAACAACAATCTCATCGATAACACTCAAAGTCTCAAGCAATTGTTAGATTCAACTGGTAATGTGGTAATATATACAACTAATAAGTGATGGACAGGTTTTTTTAACTACTCGTCAGACTCGTCATCAAAATCACCGCCTTCCATATCCATTTCCATATTTTCACCGTCGAAATGTAATCCTCGACTCTTGGGGACAACGGTATACCCTCTCTCGCTGCTCTGTCAATATACAAATCAGCAATAGTTCGGTTTATCCCCTGCCATAATCGTCCGTCATGTCCGAGGACATATACAGGTCGTTGCGAAATTCTGAACAAAAAGGTGCCGATAGGAACGCGGTAGACGATGGGAATACTGGAGTCCCCAAGGTCGAGCTGACGAAGCCGAGGGAATACTGGCGGGAACGGATGGTTCAACCTCGAGATTGCATCTGCTGAAGGAGCTTGGAGGGTCATACCCAAACATGCTAGGGTACGACAACATCTTCCGTAAAGCAACGTGTCCTCAAATGCTAGCGGATTTAATGTGTATAGCTCCACATTCTCCCAAGTCTCACGACTTCTCAAGAGTATTGCTAGGTGTTAGCGCATAGTAAATTGAAATCGAGGTTAGGTAACGACAGGCCAAGAGACCTTCAACGGCGGACCACGAGACCACGGGTGGTCCACCGCCTAGGAGGTACATGCCACGAGTTCCGAGCGATAGTTCCGTTAACCTCGGGCAACAACCCTCAATCAACTGTAAGAATTCCTTCAAATCATCCAGCTCACCGTTTTCAACATTCCAGCTAAAGACAGATAGAGCTGAGAGATCATAGATGCGCAAGAAGTTGTCGTAAAGAGCTCGGGGCATGCCACGGTATGAGAAGTCGCGCAACGACGTGAAGTATCTTTGCCTGTTAGATGGTGCATGCTGGATGGGATTGAGTAGACTGGGAAGGGAACATGAAGAAAACCCGACATAAATGTCAGAAAGATTAGGCATTCTTGAGAGACATTGGATGATGGGTGGCAGAATCAAAACGGTTGGAATTTGAACTTGTGTCAAGGTGGAGGAATAGGCGTTCAGAAGATTCGTGAGTATTTGAATTTGTGGCGAGACGATTTGGATGTTATTGGGGAGTCCAAGCTGAAAGTATTGCAGCTGGAGGACACGAGAGCTCAAGACTTGACAAAGATTGAATAGGTATGGCACGGGGGATATCCAGTAGTTGGAGGGCCAAGTTGACAAGTGAAGGGACAAAGAAGCATGAGAGATTTATTAAATCTCGATTCGAATTGGCCTTCCATCTCAATGATTTGAGATTTGCAAAAGGATACGCTCTGTTGACCCCCGCCATTTCGGATAACTTGTTTAGAATGGGAGTGTAGCGACCATCTACGTCGAGTGAATAAACTTCCCTTGCTGCCTGCTGGAAATAATACCAGTTGTTATTGGTTGGTCTATACACAAAAGACTGCCATAGCAAACTATGAGATTGCAGAAATGATTTGAACGTCTGGCTGAAGACTCACGTATACACCGTTGATTTCGCTTCTCTCTCCAAGCCTATCCAAGGCCCGCTCCAATGGTGTTTGACTGTCGTTGCCTCGGATGATGGCTTGGATGATGAGATGGGGGTCCGCGCGATTTTGCATTTTGATATTCAAAGGGGCTAAGAAAAAGTGGGGCTATGTTTCAAAAGTGTTTGTGCTTCTCCTGGCAGCAGATCCCTCTTTATATAACGAACGCTTCCTCATGTCCACAACACATTTGTCCTCGTGATGTCCACAATACATTCGTTTTTTCTAATGTCCTCGTTGATATTATTTCCGTATTATTTCACCGACATCGATACAAGGAGAGATTTTGTGCCTACGTAGGACTGGCAAGTATCAGTTTATGGACAAGAATGCAAGTGTCTCAGCAGTGATTTAAGAGACCGGGTCAAGATTCCAGACCGGAGGCTTACCTTGGTTGTTAGATGAAGAATGTCCACGAAGGTTTAGAGAATGATGTTAGAGAAATGTGTCAACAGCAGTCTATTGTCATTGTGTTTTATCCCAACTAGCTCGAACCAGCAATGTAAAGCTAACGGCCCAACGGGAGAAGCACCATGAGCAAGTAACAGCCGATGCACCAAAAGATAGAATTCTATAAAGATTAATTGATTTAGCAAAAGAAAGATATACTACTTAAAGCATAAAGCTGGAAGAATGGTAACAATCTAAGCAAATCTAAGCACTTTTCTAGCAGGACCTGCATATAAATTGTTAGAAAAAAGTAACCAAACACTTTTTAGGAACGCAAGTTACATCACATATAAGCATTCATGCGATGCAACCGGCTAGAACACCATCATATGGATGCGTGCAAAAATCACTGCAAAGACCTTCTACTAGAGCTTCTATATCCGCCATCACCTCATCTGCGTTTTCATCGACCCTAATATCAAAAAAACCACAGTCGTCCATAAAGATTACATGAGCCTTGGTTTTCCGGTGGTCAAGTTGAACTTGCCAAACGCTCGTTACCGGATTCGCCTGGTGTATGTCCCGGAAACTTGATCGACTGGATATACCGTCCGAGTATTTACATAAGAGGCGATAAAACAGTAGTGCGGAAGAAATAACATTAGTCAATTCTGTTGTTCCATTGAGGCGGTCAATTTTTCTGGATGTGATGTCGTATTTGAGGTCAGGAATGAGGGAATGGAACGACGAAGTGTTTATGTCCGGTTGTTCTGCCAAATCCCACTTCCTATACACATAATTGGCTTCATTAATGATATCTCTCTCGATACGAGCGGTCAAGAGTACATCCGGGACTGCAATGAACCGTTCATGGCTGCTATATTGCCAGTCAACAATCGCAGCAGGATGATAGTATGCGGAAGGCCGATTCTCGATATTCGACTCGAGAAACGCATTCATTAGTCTGACAACATCCGCGACGAAGCACTGGATGAGAGCATCTCTTGCAAGCTTGTCTTCGTCATTGTCGGCTCTTCCATGGTACGCATGTTCATCACTCTCACCAATGTGCACACCACCCTTGCTTTCCGATATCAAAAGACGTCTGCCGGATGGAATATGATGAAGCACTCCGCCCCAAACCGTTTCGTATCCATTGACTCCACCAGACCAAACCTCGACTTCGGGAAAGAAACATCGCAAGCGATAAAGGAGATCGGCAGATGAGACTTGTTCATATAATTGTCCGATTAAAGTTCTGTTCGAAGGCGAATCCAGATACCCGCAATCAGTTTGGTACAGCATCTTCTTCAAGTCAAGTTTCATTGCATTTGTGGTGAAAGAGTTAAACGTCAGAGCATAATTGAGGTCACTATCGCTTGTGGCAGGGCTCCAAATAGACTGGATGGCTTCTGTTTCGATGTTTTTGGAGTGTATCTGTTCGTTAATATAGTCTAATATTTCCCTTGGAAGCCGTTTAGAATAAGGAAACGACAAGTTGATCTCGTGCAGCAGAGAAATAGTCACATCGGGCTGGGTTATGAGTGGACGAACGACGGATGTAAATGGGGGTGCGAACATGTAATGATCCTCATCACTATCTTCCAATGGTGGTGGTGGTGTTATAGCACCTGACAACTTGTTGTATGCATCCATCATTCGAGGATGTTTCAAGGCAATTTTTGTCGTTGATAGTAAAAACTTGGGGCCTGGGAAAAGTATGTGACACAAACGTGACAATCGAAGAACTACACGTGATCTGACGCGTTTCTCGTTTAGCAACATCCATGAGCGTGAAAGATTCCTTTGTTTATATATTATTCCGGTAAGATTTTAGCAGACTTAGCCCGAATTCGCAATCACTGACATCTCAGACATATGATACTTTCTCATAGGTCAAACTCTGTCAAACTTCAGATAGCACTTCTTGATCTCGTCAGGAGTTATAAATTGATTTGTATACTGGAAGTGGTTTAACTTTAATCTCGCTAAACATACTTGCCTCAATCCCATTTTTAAAAGGAAGATGTTTTCGAAATTCACGTTGCGCGAAGTTTTTTGACCGAGGTCTTAAAATTTGATCCGGAACACTTAGCCGCGGAACATAAAGGAGAAATAACTAAGAAGCCTCAAGCGCCGACACAATTCCTTTGTTCTTCACTCCACAACAACAATCTCATCGATAACATTCAGACTCTTAAAGAATTGTTCAGATTTAAACTGGTAATATATACAATGTATAAGTGATGAACAGTTTTTTTTAACTACTCCTCATCAGACTCTTCTTCCGAACCGTCGCCTTCCAAATCCATCTCCATATTTTCGGCGTTGAGATTCACCGTATAAATGTACTCCCGCACTCTTCGTGATAAGGGTCTATTCCTCGAGGCTGCTTTGTGTATGTATAAATTAGCAATGGTTCGGTTTATTCCCTGCCATAATTCTCCGTCATAGCCCTCTACATACACAGGCCGTTTTGAAACTTTGAACAGGAACGTGCCGATGGGACCGCAGTAGATGGAAGAAATATTGGAATTCCCAAGGTCGAGTTCATGAAGCCGAGGGAGTACTGCCGGGAACGAATTGTTTAACCTCGAAACTGCGTCTGCAGAAGGGGCGACGAGGGTCATTCCTAAACTCGTTAGATGGGAACAGTACCGTCCGTAAAGAAATATGTCCTCGAGTTCCAGCGGTCTTAAGGTATATAGCTCTACTCTTTGCCAAGTCAGGCGGCTTTTCAATAGTGTTGCTAGTTGACGCTTGTCGATGTCCACTCGGGCATAGTAAAGCGAGATCGAGGTAAGATAACGACACTCCAAAAGGCCGCGGATGGCGGACCAACCGACGACCGGTGGTTCACCCCCTTCTAGCAAGTACATGGCACGAGTTCCAAGCGATAGTTCCGTCAGCCTCGGGCAGCATCCCTCAATTAATTGTAAGAATCCCTTTAAATGGCTAACTTCGCCGTTTTCAACGTCCCAGTGAAAGACAGATAGAGTTGAGATATCAAAGGCGCGGAAGAAGTTTTCGGAAAGAGTTTGGAGAGTGCCGTGGTATGAGAAGTAGCGTAACGAGGTGAAGTAACCACGTCTGTTAGACGGAGCATGCTGGGGCGGATCGACTAGACCAGGGGTGGGACATGAAGAGAACCCGACATGCATTTCAGAAAGGTTAGGCATGTTGGAAAGACACTGGATGATGTATGGGGTGATGAAGGCGGTTGGGATTTGGACTTCGGTCAAGGTTGAGGCATAAAAGTTAAGGATGTTTGCCATCGTTGGAAAGACTTGTGGCGCAACATATTGAACGTGGTCCGGGAGTCCAACTTGAAAGGATCGTAACTGAGAAACGTTGGAGATTAGAAGTTGATAAATGTTGTGTAGGTACCATGGCGGTATGTCTGGGAGTTGCAGGGAAATATCGACCAGCGTTGGGACGATTAGATTCGACATGTCAACTAAATCTTGACTCGATCGCGCCGACCATCTCAAATGTCGAAGGTTTGGGAATGGGAACGCTCCGCGGGAGCCGACCATGAAGCAGACCATTTGCAAAATGGAGGCATAGCCTGGTTTAACGTCCAGGGAAAGAATATCCCCTGCTAATTCCTGGAAAGATTGCCATTGTCTATTGTTTGGGGGATTGATGAATGACTAATGAAGGGGCGGAGTTAGCGTGCAAGAGAATCAGGGAAAGTAATCGGTAACTAACGTAAACACCGTCGATTTCTCGCCTTTCTCCAAGCCTGTCTAGTGCAACTTCAAACTGCCGCACTTGTTCATCCGCCCTTTCGAGGCGGGCAATGACACTGGGAGCAGCGTTCATTGTTGGGGTTGCTTGGAATGATTGCATTATTTGTATCTAGCGTTGGATGATTGCGAGTAGAGAAATGGGAGGCGGGTTGAATAAAAATGTTGCTGACCGTTATTGAATGTGCATATCGCTTAAATATAATGGAGGATACACCGTGTGTCCATAATTTACTTGTCCTTGGAATCAATTATTGTCCACGTTAACAATACGCCCGTGTTTTCCAAAGTTAGGAACAAGAAAATATTTAGGTCTTAATGGGAAAGAGGAGTATATTCATGGACAAGAAACATAGCGTCCTGATTATGAGGATGTCTCATTTTACTTGGGGACAATTGCAAACAAATATAGTGTGAAACAACAAGTGATACCGAAATCAGAACGTTGCACGCCATGGTCCATGGACAACACGAACGCCGAATTGACTCCGGGCCTTTGTGTCACAGTGTGACGACATGTGGCATGTCCAAACGCTGCACTTCGGACTACTCCTACATGATAGTATGTAAAATTTGTTCATAGCTCACTCTTTGATCTCGATCCTTACCTTTGGTCATTCAGAATGCAAAATACATTTTGTCATTTCGGGTACGCGACCATTGAAATTCCGGATTCTAATGCATCCTGAGATGCTCGAGTCAACCAAATTATTAGAAGACCTTATTAGTCAACGATAGTAATGTAGTAGCACGTTGATCCAATGTAAACAGCTGGGACGATCCACTGCTTATTCGTCGCAACGCTATCTACTATTACCCGTCAAAGTCAGAAACGATGAGGGTGTGTCATCAAGGTGATAGCAAGGTCGCTCCTCCTCCCCATTATATCATACTGTTTGCCGTAATAGATTTCGACGGTTCTTGTTCAGGTACATGCAACGCAAGAACACATGCAACAACGACGAACGCGAAAATCCCTCTTTATAAATATTGCTCCGGCACGATTTGTTTCGTCTAAATTGTCAATCATCGACATTTCAGACATACGAGTGGCGCTTTTTTCGGCTGTGATAATCACACCTCATAAAGACAAACTCCAGATTTCGTTTCTAGATCTCGTACCCGAAAGATCGTTGTATATATGACATACAAGACAAGCTACACGCACATGTTCAATCTCTGTTTATGATCTCCAAACATATATCTACATTCACACGGCATGCGCATCTTTGCCTATCCACCTTCTTGGTTTAACTTGGTTAGTGAAAAATGGTTAACTCTTGCTGAAGATGCTTTCCCAAAAACCCGTGCTCAAAAATGCTTTTTGAGCCTAACGCTACGCGAAGCTTGTTGGAATATGAGTTACTCCTGTATATAGTAGCTAGTCACAGCGCTTATATAGCTTACACCTTTGTGTCCGCTACTTCATCGTCCTGGGATTCCAACAAAGCTTTTGACCGAGGTCTTAAAATTTGATCTGGGATACTTGGCCGCGGTCGAACTTGGAGGTGAAAATAGCTAATAAGAAGCCAACGCAGATCCAACTTGATCGAGCGTCGGGGAGTTTTGTGACAATAGGTGACATTCAAAGTCTCTTTCAATCATCTACATTACCGACGATGAGGCATCTTTCAGGTCTTCGGCTGCCCTCATTACTACTTTCTTTCCTTTCCGTAACTTGTGCTGTCACTGCAGAGTCCCCAAGCGAAAACACTTGCGCGTTACAGGCATGGGTTCGTGCACCGGATTTAGTGCCAGGGGAAATCATCCCCGGACAAGTCAAAGTCCTAACCTATGGACCTTGCGATCACATCTCCGAGTACTCACTCATTTTGCGCTTCAAGGAAAGAATCTGGGTTAAAATTCCGTAAATATTCTATAAATCTTCACCGATTACCATGCGTATGATCTTTATTTTTTTTTTCTTCGACGATAGGAAACTGGGGGTTATATTCCCTGAGAAGCCTCAATTAACGTTTAATCCCGTGTATGACGATTTGGATAATGACGATGACTCGTTAGACGATTGGACGACAAACCGAAACAGTGTGCTGAGAGTGGATCCCGATCCGGGCTTTGGTTTATTTGGATTTCCACGGGATCCTTCATGGAAAAAATATGTCAAAATAATGAAAGATTCAACCTTGTGGAAAATCGCTGAAGAAGAGCGAGTAGCATTTGAGACTAGATATAGATTGTCCGATGGTATATTTTAGAGACTTAGCTGTTCATTCTTTTGCACTAATTATCTTAGGTCTCATTTCACAGTCTAAACCTCGGTCCGCCGTACACGACTTCGCTCTCCTCATTCCGACTACTAACTATCCACACTCTACTGACCAAACTATGATTCCCTTTAATGAGGTACGAACACTCCTTAGTTTTTCAAAAACGGAAAGAGACCTGATGTAAAAAAAATTAAGGAATCCCAACCAGAAAGAGGACATGAACATATTTATTTCTATACTGTTGAGGTCAAATTTGACAATGGGACAACCATCGAGCTTCCAGCTGGCTACACATCGTTCAATCCGGTCGGCTCAAACTCGAATCTGGCTGGGGATCCGAATAATGATGCATCAGAAGTTGTGTCAATCACGGCCAACTTTACCCAAATGTCTCTGACGAATTCGGGCAAAATTGAGCATATTCCTTTGAATATCTCTTCCGATATTAAGGTAGAAATTCCCCACTCTCGTCAGTTGGAACAAGGTCAGGAGCTTTCCCTTTCCATATATGTATAAGCCTTTTTATCTACCCTCCACGATTTCTCAGGCTCAATGCTCAGTCTCACCTTCACCTCAAATGGTAAACTCAAAGGACTTCCTGACACTGATCAAGAAAATCATACTCTTATTCTTACGTCGCCATCGGTCAACATACAAGTTGAGAGCCGACATCTTCGCATAGAAACTTTATTTCCGGAGTTGAGTATTCCTGCTGAAATCCGGCCGACAACGTTATTGAGGTGTCACCACTTTCCCACTTCCGACGACGCTGAACACTCAACGTTGTGCGGCAACCGACCAACGTTTAGTCAAATTCAATTACCGGATTGGAAAAGGACTACTTCTGTACCTCTCGAGGTACCCAAAATAGCTCTACCCTCCTTCGACATGTATTATCAGTCGATTACAGCTAAAATCCTTGTCACGCTGAGCCTCAAATATGTTCAAGTCGGGGACTCTCTCGGGCTGGCATCCGGAGATAATGACGAATTTTATCCTTGGACCCCGTTCAAGCCTTTACAAAACCAAAACATCCAAAAGTACTTTCAGACTCTCACAGCGGAAATTCCGGTTACCATTCACTCTCGTACTCGAAAACACGATTTCGAGGCAACTCACTATTTATCTCCGGACGCTCGTCAGCCTGTTTTTGTCGACCCATGCACGGCTGATAAATTGTCGAGATTACCCGTGGACAAACGTGATTTGATAGTCCCTCTGAGCGAGCCTGTTGTTAAAAGGCACACTGGCGAGGTCGTCCGAGTTCGGTATTTTTACAATGATCGCTTTCTTTTTCATTATGTAGGGAATACGTGGCAGAGAAAAGTTCTGGATGATGGGGTAAAAGTCAATTTGAGCGAGAATAGCCGATGTCGCTCAAATTTCTCTACGTATGACCACGCTCAGACGGCTTTTATGGTCTAGTAATTACGTACACACATATGTATATCATGGCACCTGGGTTATAATTCCGAAAATATCGAATTTTCTGGAAACCTGCTATGAACCTTCTTGGAAATGGTTTAGCTGAGCTATCGAAATATGGTTTTTTTGAACTTAACGCTGCGTGAAGCTTTTGCCGAGGTCTTGAAATTTGATCCGGAATACTTAGCCGCGGCCGAACTGGCGCGAAAAATAGGTTCGGCGCAACCTTGTAAGTAACACGAGAGACGGATGGTTCAACGTGCACCGCGTCACGTTACACGACACGTACAACACGTTTTTCCTCATACCGGAGCCTTTTGTCTCAATCACGTATATAAAGCAAAGCCGATGATTTACAATAAAAAACTATTCTCCAGTTCTATCTTTATTTTCCAGAAACACAGTCGCTGGTTCTCTCTTTCCTCCTGGGGCGCGCCGCGCTTTCATGATCATCACAACATCTCTCAATCAACTGTAAGAATTCCTTCAAATCATTCAGTCCATCGTTCTCAACTTTCCAGCGACTGTTAAAGCTGAGAGATCAAAGTCGTGGGAGAAGTTGTCATAGAAGGTTCGGGGAATTCCACGACGGTATGAGAAGTCGCGCAACGATGAGAAGTATCTTCGTTTGTTAGATGGTGCATGCTGGGTGGGATTCAGGTTGAGTAGACTGCCAATCAGTCATCTGGTTTCGGCTCTGAAGCAACTCATTATATCATAATGTCTCCGGTAATAAATTTTAACGGTTCTCGTTCAGGAACATGCAACACATGGCAACAACCATGAGCGCGAAGATCCCCTTTGAAAATCAAATATTATTCCGGCACGATTTTAACCCGAATTGTCAATTATCGACATTTCCAAACATGCGAGTCGTGCTTTTTTGGCACAAATATGGCTTACTTTGCGGTAATCATACTTTCTTAAAAGGTCAAGCTTCAGGCTGAAATTTTTGATCTCGCGCTCAAACACATTTTTTTTGTTCGGTTGAGCTGGTAGCTTGATCGCCAGTGATAAAACTACCTGATTGGAGTCTTGGCTAGTGACTCATAGACATCATCACGTCCAGTAACAAGCGCAGCAACGCCCACATGCAAGTTCAAGTACCAAGTGGTTTGAACATTATTCCTCACCAGTGAGATACTTAATTGGAGTCATAAATGTTTGATGACAGGTACGACCAGGACTCATGTGGGAGCGTAACTGAGTCTGAACCTCACTCAGTAGTACCCCGATAAACATACATATATATCCTCACTAGGTGAAATGTAAAGTGACTTTCAATAATCTACATTACCAACGATGAAGTATCCTTTAGGTCTTCGGCTGCCCACATTACTTACTTTCCTTTCCCTTACTTGCGCTATCACTGCAGAACTCTCGAACACAGGTAACTGTGAGCTACAGGCGTGGGTTCGCGCACCAGACTTGGAGCCAGGAGAAATCATTCCCGGACAAGTCAAAGTTCTAACACGTGGACCTTGCGATCACATCTCCGAGTACTCACTCATTTTGCGCTTCAAAGAGAGAATCTGGGTTAAAATTCCGTATGGAAATATTCTATAAATTTTCATTGATCACAATGCGTATGATCTTGTTTTTTTTTTGGTGGTAGAAAACCAGGGGTCGTATTCCCTAAGAAGCCTCGATTAACGCCCAATCCCGTGTATGACGATTTGGATAATGACGGTGCCTCAATAGAGGAATGGATGATAAACCGAAACAGTGTTCTGAAAGTGGATCCTGACCCGGGATTTGGTTTATTTGGATTTCCACGAGATCCTTCATGGAAAAAATATGTCAAAATAATGAAGGATTCAACCTTGTGGGAAATCATTGAAGAAGAGCGAGTAGCATTCGAGACTAGATATAAATTATCCGATGGTAAATTCTTGAGACATCGGTGTTCATTCTTTCAGACTAATCTACCCAAAATATAGACCTCATTCCACAGTCCACTGTACACGATTTCGCTCTCCTTGTCCCGACTACCAACTATCCTCCCTCTATTGACCAAACTGTAATTCCCTTTAATGAGGTACGAGCACTCCCTATTTTTTTTCAAAATGAAAAGAAACCTGATGTGAAAATATCAAGGAATCCCAAGCAGAAAGTGGACACGAACATATTTATCTTTATACTGTTGAGGTCAAATTCGATAATGGCACAACCATCGAGCTTCCAGCTGGCTACACATCGTTCATTCCTGTCGGCTCAAACTCGAACTTGGCCAAGGATCCGGACAATGATACATCGGAAACTGTGTCAATCGCGGCCAATTTTACCCAAATGTCTCTGACGAACTCGGGTAACTTCGAGGTTACTCCTTTGAATATCTCTTCCGATATTGAGGTAGAAATACCCCACCATTGTCAGCTGGAACAAGGTCAGGAGCTTTCCTTTCAATTCATTCATGTATGAACCTTTTTATTTACCTCCCACGATTTCTCAGGCTCAGTGCTCAGTCTCACCTTCACCTCAAATGGTAAACTCAAAGGGGTTCCTGACGCTGATCAAGAAAATCATACTCTTATTCTTACGTCGCCGTCGGTCATCATACACGTCGTGAGCCAACATCGTCGCATAGAAACTTTACTTCCGGAGTTGAGTGTTCCAGCTGAAATCCGGCCGACAACGTTATTGAGGTGTCACCATTTTCCTACTTCTGACGATGCTGAATACTCCGCGCTGTGCGGTAACCAACCAACGTTTAGTCAAATTCAATTACCAGATTGGAAAAGGACTACTTCTGTACCTCTCGAGGTGCCCAAAATAGCTCTACCCTCCTTCGACATGTATTATCAATCATTTGAAGCTAGAATCCTTGTCACGCTGAGCCTCAAATATGTTCAAACCGGAGACCCTATCAAGCTGGCATCCGACGACAATGACCAAATTTATCCATGGATCCCGGCAAGGCCTCTACAAAATCAAGATATACAAAAGTACTTTCAGACTCTCATGGCCGAAATTCCGGTTACCATTCACTCTCGTACTCGAAAACCGGATTTCGAGGCAACTCACTATTTATCTCCGGATGCTCGTCAGCCTGTTTTTGTCGACCCATGCACGGCTGATGAATTGTCGAGATTACCTGTGGAAAAGCGTGATGTGATGGCCCTTTTGAGCAAGCCTGTTATTAAAAGGAACACTGGCGAGCCTGTTGTTAGAACTCGGTATTATCATGATCGCCTCTTTCTTCATTATGTAGGGAATACATGGCAGAGGAAAGTTCGGGATGATGGGGTGAAAGTTAATTTGAGCGAGAATAGCCGATGTCGCTCAAATATCTCTACTCACGATCAAGCTTTATGGTCTAGTAGCAACGTGCATATGTCATGGCACCAAGCACAGGATAGGCAGGAGTTATAATTCGTAACATGTTCAATTTCTTTGAAAAAACCTATATCTATCTTAAGCTTCGTATATTTGAAGAGATACATTCGGTTTGGAAGCTCGTTTGATAGTAACACCAACGAATACGTCTACGATAATAGGTGAATGAAATTACGATAGTGAACAAGTTCAAAGATAATCTAAATACATATGATCAATGATCATTCTGCCGTTCGCTATTCCAATAAATTGAGATCCTCCAATCGATTATTTCGAGAACTTGTTCTATATACCTGCATCATATACGTTCAGATCCTTAGAAAATGCAAGTCTACTAATATTATGCTGAAAAATGTTGGAAAAATGGTGTTGATTAACGCCTATGTACAACTTTGGTACAAGGGAGCGCTCGGCTTTTGCCGGCTTGGAATTCCAGACTCCGATTGAACGCGGCGCCGCGAACGGCAACTATTAGCCTTGTCTTTTCTGTGTCGACTGTATAACGACTGATCAACAAAAATGATGGCGACTGATTCTCATGCATCACAGGCAAAACAGATGTATAAATTCTCCCATCATGACACAATACACTCAGCTTCTTCTTCTTCACACTTCCGTTTGGCGTATGTTGCCTGGCAAATCTCATAATGCAACCCTTCTACAACATTGTTGAAGAAACAGCCCAAAAGTTTCGCCAATTCGGAAACGCAGCCTTACTTTTCTCGTTTGGCATATTTCTTTGCTTCTGTGTCGCTGGGTTTCTCACTTTTGTGAGCTCGGTCATTCTTTTCTTCGTCATTCCATTTGGCTTGTTCGTTGGCACGCCCATCTATCTCGCAGTCGTCTTTCTTGATTCGGTTGGGCGCCCTGTTTTTCGACGAACATTCGAGCCGCCGCCATTGACACAGGCACAGGCACAACCAAAATCGCCCGAATTACTCGCAGCTCCTGTAAAGAAACGACAACAGCATGGCTCTACCGCAAAGCTGGGAGATTCTAACCCTGCCACGAGTTCTCCTTGGAATCCAATAACACCTTTGAAATCGGCTTTTGGCCTGGGCGATACCCCTAGCCCATTCCTATCCGCCAACAATGTATCCCTTCCTCCAGTTCATTCCGAAACCCTGGACCAAATCAGGACGCCATTAATCATACCTGCAGAGCCCTTCGAAGCTTCTCCTAACGTCCTCGGGCTTAACCTTGTCGACTCCCCCATCACATGGAGAGTCGGAGAGAACCCGTTTCTTCGTGTCAACTACCTTGAAAAGTTATCCGACAAACTCATTGATCAAATCCTATCCTATCTCCCACGTTCCCACATTGGCATTCTTGCCCTTGTCTCTAAAGATTTGGCGTCCCGTTTCAGGTTTCGCAGAATCCATAGCGGAACTGAGTATTGCCCTCTATCCACGTTCAATGATATTTCGAGACGCCCACGATTAGGCGAACGTACCAGATGTTTAGTCGTACACAAATCATTTTTCAGACCGCCCATCACAACGCAATGGTTGCTTGAGGGTTCGGACCCAATTGTCGCTTATACAAGGTGGAAGAGTGTAGAGATGAAGAAACATAGCCTTTTGGCGACCGTATTCCAGTCGTGTCGGCGAATATCTTCTCTTACATGGAATGAGGCTCGTCTTCCCTTTCCACCTGCGCTTCTCAAAACTATTGAGTTGCGCTTGTATACTACGTTGAGACATTTGGATATCAGCGCTAAACATGGCCAACTCATCAATTATATAAATCGTCATCACAATCCTTCTCAACCCTTCCGGCTTACTTCTGTAGTCATCCGAGACGGGTTCAAGGTCGAAGCTATGGTTGCTATAGCAAAATTTCTTAGACTTTCCGCCGCGACAATTCGTCATATTCATTTCCAAGACAGTAATTTTGGTGGCTTGGGCATTCAAAATGAATTAGTACTTTTCGAACTTTTCAAAGTAAGCAAGAAATTTTTTGCAATTTCCATTCACTATATTAAACCCATTTAATTTTTGCTATTATAGGAACTGCCTCGTTTAGAACGCGTAAATTTTCTCCGTCCTTTAGATCTCGACATGGCACACATTCCTATCACCCACATGAGTCTCGAACGAGGACTTACATTAATTGTTCAAGATCCAATTATGACATATACTCCTTACATTCGTTTTGAATTCTTCTCTCCTTTAAGTCATGTTCTACCCAACTTGACCAATATGATATTATACCTCCCGGACCATGTTAATACCCTTGAAATTGACCGTGATAATACCCCACCACCGGCACCCGAGAGTTCTGAATCGGCGCACGTTCGTACTTTGGCCGAAGTCGTTTCTGCAGCTGTCAACCTCCGTGTATTCGCGTTTAACGCACCTGTGCCTGTTGTGCTGGAGCCGAAGGACTCCTCTCCCTCATTATTCATGCCGGAGGACGATACTGATTTGGCGGAATCTGATATTATCATTCGGTTGTCGTCCGGTTTATTAAAAGCTTTGCTTACAAAAGAAAAATTGGTTAGTTTGAGTCTTATGGCTCGAGTTATGACGCCACATCAGTAAGTTTTCTATGAAGGCGTACAGGTTCAGTTCGCGTCACATTAACTTTCTTTTTTCATAGGTTACAACAAATTTGTGAGAAACTCCATACACTTTCTCATCTTGCCGTATTCATGAGCGGCCAGTCAATTCACATTGTAAGTCCTAAAAAAACGTCGCCACAATATCAGAATCATTCAATCTCCTTTTTATTTAAACAGTCAAAATACTCTCAACATTTCACAAAATTACCGAAACTAATTGCTTTGGACGTTGCAATCCGGTCTTTTGATCAAACATGTCCATGTGGACACGAACAAGATACGCGTCTACCTCATTATCAAGAAGGCACAGCCATGGGTCGTCTGCTTCGTCGATTCCTTCCTCGTATCGACATGAACGGTCAAAAAATTCTAGGATCTGATACAAACAAGTATCTCAAAATAGTACGAATGTCGCAATTGGGTTGGCATTATACTAAGAACGACGAGCACGAGTATACTCTCAGTATGCTTACGTCATCAAAAGAGTTCGTTGACCAAGTTGAAAGGATGTGGGGTCCTTGCGAAATCAGCTTGTCACCTTCTTTTCCTTCGTCTGCTAGTAGCAGAGAATCTTTTGAGCAGCCGCCGCCGCCACCGCCGTTGCCTGCCGGTGGCGTAGGCTTACCTTCTCCATTGCCGACATTGTCACACCCGACAACGACAGAGTATTGTTGGGATTATACATCGGATTTATGGGTACGCTTGGAGAAAGAGGCTATGAGGATGGTTTTTAGTCCCGTTTCGTGGACGGAGTTTGTTCCCGAATCGGTTTTTGTACCCGAATGAGAATAGTTGAAGGGTGTGGAAGTATTTGGTGGGATGGATGTTCAATATTTAGTCTTCGTTTAGATTGTAAGAACAGTAATACTATTTTTAATGCGGAGGAAAGACTAATCAACGGAAGTAAAAAAATTTCCTCTGATAATAATGTGATTGGAAGCGAGGGATTTGGAGATCTGGTGTGAGGATGTTCGCTTGGAGAGAGTTTTGGTAAGATTAACGTTCAATTAAATCTCATCTCTTTTCCTTCTTTATTAAACTCCAAAAGAGAATTCGAAGTTATCCAATGAACTCGCCGACAAGGCCAGAGGAGAGGGGAGAGAACAAAACCTTAAGCCTCGTGATTTCATTATTATATATCGCTTGGAAAAACTGGAGGGTCATATGCCTCTCCGCTCCGAGTCAATGAATAAATGAAAAGATTTTTGCCAGTTATATTTTATATGAAGTGAAACTTTAAAAAGACCGTTGCACCCGGGTTCAAATGTTTTTATCTTCTTTCGGAATTATTCTACCACTCTTAGGCCAGTGTGAATACATTCCGGCCTTCTTTTTCTCATACAATACATGAGTAGCTGTATAGCCAATCTGGTTAAAGGATGGAGGGAAGTTAAGAAGTTTGCTATATCGTTGTTATGGAAGTTCGTGCCGGATGTCCTTCTATGGGGTTTGCTACCGGGATAACGTCAGTGTGGACGCCAGATGGCGTAAAAACGTCAAAGTGTCAATGCGTCGTAATGTGTATTTGTATTATATTCATATTCGCGTCGACCACATCATCGCTGGCACAAATCAGATTTTTGGTTTGGTTTGGTTTTTTATTTTATTTTACGCCTTCTTTTCTCTTTTCTCCCTCCTTTTATCTCAGCACACTCACTTTACTTGTTCTTATCAGAGATTCTAATTCCCGGACCCTTCTTAAGATTTTTTGCGCCGCGATCGATGGCGATGGCGAAGAATTTCTCAACTGATTGTTCCCATGATAATATTTATGTGAAAGGAACAGAATACATACAATAGATACACACACTGATACATACATACATACATGCAACCATGCTTACGGTGTCTTATTTTTCATAATCTCAAGCTGAAGCGAGAGACTCTTTTTTCTTCTTCTTTCTTTTGAATAAGACCTCTTCTGGAAGGGAGGTATTTGATTACGATTTGGGTAAAGGGCATCAACTTGGCTGTAAGTGTGGAAGAGGGGGTCGCATAAGTACTATAATAGCTTTGTGCGTTTCCTTTATGACGTCCCGTTCCGTTCGCCAATCACTTTTGCTTCTGATTTTTGAGGCTGCTCGTCTTCAGGGACTGTTCATTGGATGAAGCGAAGAGAAGAATGCTGAGAAGTTCGTCGACGTCGGTAAAACCATTTACGTACCACTTTCCAACCGATACCCCGAATGCTCATCCTCAATCCACAAAGTGAGATTGTCCTTCAATAGCTGCAAGATCCTGATGGAATCTGGAGCATCCTCTTCCGGAATATTATCCAAATTCTCGATCGCGGAATCGAAGGCGTACTTGGCGAGGTGACATGCCGAATTGGGGTTGTTCAGCTGTTCAAAGTAGAACACTGAGAAGTTTAGTGCTAGCCCGAGTCGGGTAGGGTCGGTTGGAAGTAGTTCGGAATCCGCAATGCGCCATGACATTTTATACCCTTCCAACGACTTGTCGATGTGGGTTTTGCGGGTTTCTGAGCCTAGAGGCGAGGTTTCTGCGAGATAGCGGTGATAATCACCTGTCCTGTTTTTGAATGTCAGATATGTCAGCATCTTCAACAAGAATACAAATACTGACATTTTGTGATAGAACACCTTCGCGTCTGGTGCTTTAGCTCGTGGTATGAATCGGTTATCGACGTGCTTCAGTACGCGATCACAGTATTTCTCCAATTGGGCCGAGATCGTCGATTTCGAGACTCGGATGAGCTGCAAAGATCTAGACTCTTTCGTTAACTGACTGTGCATTCTTATTTCCCGCTCCTCCAGGGCTGATACTGCACGCCAAGCTTTACGGAGGTTCCCCGTAACTGTTTTATAGGCGTTGGAAAAGAGCTTGCGCTCTTCAAAGGTTAAACAGTCGCCGGCCAGTGTCGGGTCGGTCTTATCTTGCGGTAGCAATGCGATTTGGTCCATGTACTCCAGCATATCTGTCAAAGGTCGCAGGTATCGTCAGCTTCTCTTCTCGTTGGACTGCTTTCAATGTAGTTAAGCGGAGTTTCGTACCGTCATAACGATCTGCTTGTTCTGCGACACGCGCAAGATAGGCAAATTGTTGTCGTTGCGAAACCATGTTTCGAGTAAGGAGATGGATGAGATGGATGAGAATGTGCTTTGGTTTTGAAAATGACCCTCGGTGAGTGTTCAATAAATACAATGGCCGTGACTGTTAATGAAACGTCTGGAAGCTGGGAGTGATAATAGCAAAGTTTGAATCCGTGAGGAACAGCTTGCACGGCCGCAGCAGACTTTTAATGAAGAAAACGATGAAATGATGATATTATGTACGTATGTGCGAAATGTATGGAGCTGGTTGATGATGCTTCAGATAGCTTGGGCGAAGGGTGAGTTCTGGCTCCTCGAGTGGGTTAGCTGAGGAAGGTGGAGACTCTGGGAGGAGGTCTAGGGGAGTCGGAGGAGGGTAGAATCTTGAGGGTGTTTAATCACCTACGAATTACTTTTTAATGCCATTCGTTGTTATTATGTGACGTTATCACTCAAGAGACGTCCCATATAAGGCAAGCGGTGGTCAAAATAGCAACTTTGTTTGTAGAATGAAGAACCGGACTCCGGGTGCCGAAGAAGGTCTGGAGTGGTGATAATAATATAACTGTATTACTACATGATCCTACTGTTTAAATCAATTCACGCACATGGGTGGAATGGCATGTCACCTTTTTCTCGCACCTTTTTATTATTTGCGGCTAATTGGCCCTTGCAGGACTTTGTTATCGATAAGCCGACGAAACCCTTTGCGCTTCCAAATTGATCCTAAACTTTGAGTCTGGGTCCTTCTAGAAGATGGCTGTTAATTTGCGCCTCCATTGACACCGTTTGACTGTGAATGTATCGTTATAAAAAGCACAAAAAGACAGCCGAAAATTCATAGGTGGAATGGTCATATCAGGGTAGTGACAGATGGAGGCTTTCACATACTGGACTTAGACCACGTGAAAGCACTAGTTTGAATAGTGGCGAAGCTAATGGAAGTATGATCCCGGTATCGTTAAACAAGTAACTTCTTTTCCTAAAAACCCGAGTATTCTTCGCTTCGACTCGCCCGTTAAGTTGGCCATACTAAGGAAATCAAATATAAAATGGGCACTTTTGATGGACGCAAAGTTGTCGCTAATTTTGAATCCTTTGTGGCGTGTGTTTTCTCACGATTCTTGGTGTATGAGCTGGCCAATCGATAGAGTGAAATGATGTGAGGGAGAACTTTTGTAGTACCTAGCACAAAAAATACACCGCTCGTGCACTTGTTTGGTTATAACTTTGTTGTCTCGTCACGGCGGTTTTGTTGCGCCGTTTTGGTCATACGAGCCGACGATAACAAGTTCTCACAACTTTTATCATTCACAATTTCGTGCTATAATCGGAATTGATGAAGCTTTAAAGATTACCGTATGAGAGGATCTGCTTACCAGAATATACTATTGTAGCCTCCTTGGGATTAGTGATTAAGGCACGAGCTCAGGTTTGAATGTGAATGAGTTTTAGAAGCCTGAGCAATACAAATTGGCTGCGGTCATGAGTGTATTATTCCCGAACTAGAACAATTTCGGAAAAGAGTCGTCGTCGCATTCAAAAAGTTTTGTCGCGAGGACAGAATAACGAGGCGTACGTAATGCTGGTGCTTACCTAATTGTGCCCGCGAAACCTTTTTTGTTGTCCTCGGTATGTCGACCAATTTCCAACATTATTCCACCGCTAATGACTGAAATTATTTGTTTTTTTTAAAGGTTTCAATGTTATCATCACATGCTTCAAAACGGAAAAGCTCACCGGGCTCCACGTCAGACGGAGCGCTGGTTGCAGCAAAACGACCTCGGGGCAATTCACCCCCTCCAAACACCCAGCAAATTGCTATTTCGAGTACTGGTGCCAATGACAGTAAAGCTCTTCTAAGAACTATACAGCGAACTAGTGGACTAGAGGCACCGATTGTGAGTTTGGCAGGTGCCCACTCGATGGAGATTACGAGCTGTAGGTTTGATCCAACTGGGGCTAACATTGCTGCCTGCAGCACGGACCGAAGTGTTTGTGAGTTTCTTATATTCATTTTGATTTTCTCCACGTATACGATATTGATTTCATTTGCAAAAGCACTGTGGAAAACCTATCCTCCAACCACCAACTATGGTCTTCTACCCTCTTTACACAAGGCTGCCATACTGGACCTGCACTGGTCTCTTGCCTATCCATTACTCTACACAGTCTCCGCCGACAAGACGCTTATCTACACAGATACAACAACAGGACAAAGAGCGCGGAAGCACCACGCGCACACTGGGATCATTAACAGCTTAGACAGGACGCTCGCTGGGGGCGGTGGACGTGAGCTAATTGCGACAGGTAGTGACGACGGCACAGTAAAAGTATGGGAAGGGGGTGACGAAGGCTCGAAAAACTGCGTCGCATCTTTTCAAGTTGGATGTCCCGTCACTGCTGTCTGCTGGAGCGCGGAAGGTGGCGTTGTTTATGCTGGTGCCGTAGATAATGAGATTCACGTACGTCCGTTTCGCTCGTCTTCATCTCACGCATGTTGGTCTCATATCAGACACGTGCTTCATATTCACTACAGATCTTTGACCTTCGTACTCAAACACAGCAAGCAACCTTGCTAGGGCACGTTGATACGCCAACTTCACTCGCTCTCTCGCCATCGGGTCACTACCTTCTCTCACCTTCATTATCTTCCAGTACAATCATCCACGATGTTCGGCCATTCTCTCCGGCACCGAATCGGATACATAGTATATTAACGGGTGCTCCTGCTGGCTTTGAGAACAGCTTGTTACGTGGTGCTTGGAGTAAGGATGACGGAGGACAAAGGGTAGGTGTTGGTGGGGCCGATAGAACAATCACCATCTGGGACTTCAAAAACGGGGAGATATTATACAAGGTTTGTAACGTTGTGCACCGTCTGAGAGTGTTGTCGTTCTCATACACGTAATAGCTACCAGGGCATAAGGGAACAGTGACATGCGTCGACTTCCATCCCAAAGAACCGATTGGTATGTTGTTTCTATTGTCATTTCGAAAAACAATGTTTAATATTCATTTTTACTTCCAGTGTTGACTGGTAGCAAAGACGCGACGATGCTATTGGGAGAAATAAACCCTGGTATTCGTGTGTAAGGTCTATAGCATGTAAGGCCGGTTCCGACGAGGTCGTAGCACTTTTCGGAATGTAACACTACCATATCGCGATGCTCTGGTGTTTAAAATTGTGTAAAAATATAGTACTTAAAAATGATATATATGATTTG
Source organism: Phallus indusiatus (assembly GCA_027605045.1). Lineage (NCBI taxonomy): Eukaryota > Fungi > Basidiomycota > Agaricomycetes > Phallales > Phallaceae > Phallus > Phallus indusiatus. Next base: position 248,137 of record JAQFWX010000004.1, read on the forward strand.
AATAAATATCAAAACTTTAACAATGAAAGAATACATGCTTCAAGAGATGTGACCTGGAATGATGGTCAAAGACATGTTAATACAGTCAGTGCTTAGTGCATCAAGCATTTAGGGTCGATCTCTTCACGAAAACCAAGGGGATAGGGTTTTTAGGGCTAGTCATTATTCTCATTAGTAAGAGCAAGATTAGATCGGATTGAAAAGAATCACTTACGTAGTAGTGATTATTTGTTTAGTGGGGAATAGCTTTCTGCGCTGCTCCAATTTGCTGAGTCCTCGAAAGTCTTCTTTATTCTTCAGCTCGACTCGGTAGAATTTAAGCAATAAAGACAGGAAAGCAACCATCTGAGAATTCGGCATCATGTTAGCGTTGCACATCCGCGTTGTCAATGAATTCAACTCTGATCTCAGTTTCTGAGAATCTCCGGCCTATGCAAGCTCGAGAGCCTTGTAGAGGAACATTAACACATAAAGACCCGTATACCGAAAATGAGAGAACTTTACCAGTTGAAAAAGGAATAAATGCATCGTGGTTGTACTCTCCCACAAACCGTGAAGGATCAAACTTATGTGGGTCTCGCCAATAACGAGCTAGAGAAGAAGTCAAAAATTTAACCGACACGAAGCGATACCACTCACGATTATAATGCAATCCAACCGTGTTTAGTCTGATTTCAGTGTTGCCCGGTATGAAGATGTGCTCAATTTCGCTGCCCGGCCCATGAGTAGGTAAAGTCATGTCGGTCTCCGTTTTTCTTGGTATTTCAATAACCTTGAAAGAATTTGAAATTAAGTTTCAGTACCTTTTGGGGTTTCTGAACCGGAGAGAACACGAACGGGTGGATATAACCTCATTGTCTCGTTTATGACTGCTTGAACATAGAATAGCTGACCGAAAGATTCATAGGTCTAAAGTTCAAAGAAAAACTCAGAAGACTGTTACAAGGAAGTTCAAACATTCTACAAAAAAGGTGACCTACGGGAACCGATTGACCTGGTGAGACGGACAATATGTGCTGACGAAGTTTTTCTTGTTCTTCCTGTTCTATTGCTAACAAACCGAGAATGAATGAAATTGTATGTGCGGTCGTCTAAACCCGATAAGAGGCCTGTGTTGGATGAGACTACAGAAAAGTCCTACTTCATGACCAGCCACGATGAAAATAAACATATTTCCTGAAGAGCCGGTATAAGATCACAAAAATTTAAACAAAAATAAGACCAACCAAGAAGTTCACTTTCGGATAATTGCTCATTTGGACTATCTTTTTCGCTACTCATGTTCGCAGCCACCATCGCGCTGAAAAGATCATTCCGCTCTTCCATGCCAACACCATTCTTTTGGTCTTCGATCATTTCTCTGAGGTACGCCTGATTTGATCACGGTATCGATATGGTAAGCGTAGCATAAAACAAATTCGTCTTTGGTACTTACCTTAAGCTCGTTGGCAGCCTCATCGCCCTCCCTCAACTTTTTAGACATCCTGATAACCCATCTGGGCAGGTATGCCAGCGGAATCAAATTCGAGGAGGCTTTCTGAAGTGCAGTCTTGAAACTCAGTGTATGTCCTCGAGGGATTTCGGGCTCTGTGGACGTGTACCATGACGAAGGTTGTCCGAATCCTTTTTTTCTCACACGTTAGCAAAGTTATTGGATTTGCTAGTAAATTGAGTTTACATACCAGCCGAACTAATGATAGCCAAGGCTAGCTGGAGATAAAACGATATTAGCCCCCAAATCAAATTAAGCAGGGGATAGTAATCACGACTTACAGGTAATGTCAATTCAGAAACGGAGTCGTTAACAAAGGCTGTAGCACTATCCTTTCCCCAGACGTCAAATATTTCAAAACTAAGACGAATACTTTCGTTCCAAATGAGTTTGTTATTTTTCTGTTGAAAAAGAGTGAGACTATCAAAAAAGATTAGCACAATACTGTTACGGATCACCTCGTTGAACGACGGAGCAACGATCTTTCGCTGTCTCCTCCATTCATCACCGTTCGCAGCAAACAAATTAGAACCAAAATACTGCAGTGTTGTGTAAACCTCCAAGTTTTTCGGAAGACGGGAAACTTCCTAAGGTATATGTAAATAGTGCTGGAGCTAAGCGTATAGAAGAAGAGGACTGACTTTGACAGCTAAAGCATCCGCCACATAGATATGGCACTTGAGAGTCGGGATCATTCCAACCTGTTTATATACCGGGATTAGACTGAAATCGATAGCATGTTTCACAAACTCCATCAGTACTGACCCAACTGATTATATCACGACCGTGTTTCGCATAAGCTACGAGTTGCATCAGTACAATGAGTCATTTGCAGTGATTCAAGCATCGAATGAAAAAGTCGTACGATTATGGCCTTCGTCAATTGATTCATGACGTGAAATGGAAATTCCTGGAATAGTAGGAAGAACCTACCGAACATAAAAAAGGATAAGGTAACAAGAAATACCAGGAGTGAAATGTTCATACCTGATGTCCTAAGCTGAGGCCAAATATCGCACGACGACCTGGAAGGTGTCTGTGTGACACGATTCAGTAGAGTCTGAAAAAGGAAGATTATAAATTATATACTTGATAGACCTTAGAAGCTTCCAATATCTGAACGCGATATCAACCGCGAACAAGAGCACAATTCCACCACCAATGACTGTCACAGAGGGCGTCCTCAAGCTGACAAGCAGATCGGAAGCCATTAGGACAACAACGAACGATAAACGGGAAAGTTTCTTTTTATGCAACGATGCCGGAGAAATCGTGGTCCTTTTAAAGGGTCGGGTGTCCGTCGCCGATCAATTGTGGATATCTCAGCCCGTCCTGATGCCCGAGTTATAAGGAGATTTATTGATTGTCGTTTCGTTTCACCATATTTTCATTGTATGTAAGTACTAGCTGGTTGAATGAAAAGTATGACGGAGAGTCGGTGAACGTTACCGTGACGGTTTGAACAACCAAGTTGGAGGCTACGGCGCTTAGCAACTCCTACTTCCTAATATTGCTACATGATCATTGTCACTTTCAACAGAAAAAAAACTCATCGTAAATTGAAATGGTGTTTAAAGTCCTTGAAAAAAATTTCATTTGTAGTAATCAATAAAGCACAAGCACTTAATAATACAATTTCCAAGAGCATCATGTGGCATCATATTTATATCAGCCTCCAAGAAAGTTTCCTCGCTGAATTTAAGCCATTTACAACTGCACCTCAACTGGTAGAGTTCTTCTCTTCAGCTGTTTTCATCCTCAACCAAAGTCCCTTGTGAGAATACAACGTCAAATGCGTTTTCGGCCAGATTTTCTCTCTTCCTTTCAGACCCGGCTCATTTTTCCATGCCGGAGGTGGCCTGGAGTCGGGTGGCTGTGCTACAGCGTCTAATTCGATGGAATCGAATTCCTGGAGTAGTTTTATAAGAGTGTAAGAGACTTCGTTGTAGGCGAACTGTGGAGTGGGGTAAGATATACGTTAGTTAGTTGGTGTCAATCACGCCGGAGATGAATTTGACATACTTGCTGTCCTAAGCAAATTCTTGGACCTGATGAGAACAAAATAAAAGAGAATGATTCGTGAGCATGCGCTAGGGACGAATTATATAAGACAGGTTACATACCGGCGTTGAATGGCAAAAAGATGAAAGGATTCGGTATCAGGTATTTATGCAATCGTTCATCCAAAAATCGAGCAGGATCAAATATGAGAGCTGGGAAGGATGGTTTGCGTCAGCCACTTTTCCCCGAGTGTACATATGAAAATGATAGAAAAAACGAACCATCTGGTCCCCAAAGATCCTCACGTCTGTGCATAAATAAGACCGAGTAGGATATACTTTGAAAATTCGTCAATATTTTAGGCTGTCAGGGGATACTACAGAGAGCCGTACTCAGTGCCACCTGGAACAAAGAACGGTTTTCCGTCGCGAGATGGTAGGGTTGTATTACGTTTTGATCTCCTAAAGCGAGTTTCAAAAACAGCGTATCCCAACTTTGTGAAAAAGACTCACCGAATGTTGAAAGGTCTTTTAAGTTTGGGGTAACCATGTGAATCAAATGAACAAATGATATGATCCAGGTACGCTTACACGGGAGGGTATAGCCTCAGCGTTTCTATAGAAGACTAAGTGAGAAGAGAATGATTTATCTTGATGAACGCATCTGCCTACCATTGATAACCGCACGTAGGTATTTGCATGCTTTGAGGTCACCGGGCGTCGGTCTTCTGTATGGGCCTACTACGGACATTATTTCCCGACGAAGTGTCTCAAAGTGTTGAGGATTTTGCGAAAGGCAATACACTGCGAAGGTTATAGTGGCCATAGTCTTACAACAAATGTTTCTTCAGTCAACGCATAAGCAAGTTCTCATGGAGTTTCAACATACTGTATCACGCCCGGCAATCATAATGCTGTTATATGAATCAATTGACTGGTTGAATTAATACTAGACCAAAAGCGATGAACATACTTGACGATCTCATCTCTTATCACGTCGAAATCTAAGCGATTTGATAAACAAAAAACGAAGAGTGTTAAAAAGGCTAGACTAGGCCTTACCGTCAACTTCGAGCAACAAATCATCCAGCAAAGTGTCCGATTTAGCTTCCTCTGCATTTGAAAAAGACTGATGTTTTGTTTCGCCAGAAGTTTTTCTGGCTAAAGCGTCTTTTAGAATTGGATCTATGTACTCATAGATAGTGGACATGGGTTTCCTCGATTTATCCCTGAAGAACTCGGCCAAAAGCCAGAAATCCAACTGTCTAGAGCGACGGGAAACAACGTTCTGTGCATCGGCGAACGCTCGTGCAAATAAATCGCTGGGATGTCTCTTGTCAGCCGGGTGAGATTTACTTGAATTCCAAGCGTAAGGAAGCGGTGCAGATAGACTGTTTACGCAGGATCCGAAAAGAAAATCGGTTGCGGAGTCCAAGGTAAAACTAAAACATGAAAATCATTCCAATGAGCGTTCAAAAGTGCTTTGGGTGTATGACCGAGCTGACCGAGATATTACATCCTGTTTATACCGAAGCGTTTGTAAGTTTGTGCTCATATCGAGGTTAAGAAAAATTACCTGAAAATCTATAGCTTCACCTTCTGCGAGTCTTTCTTTCATCTTCGAGATTGCAATGTTACAGTGATGATCGAATAAATCAAAATCAGTGATTCTTTCTCGGGCGAAGAATGGGCGCGTCATGCCCCGATGGAACCTTGAATTGGTTGTTAAAAGATCGACAGGCACAAAAGGTACTGGAAACACTCAGTACGCACTTCCACATATCTCCATCTGAATTGAACACTCCCGTACCAAGAACTGAGTTGTGATCTCGCCGGAAGGACTCTCCCTTTTCAAACGAGTCAAAATCGGTAGCCAAGATTGTCTGATATTGAGTTTAGAAAAACGAAAGAGAAAAGAATTAAGAGTTAAGAACCTTCAAGTGGTCTGGCTCGGACGTCATGAACTTGAAAGACGATAATCTTTCAGATGAGAGTTTTGGCTACATTGAGAGTTTCACACACGATGTAATCCCCAAAAACATTCAGACTGAATGTGTTCCTAATTTCATCTGGGATTCCAGGCAATGGATCACCTAGTGAACCAGAAGGAATAATTTGTTCATTAGACGCTGATACCAAAGGCAATGAGAAACAATTGGGATATACCAAGACATCCGTATGAGAAGTTCTGCAGCATTTGGTAAATAAGATCCAAGCCCATGGTATACGCTGTTCTTTGATGGAAAGGAGCCATCCTCGCACCCATTTTTTTGGATTCTCTAGCCCAAATGATGTTCCGGATGACCCTTTTGAATGTCGCGTATATCGGAACGAAAGCGATGAACAGTCCCGCCCACGCAAGACCTGAAACACGAATGGGAGCATATCGATTCGTTAGCACGACGAGTGCAGTGGAGGCGAGAATTCCAGGGGCAACATTGGCAATGAAGGTGAACCCGGGAGGCACGAGAGAAGGAGCAGGCATGTTTTACCGAGGTTTGTGCGGACCAGATGGCAACAGAACTCTATATATGTCCGGTTGACCCTTCCGGCAACGACAAAAGCTTCCGATTGGCTCTCGCGAGCTCGTGTTTACAAAAGAAATGACATGATTTGTCAGCGGCAATTTCGGCAGCGGACGTATCTGAAGCCGAGTGTAAGACTTCAAACAAAGACACTATCACGAGTCGCTATTCCTGAGATCACGCTACCCTACATAGAAAAAAGGGTTTACTTTTACGCAGCGAACTACGAGGCATATCTGCCGTCGGATATTATGATAACCAAGCTGCACTTACTCTTTACTCCGAGATAGGTTTATATGTTAAAGTGTATAATCCGTTTGATTCCGGAGCGAGTACGGTACTAGGGAAACACCACGCCTGCGACCCTACTGATTACTAGAGATTGAAGATCTAAAGGGCTTACATTCAATATAGACCACTTTCGTGTATAGTTTCTAGTTTCTATCAACAACTCAATAATAATAAATAAATTTAAATTGGAAAGAAATTAAAGATCTTCCTACTTTAACAAATTTACGCGTACAGGATCATATCACACATTATAACTTAGACTTTGACCCCCTCTTGACAAAAACTAAAGGGACAGGGTTTTTGGGACTGATGTAAATGATAATCAGTAAGAGTAGTCATAATTTTACTCGACGGGATTACTGACGTGGTAGTGATAATTTGCAAAGTTGGGAGCAGCTTTCTGCGCTGCTCCAATTTACTCAGCCCTTCGTAACTTGCCTTGTCCTTCAGCTCCACTCGATAAAATTTGATAAGCAAGGCTAAAAAGGCTAGCATCTGAAATTTTGATTATTCATTTTAGCAGCTCGTTTATAGCATACACTCTTACCTCGGTTTCTCCAAATCTTCTGCCTATGCAAGCTCGAGCACCTTCCAAAAAATGTCATACATAAAACATAAAGCGAATAGATCATCAGAAATTTTACCCGTTGAAAAAGGAATAAACGCGTCGTGGTTATATTCTTCCAAGAACCGCGAAGGATTGAATGTCAATGGATCTGACCAATAGCGAGCTAAAAAAGAATGTTTTGAAAGCAATTCACAACAATCTCAATTGCAAGAGAAATTATAGCTCACGATTATAGTGAAGTCCAACTGCGTCCAGCCTGACTTCGGTTTTGGCGGGCACAAAGATCTGTTCAACATGCCCGTCTGATCGAAGGGTGGGCAAAAACGTATCTTCATTCGATAATTTTGGTATTTCCGTAACCTTTTCACATATTAGTAATTAATGCAGTCTGCAATCTTGGGAAGAAGAGGAGAATACTACGGACAGGCGGATATAACCTCAGTGCTTCGTTCATAATTGCTTGTCCGTAGGATAGTTGACCGAAGGACTCGTAAGTCTATAAACTCGAAGAGTTATCAAGACCAAGCAAGGACGGAAGGCGAGAACTCAACGGGAATTTCTTGGCCAGGCGAGACCGATAATATGTGCTCGTATAATTTTTCTTGTTCTTCCTGTTCAATCGCCAATAAACCAAGAATAAAAGCCAGGGTGTGAGCACTCGTCTGATTGATTTGTTATCTGTTGAAAGAGAGGATACTAAAAGGTTTACCTCATGGCCAGCCACAATAAAGATAAACATATTTCCTGCATAATAGTTAAGCGAGCTTGTTTATGTGCCGAGAAGCTAAGGAATTACCAAGCAATTCTTCTTCAGACATTTGCTCGTTTGATGAACTATCTTTGGAGCTGTTCATGTTCACAGCCAGCATCGCACTAAAGATATCATTCCGATCTGTTATACCAATGCCACTCTTATGTTCTTCGATCATTTCTTGAAAATACAACTATATGATGCCATTTGAGACGGTAATACCGTAACACATTTTATAATCACTCACCTTGAGCTCTTGAGCAGCTTTCTCCCCCTCCCTGAGCTTTTTGAACATCTTGATTAACCATCTAGGCAAACTTGCCACCGCGATGATGTGGACCGAAGCAACATGAAGGGCATGTATGAAAGTCATCGAATGCCCCAGCGGGATCTCAGATTCAGTAGACATGCCGCCACTCCATGATGTAGGCCGTCCGAATCCTTTATGAATAATATGTAAATGATCAGGAGAAAAGAAAAAAGTAAGTTTGCGAAACGTGGATTATTCACCAGCGGAACTGATAATTGCTAAAGCTAGCTGCAAAGTTTCGATGGGTGCCGCTAAGCTCGAGTCGTTAGACGTCTTAAATAGTGATTACGTACCGGTAGTGTTAGCTCGGAAACAACATCGTTGACAGAGGCGATTGCACTATCCCGCCCCCAGACGTCGAATATCTCCAAACCAAGTCGAACCATCTCATTCCAAACAAGCCTATTGTTCTTCTACTCAATGAAGTACAGTCAGGGACACAATTTATGACAACGCACAGCCTACATCACTATGATATGATAAAATCGATACGTTACCTCGTTGAACGACGGTGCAACAATTTTACGTTGTCTTCTCCATTCGTCACCGTCTGTCGCGACAAGATTTGAACCAAAGTATCGCAGGGCGTGATATTCATTCAAATTTTTAGTAAAACGGGTACGATTTGCAGAAATTTCCTGTCATCCCATTTAAATCATGTGAGATTTGCGAAGTCGTAAAAAGGTGTGTTTTGTTTAAGAGAGAGAGAGAGGAATGACTGACTTTAATTGCCAAAGCGTCGGCTACGAACAAGTGATGCCTAAGGGACGGAATTGTCTCAATCTACGGAGTAACAGCCTGAGTCTAGACCACGTCAAGGTGAGCTAGATCCTATTGGTACTAACCCAGCTTATGATTTCACGGCCATATTTATGGTATACTGTAGAAAGGAGATGAATGTCATTTTTGGCCTATCGGTATGGGTTGGACTGAGACGTACCACTATGACCTATGTCAATTGAATCGTGGCGAGAAACAACGAATCCTGGAACGGTAGGAAGAAACTAAATCAAATAACACGTTTTTTTTAACAAGTCAAGCAATGAAAAACCGAGCGGTTTATACCTGACGTGCTAAACCGATACCAAACAGTTCACGACGACCTGGAAGATATCTTGACACGTGTGTAGTGCGCACGTGAAATAGCTGATAGCTGAGAGAATTAAGACACATACCTGATAGACTTCAATACCTTCCAATACCTGAATGTAAAATCCAACACAACCAAGGCTACAAGTCCACCGCCTATGACTAGAAAATGCGCCTTCAAGTACGCGAATAGAACATGGGAAATCATGGTGGGGGGGAATACGACGTTTAATGAGAAATTTTATTCGTAATGCGTTGCTTAAATAGGCCACTCAAATATGGTTCAAAGGGTCGTTTTGTCCGATCGCGCCCTCCGCGGGCTGTTGCGGTTACCCCGGCGGCCTAACCATGTTGAAAAGCAGGATGCCTTGTGAAATTCAATAATGAGACAATCTCAACATGATCGATTGTTTTCATTGTTTTTCAATCTGGACAGAGGATAGCAAATTCGCAAGAAAAACTGAGACAACTTGTACGAGTCGTAGTCACATCGGCGCTTGAATTCAAGGCCAGGGTTCAAGACATCGGTTTCGGTAAAGCTCAACTGTCGACTATGTAGCAAGCATTCGCACAGGCTGGACTTTGGATATATCCAAAGGCTCAAAAGTATTAATATGAGAGGGTGAACAAATTCCGTCCAGAATGCTGTAAATTCAGAACGGCAGAACGTGATGACAAGAGAGCAATATGGTGGTCGCAATGGAGATCAACCGTAGATGTACTGCACAGGGTTACTGATTTTATTAAAAGCGCATGATGAAAACAAGTAGTACTAAGGCGGGTCTATCCTCGACATAAATCTGCTTTCGCCAGCGTTACACCAGACCGACTCATCTATGACATGGACATGCGACTGAGAGGAATATCACTAGAATATACTGATTATATAGCGGAAACAGTCAGAGGAGAACAGCCCAACTCACCTTCGACGACTACACATCGGAACCTCTAGCAGTGGAACGGGTGCGACCAAGGAGCGCCCCATCCTCACTCTTCTGTTATTATGAAATGTACAACTCCGCACTAGGTGAGGTCCCGCGCACGAAATGGGTGTGGGTTCTGCAGATGACGTAGTCTTCCTCGCAGCAGCCAAAAAGCTTCGGTGAAGCCAACAAAGAGCTGAAGCGCATGTTTGATGGATTCGGGGCCGCCAGAGAAAGGGGCGGAATCTCACAGCTTCATATTTAGAGATGAACAAGCTGCAACCTATCAGCTTTTCAAAAGAAAAGATAGAAAAGGAACCGAAAAACCTCAATACGTCGGCTCACCCCATCCGAATCCGTAAAGTACCTAGGAGTCATTCTGAATCAGAAACTCAGATATAAGGAACAGCAAAGTCATACTTACGCAAAGGGCTTGAATTGGGCAATGCCGCTCACACGAATATCTCAAGTTAGACAAGGCACCCCGCCAACCGGTACCTATGTCAATCGCCTTTACAAAGCGGTAGTTATCCCAAGAGTCTTTATGCAGCAAGGATCTGGTTCCAATCCACAATTAGTTATTCAATGAATACTGCCAGCGCGAAGCTGCACGTATAGTCAGCTTGCCGCCACACCATCCGCTTCATAATCAAGATGCACACACCATGCTGAATCGCCGCCCCACACCCATTGAAGCACTCAAACACGACTTTATGTATAGAACTATCATCACTAGTCACTAGAACAAACAGTCAGTAAACAGAACTGCCAAAAAAAGAGGGGTTCAAAGGAAAAAATACATCTAGATCTTAGAACATCTATATCGGTTGTCACGCTCCATGTGTGGGTGCTGGCCAGGAAAAGAAAACGAAGTTTAGGGACTATAGAATACATATCATCAATAAAAAAAAGGTTTAAGCATATGAATTCGATATGATAAGTACTCACCCAATTTGCGAATCCAGCGACGATGGTGAGAAAAAGTCAACCGAGCCAAGTTCACGGAACGAATTCAAACGGCGCTGAAATTCGCATACACCCGTTCTTTCCGTTAGGCCTGTTATGGACCTGTTAAATGAAACAGAAGGCCGGCGAGCGGCGACATCCTAAGCGTAGATACCCGCATAACACACAAACACGCACTAAACTCTTGTCCCATTTACAGCAGTCAAGACCAGCGGAAACATCTAATTTACCACCCATTTCTATGTCCATCATACATACAATATTAATCTATTATAATACGAATACAGCAATCACAACTCAACCTCTGACTCGTCAGGCAATTCGAGGCTAGTCATATCTTCATAAGCTTGCGAGCGTCCCCACTTCCTCTATGAGCCCGCGACAACGCACTCGTTTCACAGCATCTATCACTCACGACCGGCTGCAACGCGGAACAACCATATGGAGGCTTACGTCATTGTTCGATAGAAAGATGGTCGATAAGGCAGACTGTCATCTGAACGTGACGAACGAGAACGCAATGACCAACCTGGGCCGAGTAGTTATATGGAGATAAATGAAAGACTGTGTAGTTTTAAAGCGCATAATGCGGCAGAAGGATGAACGATTTCAACAGACGTTAAATCGCCTTCGTTTCGGCGTATGCGACGAAGATGATTTCAATCACTTGCAAGCGTTTATAGCGATGAACCGTTTGCCTGAGGAGAGCGAACATCTAACGAACATATCCTTGTGGCTCACAGAACCCGAAAACGCTTCACCCTTAATAACGTACACTAGCGCTGCCCGAGATGCACATAACGTTCGCTGTGTAGTGACATTTGCCCTTTACACCAACCAAGAGTACGCCGAATATCATATCACTCCATAGACACAGTAGACAGGGGAGAAGAGTTTTGTCAAATTCAGCGGCTAAAGGACGAAGCTGAAGGACAGCGCATATTCAACCATAAACAAACCGATGACGTCAACGACACACGAAATACAATCCCAAATTTTTTTCAAACTCAGCGTGAGAAAATATACAGCGGAGTATGATAGCCCTACACTTTTTCGTCTACAATTCTTGCCATCAAGGAAACCTAAGCTAGACGCTTAGGAAACACATTAGGAAACACATCAGACCTGGATCAGGCTGGTAGCCGATTCAATCCGATCTTATTATAAAACCGCCCTAAAACTTCAATGCAACGAGGTTCTTTTCCGGTTGGCCCATCGCCCACTAACAGTCGTTTCTCAACCTGTTATGGCACCACACCAAAAAGTTTAGCCTTAAAAACGTTCAAACCTACGAAATTCCCCCGTCATTTCGCATTTTTCCCCTCCCACAACCAAACTCGCCCATCCAACTCGCCCATCGCCCATCCCACTCGCCCATTTAACTCGCCCACCCCCTATCCCCATTCCCATTATCAGTCAAAGTCTCTGCACTTTCATACCTCTTTTCAGTCCAAATAACGTTTCCTCTGTTATAAAAACAAGTCTACCAGTTCTCATACACCCAATCAACGCTAATGCACCCCACTATAAAAACACTGTCTCTGTGTCTAATTCCTATAAGTCTCGGGGGTCGCACCCGGGACTCTCCTTCTTTTTGCGCTCTTGCCCCGATCGGTTATCTCGGGCTCGTCGAAAATTCCACAAGGTGTCTCGAACCGTTTCGTTTTATTGACGTATTCGAGCAGGTACTTCATCGCCTCTGGGCTTGTTAAAAGTGTTTTCCTTGGGACAATGTGTTGCCGGTAGTGTTGTTGCATCTTGCAATTGAGGCGATGCGCCTCGTCTCTCTTATCAGGTAATGTCTCACATCTTCTCTCTCTAGTCCGCATGCCTGATACAGGGGTCATCCCGCTTTTTTTTATCTTGTGTAGGCAGTGGTTTGACGGTATGTGACTTGTTCTTAGCTGCATTAGTATGGACGTATTGCGAAGTGGCAACTTACTGGTTAATTTCAGAAAACTTGTGCCCGGTAGTGTGTCATCTATGCGCGCTCATCTGGGTGATCCCTCCCATCTCTATGCCGCTCGTCGTTTGAGCCTTGTTTCTCTTTTCCTGTCTTGCTGCACCCACCACGTCTATCCCGTCTGTAAAACAGCCCGTAAAACATTACTCCAGTAACAAACGTGGAAGTAGAAATTCCGGCGTAGTTTCCTACTGCTACTGGCGCAGTTTCCTACCGTTACCGACACAAGCGACTTCATTTTCTTCGGCTTTATTATACGCATACTCAAGTCTGCTCAGGAACATAAGCACCCCCAACTCAACAAGATGATACCTCAAACTCACCCAGTGATGGTCGCAAAAATCTCACCGAACGGCGATCAACACCTACACTGACAGCTACACCCACACCAATGTGTCGCATCACCCTCGCTATCCGTATAGTTACCTGCGAAATCCCCACCCAAGGCATATTCTAGATACGGGGTGGGGACGAAACCTAGTCGTACACGAGGACATCATTTATTTATGGAGGTTGTTAGTGAAGTCTAAAATCAACGGAGAAAGGACACACAGGAATGAAGATGATTAGCGCGATGGCGTCAGAAGTTTTGGAATAGATCGGTGGGTGTGTTCCGCGCAGTGACATGTCTGCAGTCATCGATACCAGGTTCGTGATTAGTTGATTGTACGAGATCTAGTAAAGCTGAATTTGGGTTTAGTAGAGATAGTACTATACGCGCTAAAAAGGGCTTGGTGGAAAAAGAGGAAGATATGGCACGCTTTGATTGTTCGTTTTACTTCGTCTACAAATACGCCGTCTAACAGACCATATTAGGAAGGAATCACCGCTAGGTCTCATACGCTTCCCATCATCTACACCGCGCATACGAAGAAGGCTTGGTTCGATCCCATGGGGTACGTATGAGACTTAGCGATGGTTCCTTTCTCCTAATATGATCTGTTAGATGACACATTTGTGGATGCCGGAACGTGACTCGAGGCGACGGTAAACATCGCGCGTTTTCTGCCTTTTTCATCCCTAGTCCGTCTTGGAGCTCGCAACTTCAATGGGATCCATACTTTCAGTCTCACGAAGTTCGAGAGAAATCCGAGAAAAGTATCATTCCACATTGGTACACTACGAAACACGATGGATAAATAGTTGCTTTTGGTATGAACATGCCGGTATAACGTCGCCAGACAGCGGCCGTTACGATAAGAAACTAATAACGTTTAAGCCAACGGGGTCAATGAAAAAAGAAGAACAAACGATTTTACAATTTATACATCAAAATCACAAGTACGACTTTCCAAAGAACGGAAGAAACGTCCCAGTGGTCGCGATTATTGTTGGTAATAATATGGAACTCGATGTGACTGGCATTGTAGGATGTCTGATTGACCTCTGAGTTTTCTACTCGATTTTCGACATTGTTTTGCAGGTGCTGTTCCTCTGTCTGAATGACTCGTCTTGAACTGAAAATTTATAAATAAACTTTTAGGGAATAATCACCTCAGTGGTCTCGGGACATGGAGATAGTTTCGGAGATGGTTCAAACGACATGCCGTGAGAAAACTGCTTCTGGATGAAGACCGTGAAGTAAAGCGCAAGTTGTTTTACTTACTCAGAGTTTAAAGAGCAGCGTAGATTAAGATAGAGCGCAAAGAAAAAGAGTCTGACGAAACCAATTCTTGTACTGTAGATATGAGGCCAATATGATATTTTCCGGCGCTCTGTCTGCTAGGGTAAACTCCGCGAGGCACCTTGCACTCCGAGTCTGCTAAAAAAATAACAGCAATAATATCATGTTGTAAGCTAAGCAATACATATGTACTAGTGTCGCTTTGGGCGGCTTCCTGCACCGAGGTGGAGGGCACTTACGGAAAATACGAAGAAAGATATGGAATTTAACGGAAAAATCATTGTTTAAATGGATGAAAGATTATAACAACAATAGGAGAGAATTAATTGAAAAAAGCGACGTTAAATATAAAAAAACACCGTCTCTCTAAAACCTGGCTTTCCAACCTGAGAATATATAACATGAGACAAGAGAATGATAGAAGTCGGAAGTAGGCGTACGTTTCGCGTATAAGAGAAGATCTAGACGAATCGGTAGTGTCTGCGTCAGGATGTTGACTGAACAGAGTTTCTCTATAACTTAAGTATTGATCGATATTGATCCACCACGCGGATGTACCTTTTATTAGTAGTCGTGGTGAAGAAACCCGAACCAGAAAAATTGAGCTGTTGAATAAAAGCTAAACGCCAGCGGGTAAGAACGAAGAATTTAAAGTACCAGCTGGGAGATGATTGTAGAACGTAACGGAGATTTTGAATAGACCAGTACGATAATTTCATATGACATGTGGGGAAAATGTTTTGAATAAACAAAGAAACCTCTGTTAGTTATTTAGCATGGAGAATCATTGACAATCAAGTCGTTGGATCATCCGGCTTCCTTGTCTTTCTCCTCAACTCAAGGAAAATGAATATTGAGAGCACACTTTCAGAGCAAAGTGACGCATTGTGAACATAGAATATACATAAAAATATAATCAAATACAGTGCTGTGCACTCAAAACCGACCACTCCGACACCTAAAAGCGCGAATTTTTATTACACGTCACAGACACAAAGTTTTGTAAAAAAAAATTAAATTATGAATTTTGAGTACTATTTAGAGGAACAACACTATCTCGTTACTTTTTGGAAAATACTTGTTTCGGGGGAACCAGTCTGATGACTATTTGTAAATATAGAGACATGGTGAAGAGGGAGAGGAGAAAACCACGAAGAGTGATGAATCTTGTAACTCCTGGGATGAATAACTAACATATCATTTATCTTAAATGTGCCGCGCATGGCAATGTATATTGTCATCATCGTCCGTTGGCTTTTTCTAAGTGACAAGCCTGTCTCTTTGGCTGCATACAATCTCGTTTGGAGAGATCTCGTCACTACTTGACAATCAGTCTAGATGGATGGCTGCAAATTGCAAATAAAATCCTATGTGTGCTGTATATGTACGTGTAGCAGACACTTTGCATGTGAATGCGCAGAGGAGGTGTATTAATTAATTATTATGATGCGCATATTATGAAGGAAGCTTTCAACGATGACTTTGAAAGCATAAGACAAAAAAGACTTGTCTTCATACTTTCATTTGATTTTTGGGGTAATACACAGTGTAAAAGTCCATTGGAATCCATTAAAAACTAATGACAGTTACTGGTTTAACCCAATATGATTTATTATTATACATCGGTAACTACCGGTTACGACTATGGTTGACTTGCTCTATGGATATTAATGGTCGGGGTAGCTATGCCCGATGATGCCTGATGCCGATTTCTCTGAGAAATGCTATCAGGTAATTTGATTCCAATTGAACCGTGTTAAACTTGTTCAATAATGATTCAACGACCGATTATGTTCTGTCCTCGTTCCCGGATATGATGGTTTCAAACCGAACTTGAAACCCGGCCCATCACCACGATTAGTCCGAGTTTGATTCATGTTCTCGTATTCGACGAATTTCGTCACCCATCTCGACCGCTCACTTTGCTTCAATTCACTCCATTGCATCTGTTTGAAAGTGAGATCAAATATATTGACGGACTTCAAAGCGGTGACTAACCTTGATATGTCCTCGGAACAACTCTGCGAGTCAAGGGCTCTCCAGGATCATCGCACCAAGTGAACCTGAATTCATTGGTTTTTAATTCCTTTCCTGTCTTGACGTCGACAACAACAGTTGTATGCTACAATTTTCTAAACAAGTCTCTTCCATCCATATTCGTTTAGAATGAGACTCATGCTCAGAATTCTGACCATTATCGAGGTACAAATAATGTAATTGTGAAACTCCTTCTGTCGACGGAAGAATCAGAGTGAGTCTTTCTTCGTTCCTTATGAGCTGAAAAATAAATGCGATTCTATCTGTTAGAAAAAGCGTTTGTTCGGAGAAGCGGCTTGCCAGTACGAACCTAAGCAACGCTAGTCATGGTGTAAAATAGTGTAAAATTAGGTATTCGAAATCGAATTCGTACGTCTTGCACTTCGAATCTTGATGGAGGACCCGGTGTGTGTACATCCAAAACACATCCTTGTCGCATCGTGGCTGTAGTAGATGTATTTTATCATTGACACTAGAACCACCTTGAGCGGAAGATCCTTTGCACTGGCATTGGCTATGCTTTAATTGTTTTTGTGAATAATAGTCTATCTTATTTGCAGTCAGATCTTCTCTGGAAATGATGTCGTATTTTGCTTAATGTGGATCTTCGTACCGTCGCTTTTCTGGTCTTCTTCTTCTTCCTCGATCCCTGATACTGGATGAAGCATCTTTTTTGGTCTCACGGAAAACTTAAACTGGCGCAAGACTCGACCTGCGCTAGTGTCGTATTTGACAAGGACGATACCTATGTGAATTAGATTTGATACGTTATGGATGCAATACATATTCTTACATGATTGGCTGCTGGTTTATGATGTGAAAATAGAAGCTGTCGGCATATATACAAACAGAAAGCGATGCTGCCCGCCGCACGTTTTCTTCAATGCTCTTCAATTGTTATCACTGGCTTGCCGTCAATCAGTGCGGCGGGACCTAGAGCTAAAGACACAGGTAAAAAAAGGGAACGAGTACGTTTTGTGTGTTAGAAATAAATTGGAACACATGATTGACGAACTGATTTCTTGGAGACTTGAAATAAACTTCTATCAACGTCCCAAACGACGAGTGAATATAAATTTCCAAGCTAACCTGTCACGAACTTTCCCAAGCACTTTCTTCAATTCTTCTTTTTCACTGAGACAGTGTCGCCGGTGGGCGAACCGAGCCAAGTTCATGGAACGAATTCAAACGTGTTATGACCTGTTATGCATGTTATGGCTTGTTATGGCTCAAAGATTTGAAATAAAATATGGGTGTATGTGGGTAGAGAATCAAATTCAATACATTTACATTTACATTCACAAGAACCTCCTGCCATTCTAGCGTCACAACCCCCCCACATTCTCATTATCAAAGTCTCTGCACTTTCGTATCTCTTCTCAGTCCCAATAAGATTCTCCATGTCCTCTGTTATAGCTATAAAAACAAGTCTATCAGCTCCCATACACCCAGTCAACACACTAATGCACCCACCAGTGTGTAATTCCTATAAATCTCAGAGGTCGCGCCCGGGGACTCTCCTTTTTGCGCTCTTGCCTCGATCGGTTGTCTCGGGCTCGTCAAAAAATTCCACAAGGTGTCTCGAACCGTTTCGTTTTATTGACGTATCCGAACAGGTACTTTATTATCTTTGGACTTGTTAGAAGTGTTTTCCCCGGGACAATGTGTTGCCGGTTGTGTTGTTGCATCTTGAGGTGATGCACATCGTGTCTCGGGCATTTTATCAGGTAATGTCTCACATCTCTCTCTCTAGCCCGTATGCCTGACACAGGGGTGATCCCGCTTTTATTATCTTGTATGATAGGCAGTGGTTTGACGGTATGTGACCTGTTCTTAGCTGCATTAGTATGGACATATTGCGAAGTGGGAACTTACTGATTAATCTCAGAAAACTTTGTGCCCGGTAGTGCGTCATCTACCTCTTTCATGCGCGCGCCCATCTGGGTGATCCCTCCCATCTCTCTGTCGCTCATCGTTTGAGGCTTGTTTCTCTTGCCTGTCTTGCTGCACCCACCACGTCTATCCTGTCTGTAAAACCGCCCGTAAAATACTACACCAGTAATAAACGTGGCAATAGCAACTCTGGCGTAGTTTCCTGCTGCTATCGGCACAGTTTCCTAATGCTACTGGCGCCAGCGACGCATTGAAAGCCTGGAAATAAAAGATCAGTAGAGGGGCTAAGATGCAAACAAAGGTATGCCCTCCATTTCCGATGGCCGTTGTGGATAAAATAGCATGCCACAACGGGCGACTTCATTTTCTTCGGCTTTATTATACGCATACTCAAGTCTGCTCAGGAACGTAAGCACCCCCAACTCAACAGGATGATACCTCAAATTTCAAACTCACCCAGTGATGATCGCAAAAATCTCACTGATGACGATCAACACGTACGCCAACACCTACACCCACCCCATAATCGCCGAATGTGTCGCATTACCCTCACTATCCGTACAGTCTCTTGCGAAATCTCCACGCGGATTCGTTTTGTAGATAAAGTGTTGTAGGATGGCTGCGGATGCGAACATGAAGCCAAGCCATATTCTGAATACGGGGCGGAAGATGCACGAGGATATCCATGATCTATGGAGGTTGTTAGTGAATTCTAAAAGCCAACGGAGATGGGACACACGGGAATGAAGATCGTTGGGTGTTCCGCACAGCGACATGTCTGCAGCCATCGATACCAGGTTCGTGATCTGTTGATTGTACGAGATCCAGTAGAGCTGAATCCGGGTTTAGTATAGAGATAATACTGTACACGCTAAAAAGGGCTTGGGGGGAAAAGAGGAAGATCTGGCATGCTTTGACTGTTCGTTTTACTTCGTCTACGAATGCGTCGTCTGACAAACCATATTAAGAAGGAAGGAATCACCGCTAGGTCTCATACGCTTCCCATGTAATTCACCTACACCTCGCATACGAAGGCTTGACTCTACTATTTGGGTACGCATAAGACCTAGCAATGGTTCCTTTCTCCTAATATAATTTGTTAGATGACAGATTCGTGGATGCCAGAACGTGACTCGAGGCGACGGTAAACATCGCGCGTTTCTGCCCTTTCCATCCCTATTTCGTCTCCAAGAGCTCGTCATTTCGATGGGAATCATACTCTCAGTCTCACCCAGTTTGAGATAAATACAAGATATATTGGTGATAATACAAAACGTGATAGTAGTTGCCCTCGGCATGAACATCCTCGTATAACCTCGCCAGACAGCGGTCGCCACGACATGAAGTTACTAACGTTTAAGCCAAAAGAGTAAATGTAAAATAAAAATAAACATGTGAAGGATCAAATTATAAAGTAAAATGCCGAGTAAAACATTCCATAGAATGGGAAAGTCCGGCCTAGGACCATCCCAGCGGTCCCGATTATGATTGTTAAAATTGAGCTCAATGCGATGAGCGTTGTTGTATGACCCGGAGGCCTGAGTGACGTTTAAATCTTCTGCTTGCATTTCGACGGTGTTTTGCATGTGTTGCTTCCCTGTCTGATTTGAAATGAGGACTTGTCTTGAGCTGTTGTGAACAGACTTTTAGGAATACTCACCTGAGTGGACTCGGGAGGAGGAGATGGTTGAAAGGGCATGCCGAACGAGAACTGCTTTTGAAACGGATGGAGGCTTGGAGTAAAGCGAAAGTTGAGTCTAAAGAGCAGCGTACTAGTAGACTAAGAAAGAGACCGTAAAATAAAGCGAAAGTTGAGTATAAAGAGCAGCGTCTAAGAAAGAGCGCAAGAAAGTCTGACTATCAATAATACTCGCTCTATATAGGGAAAAAAGCATGTGGGGTATAGCATGATGTAACCGCAGTCTGTACAAGAAATAAGAAACGCGCGCTCAAAAAATCCTTACCGATTTAAATACTGTAGAAGAAGTGTTCAATACCAGAAACTGTAGCTAAGGGAATCCGAACAGCAGACCACATACTGATTATGTTAGATAACCAAGCAGCCATACGAGCAACACAGAGGCAGAGAGCGACCCCAGGCCAACACCTGGTAGTGAAAATCCAAACCCAAATAGAAGAGATGTGGAAAAAGCAGCGTAAAAAAGTGACACTAGTGTGGACCTCGGGACATGAGGGAATAGAATGAAATGAGGAAGCAGATAAGGAAGCGGCAAAAGCGATAAGTGACGGAAGCATAAACAGTGATCATATTACTCACATTCAGGACATCCCAACAAGTAGATCGGCGGCCAGACAGGCACAACAGGCTGAACTCAAGAAGAGGGAAAAAGAGATATGGGAAGGATCACCCAGACATGAGCGCATGAAAGAGATCGATGAGGCGCTCCCGGGCGCAAGCTTCCTCAAACTGACAGCTAAGTTCCCACGTCGAAATACTTCCATTTTGATCCAAATGCGAACAGGACACGCACCACTGAACTATTTTCTGCACAAAATAGGAAAAGTAGAAACACCATTATGCCCGGCATGCAAAATGGAGAAGGGAGATGTGTCGCATTACCTGTTGAGGTGCCCGAGATATGATCAGTATAGACTCAAGATCCAACAAAGCTTCCGCAGACACACAATCCCAAAAAAGAAACTGCTAGCATCACCAGGAGCGATGAAACTGTTATTCGAATACGTGAATAAAACAAAACGTTTCGAAAGACCATACGGGACCTTCGAAGAGCCGAAATCAAGCGAGAAGAAACGATCGAGAAAGAGGACGGCAACAACCGGGGGAGGCGGACCACCAGCGAGCAGACAGCGCAACAACAACACTTAAAAAACAACGGACACAGAAAACAAGCAAAGAGGAATCCGGCGGCGAGAGGAAGATAAAGAAAGAATATATTAGCAGACGGTAAAGATACAAAGGATTTGGAGATAGACGAGAGGAAGAGGAAAAAGTCCCGACACATAGGGCTAGGCCCTCAGGGACTTACCGGATTAACACACACACACACACCAGAAACTGTGAAAAATAATCGCAAAAATTGCTGTAAAAATTCAGAAGCCAGTATGGTTTCGCAGTGTGCCTTTGGATTGTCGTAGTCGCTTCATTGTTTTTTTCCCTTTTCCGGCCTGTTGACCTTTGACGCACTGTGCACACTCTTCACCATGGTCTCTTGAAGCTAATATAAATTATATACTAATTACTAAACCTTAAATTTTTCGGATATCTCAAAACGCGTCTATTCACATTCAACATAGTATGCATACATGTACGGTTGAAGTACGGCTGTGTGTTCACTTAGTCTGCACTAATAATAATCAACCGGCAAACTACTAGTAGCCCGACGACCGAGTGTGCACAAGACACTATGAACCCCAGAAAATCTAACTTCAGTCAATTTCCATTCCTAAAAATCTGAGAAATACTGTCAGGTAATTTGCTCTAGTTGAACCGTTTCAAACTGGTTGAATAATTAAACGACTGATCATGTTCTGTCCTCGTTCCCGGATTCGGCGGTTTCTAACCGAACTTGAAACCCGGCCCATCATCACCACGATTAGTCCGAGTTTGATCTCGTATTCGACGGATTTCGTCACCCATCTCGACCGCTCGTTTTGCTTCAATCCATTCCATTGCATCTGTTTGAAAAAACGAGCTCAAATATATTGATGGACTTCAAAATGGTGACTAACCTTGATATGTCCTCGGAACAACTCTGCGAGTCAAGGGCTCTCCAGCATCGTCGCACCAAGTGAACCTAAAATCATTGGTTTTTAATTCCTCTCCTGTCTTGACGTCGACAACACTAGCTCCGACGGTTGTATGCTACAAATTCATGAGCAAGGGGTATAAAAAAATACGCGGAGGGCGTACGACGTACTACTAGAGCAGGGTATCGTTCGTTAATTGCGGTCAAGGCAACTTTGGAACGTAATCGCAGGATAGATCCTATTTGCACCGGATGTCTGAATGAGAGACTGTCTAGAGAGAGAAAACGAAGTGATCGATGGCTGAACAGTGCCGCTGTCGCAACGCCTAGCTTGAATACAATATGAAGTTCTTCTAAAAAGAGAAGAAAACAATACATACTTCGTACGCCAGACGCATCAAATAACCTTTATGTTTACCAGCTCAATGAGGATATTAGGAAAGGTAAAGTATATGATCATACCTCCAAAAATCTTGGAATGTACACTGAATGATCGATCATAAAATTCCTCAGTAGATAACTGAGAGCTAAAATTTGAACCTACTTTCGTTCTTGCGGAAACATCACAATACAATTTTCCAAAAATGTTTCTTCCATCCATATTCGTTTAGTATGAGACTCGCGCTCAGAATTCTCGCCATAATTGAGGTACAAATGATGTAATTGTGAAAATTCTTCTGTCGATGGAGGAACACGGTCTAGCGATTTCAGAGCGAGCGCCTTTCTTCGCTCCTTATGAGCTGAAAATCAAGGCGTTCCCTATTTATTAGAGGAAGCGTTTACTTTTATGTAAGTTGAATTATTCTTTACCGGCACCAATGTTAAACAGCGCTTGCTCTTCAGGCGTAGAAAGGCGCAGCTGAGGTACGGGTCGGGCCTTTTGTGTAAATGCATCACGGCAAACCATTGAAAACCGTCCTGAAACCATGTATAGGCTGTGAGATTTACGATAAAAGAAGCGGCGAGTTGGAACATCCTGACATACCCAACAATACGGTTTCTTTTTTTCCACCCAGCAATTCCATTTTCACGACGATTTCCATGGAGGATGAGCCGACGTGAATGATATGACCACATAACCGCAAGTCATGGACATTGTGACGAAATAAAGGAAGAAGCATATCCAGTCTATGTATCAGTAAGCTTGAATGGTTGCACATAATAATGATAAAGGGCGCGATTATTGGTACAAACCGATCAACAGCAGCCGTAACGATAAAGAAACCTCGTTCATGTATGGTTGCAGACTCCATGTCCGCACCGGGTCCCAAAACGTGCTTATAAGCAATAGAACCAGCCAGCGAATCCAGATTTTCCATGACCTTTCCAATCCGCAATCCACCCGTTGCATTGATATACTGCTCAAGCAATTCTTTCTGAGTGGAGAAAGGCAAAACAAGTTCGGAATAGGAATCCATCATACCACGCGTTGGTAAAGGATCGGGAAGTGGTTGAGATTGCTTGACCTTCGTGTTCTCGTTAAAAGCAGTTTCGGACCATAAGAGACGCGAGTGCATAGGCATGACGCTGGTGTGCGGTACGAATCAATTCCTTGAAAACTCAGATGCATGTGTATTCATGGCTTACAATGAGTGCGAAAGATTTGACCTTGCCCCTATATTAATGGCAATACCTCTAAATATCTTCATACGTATCGCGTGAGGTACCGAATAACTTACGGATGACATCCATAAGACGATCCAAGGAAGTTACATCTTTGTTTTCTTTGGAAGGTTGTATTTGGCTGCCAACGCCAACTTCTGAAAGTAGATGATTGCTCGTGAGCAAATTACGACATCTTTGAATTGGTGAGGATCTGTTCGGCCTGATAAGGGGCACTGTTGGATGTCGATGTTGAGCACTCTTCGACAAAGATTTCGGGACAAAGCTTGTGTTTGAATAAAATCGGAAGAACATGTGGAAAAACCTATTGAGGAAATCAAGGATCCAGCCGTTATGAGATATAGCTAAGAACAGACTTTCACAAGATGAGGGCCGCCCTCGTCCTTTATCAGCTTCTCGGTGTGAAGATGTTCTTTGAGATGAGACCGGCGCCGAAGGCGGCCGAACGTCGGAACATCGGAGTCGCGGGTACTTTTACAAACAATGTTTATGGCCACACTTTCATTCCTCTATTATTTGCTCATTCCTCGTTCTAGGAAATTTTGGTAGAAAGACAGTTCAAAGAAATCATTTTTGGCCACTAATGGCGCAAAGGTCGAAAACGAATCCAAAAGTGCCGCAATGAACGCTTCCGGGTCCGGGTATGAATCATGACTAATCTGAAAAACAACAGACGCTCACACACCGCTGTGTCCAACGACGTTCGGACCAGAGCTCTTCAGCTTTCCAATGTTCCCTGAACACAGCGTCCTAAATTAAGGTTTCTATCAAAATGGACGAACTTTTTGTTTTCAGTCCAATCAACACATCACGAATTGGTCATTCGCAAATGCCACCGTGAACTCATTGGACGGGAAATATTTTTTGAAAGGGCGGACCGTTTGCGTTGTTGTCCATTGCTTGTACGTCCTACTATTCCGATGCGGCCTGAAAGGTCCCCTAAATTGGTTTAATCTAGCAAGGAAATTGTCCATAATACAAAACGCGAACTGTAAACGTTATGGACAAAACAAATGGACCACGTAGGTCACCCACATTCCATCTTATAAGCCACTTGGGTCCTCCCAACAATCATTTTTTACTACCTCTAGTCTCTTCCCCCACCTAAGTTTTTCCCAACACGCACCGAACAATGCCAACCCAAATGCTTCCACATCCACCCGCCTCTGAAACAGCCTGGCTACTCAAAGAAAACACCGTTCGTTACAATGGAGTCATCTTACCACACGAGGAAGTGCACTTTGAAAAAGCGCTAAATTGTCTCGGGAAACGCGAAAAAAGAGACGGCGAATATGTCGGTACTAAAGTTAACTCTCCAAGCCGTCATTTATTCTGATTTTTTTCCTTTCTAGAGCTTCGTTCAGCTTCCGAACGATAGAGAATGGAAGGCTTTTATGAAGTTATCGATACACGTCCGTTCGCTTGACGTGAGCAAAGCGCACGGATCCATTTTCAAAGTAATCCTCGACAAGGGCTGCATTCACCAATCGGATCCTTTTCCAAATCTCCAATCTTTGAAATGGACTGCGAAAACTTATGGAGACCTAATAGACATCAGTGCACTGATGGTTCCCACTTTGAAGCAATTCTCCCTGGAATTACACGATCTCCCATGGCAATTCTTTCGTTATATTTCTGATTGTGTCACGGCACGTGTCCCTAGGCTACGATGCCTACAGATTAGCCTACCAGATAATCATATGATTGCAACACAAGAGGCCGTTCAAATAATGACGGAGCTTCTAACGACCTATTCCTCGACGCTGATTCGGATACAAATTCCCACCGCTTTCGCCCTACCATCTGTCATCGAGGCAATCTCCACAATGTCTAACCTCTGCGACATGGCTTTTGGATTCGATTCGGTTTTGATTTCCAATCTGGATCTGCAATCGTATCCCTTGTCGAATAAGATAGGAGGGCTTCCCCACCCGTACGCGTTCTCATACCGCGGCTCTCCCCGGACCCTTGTACCTGTCATTGTCGATTATTTTGATTTGAGTGCTTTGTCTGTTTTCACATGGGATGCGAAATATGAATTGGACGAGCTTATTATCCTGATAGAAATCATGGTTCCAGCATGCCCGAGATTGACAACGATGAAGATAAAACCGGGGCCACACAATTATTGTGCCCCGCCCGTAATACCTGGGTCAATAGTTCAAAATCTCTTAGAGTTCAAGAATTTGACTTCCATTTCTATCCGCGGTGCTCAGGTGGACATGAACAGAATAGATTTGTTTGCTTTTCTGGGCAACAGACATACCTGGACTAAAGTCGAATTGTACACCTCAAGTCCTTTGACGTTGCATGACTTGTACCTCTACGCCTCGCTCTGTCCCAACTTGGAGTCTCTTGGCATGTTAGTGGAAGTTCCATCCGAGAACAATTTGCTCGTCGTCCTCAACCATCCCCTCTCGGTTACGTTTTCGCAACTTCGTACATTGGATCTAGCGTATAGCGATATTCCTCCAAAGTTTTGCTTCACGATTGGCTGCTATTTACACAAGATCTCTCGCACGCCTATCTATGTGATATCAGAGAAACCAGATGTCGGTCTTAATATCAATAAAGTGATATACTTTCGGCGTAAAGGAGAGGTCAGGGAGGGAAAAAGGATGTCCGATGAAGAGAGACGGTACATTTCCATTGTGGAGAGGGAGATGGAAAGTGTAGCGAAGATGGATTTTGACAGTCGGTACGATGAGTAGTGATGCATTGATGTATCATGTTTCGAGGTTTGTGTAATTTTATTGTCTTTGATATCAAGTGATGTAGAAAACTTATATCGTTTTTTTTTGTCAGTTGTTGATACCCATTCTGTCAATAATGGCAGACCATTGTCGGTGCTTAGGACACCGCTCACAGCTCTTCATCATGGAATCTTCAAACGAACTCTATTAATTTATTTCAATAGACAAAATCGTTTTTCTCGAGACTACAATTATGATGATGTTTTGACAATGTAAAATCCAAGTAACTTACATATATTAGTGACTCTAATAATACGATAGTTAATGTGATTTCGAAACATATCGATTATGAACTGAGCTCGAACCGGTTGGGAGAAAACAGTTTACGTGGATGTTTTTACAAGATAGCGGGAGGCTATAGTCTGTATTCGGACCACCTCAAGCGCCCGTAAAATTATTGTAATTGGCGCCCACATGATAGATCTTCCCACCAACTTCAAACAATCTCAAGGGACTTTTTTTTCTTTCAAGCACCGCTGTACACCACCAAACACCAACTCGACAATGGCGTCGTCCTCACCATTCAAGCGAGATCGCTCGAAGCAGCTTCCAAGCGACATTTGGCTGCACATAATTACAATGCGACTTGAAGGGCCTTACGAACATAGATCCATCGTACTCCCTCTAGCGTCAGTTAACCGTCGCATGCGAGAAATAGCCTTGCCAGTCTTGTTCAATCCGATAATCTTGTGCGCTTGTCTTCCAAAAGAGCTCACTCCCATGAGTGATTTCGGTGATCGAGATCACCTTGAATACGTCGTTAAACGAATTAAAGGCATTAATTCGTCGCCTCACATCCTTGACGTTATCCACCAACTGAGTTTGTTTGACTGGTCTTTCCCGGACTTGCCGCAAGATTTAGAAGGCGATAGGGAAACCGAAGAAGAGGAAGACGGTCATTCATCTTTGACTCGCAGGAGTTATCAAGCGCTTTTGGAGCTCATCTTGAACCTGCCCAATCTTTACCATTTCGAATCCTCCGACTGCAACTTCCCGCCTGCGCTCGTCGCTCAGGTCTGTCGCATTTCTAACCTGAGAACACTCCGCCTCTGGAGACAAATTACACCCTTACCTGTTATTAGCTTGTCAATATTTCGGGCAAGTATACCATCTTCGTTACACGTTTTCGAATACCACCCCTTCCCTCTTGAAGGTTCCTCGGCTCACAGACCATACGAAGCTGACATCTTAAAACTGTTCATCCATCTTTCTGGACAATTTACCACCTTTTCATTTCCCACTTACCTGCTTCCCGATATGCTGTCCGATAATAATCTACCCGCAGTTCTTATCAAGCTGCAGAATTTATCAATATTCGAATCAAGGGTCCATCGTGGCAATGGCTCCGCTGCAGATTATAACAACCTGAAACGATACTTGTACAAATTTCTCGAACGTACCCCGAGCTTGCACGAATTACGCATCTTTGATATGTCCCACCCAACGGAGCCTCTTACCTTCTCGCCTTCTCTACTCCCTTGCCTCGAAATCCTAACCGCGCCTACGGATATCGCGACTGAGATAGCCAAGGAACGAGTGCTCAAAAAAATTTGTATCACGGGGGTTCCTTCTCCCGCCATTCCCTATACTGTCATCTCTCAAGACATAGAAGACGTATCTTACCATGGCTCGCTTCCCGATCCCGAAACGAACCTTCCCCATCTAGCGTGCATGTTTCCCAACATGACATCTCTAACGATTCAATTGGGTATAACAAATTACAAGGTTCATAGTATTCCCTCTCTCAAAGTTCTCATCCATCTTCAAATTTCGCTGATGAAATTTATATTACAGAAGATGTGGGACGCGCTGATGTTTGTCCTTCCAAAGTTGCCGCGCCTCAAACGATGCGTCATCATCCACTCATATCATAAACTCACTTATCTGTATTTAACGCCTCATCGTCCGAACAGGAATCCTTCGCCGTTCAGTATTGACGATCCTACATACCGTCCTCATCCAACTTTAGAAGACATACAATTTTTCAGTAGCCGATGGGTCTGGGAACCTGTCAAAGGACATTGGAACAAGTCTTATCATAATTGTAACCCGCGCTATATTACTCCTTATACAGATAAACATTTTTTCAAAGTAGGTAGCTTTTTTCAAATCAAAGTTCAGAACTCTCGCTAACTCACGCTCAACAGAGTTATATTCAGCGATATTAGTGAGATGTTTAGAATATTCCTGTTAATCCGGACATCGCGCTGCTTTAAACATTTTCGTACTTTTTTGTACTTAATATATATAAAAACCATGAATATTTACTGAAATAATAGCACATAGTGGGCAAAATGCTGTCTTGCATGGTCCGCCGAGGTAATCGTCTCGCTCGAGTTTGACTCTAAAAGAAGTGTAAAATGTAGTTATCTCATCGACTGGACAGCGATACCAGCTCTGTAGATTAACTTATGACTTTGGTTTGTTGTGTTACAAGGCAAAACGCAGGGCTACTGAATACAACAGAGAAAATACAAGATAGGTACTGTAAATACATGATTGAGAGAAGTAAATATACAGGATATACAAAATACATGACTAATAAACTACATGAAGTCGGTAGATATACATGGATGACGTGGGTATTGAGGGATAAGATAAGTGAATAATGATGATTTAAAAAGAATGATATAATCTACAGAACAAGGAAAGAATAAAAAGGGAAAAGATAAAAGGTTAGAATATAAGCAGGCCGGGAAATTTACCCAAGCTAGTCTTCTAAATCGACCCCGATCCAGATATCATCGCCTATCGTGTTAGATGAGTTGGGCAGTGTATCTGTCCCGTTGGTTTCTTCTTCTTCACTTTGGTTTTCACGAGAGCCACGATCCGACTCGCTCCTAATATCTGATCGACGGTGGTAACCTGAGGTCCGAGAAAGTTCGAAAGTCGTAGGTAAATTGTCCAATATAGGAGGCAAGGTCATGTCGGATGAGGGAGGAAGTGAAAGGAGTTCGTGTATTGATGGCAGTTGAAGATATGGCTGAGACCGAAACGGAGAAGATGTTAATTGACGAGGCTGTGATGGTTGGGATTCGACGGAGGCAGAAGAAGACTCTGGCGTAGTCCGAAGTTGAGGTTCTAGGGATCGAACATGTGGTGAAGGTGGAATGTCAGGAGATGAATCGTCGAGGAACGAAAGGTCAAGTGGCCAAGAAGAGAGGGATGCCGGTTGTAAATGCGCGCGTGCATGTTCATTTTGAGGCGACGAACTCGAAGGACTCGGGCGAAGATGTGCTTGACGTTCTCGCTGCTCTTCAGTTACCCCACGAGCCTCAAGTTCGCGGACAGGATCGTACGGTTCTAATCTGCGTCTTTCTCTCCGTGCTGGATGCGTAATACTATAGGGCTGCGATCTTCTTGCCGTACGGTGTTGATCATGCTGTTGGTGAACGCTACCATTCGTCCGAGTACTACGAAAAAAACTGGGAAGAGGAGTTCCAATTTGACCCTGAGCGATTGATGGGAGGATTATATATGGCGGTTGAGTTGCCAGTGGAGCACTTCTTATCGCTGAGCCATCAGCATTAGATGGGAATATGGCTTTCCATGCGTCCTTTCGTCTTATTCGACCCCATCTCTCGTTTCTCTTTGTTTGAGTCATCGATGAAAGTGGCGAAGGCTGCAGGGCGTCCACGATGTCTCGTAATCTATAATCCAGTACAGGACGTCTGGTGGTAGGCTGTCTACATTCTGGACAGTGCCTGCTGGAATTCGGAGTGGATGGGATAGAGAAGTCTGAGTAATGGTGCTGGGGGCCTCGGTGGATGGTCACTTCCTCGTCGTCACTTTCCTCGTCCGACGAGGCCGCAGCAGCCGGATTAATAGTTGACTGTGGCTGCGACGTCAACCACCATTGTCTCAAGCATTTATAGCATGAAGAGTGCCCGCATTCAAGTCTACAAAGGAGGTATAAGATGATATTGTAATGAGAAAGCGATGACATAAAGAAGGTACATACGTGTACGGATTCCGTACGGGTTCTTTGCAGATGCTGCAGTGGGTCAACTCGATTACGGTCGAAATGACTCTGGTTTTTCGAAAGGATTCCTAAACAGAAATGCATTTTGAAAGCTGTTCCTGGCTTAAACGGAGACGGGCTTTTTTACCTGTTCTACACGCGCAAGGCGCTCTTTTATTTCTTTCAGTTCCAATTTTAAGTTCTGGACTTGCTCATCCATTATAGCCATTGTCGGCTTTGCTCCACATTCATTGTGCACGACGTTCTGGATGGCAGTGGATTGGTTGGATGGGGCCTCTTCAACTCGCCGTCTCTTCGAGTTGGAGATGTCTTCTACATAATCGGAAATTGTAACCGAACGTTTACGTTTTGGGCGAAGTGATGATGGTGTTTGAGAGTTTAATGAAAGGAACATAATCGTCAAAGCTTATGGGGTAGAAGCTGGAGAAGGATGGTGACGACTGTCGATAGTGTATGCAACTAATGGCAATAAAAAAGAGAGATTTTAGTCGAGCTTATAATATTGTCTGAATATTGTCCTCAAGGACTATACCTGCCACGTTTTATCCCACGAGCTATATCTTTGGCCAAGACCCGCCAAGGGAGGGATGAGAGCCAGGACCATCGTGTGGACCAATGCCATAGTGTCCTCGGACAAAGCCAGCAATAACGCGTCTCCAACTGCAATTTTTTTCAATATATCATTGAATAATTCGACCGAATTGCAGAATCCTTTCCTGACTTCAATGGTGGAATGATTGCCATGGGATATGACGAGAGTCTCGGTGAAGATTTTTTGAGGTTTTGGACGTGGACATTTGAAACTCCGCCTCTTGCGGACACTGGACAAAGCCACAACGGATTTGAGCCTAGCTGTCTAATAGCGACAGAACTGAATCCAGAACTCACAGTGCTTGCCCAAGATGGACATTGGATTTCAGTCACTGTCTAAAGAAACCCGAGACTACGGCTTTTGAAGTCGTGCTTGGTAGGAAAGGCACAACGGAGGACCGCATCGATCTTTGAACAAAGATAGTTTATTATGGTCCGCAATCTCCAAACGTAGCGTGTTATTCCTTCTAAGAAAAAAATGCCTTTTTCACCTCTTATAGCAAAACAAAAAACAAGAAAACTTCACGCGCTCGAATTGAACTGCGATGATGTACCGGTCTTGACGGTAAACCTTGAGCGCAGGTACTGTCCTGCGTCAATTCAATTCCAACCACTTGTCGACATTATCTGCGACTTTACATTGTCAACTTTCATTCCCACTTCAAATATTTGGGTTCCATAGCAAGGTTCGAGTCGATGTCCGAGGGACATGTTTCACTTGAATACACAATCCACGTCGCCTGGTGGGGAGGAACACATTTCTCTGTCCAAGGGAGAAAAATGACAAGGACATGGCTCCTGGTTGTTTATATACCACGTCAAACTTGCTCGTTACCCTACAACACCTCGCGCATCCCTCACCACCAATTTCTCCAGCCGGTCTGCCGCAACATTTTACCCCCATTAATATTCATATAAACTGTTACTAGTTGAGTATCAACCATGCAATTTGAACATGATGCTTCTGCCCTTCAGGTAAGAATTTGCACACTACCATTTAACAGCCATTTTGTATTGACGCTTTTTCGTGATTAGCCCCAAAAAGACGTTTCAATGCGTATCTCTGACAATATTGCCGACGAAAACACGCTCAATAATCAGACTAATTGTTCAAATTTGCCTGTGGACTACGCGACTAGTGCTGTCTCTGCTGACAATACTCCTGCTAGGGCCACGGAAATTAGTACACAGGATGAGAGAAATGTAAACAAGGTACCAATTGCATCTGTTCTCGTCACAACACGTGATCTAACATCTCCTTTAGCTTCAAATTTCTGTTCCACCCGGATTAGCTTGTCAACCTCAACAGCGGGACCACCTCGCGTCCGAAGCGCTTCAAACTGAACAACAAGGTGCACAGGTAAGTTCAGACCCTTCAATGATCTTGGCTAGCCCTAACGAAATTTTTCGACGTCTTAGGTTCCCGGTGCTCATCCAGTCGCCTTGAATTCTCAAATGCATGGCGTAGGCGGATCGCGATACAACGGAAGCCGGTCGATGCCAAACTCCAAACCAAAGAACTCTCGTCGTGCATGGGAACCTAATCAGAGTAATGGCATCCCTAGGAACCTTGCTCATAACCCTAGTCACCCGGGCATCCGGAATGCAAATTCGAATTTGGAGAATATTCCTCCTGTACCAGTCAATCAAGGAAATAATTCACTGCAGTTCTTCAACAGCCCCGCTAGAGATGGCGCTAACTTCTCGGTGCCCAACCCCAATTCTCAAAACATTCTTCAGAAACCGCTTTATTCAAGAAGGAATTTATCTCAAATCGCTGTGAACGCTGAATTTCCTATGCCAGGCTCGAATTTTCAGAGCATCCCTCCAAATATTCCCCAAATGCCCGTTTATCAGAGCAATGACTCGTTAAACTCTGGTCTGACAATGGCAAACTTCGTCGATCTCCAGAATCTTTCTCAGGCATTTAATCTGCAGAATTTTACTTTTGAACTCGGAGATGAGGTTTCATCAGTGGGACATTCCACTTCACAAAACGTTTCCCAAGCCTCTGATGTTGCACAAGTCGGATGGATAGATCGGAATCTTCAAAACTTTGCAAACCCAAACAAACAAGTATGTGTACATGATTTTGTTCCTATATCTCTCAATCATTTTTAACGTATGTAGCAATTTGTACCCTCCAACGCGCCTGTTCAAAGTAAACGTGAAGAACCTGACACCACCCACTACTATGCTGACAAATATGATTCAAATATACTGAATGATGACGATCATGATCCTTTCGATTCGTGTTCAGAGTTACACGAAGACGAGTTGGATGATTTTCCTGATTCACCTTCAGCACCTGAATATGATCCTGTAAGCCATCTCATTAAATGTTTGTCCGCGATGATGATGATGAAGTATGAATTAGTCTCAGCAGTATGACGGGGGATACTCGCAAACGCAATCTCAGTCAACGTTTCAAATGTCACAAGCAAGATTTGGGTTTGACTCGGTACGTCGTTATGTCGGTTCTCATATTTTTCTCCCTCAGACGTATTTCCAAGCAGTATAATACTCAAATGCCGACGATGTATTCAGGCAATCAAGCCCAGATGGTACGTTCTGATGTATTTAACCAATTTTACGCCGCTAATAAGCAACTTAAAAAGCATGGAATGGGCATACCGTTCGTTGCTTCCCAAATGTTCCGAAACCCCCAATGCTCTCAGCAAGAGCCGTGGAGACCTGAAGCGGCGAAGTATATAGAGAGGGTCTATGGGGTGAGGATACGTCCCGAAGACTATAGAGTAAACTGTGTTTCATTTTTTGTTTAAAAACATGCTAAACGTGTTCGGTTCAGGTTTTAAACATAGAATATATTCCTGTGTCCCAAGATGAACGCAGTAAGTTTCAAACATGACCATCGTTTCACGAGCAAAAAATCTAATCACTCGTGGTTAGATATAAACACAAATGGCTACAGCCAAATCCTTAATTTTTCACAAGTTCCTTTCGTTCAAGAGAACTCCAAAAATGGTAAATATTTTCCCAAAAATGCATTTTCTGAAGATATATCAATATTTAATTTATTTATTAGAGATGACAAACCAAAATCTGAATCCACTCAAACGTAAATGTGAAGCGGACGACTCGGACGGCGTTGGGTCAGCTTCAACACCCACACGGTATCGTAAAAGGACCCGTTCATCCGGAAAATCAAAATACGATACCTCATTTTACGATGCGGGACCTCCTGAGAAGGTCTTTTTCATTCATGACGACAAGGGGTCTACATGCCGTTACCTGCGCCCTAAAAACGGAAAGCCTTGTGGCAAATTTTTAAGAGGCGATGTTAAAAGAAAACGTTATCGTCATCTCGCCACGCATGCTTATCGTGAGGAGAACCTCATTGTGAAAGGAATTATGAAGTCTGACGATGCTGTGATGTTGAAGCGGCTTCCGAAGGTGGTGGTGAAATGCAAAGTCGAAGGATGCAATTGGCGTCGGGAGGTTTGGCGGACGGATCATGTCCGAGAGAATCATGAGCTGGACAGTCATCCGGATTTGTATGCGGAGCGGTTGGCAAGGAGGAAGGAAAAGAAAACTAAAGAGGGATCTAAATCCCCAGAGCCGTCGCACGAGCAGCCGAAGGAAGAAGTTCAATAAACTAGTATGAAATAGTATTTCACTGATCCCATTCAGCTATGCACAATTCTCGTTTTGAAAATACTTTGTATCATTCATGTAATTACACAATCGCTCCTTTGACCAATCAATGTTTATGTTTAACTTGCAGTTTGAAGAGACAATGAAATAAATCCTGGTAGATCTAGTTGTTAAGGAGCAAGTGCCACAGCCGTACATGGTGTGTTGACGAGAACGCCTGTCAATAATGGCGATCTTTCAAAGAAGTAGCAGTTTGGGGACGTTCGTTGCCTCGCCTTCGAATCCAGCTACGACTCCATTTTTCAAATAAAGCTCTTACTATTGATCTCATCCCCCAGACATAAAACTCGTTCCCAATCATTTCATCTTCGAGATGGTGGATGCAGTTGAATTAAGATCTAATTGACATGTCGGGTTGTCGGGAGTTTGTTAAATTTGCCCTTCAGCTCCCGGATATCTCCTTGCCATACCTGTTCAATATACAATACCTTAAACCTTGCGCTCCCGTGTCTTTCATTTGCAATACTTTCAGGTTGATCCCCCAGATTGTCGCGCCACAAATTCATATACTTTTTGTAACGTCTATTCCTCGACTTCGGAAGAAGGGAATGTCCGCGAGTCAAGTAAGTACTTATTGACAATTAGTACACATCAACTCAAACGCAGGAGAGCGGAGTCGGCCGCGGCTCGCGCCATTGTAATAGATTCAGTTGAATGTATGCACGATTCCCATCAACTTATCTACGTAGGTTGCAGAGTACCAGCTCGAGACTTTGTTTTCTGTCCAGTCTAAAATACGATGTTGATATTATTATAAGAGGGGATGAGATTCAAGAATGAGTTTGAGATTGTCAATGAGGTTCAAAAGTATGAAGAATCGATTTGCAAGGGAAAGATAAACAAGCGATCTTCCTGTTCCAAGCATTGGTAAAACGAGTGTTTCAAACGTCATCTCTTGGGCATTGGCTGCGCTTGCCATCAAATGTAAGAACGCTCTGTGGTCTGACTGCTCGTGGTCCCTAAGTAGGACATCCTGATAATTAGGACGCTTTGTCCACTTTGTCCACAAATTTCTTTGTCCGCTGCTTGATAGGCATAAAATCGTTCCCTGTATTGGCGTCCGAGTCCATACCACACGGACATCACACGACCAGGATATTAAAAAGGACATATGTATTCGGGACACGAAGAAGCCCTCGTTATATATAAAGGGGATTCTGCTGCCTACACCAGCATCACTCTTTCGAAACTTAACCCTCCAATCCCTTTTTCAAGCTACAATATCAATGCAAAACCAAGCTGGCTCAACTATCCAAGCCTGGATTAGCAACGAGAGACAAACAGCGCTGCTGGAGCGAGCGTTGGACAGGCTTGGGGAGAGAAAAGAGTATGACGGTGTATACGTGAGTCTTCAATAAAACCTCCAAATCGTTTTTGAAATCTCATAGTCTGCTCTTCCAGTTATTTGAGTATAGACCGACCAACAATAATTGGGATTATTTTCATCAGGCAGCGAGGGAACTCCATACACTCGACGTAGATGGTCGTTACACCCCCATTCTGAACAAGTTATCCGAAATGGGAAATGTCAACAGAGCATTTCCTTTTCCAAACCTAAAATCATTGAGGTGGAAAGCAACTTCAAATCGAGATTTGATGGATCTCTCGTGCCTGATAGTCCCTACCCTTGTCAGTTTCGCACTTCAAGTTCAACTACCGGATATCCCCTTGTCATACCTAAGCAATATTTATCAAGCTTTGAGATCCCGGGTCTCCCGGTTGCAATACTTCCAGATCTCCCTCCCCGATAACATCCAAATCGCCATGCCACAAATTCAAATATTCATGAACCTTCTAAACACCTATTCCTCCACTTTGACACAAGTTCAAATTCCAACCGTTTTGGTTCTGCCATCCATCATCCAATGTCTCTCAAAAATGCCTAACCTTTCTGACGTTTATGTCGGGTTTTCTTCATGTTCCCTTCCCAGTCTACTCAATCCCATCCAGCATGCACCATCTAACAGGCAAAGATACTTCACGTCGTTGCGCGACTTCTCATACTGTGGCATCCCTCGAGCTCTTTATGACAACTTCTTGCGCGTCTACGATCTCTCAGCTCTATCTGTCTTTAGCTGGAATGTTAAAAACGGCGAACTGGATGATTTGAAGGAATTCTTACAGTTAATCGAGGGGTGTTGCCCGAGGTTGACGGAACTATCGCTTGGAACTTGTGGCATGTACCTCCTAGGCGGTGAACCACCCGTGTTCTCGTGGTCCGCCGTTGAAGGTCTCTTGGCCTGTCGTTACCTGACCTCGATTTCGATTTACTATGCCTTAGTCGACATAGACAGGGCTCACCTAGCGATACTCTTGAGAAGTCGTGATATTTGGAAAAGAGTGGAGCTATACACATTAAATCCGTTAGCATTTGAGGACATGTTGCTTTACGGAAGATATTGTCGTAACCTAACATGTTTGGGTATGACCCTCCAAGCTCCTTCAGCAGATGCAATCTCGAGGTTGAACCATCCGTTTCCGCCAGTCTTCCCTCGGCTTCGCCAGCTCGACCTTGGGGACTCCAGTATTCCCATCGTCTACCGCGTTCCTATCGGCACCTTTTTGTTCAGAATTTCGCAACGACCTGTATATGTCCTCGGACATGACGGACGATTATGGCAGGGGATAAACCGAACTATTGCTGATTTGTATATTGACAGAGCAGCGAGAGAGGGTATACCGTTTTCCCCAAGAGTTGAGGAATACATCTCGACGGTGAATCTCGACGGTGAAAATATGGAAATGGAAGGCGGTGATTTTGATGACGAGTCTGACGAGTAGTTAAAAAAACCTGTCCATCACTTATTAGTTGTATATATTACCATATTACCAGTTGGATCTAACAGTTGCTTGAGAGTTTGAGTGTTATCGATGAGATTGTTGTTGTGGAACGAAGAACAAAGGAGTTGCGTTAGCGCTTATGGCTTTTTAGCCGCTTCTTCAAGTTCAACCACGGCTAAGTATTCCGGATCAGAGTCCACGACCTCGGTCAAAAGTTTTGTGCAACGTGAATGAATCTCAAAAACATCTTGTTCTTGAAAATGGAGCTTAGGCAAGCATGTTTAGTGAGAGTCAATCATATTTTGCTTGCCGAATTAGATCATTTGAAATTTCCGAGAAGGCTAATAGCCAGAGTCGTGCATGCGCATGCGTAAACGTAGGAACGGAAATATATTTTGGAGGTAGAAAAGAAAGATTGAACGTTATGTCTTATAGGGCATATTACACATAATCAAACCATAAACCCTGTTTGAGCTTGGGCATGAGCGGAGAAACCACATCGACTATTCTCTCCAAAATTAATCTTCAATCCTCTATCCAAAACCTTCCTCTTCCAAGTATTTCCGACATAATAAAGGGAACTAAAATGATATCGTGTTCGCACGACCTGGTCAGTGCCCTTCTTGATAACAGACTTACTTAGAGGGGCCAGCATGTTACGCTCTTCCATAGATAATCTCGACAGTTCATCAGCTTTGCACGGGTCAACGAAAACAGGTTGACGAGCACCCGGAGATAAATAGTGAGTTATTTGGGAATTCGGTATGTTCCGAGCGCGGGGATGGATCGTGAGTGGGATGTCTTTCCTGAAACTTCGAAAGTACTTTGAATTTTCGACGAATGACGTTTGCATGGTCGGAATCCAAGGATCATTCTCGGTGTTGTTGTTGAGCAGGTCTTGGATCGGAATGTACCGTAGTGTTAGTATGACTCGGATTTTAGCCTCAATTGACTGATAATACATGTCGAAGGAAGGTAAGACGACTTTGGGTATCTTGAGGGGTACGGAAGTGGATATGTTCCAATCCGGTTTTTGACCTTCGTCCCTGGTAAAGCGGTCATTGTGGCATAAACTAGAATGTTCGGAGTCGTTGGAAGTGGCAAAGCGATGGCATCTAAGATGTGCAGCTGATTGAATTTCAGAAGGAACATTGGTATCTGGAAACATTTCCACGTGACGATGCTGGCTCTTAGACTCGATATGCAAGCTCATTGAAGGCGATGAAAGAAGAATGGTGTGATTCGTTCGATCGTCATCAGGGATACCCTGTAATTCCCGTGAGGTGAAGGTGAGGTTGAGAATTGAGCCTGAGATATTGTGAGCCCGAAAGGAGGATAAGAGAGACTATGTACATATAAATCAAATTTCTAACCTTGTTCCACGTGACTGCCGTGTGGTAGCTTAACCTCAATATCCGAAGAGATATTCAGAGGACTTTCAGGATGCTCTAACCTTGGCCTTATCGAAGCCGTTTGTGTGAAGTTGGCCGTAAATGACACGATTTCGGGTGTGTCGCTATCCAGAATTTGAGGGCTTGGGCTGACAGTATTGAAAGATGACAGTCCAGCTGGAACCTCGATGGTTGACCCATTATTGAATTTTACCTCGACGGTGTAAAGGTAGATATGTTCGTGCCCTCTTTCTGCATGAGGGCGCTTATGTTTTGTGTTAGGTCATGATCACTTTTGAGCTACGAGAAGAGAAAACCCGTACATTTGTAGAAGAATACATAATATTATGGTCAGTGGACGGAGGATAATCAGTAGTCGGGACGAGGAGGGCGAAATCATGTATGGATTGAGTTTTGGACTGTGGAAAAAAACCTGAAAAAAGTCGAATCAAATTCAAGTATGAATGCTAATGCCTAGAAAGTTACCATCAGAGATTTTGTGTCTGGTTTCGAAAGCTATTCGCTCCTCTTCAGCAATTGCCCATAGGGTAGCATTCTTCATTTGTTTGGTATATTCGTTCCACTGTAGTGAGTCTCTGAAGATGGATGAACCAACGTTGAACACACTATTCCGTTCTACCCTCCGTTCGTCTGCTGAGAGGTTGTTATATCCGTCATTGGTCTGTAACTGCGGCTGTTCAGGTAACATAACCCCTGGTTTTCTAGGAAAGAAAGAAAAGAATCAATCACTATATATAAACTAACGAATTGAAAATAATTTAATTACGGAATTTTAGCCCAGAACCTTTCTTTAAAGCGTAAAACCAGTGAATACTCGGAAATGGGATTGCAGGGTCCGTCGATTTGAACTTTGACTTGTCCTGGAATAATTTCTCCTGGCTCTAAATCCGGTGCACGAACCCATGCTTGAATATTGCAAGTATCTGAATTTAGAGACTCAAAAGTGCCAGCATAAGTGATGGAGAAGAAAGCAAATAGCGAGCACAACCAAAGACCCAGTGACGGATACTTCATGATTGAATGAGAGTCTATATGTATTATGTAGTCAAGTGAGAATATATATATATATGTTCATCGCGTATTGGTAAGCAATGGTTTGAACTCACTTGCGCTCTCATCTGGGCTTAGGTGTTGATCGTGCTTGTTACCAAAAACCAATCTGGTTATTTAGTTTAATCACCGGCGACGCTCCAGCGGCTAGCTCATCTCGAGATTATTGCGCTATGCGCGCGAGATCAAGAAGTGCAATGTACAATTGGAATTTTGATAATTATAGTCCATGAGAAGATATAATGGTTCACGAGGTCAGTCCCTGATTCGCGTGCCGGATACGTAAGATAGTGAGTTAGTGCCAAAATCAGCGCCGGAATAATGATACAGAAGAGTCATTTTTTCACGCTCAAGATTGCAGCGTGTTTTTTGCATTAGCACAAGAATTTACACCTATTTTTATTCTGGACTTACCTCAGTTTATCTTATGACTTGCCCTGACCGCCATCCATAATACGCTCTGAGGTTGAGTTGTAACGTGCTGAACCGGCAACTGCTGCACTGCTGCATATTGTATCGATTGATCCGGGAATCCACCAAACCAGAAGGGTTGTTTTCCAAACTTCCAGCACGATTAAAGCTTTGTGCAACGTGAATGAATCTCAAAAACATCTTGTTCTTACATAAAAATGGGGCTTAGACAAGCATGTTTAGCGAGAGTCAATCATATTTTGCTTGCTGAATTAGATCTTCCAAGAAGGCTAATCGCCAGAGTTGTGCATGCGCATGCGTAAACGTAGGAACGGAAATATATATTTGGAGATAGAAAAAAAAGATTAAATGTTATGTCTTATAGGGCATATTACACATAATCAAACCATAAACCCTGTTTGAGCTTGGGCATGAGCGGAGAAACCACATCGACTATTCTCTCCAAAATTAATCTTCAATCCTCTATCCAAAACCTTCCTCTTCCAAGTATTTCCGACATAATAAATGGAACCAGAATGATATCGAGTTCTCACGACCTGGTCAATGCCTTTCTTGATAACAGGCTTGCTTGGAGGGGCCAACATGTTACGCTCTTCCACAGATAATCTCGACAGTTCATCAGCTTTGCACGGGTCAACGAAAACAGGTTGACGAGCTTCCGGAGACAAGTAGTGAGTTACTTGGAAATCTGGTTTCCGAGTGCGAGAATGAATGATAATTGGGATGTTATTTTTGGCAATCGGAAAGTACTTTAGATCTTCGACGAATGGATTTTGCATGGTCGAAATCCAAGGATCATTATCGTTGTTGTTGTTGAGTGAGTCTTGGGTTGGAAGGTACCGGAGTCGTAACTTGACCCAGATTTTAGCCTCAATTGACTGATAATACATGTCGAAGGAGGGTAGGACTACTTTAGGTATCTCGAGGGGTACGGAAGTGGATATGCTCCAATCCGGTTTTTGACCTTCGTCCCTGGTAAAGCGGTCCCTGAAGCACAAGCTAGAATGTTCAGAGTCGTCGGAAGTGGCATAGCGACGATATCTAAGATGTGTAGTTGAAAAGATTTCGGCAGGAACATTGAATTCCGGGAACAACGTTTCAACGTGGCGATGTTGACTCTCGACATGCAGGCTGAGTGAAGGTGATGAAAAAAGAATGGTGTGATTTGCTCGATCGGCGTCAGGAATACCCTGTAGTTCACTTGAAGTGAAGGTAAGATTGAGAATTGAGCCTGAGATATTGTGCACCAGAAAGGGATACTATAAGAAAGATTATGCACATATAAATCGAATCTCTGACCTTGTTCCACATGACCGCCGTGTGGTAGTGTAATTTCAATATCCGAGGAAATGTTCAGAGGACTCTCAAGATCCTTAAACAAAGCCATTTGCGTGAAGTTAACCGTAAATGATGCGATTCTGGGTGTGTTGTTATCCAGAATTTGAGGGTTTGAATTAACGGTTTCGAAAGATGTCAATCCAGCCGGAACTTCGATGATTGTCCCGTTGTTGAATTTTACCTCGATAGTATAGAGGTAGATATGTTCGTTTTCTCTTTGTGCTTTACCCTCATTTTAGTTTTGCGTCAGGACATTCAAATCTACGAGAAGAGAAAGTTCATACATCTTCAAGTTGAAAAGCAGTAATACTTGTGTCGTGACTGGGCGGAGGATAGTTAGTAGTCGGGACGAGGAGGGCGAAATCATGTATTGATTGAGTTTTGGACTGTGGAAAAAAACCTACAAAAAGCCGAATCAAATTCAAGTATGGATGTTAATGCCTAGAAATTTACCATCAGAGATTTTGTATCTGGTTTCAAAGGCTATTCGCTCTTCTTCAACAATTTCCCACAGGGTAGCATTCTTCATCTGTTTGTAATATTCGTCCCAAGGAGAATTTCCGAAAGAAAATGCATCGACTTTGTGCACACTATTCCGTTTTGCTCTCCGTTCGTCTATTGAAAGATTGTTACACCTACAATTGGTCCGTGGCTTCGGCTCTTCAGGAAAAATAACCCCTGGTTTCCTAAGAAAGAGAAAGAATCAATCACATATATGTAAACGAACGAATTTTGAACAGTTTAAATACGGAATTTTAGCCCAGATTCTTTCCTTGAAGCGTAAAACCAGTGAATACTCGGAAATGGGATTGCAAGGTCCGTCGATTTGAACTTTGACTTGTCCTGGAATGATTTCTCCTGGCTCTAAATCCGGTGCACGAACCCATGCTTGAATATTGCAAGTATCTGAATTTAGAGACTCAACAATGACAGCGTAAGCTATGGAAAAGAAAGCAAATAGCGAGCACAACCAGAGACCCAGTGACGGATACTTCATGATTGAATGAGAGTTTATATGTAGTCAAGTGGGACCATATTATATATATGTTTACCGCGTATTGCTAAGCAATGGTTTGAACTCACCTGCGCTCCCATCTGGGCTTAGGTGTTGATTGTGCTTGTCACCGAAAACCACTCTGGTCATTTAGTTTAATCAACGGCGGCGCTCCAGCGGCTAGCTCATCTCGAAATTATTGTCACGTTTTGAGCGCGAGATCAAGAAGTGCAATGTACAATTGGAATTTTGATAATTGTGGTCCATGAGAAGATATAATGTTCACGAGGTCAGTCCCTGATTCGCATGCCGGATACTTACGATAGTGAGTTGGTGCCAAAATCAGCGCCAGAAGAGTCATTTTTTCGCGCTCAAGATTGCAGCGTGTTTCTTGAACAAATTGGGTCAACGGGATCGTTCGACGTATGTGTGGTGAGAATATTTGAGAACTTGGAGAACCCCATATGAACAGAAGGTATTTTCATCTATTCACCGGGTATGTATTTTTAGTGGGAAATGATTGAACATTAGTACAAGAATTTACACCTATTTTTTTTCTGGACTTACCTCAGTTTATCTTATGACTTCAAGTTGCCTGATCGCCATCCATAATACGCTCTGAGGTTGAGTTGCAACGTGCTGAACCTGCAACTGCTGCGTATTGTATCGATTGATCCGGGAATGCACCAAGCCAGAAGGGCTGTTTTCCAAACTTCCAGCACGATAGCTTGTGCGTACACTGCCCAACGAATTTAGGCAAGCAAATCCAGTTCTTTGTAACCACTGTTTTTTTTTGGGAAATCGTTTTTTTCAGACTTTTTTTTTGCATATTCGTTTGTTAGTGAGAACGAGGTCGCGCCTTACCCCTCCCTGAACAAAATAAAAACTGTGTTGCATATTTCTAGCCATGAATATTCGACCATGAGGCGTCCTAACTAAAATTACATAACATGAACGAATATCAAAGGCTTGACAAGAGGTAGGAAAAGAAAGAAAAAGACGCAAAAAGTAAACGCAACTCAAAACAAAAACAAAAGCAATATCAATCTTCATCGCTTCCTCCGGCGTCATCAATACCTTCATCACTCTCGATCCAAAAGCTAGGAGTAACTTCATAAAGAAATTCGATGTACCAGAATTCCGAATCTTGATTGGAGTTCGGATTGGACGAGTGACCAGGCTTGGAGGATTTCTTCTTTTTCTTTGGTCCTCCGCTGCCACTTGACGTGGTGGAGGCTTCAGCGGGAGTGGGAGCAGAGGCGGGGGCGGGAGTTGAAGCTGGTGATTCTTCCTTTTTCTCCGGTTCACGGAGACCAACTTTAACTAGTACCGCGTATAGACCCATTCCTGTCGCGTCACGCAAGAGACTGACGCTTGAAGGTG
Source organism: Phallus indusiatus (assembly GCA_027605045.1). NCBI lineage: Eukaryota > Fungi > Basidiomycota > Agaricomycetes > Phallales > Phallaceae > Phallus > Phallus indusiatus. The sequence continues at coordinate 292,311 of JAQFWX010000004.1, forward strand.
AGATATACACGTCAATAGTCTGTTTCGTGGGATCGTTATCGCCAGCAGAAGACGAAGACGGATTGATAATATACAACTCCGGTGGAAGAATTGACGTTTCTCCGATTTTCTGTCCAAAACCAGGAGTATAACCGTTCAAACTCGGATTCCGATCCCAAGGAGCGAGTCTAACTTTACCGAATCCGCCAAGGAAGCTTTTACCTTTCGACCTTTCGTCTACTTCATCGGAAGGTAATTCAATGCTAACGACTCGTCGCGTGCTCTTTTCGACTAGTTTAACTTCGTGTGTGCAAGGGAGCGAGACCGGTCCGTTCATTAAAGACATGAGAGAGGGAGGTGGTGGAAGAGCCCAATCCGCTTCGGCGGTGGATATGGGATTCCAGGGATCGACTTCGTCTGGTTGGAGATTGGCAGCAGGAGATGAACTATCAGTAACTCCCCATTGAGGTGGAATTTCAAAGGGTGCCGAGGAGGGGTCTAGGGATGCTTTTTGGGAACCAAAGGGATCGCCCCAGGTAGTTTCCGGAGTTGCACTCGGGGCGGTAGGCTCATCGGAACTAAAAGAATCCAGTTCCGCAACAGGTACTTCGTTCTCTTTCTTCTCGGCAGCCCGAGTTTCCAGAGTCTTCTGCCTTTCCTTCTCCGCAATCTCGACCATTTGTTTACCCCACAGCGCCACACACGCGTTCCCAAACTCATCAGGGATCGCTCTACTAATTCTAGTCGTCAATGGCAACTCGATAGCGGCCCGTTCAACGACAGCCAAGCCCTTCTGAAATACACGATCATAATCCCTCATCAGTTTATTCCGAATGATGAAATTGAAAAAGAAACGCAAAAGAATGGGACCATCGCGAAGTTTCGGTTCCGACCAGAATAAACCTTTGTTTTTGTAAAAACTCGAAAAGAAGATTTTCATCCTCAAGTCGGTTTCGTCCAGGAATGCTTGAATTCTGAGTTCGCGCCTCTCGAGTTCTGCGTCGCGTTCGGCCATTAATTCTTGAATACGGGCTTCTTGCGGATCGTGTAATGGTGAGACACCGGCGGCATTCGTATTCAAATCATCCGCTTGGGCAGCTTCTGCGAATTCTGCCTCATCATCGTCATCATCCAGGTCCATTTCATCTTCCCCCTGTTGACTCCTTTTCTTAGCACTGCCAAATCCCTTGCCGATAGGTGGATTCGTTTTGACGGATAAACCGGCGAATTGTGCAAACTAATACAAGCTCAGACGATGCTGTAGACGACAAAGGCTAGAGACAAAAAAAAGATACGTACGTTATCGTAAACGGATTGTAAAATTGGCGTCCATTTTCTGTTTCTTTGAAAATCAGCAGCTGCTTGTATGAAACGATCTATGCGTGGAACATTGCTGAACACCAAAATATCAGTACAAATAAGTAAATCAACAGAAAGTTGAACAATCTTACATGTCCGAAACATCTCCTCTCCTCAGATGTTCACCCTCCTCCCAATCCTCCCACCACATAACCCGCCTTTGGAAAGTAACGTCAAGTTTTTGACGGGTTTTCTTCTTCTTCTTCCCGACGTGCTTAACCCCCAATTGAACGGTTTTTATACCGTTTCCATCCACCTCCTCTTCGTCCACATCAAGCATAATCTGCAGGCCATACGGCTTGAAAGCGGAGAAGGGTATCAGGGGAGCATCTGACCCGCCGTTGCTCTTGGCGATGGTCGTTGTAACAAAAGGAGGAAACTTGTAGTACGGCGCGCCTGTAGGGTCGTACTCCAGTGAGTCTTTGTCAAGCACGCCGGAGAGAACGATGGGAGGAAATTTGAGGGTGGGATCTGGTGCATTGCCGGTGACATCGTTTGCCGACATCGATTCTTTGGAGACCACAGACGACACGTTTGGTCCGTCGACCATTTCTTGTTGTTGTAAAGGTTGTAGAAGCGGGAAAAATTATGAGACTTTGTTCTCCACGTTCCCGCCAACTCAGTCTTTTTAAATGAAATACTATGATGAGATCGTAGTGAGTCACGCGGTCACGTGCGTCACGCTTCTCTTCTCTTCCCCGCAACCGTAGTGGATTATGTAACGTGTCCATTCCTTCTCATGTGTCCGTGCCAAAGAAGGCGACAATGACTCAGAACGTTTTATTCATACTTACGTCTGAAACATCTGTTCTTGAGATGATTTGGCACGAGGGCACAGGGGTCTTGTCTTTGACAATTCAGCCACCAGTGAACCTGAAATCATGATGATATTATCGAACAAGTTTTCACAGACACCTGTCAATGGTCAATCCAATAACGCATGTTTATCCCGTCTGGACCCGTCTGCCAAGCTCCACAATGTGAAACGGGACCTGGAAAATGGAGGCCAGGACCCACGTTTCGTCCGAATTCGTCCTATAGGGTAAGTTCCAACAAAGGCTTTCTTTTGTCATGAAGCATGTTGAGAAGTAAAATTTTCGTTGACACATCACATTTACAGATGAGCGGCGAACCCTCAAAATTTAGTAAATTGCTTGCGTGTAGTCGTTTTACGTCTAGGAAATGCAGAAGAATGCAGCTAGCACTGATGAGTATTGGGCGGACGTAAGGAACTTCCATATTTTGTCGCAGCCATAGTTATGATTAATAACACATCTAGCAATTCCATCGGATTTCGTACATCGATGCTCTGATGACTCATTTTATACATACTAAACACAACATCGTGCCATCCTGTAGGACCGGCTTCCTCAGCTTGAACTGGAAGGCTCTAAAATGACATAAATAATATCCTCTTGATTTTGACATTCTCTCATAGCTCACCACAACAGCCACAAGGAGGACAAAAGACCTCAGGAGGTGCACAGACAATTTCGCACTCGCGCGCCGCAAGGGCGCCCGGGTCAGCACCGTAGACTGATTGACCAAGCAATGCGATAGAAGAGAAAGCGGTAAAGAGGATAGTGGTGAATTGCATGATATGTAGGTTGCAGTTGGGCTGCACTTGGACGAATATCATCCAGGCTTTTTATGTGAAAATCAAATCTTCGCTTATACACTAATTATAGATCGCAAGGAAATACATATGAACTGAGGTCCGGGGTCTGTATTCTAAATTCAAATTCGGTTGAGGTTTAGTGTCATAATCCCGTATGGAGGCTTTAATGATTCTTCAACCCCGCTCGCATACATCATCAGCATCCAAATATCAACTAGAAGGTTCTGAAGCGAGGTGAGTATGTAGTTATATCATGGTTTGTTATGGTAACTCACCGCAGCAGCTGCAATCAGTAGGATCACAAAAAACCAATGGAGGTGGGCAGAAAAGGGTGCATTTGGGTTCACGTATTTCGAGAACACCAGGTGCAGCGTTGACTGACTGGCCAAGCAACGCTAGTGAAGAGAAGAGCGCAAGGCAAAGAGTACTAGAACTGAATTGCATCTGAGTTATGGGGATACAGCTGTCTGTTGGACAGTAACTTGAGCTTTTCAAGTCTTTTTATGTGCAGTTTTTGGGTTTGTTTATCCATATTTTCATTAGGTGCTTTACCTGATTTGCAACTTTAGTTACATCTTTGTATTACTCGCAGCCATATGTTCTCTCTTCATCACGCATGACCACCACCGCAAGTTTTTTAGTATATGGCTGTAGAGACACAAGCTTAAGCCAGCTTGAAATTTGAACTCGGCGTCGGCGTTACCACCTGTCCGCATAGTTAAAGATCACTAGTTGTTGCAGCTCTAATGATGAAAGTAAAGGCCAATTTAGTTTTGATTTTGGGTCACGACCTGAAAGTTTCAAATTTACGGCCGGACGTCCCGGCGCACCGGCGCCGCCCCAGTCCTCCCGTTCAGAGATCCGAAGCTACGATTCACCTGTGTTAAGAATTTTCTCTCAATTGTGCTCCATTCGTCCTAGAACGATCCAAACAAGTATCAAAACGGACAACAAAAGAACACTTTGGGAAAAATCTCAACCCCATTCAAATGAACTCGATCAAAACAACATTTGAAATAGCCATAATGTATGGTTTTCATTTCACATAAAGTTAGAAACAAATCTTAACGATTGTGTCTATATTAAGCTCGCTAACTCGTTTCCGTCCCTTATTATCAAAACATCGGAGCATGATGTGAATTCTTCAATTGGCTTCAAGTAATATACAGCCCGGTTCCGAATCCGATATCATTGGTCAATCACATAACCAATCAGACATTAACTATTCACTCCCGAGGAGCTTTTTATCACAAAGGAGAATCCGGCGAAAACATGAAATCAAGTAAACATCTGGGGACAGCAACTTGAATCAACGATTCGGGCTATTGTAGGCGGCTCGTCAGTTGACGGATAAAATATCACGAACACCGGCCGTTTTTTCGTTTGTTTCAAAAGCGGCTGCAATGCTGCTGCGCACTTGGCTTAGTATTTCTCTAGGTGCTTAAGGTTTGTGGACCCTACCACACGGCTAAGTGTTGTGGGGTGACTTGAGTGTTCAACTGCTAGCTGCAGAGCGATCAGGACAAGTAGGGCGATCAGGACCATGAGAAGAGTCGAAAGCCTGCAAGCCTGCCAGTGTACATCGTTTGCCCCTGAACTGCTGAACAGGGCGTAAACCGCGGATATGGAATTGGTTTCCCAGATATCCACCTCGGTACGACGTGTATCAGCGTTTCTGTTTCCAGTGCTCGCGTCCGAGTCATTAGCTGAAGAAGTTCGACGCTAACCTGCAAAGAGGTAGTCAATTGGATTGAAAATAACAAAGGAAGACATGCGACCCACATTAATAAACTAGATGTCCGTAGGGGGGGATGTGGATCAATCTTGATCCCGAGTACTAGGTCGAGATATTGCAACGTCCATTTTGGCGCAGATCTCGTTGACAGTCGGCTAAGAGGCATCCTGCGGGTACAGACGGATTGGAAAAGCCGATTAAAACGCAGAGGGCTGTGCGAGCGAGAGAATTTGGGGAAGTCAGGAATATCATTATGTGACACTCAATGTAGAACAAACAGGAAAGGAATAACATCCGAAACTTACGATAAGTAAATGAAATTTTCAGTTTCACCTATAAAATACTCTACTGTATTATAATTTCTTTCCGATTGAATTGCATTAAACAAACTTGCCAAATTCACCGAGAGACATACCGAGTCGGCAATGTCGCCGGGTTCGACAGCCGTCGTACAGGTCAATGTCCGAGAATGTACAATTTCTCGTGGATGAATGAAAATGCCTCTGAGTTAGCAGGAGGTTAATATCCCGCCCAAATAGGCGTAGGTACTTCTTCGACATATGATCAGGTCTTGTCTTGGAGCGAGGTCTGCGGTGTTTTATATGATCGGGAGAGATAGCACGAATGCGAAAATGAATTGGCCTGAAGATATTGAAGGACTCATTAGGGCAACTTCAGCTTGAGTCTGAAGTCCCAACATATAAGCTGATGTTGATTGAAAATTTGAAATTGTCTCTCTAAGTACATCTGAAATTGCATTGACACCAACGCTTTCTTTATCTTAAGATCATCAAGATGAACACAACCATTAAAGGTACTGTGCTGATTTTACACGGAGGTCTTGTGGAACTTGACTCGGAGAAGCGAAGCATTTCGAGCCAACATCGCCATATCCGCCTTCGCCTTATCGTTCTGATCCACCTTTCGTAAAGCAATCTGAAATCATGGTCTCCTTCGCTCGTGCATTTCTTGGCACTAACTCGTACATTTCACGTCAATTTAAAAAGTCCTCTCTCCTAATCCCATGGTATCAGTCCAGTGTCAGGACGCATCCAAACCGCATTCCAACCAAGTCTTCCAGACATTGGACCACGAAAGACCTCGAAAGCCTCGAGATCGATATGAAAGAACTGTCCCCGGAGGAGTTTTTTAGCTGCGAGAAGCGCAGTGAAGACCTATGTCGGGACGTGCCGTGATTTTGCGACCATTCATTTGAAAATTGGTCTCATGTTGGATCAATGTTTCAATCCCGTCAACGGAGAGACCTTGGTATCCCATGTAGGTCAATACAACCTTTGCTAGGCATCCACGGGGCTCACCTTCAATCATCGCACGTATCATCCGAAATAAGTCTTGGACAAGATAATCCCGTGGATGCGGTCCATCATTGTCATCTACTCCCGCGGTCAAAATTTCGGCGAGCTGCGGGTATATGAACTGAGGGGTTGGAAGTCCTAAACGCGCGTGCTTCTTTTTGCCGAGAAAAACGGTTACTATCCACTGCAGGCAGGAATGAAACCCTCTTTACCACATGCGCAGGTCGTCGCCCACGGATTGGGTGCATACCATATAGGTGCTTCCAAGTATTCTCTTTCATCGGGCCAACACCATGTTTTTACCTTGTCTCGATCACCTCTTCACTGGCATCCGCCGTTGCCCGCAGTGGAGAGATACCCCCTCACCCTACCCGCATTTTCTACTGCCGGCGCCGGTCGATAAATCAGGAATGCTGTTAAACAAAAATCGCATCCTTGTCCTGAAGATGTTCCAGGCTTTCAGCTTTGAAGCGTTTCGTTCCTGTTGAGAAACGGACATAGAGCGGGCAACTAAGAGCAAAGATGCTTCCTCAGTATTGATGAATAACTAAATGTATTAAACAGACCTGAGAGCTAAGATGTTCCTACAAAAGAAAGTGAGGAAACATTAAATGGATACGACAATGAGCACTTCAGTACTTACCTCTCAGTATTGATTATCGATGAATATTGAATAACTGAACAGAAGATGAATACAGCGAAAGGTACACTATTTATACGAAAATTGAGAAGACTCGGAGTGACGGCGGACTTCGAAGCGTTCACATTTAGTAAGGGTTATGCCAGTGTATAAGCGTGTCTCTTTCTACAGCTCCTACAAATCTGTCCGAAGCCCGGCGATACAATCAACGTTAACTTCAGTAGCGGTACTGGTTCACTTAGAATTGATTATATGCCAGTAGGACATCTTATGAGTCTGAATATACAATATGTGCCTGCTCGGTTAATAAGTTATAATGGCTTGTAAGAGGACTCATAATTGTTACAGATACTACGCAGGTTATCGACCCTCATTATTAAGTATTTGTAGTGTGTGATTATCATTTGGGTACTCGTTTACTGATGTCTACCTCATCCAGGCTACCCCGCTTCGCCCGCCCCGATCCTTGCCCAGACCCAGTTGAACTCACGCTTTCGCAGGCATAAGTTACTCCTGTGTATAGTAGTATAGTAGCTAGTCACGGTGCTTATAGACTACACCATTTGTGTCCGCTACTTCGTCAAGCCTGGGATTCCAACACCCCGTCTTTCACCCACACCTTCCGCCGTGAAGAGGAGTTGAGGGAAGTCGGAGTGTGCAGCGACACTAGGCGGTTCGCTTATGTTAGCTACGGAAGTAATTTGTAAACCCTGCTCATCTTCGAATCATCACCAAGATGGCTGCCAGCCACCAGAGGTCCGATTCTCTTGCCAGTCTACTGTCGGCTGGTAATTTCACCTCAATTTCTTCCATTGAGGTACTACTCAAGCAGGCAGTGCTTGAAGCAAAAGGCAATACTTCTACCAATAGCTTACTGGAAAGAGCTCCAAGAAGACTAGCGTCTTTCGAACAGGACCAAAGCCGACTGATTCCCCGTCCTTCAGATCTACCTGTATCAAAAAAATCCGGACGTGTCGACCCATATAAATTAGCAAAAACAATGCTGGAATGTGCGCCAAGCGAATATGGACAAAGATATGTGGCGGGGGCGATTGTTAATTGTGATGATACTAGCACACTGGTCGACCTATCAAACACATGGTTGCGATATCTCTTACTCCCATGTACGTTCGATATCATCTTTTATCAGATCCTGATTAATAATCTCTTTGTCTCGTTGAAGTCAAGGGTAATCGCACTTCCGCTGCCTTTCCACCGAGCGAGGCCGCTACTCCAACTTACCATCAACACACTGCGTATAGCCTTGATGCTCTTCCCGTAAATCGTGATTCTAAAATGACTAAACTTGTATTTTTTCTCTTTTCTCGAAATGTTCATTGCTAATAAGTGGATAGGTTAGATTGCGAGAGGGTTATCAGTGCCCGATCACTGAGGTTTACTATAAGCCAGCTGCTCCCCCCAAAGCGAAGACCGGTACCCTAGAAAATTCCCATATTATCAATCGTGCCGTAGGAGTTTTTGACCCTCAGACAGTGAAGCCCTCCATTTTGACCCTGCGGCTGATTCTTCCTTACTCACGATCATCCCTGACATAGAACAAGGGATCTCTAGCGACATGGGACATTCTAAGGCATTATATTGGATGGGACGAGAAGCGCACCCAGCGTGTTGTAGAGAACCTGGATAGCCCTGTTAATGGGATACTTCTGTGGCAAAATTTTCACGACGCATGGGGCGATTTCGCCTGGACCCTTAAACCTGTCGTAAGTCACTCGTAGTATATACATTGCTCCCCACCTTTTCCTTCTTAACATTCACGCACAGGTCGATGCCGATGGTAATGTAACTGCAGATACTTATGACATCGACGTAATACATCCCGAACACTTTCCCGGTTGGATTCCGAAGCCATCCGGGGATCCCATCAACTATCGGATCAATTTTAAGGATCGTGGAATAGAATCTGCTGTACAGGATCGTATACCCGAAGATGACGACAATATTCGTACACTACCTCGTCCTATGCCAGACCCCCAATTGATTGCACTTCATCGGGCACTTTGCTGGGTTCTTCACCTGAGCGGAGCAGCAGAGGTTATCGATTCTATTTTCAGAGATGCGGGAGATGCAGGTGTTCAAGTACCGTCTGAGAAGATTCGAACTACAGATGAGTTGGGTTTGTTACTATCAAGCTTGAGTTTGTATCCCCAGGGGAGAAATTAATTCTTAATATTACTGCTCTGTATCTGAAGACGTCATTGTTGAACCATATCAGCGAAGAATAGAATTCTTAGTTCACTTACAACAGATCGCCTTATTAAAAGTCTCCGTGCAAGCCGTTCCTCACGGATTCAAACTTTGCTATCATCACTCCCGGCTTCTAGACGTTTCATTAACAGCCACGGTCATTGTATTTATTGAGCACTAACCGAGGGTCGTTTTCACAATCAAAGAACATTCTCATCCATCATCTCCTTACTCAAAACATGTTTTCGCAGTCAAACAAAAATTGCATCCTTGTTCTGAAGATGTTTCAGGCCTTCAACCGTTTTAATTTCGTTCCTGAGAAACGGATATAGAGCGGGAAACTAAGAGAAAAGATACTTCCTCAGTATGGATGAATAGTGAAATGTATTAAACAGACCTGAGAGCGAAGATGTTCTTACAAAAGAAAGTGAGGAAACATCAAATGGATACGACAATGAGCACTTACTCCTCAGTACTCAGTATTGATGATGAATATTGATGAATAGCTGAACAGAAGATGAATACAACGAAAGGTACGCTTTTATACGAAAATCGAGAAGAGTGACGGCGAACTTCGAAGAGTTCACATTAGTAAGGGTTATGGTGTGTAAGTGTGTCTCTTTCTACAGCTCCTACAAATCTGTCCGAAGCCCGATACAGTCAAAGTTAACTTCCAACACCTATCAATCCGCAATGCTCTCAAGGTCTCGTCTGGAACAACATCGCTGCCTTCTTTCGGGAGATAGATGAATGTTGCGAGAAACAGGGATTCAAAAGATCAAAACTTTTAATCATTCAGCTGTGCTGCAACAACTGGTCACCGGAAGGCCTAGTACAGTCCCAAACCTAAGCGCTAAAGTGCACAAAGCCGTCTATGTTTCATGCCGAGGTTGAAACTCCGACTCGAACCACCATGTCATCGCAGGATGCAAATACCTATGAAACCCAAAACGATCAACAGCTAGATGCTCTTCATTCAAAAATCAGGTCCTTACGTGGTGTAAGTCACCGGCTCTTCTGGAAATTTATTCCTCTGACGAACGCTATGGATGTCTCAGGTAACCACCGATATATACAATGACGTTGAACGTCAAAATACAACACTGGACGAATCCGTAAGCCAATTCTTCGTCTTTCTCCTTTTATTATATAAAAATGAGTTGTAACTGTATCGTTTATTGTAGGGTAATATATTCAATAACTTCGGAAATTCGTTGGCACAGTCTTCTCGGCGTGCGGCTGGTGCTTTTGGACCGACGGGGTTCCTTCGACAGTACCGTCTCATGGCGATGATTGTTGGCTCGCTTGTAGGACTGTGGATACTATACCATGCAGTACGATGGGTCGGATCTTGGTTTTAAGGTCACCCGATAGTCAAGCGGCTCGCGTTCTCACATTATCTCTATATCCTTCGAATGTCAACATAACTTATGTGTACCACTGGACACTTTCCTTCTTGATCATGTAGTATAAAAGACAGTATTTAATTATCATGCCTCGCGTTCGCAGAGCGATTTTTTACTCATACAAAGTGTGGAGATGAAGTGGTCCGTACGCAGCTATTGGTCACCGTCTGTCTCTCCTATCTCTGTCTCTCCTATCTCTGTCTCTCCTATCATCCCTACTACGTTCCGGACTTCGACTTCTTCGACGTGGTGATCTTGAACGCGAGCGCCGTTGTCCTCGTTCTCTATCTTTGCGCGCCCCATGGCTTCGCTCTAGATCGCGGTCGTCAAACACCATGTCATAACCACGAGTAGCTTCATATTCTCGGTCAACGCGGTAACGCCTTGTAGCTTCCAAGTCTTCCCGTCCAGCAAACACTTCTTTTTTACGATGATTGCGATTTATTCGTACATCGTTTGACCAGTGTGTGTTTAGTCGTGCGACGGATTGTGAGCTATGATAGTTTGGTTAGATACGTGTCTTTCGGTGGTGAGGAGAACGTCAACGTACAAGTCCACCCATATCCGTCGGTCGTCAATGAGAACGTTCTGCATTTTGAAATAAGCCTAACGCCATAAAAATAAATCAATGAGAATTGACGAAATGTAAGATAATGGGTTAAGCCAGCACCTGTTCCGCGTCTTCCCGCTTATCGAACTCTATGAAAGCGTACTGTAACGAATCTCCTGTCTTTTTATCGCGAATAACTTGACAACTCATGATCTTCCCGAATCTTGAGAATATGAGCTCCAAATCTTCATCCCTTGTTACCGAGTTCAGCTTGCAAACGAAGAGGACGTTCTCTGGAGGCCGGACGTTGGCGAATGGAAGATCGCCGACCATTTCCAAGGTAAGTGCAGAGGCTGCTGCGGCTGTCTTTCGTCTCTCTCTTTCAGCTTCTTCTTCCGGCAATTCGTCCAGTGGATCCTCATCCTCTGCTATTCGTACGAGGTCGGGGTTGTCAGGAATTTTGGTTGGTTCTTCTGCTGGTACCTCAAGTCCTTCAGGATCAGGGAATGGATCGTCTGCAGACAAATTGAGACATTAAAAGACTTGAATCAAAATATTGTAAAGTGACGGACCGAGAATGACAACATGGCGAATGCGAACATCTTTGAGCGGCCTTCCGTCTTGATCGGTGAAGACTTCATTCAGCTTGTCAAGAGTGTCAAACCCCTCCACGACATGACCAAAAACAGCATGCTTTCCATCTAGATACTCGATGTTTTCTCCTAGTGTTATGAAGAATTGGCTAGCGCTGCCTCCACCATATTTGCCATCCGCGCTGGGAGCGACAGCCATTGACACAGTTCCCCTTTCAATATGTTTGAGGCGAGGAACGAGCTCGGGGATGAAATAGCGTGGAGCGGTTGGGTTGATTATTGCGTCAATGCATCTACCTCCTGATCCAGTAGCAGTAGGATCTCCTGTTTGTGCCAAAAAGTCTTTTGAAACTAGAAAATTTAATGAGCAAACCAAGCTACAACTCACAGCGAGTAAATGTGATAACATTACCATTGAAGAAGGAATTAAGGTTGTAATAGTAGATCTTGCATAATTTTAAAAAGTTCCGACAAAGTTTAGGACATGTGTTCACTTCGAGGTCGATGACAATGTCTCCCAGCGAAGTTTCGAGGAGGACGGACATCAAACGGACATTCAAATCCGGGAATGGATGTGTCACAACTTATGTCACACATTTCCGGATGACTTTCATCACCTCAAGTTGCAACTTTTCCGTATTCCCGCCAATTAAACTGCTCCAATAACCTCATTGTGAGTTTTTTGCTGGATTACTTTCGAATTTATTTCATTTGGATCTGAATTTATTACGTGCTATTAGGATAAAACTGGCGTTTGCTATGGGCCTATGGCGCCGTTTATTTCAACCTCTAATGCTTTGAAGACCTTATCACGCAATATCACCTAATTAATGTGCACTCAACATGGCTCTCATATTCACAATTTCACACCGAGAACGAGCTACAACTTACGAGATCCGAACGCGTATGAAAACATGTGACGATGACGTAAGAAAGTACTAGGTCCGAAGGAACACCCCCGAAAATGAGTGCCATCTGTAATCTCGATCGTCTTTCTTCCCGCCGTCATGTCGAACGCTCAACTAGCCTCTTTCAAAGTCCCCGAGATAAAGAACGAACCATTTGTACGTTAAATCAAATAACTCTTGACATCGCTCACCGTATCCTTCAGAGACATTATGCTCCTGGATCTCACGAACGTCAAGCACTTGAGAGTGCTTTGAATGAGATGAAGAAATCCTTACCTTTTCAAGTTCCAATCATCATCAACGGAAAACCAGTATGTAAACTTCGGAGCTCAAGACGCTCTTTAACTGATGGAGAGATGGTAGGTCAAAACCGGCAAGCTCGCCAAACAAATAGTACCATCGGATCATGCGACGACACTTGCAGAGTATCACGAAGCAGATGAAGCAACAGTAAAAGCTGCTATTGATGGTGCTCTTGCCGCTAAAGGAAAATGGGAAACGATGCCTTGGAACGATCGAGCTGCGATATTCTTGAAGGCTGCTGATCTTGTGAGCGGGAAGTATCGGTACAAGCTGTTAGCGGCGACGATGTTGGGCCAAGGGAAGAATGCGTGGCAAGCTGAGATTGATGCTGCTGCTGAGGTGTGTATTTTACCATTGCACGATCGTGTTTCTGTGTGTGCTGATTCGGTGTTTTGTCCTCTCGTTAGTTGGCCGATTTCTTCCGATTTGGAGTCAAATTCGTTGAGCAGTTATACTCACAACAACCGGACCAGAACTCACCTGGTTCATGGAAGTATGTTTCACATGAAGATCGACACGTTTACCGTGTGTAAGCTAACTTGTTGTTAGCCGTGTGGAGTATCGCCCGTTGGAAGGATTCGTGCTTGCAGTATCACCTTTCAACTTTACAGCAATTGGCGGAAATCTTCCTGGAGGTAGACATTAGAATCCACAATAAAAAAGGTCCGAAAACGACTAACTTTTTTTAAATGCAGTACCCGCTTTAGTCGGCAACGTAGTCGTATGGAAACCATCCCCTGCAGCAACCTACTCCAACTATATAGTACACCAAATTCTCACTGAAGCTGGCGTCCCACCAGGTGTTATTCAGTTCGTTCCCGGTCCACCCCCTGAGGTTGTACAACAAGCCATAAGGCATCCATCTTTTGCTGCTTTACACTTTACGGGTAGCACACACGTGTTTAAACAGCTTTGGAAAGATATTGCTGCGAATTTGGACACGTATAAAGGATATCCTAGAATTGTTGGCGAAACTGGTATTCCTTTCTCTTGTCTCTGATTTGGTCGTGCCCTGACTACGATCATAGGCGGGAAAAACTGGCATTTGATTCATTCTTCCGCGGATATCCGGAACGCCGCGACCCAGAGCATTCGCGGTGCATTTGAATATCAAGGTTGATTCCGTGTCTTAGCTTCTTGGTCTCGTAACTGATTTGGCTTCATACCAAGGTCAAAAATGTTCTGCTTTATCTCGACTATACGTTTCGTCATCTGTTTGGAATAATGGATTCAAAGAACTGTTACTCAGTGAGACTAAGAAGATTAAAGTAGGAGATCCGACAGTGTTCCTTCACTTCAATGGCCCTGTCATGTATGCATCAATCATCTGCTTTACGCAAGTTGCTGATCTCACTTGTCATAGTGGACGACCTGCATTTGACAAGATTGTGGGGTACATTGAGAAAGGCAAGAAAGCTGGCGCGACTGTCTTAGCTGGCGGAACATGTGAGACGCTCTTCAGCCTTCATATCATTATTTGTCCTTGCTTACATACTGTTCAAAGGGGATGATTCAAAAGGATACTTCATTCAGCCTACGATTTTGGAGTATAAAGATCCGAAGGCGATTACTTTCCAGGAGGAAGTATTCGGACCCGTCCTAAGCGTAACGCAATTTTTCTATTTTCTTTTTCTGATCGCTGCGCTTACATTAATGCTTAAGGTATACGTTTACGACGATAACAAATGGGATGAAACTTTAACTTTGATAGACACAACTTCTATCTACGGTCTTACAGGAGCAATGTACGTCCGAGTCGCTCAACATTCTCAGTCTTTCAATACACAACATACCTATACTATGTCTTTTATTCTTTATTTAGATTCTCAACCGACCGTGCAGCACTTTTAGAAGCAACGAACCGACTCCGAAACGCCGCCGGGAATATATATTACAACGAGAAATGTACTGGCGCGGTAGTTGGCCAACAACCATTCGGTGGCGCCCGTGCAAGTGGAACGAATGACAAAGCAGGAAGTATTAGTATATTTTATCGATTCGTTTCTGCACGGTCGATTAAAGAGAATTTCGTCAACTTGGATGACTTTTCTTATCCTTCCAATTTAGTTTAAGACAAAGAGAGGTTTTGGTACGAAGAACAGGGAAGTTTTGTAGAGATAAGTACATAAATAAAGTTGTAAAAATAGCGAAAGTTAACATGTTTCTCTTGTGGTATTTGTATGAAACTCGACTACTTCATGGAAACAAGATCGAGACGACTGTAAATCAATCATTGGGGCAAAACACGCGGGGCAGAGACTACTACTTAATACAACAGCTTTGTAACTTGGGGAACAACGAATTCAGCGAGTATAGATGACACCTTGAGTCACAATTTCCCAATCGTTACAACTGACAATACGTTTACAACGAGGTTTGCGAGCAACATTGTACATAGCTCAAAAGGAAGCTAGTACGCGTCTATTCAAAAACGATGTTTTTAGTAAATCAATCAGACAAACGTTTCGTGATAGACAATGATTTTTTCAGGAAACTAACCACAGCAATCACAACGCGTAGCGTCGCAAGACACCTGAGGCCATTTACAAATGATAGCGCAATCCAGATCCAAAGAGCTTTCGGTTGAAGAATCAGAAGTAGCAGCGACGTTAACGATGCTTTGACCCATAAACGCAAGGGTTGAGACAAGAGTTATGACTAGAGTGGCGAACTGCATTTTTGTTGGGTGCTGAGCTCAGAGGGGTAGAGTTATAGAGGTTTGTGAGATATGGAGTAGTCTGAGTGCAACTGACAGTGACACTGAGGAGTACTATTAATATGAACAGGCCCCTCGGCTTTGTTTTCCACTGGTAGTCGTCGTGCCCTAACGTCGACGTTTTACGACAAACTATTAATTAGTCCGTGGATTGGAGGGTTCTTCTCTGACTCAGGATCTTCAATTTTGAGAGTAGGGAGACTCCGAGAGTTGTTGACGGCATATCCAATGTATCTAATTATTCGTCTGGTGCTGAGGCTGTTCGATATACAACTTCACAAAAAAATTGAAATTGACGTAAACCTTCCTAGATTTTAACTTAATTTACGAACTACTAAGAGCCCTAGCTGAACTGTTAAAATCTTTCATAACTTGAATCACCTAACCTCACTCGATATATGCGGTCTAAATTTGGCATACCATATTTCGAATCCAATGGAGGCGACAGACTCGGATCCAGACAATCAGAATCAGATGTCCGAGTGCTTCTGCCGCGTGCCATTGAGGAACACCTCGGGAAAATAAAATACATCAAATCCCATTCGGATTGAAACTGAGAAGTGATGCATGACGACTTTCAGAGCAGTTTACACGAGTCTTGAGTGGAAGAAGAATGGAAAAGTTACATTTAGTGACGTTTCGTTCATGTACAGTGTGTTGTCAATTGTTACATGTCCATGGCAGTAGCACCCATCACTAAGTAATTAAATTGACCGCGTGTTTCCCCTACTACTACACAACATTCCTACTTCACCACGAACCACAATCGACCCTACGCGCTTTGCACGCAGTATGCGTCCCCAGCGATGAGATTAGTACACCCGGAATTGACTCCTGTATTGAACGTCAAGAATTGGGCGAATGTGAGGCCGAACCTATTGTCAATGTCATCGCAGGTCATGCCGGACGGAACAGTGAAGTATTGCGCGCATCCCGTGGTGATTGTTCCAGGAGCGACATTACTTGGAGGAGAAACACTAGCCGCCTCAACGCAATATGCGAGGCCTGCGATGAGATTAGTGCACTGTGCGTTGACGCCCGAATTCAACGCGTGGAAGGAGCTGTCCGTGATGTCGAATTCTTGTTCAAGAAGAAGACACGTGTCGCCGCTGACAGCGGTGTGGTACGCGGCACACCCTGTGGTGACGGTGCCAGGGGCGACGTTAGGGGGAGCCATAACAGAATTCTGACGAGGCAGGATGAGAGGGGAAGAATTAGCGAACCCGCTTAGTGCAAAAGCGAGAAGTGAGTAAGAAATGAAGCGTGACATGACTGCTAGTAATGCTGTTGCTGTTTGAATACGAAGTAAGTGTATGCACACTGAGGAGTACAATCGACGCGAGTTGGGCCTTTATAAACTAAAACCTATGGCCCTAAAGAACAGGATTCTCACATTCAGAGTACTCACGAAAAATCGCTCAATGAATCTCTATGATTTCTCGCATATTCCATGTTTGAAACACTTCAACGCCCGCACGGATGACCCGGCCAGGTAATGAATAACGCCGTGAGTTTTAAGGTTCAATGTGTCGTCCTTAAAGCATTTCTTTTCAAAAAATATCCGGTGCGCATGGTCAGCTGCCTTGTCTTGAGACTGATGTATGACCTGGTACGACGGCAATAACGGCAACAGCGGCAACAGGTATATAAATCACTCTCACCAAATGCTTCCGATGTCTCTGTTCACCAATCAGTGAATTCCGTGCTTTTTTATGATACTCATTTTGACTAACTCGGATCTTCGTACTTTGGAGGTGCCAAGCGCTCAACGTTCACCAACCATCATACAGACATAGTATTTCCAATTTGTGCCTACTATAGTATTAGTACCTTTCACGTTTGGACTTCCGTGACTTTATCCACCAGACCAACAGATGGCAATCTATTAGAGATGTATTTTTAAATGAGACAATTTTGCGAGAGTTACCCCGCGTTCATAACTCATTCGACCTCTTTATCTGGACGTCACGAGTTCGTTCCTGTCCAACGCTTACGCACACGTTTCTCACTTATTGGAAGATTTTTGACGCTAATAGAATTATTTCACTTACGGTGACCGGTGAACCCTAAAACAAACGCAAGAAAGATACACCGACATCTTCACAAATTCCAATATTCCTACATCCTGAAACATGTCTCCATTAGGCCCGTCGAGCGAAGGAAGGGGCTGTTGAAATACTTCGGAGAATATATTGGTTGACCAAAACCTCGCAGGACTTGACAGTTCAAAATATCGTTGGGGATGAACTGCATTCATGGTGTCGCGATCTAGTGTATTTCCGAGGTGGCGTCTGTGAGGAATTTCGCTCAGTGCTGAAACAGGTTGGAAACAGGTTACCGGCACGTGCATTAGAGAGCGCTTAGTTGGCGCATGCCAGCGGCGTTTCGGCGTTTCGGCATGCTGGATGCCAGAGCGGACGCTTGGCTCGAATTTGCGTTAGTTGGAAGTAAAAGGATTATCAGGCTCTCTGTGATCAAAGGGATTTGCGGCTAAATCATGAACAAAGAAAGGGACTTGGAAGCTAATTAGGCTATTCCTCCTAGTAAGTAGGAAGTTCTTTCGTAATAAATCTAAGTAGCACAATGCAGAATTCGACAACAATCATAAATGGCCTTACTACTACAAACTTTTACTTATTTTTGACATAATTCGAGCATTCACCATCTGGAATCATTGGCCCGAAGGTTTTTTAGAGCCCTAATCAAGTCGTGAAGGAAAGCTTGTCCTGGTTCATAAATTGAGGATTTCGTTCTCGCTGATACACCCTACCGTAGCGTACCGTTCACTGCTTAATACAATCATCGTGCCCGCTTTCGTACCGCCACCAGTAAACGCCACCTTCCAATCCATGGGGCTGAAAAATTGACAATCGCGACTTTTAGAACTCTTGAGCGTGAAGGAAATCGAAAAGGTGAGGTAGTTGTGTCCATCTTCGTGTCAGCGTACAATAAATCCCATACTTATCCTGAGCTTCCAGTGCAATAGAAAGCGCAGCGAGGATAGCTGGAATGGGGACGTCGTTTGCGAAACAGATCTTGAGAACGTTGCATTCTGTATTTCTGGTACCTTGCGTTTTAAGGACTTCGTCATCATCATCGGCCACAGCGTGGTTTGATTCGCCGAGAGACTTGAGTCTGCTTAGCGCGAAGCTTGGTGCGTCATTGGGGAACCGCCATTCCGGACGAATAGATTGTAGTCGGGTGTCCTCACCCGTTGCAAGATCTTCAACGTATACGCTGAAATAGGATGATGTATTATATGTGCCCTTCATGCAGAGTGATGGAGTCGAAGTTGGTCCCTCGCAAAAGCCAGTTATATGTCCGGTGCGACGGTTGTAGGCTACAGTATGGGGAACCGCATGAGATAAAGTGCTAGTAATTTCTTTTGTTGACATGAGGAGCATTAGATTCGCGTTCTCGTATAGTAGTTCGTATTGAAAGAATCCCATAGTGAATTGCAGGTTTATTTGCGGATTTCCATGTTCCCCGAACCGTCGACCATGGAGGTAAGCTTCTCCGTGGTAAGGCTTACAGCGGGTTCCCCATTCCCACTAGATAATGATTTATCAGTAAAAATAAATAGTATTCCTAAAAAAAAGAACACAATACGGACCACACGCGCCAATGGAAAAGCAATGATTGGGATGAAAAATGGACTCAAGCAGACCCAAGTGAGAATAAATCGCGCGAGGAAAAACACCAACTTCTGTATCTTTTGAAGGAATGCGTATGACTCTTTTCGCAATTTAAAGTGATCATTTCTTTTCACGGTATCCCTATTCCCGGTGCCGGGGGTTAATACCGTAACATTATGTGTTGTTGTAACGAGATCGGGTTGGTGGAAGGGGTCGATAAAAGTTACTCCAAAGAAAAGGTTGAAGAACGCCAATAAAAAACCATATATGTACACTATCAGAAAACAAGATCAATATACACGTAAATTGAATAAAAATTTCTCACAAGATGCGCAGAACGGTCTCCAAGCACTATGGGGATCATTGACAAGCGGTATTCTGGGAACTGGCCTTACGATGGCCAGCACATCTATTGACAACAGTTCAGAATATCGTGCAGCTGTCCAGAAAATGGTTACTCGCAGAAGTATGTCCAAACTAAATGACCCAAGTTCAATAAGATAAAAAGTGGCATTACTATAATTGGTTAAGAAGCGAGACGCGAAACGTTTTGAAAGGATATTCACCGGTCCATATATCAGGTTTGGGGAGAACAATGCTTGCATTCGTGGACTCCTTTGGCTTCCAACTATTGTACCGCTGTTTGCCTGTCATCACAAAACAAAGGACGCGCCAAACTTCTTTTGGTATAGTACGAAGGAGCTTGCGAAAACTTTCCCGTTCGTCCCATGCCAGTTTTATTACCTCCGAGGCCGGAGGAATAATAGAAAAAAAGGTTATGACCTGATCAACTATGAGATCTCAGTTCCGGTCTTGAGCAAACTGCTTAACTTGTCCATAGGAGATTATTAAAGGCTCGGTCTGAAGACCTTTTATTAAATCCAACACCCAACTCCATTGCGCCAAAAGTGCTGTAAAAATCAGGATCCACGGATTTGATTCCACGATGACTATCCTAAATCCAGTGAACCAATTAGTAGAGTCATTATACTTGTGAACACAAAAATACGTACCAGCAGGCGGCGACAAAATTCCAACCACGTACAAAAATCTTGACAAGAGAGCTGCGATCACGAGCATCCGATGTGCTATTCGTCGCGAACTCGCGATAAATATCGTTCCGGTGCTGAACTAGACATAATTGGCACAGCAACGCCACACAGAAACAAGTCATCCCCAGTCCACCTCTAACCGATATATCTTCTGACAAGTTCCTCATTCCAAGTTGATCGATAACGCTAAAAAACCCGGAAAAAAACTGAAATCTGAACCATAATGAGACAGTCATGCCTCGACAGAGATGGCTGTTGCTGAATGCTTTAGTCGAAAAGGAGGCTGTGAAACGCAATCCAACCAATAGCCATGGCAATAGAAGGCATAACATCAGCGAAAGTCCAGTGCTTGCCGACATATCGCGCCACAAGAAGCTGTTTCGTTCTTTTTCGTGTGAGAAAAGAGTTCCATTCCATTCTACGTTCTTCCGAAAAAGGATATGACACAACCTTAAGTACGCCACAACGACAATATAAGCCGTGATAGGGGATGCGGCAACCGTTAGGGCATAATGCACGTCAAATAGCGCTAACGAGCCTTTGTAGAAAATCGCGTTGACCACTACCGCGACCAAAGTAGGATAGAACTGAAATAAAAGCAACGCAACCCAGGAACTGACTGCCTCCTTCTCGCTGCTGAACGTGATCAGTATCGCTGGACAGCAACAAAGTTCATGGTCAATGTATGTAGCACGGATAACATGGAGACAAAATATTACGGAGAACGATATTCAACACAATATCTATAGAAGAATTCAATCAATGAGGATGTTAGAGTACATCTGGAATCTTACTAGAAATCACAACGGCTGGACCTCCGATATCTGTATTTAGCTGACCATTTCCCAGGATAACAGGAACGGTTTGTGCAATAAGACAATCAAAAGCCGACCCTGTGCCATCAAACGTTGCATTCATGAATTGTGGAGAGTCGAGTTCCAGTGCAGTGTTGCTGTTGTGTGTTGAGAGTCGAGACGGGGTCGAGTTATGTAGTTCAATGTGGTATTGATACATTTATTCAGGGGATTCTCAATATATCAATGATCGACTGCGATAGCCGAGAGCTTAAAGTCTGAACGCAGTGTTAGGATTACGCGCACAGCTACTGACATGGCAACCTGAGTCTTTAAACTGGAACAAGGAATGTCAGAGGCCTTCAAACTGTCCTGTTGGTTTCTAATTACAAGCGACGATCGCAAGAGTAACTTGATATCCGTAGACGGGTCAAAAGTCAGAAGTCTGATGCAGATGCATCGACAAGTTGTCAAGTTGTCAACTAATCTCGGCATATCGAGCTAAATTCGGCACGGGAAGGAAGGTATTGCGGAGATTGAAACAGAGTGTAAAGATGTAAGTCAATCCCAACCCAATCAGGCCAATAGCAATGACTCTGCTCTCCGACATTTCTTGGTGTTATGGGTTTAACGTGGTCTTTATTATCGTGCATGTGACATTTACAAGATATTTAGATGAATAAATCCTTCGGTTTATGCAACGATTCATGCTTTGCGAGTTTAGCAGCTTCGAAGGTGTGCCAGAAAAAAAATATTGATACGACTGTAGTCCTTCTTTCTTCTACCTGTTGATCTCGAGTTTGGGCGGAATACTAAGACTCCATTACATACCCAAGTATTAAAGCTCATAAATAGCTGCCGATTCTGCTCCTGGACCCCTGGTGAAAACGAGAGAGGTGTGATTTTGGTCGAGACAGATCGTTGTAATCGTTGTAATCATAGCCTATCTGCTTCATCCATTCCTCAAATTCAAACGCCGGCTCTCCCATGTATTTGATACACTGTTGCCAGCTCTCTGGATCCTGATCTTTCTGCGCAGCGTATCTCATTCCAAGGTACTCAAACCAGGGGGGATAAAACCCTGTAAAACCCCAGTCAACAATCCACAGTACACCGTTCTTGTCCAGAAGCAGGTTGCGCGTGTTCAGATCATTGTGTGTAAACACCAAGGGAGAAAAAGCTGAAGCACCGAGGGGTTTGCAATTAGGAAAGGGCGTCCGACCTCGAGAAGCACGCGCACGGTCCTCCGCAGCCCTATGTTCCTTTCGGGAATACGCCTCGAGGGCGAAGACAGTTGTGAATGGTCCTTTCGTGTCGAAGCCGAACTGGAGGCTGTTGCAAAGTTGAGGAGTTGAACCGAGCGGTCCGGGTCTGTTGTTGCATGGAGAATACTGGATGCGGCGAAGCTGTCGGAGGCAGAACCGCATCGTCAATATGACCTTGAGTCTTCCAAAGGGACAGAGAGGGCCAGGCCACTCGGAGCCGTTGGCTGTCTTGCACCAAGTCCATGACGATCAAACCGTGTCCTTCTGGGTGAGTATAACGTATTGTGCGTTTCATGCGCGGGTCAGCGATTCGGGTTTGCTTACGAACGAGATCCATGGCAAGCGCTTCAGAGATGGTAGAGTCCCAGTCAAAACACAATTTCACGACCGTATCCTTCGATATTCCTTCGATATTTGGACAAGCTTTTCATCCGAACCCTCGAGATGTCTTCATCTGACCAGTTATCCGTTTCTGAAAGGGTCTGCTCTCAATCCATATGTGGCAAAACAAAACAAAAAAACGAAGGTGTAACGTACGGCAATTGGTACTTGGCGAAGCGAGTGGTAAATACAGAACGGGCCATCCAAGATACTTAGGGCGAAGGCCCACAGGTTGTAGACAATTCGATCAAACCCGCCAATCTGCTACTCAAAATTTGCCCCTGGCATAAATATTGCACGCTTACATAGTGAATCTAACGAGTTAACAGGAAATTGAAACCTGGGAACGACGTGATCATACATAGGAGGATGGCAGGAAACTAAACTTTTAGCGCCGGTCGTCGGACAATTTGCTACCCCGAATTGCCCGAGGCAGGTGGTTGTATAGACCTGGCTTCTAAGTTCTAAAACCCTCATAGTCAACGGTTGTCGTTTATTGATAGTTTACTCAGCTGCTTATATGATGTCAAGGGTTGTTGGGTTTTGTAGCGTCGGACTCGTCACTCTATATAATACACTAGACATTACGTAATAGACTTGAGCAGTTCGTCTCCACCATTATGTGCCCCATCTTGTGTCCCATTTAGTGTTTCCCTCTCTTTCTCTCAACAAGGATATCAACTGGTGCGCCTCCATTTTGTGCATTTACGCATTCCACAGACCTCGATCGCAACAGGCAAACCGATCAATTTGAGCAGATATGAAAATGACGACGGCAATAGGGTGGTAACTGTCATAAATGTTCTCGGTGTCCTTAACTACCACACAAAAACCAACCCCGAGAACGGTACCCATCTCGTCCACTGGCACATTCATCTTCCATGGGCTGGATCGGGTGGGCAGCTCGCGAAAGGCTCCGTTGTCTGTGAGTTTTTTTGACCGTATGTAAGCAAGTTACTGATTCTTTACTTTGATGTCCAAGTGTATACGTACAAAGATGATTCAAGTGATCCTATTGTCAGAGTTGAGTGGGCTATTGACTTCTAGTACCCTTCTTTCTATCGTCCTGATTGGACACACATTTATGAATTAGTGTTTACAGCAAATCTAGTTTAGTGTCAACCTTTGCGTCCAAATTTTGGGACTTCAATGTCAATATTATCAAATAGGACGTAAAGGTTCAGACCTTAGTGGACTTAATTACCGCGAACGGTCGTGAGCGTTACAAGTACGACGGGAATAGTAGTGGGTGTCTTTCTTGGAGCAACACGTTATTGTCAGATTATGTTTCTGCTGGATACCTTGACGCAGGGGCAATTAAAAGTTTTGCAGACTTCATTGCTGAGATTCGCAGAAGTGAAGGAGAGTCCTACTGGATCCCGGATGACCAAGGCATTTATCTCTAGGCCGATAACTCTAAGCTGACGTATTCAATGAGGAAAATAAGTAGCCCCACAACTTTGTAGAAGGTGTCCATTTCTCCAAAGTACTAGTATCTGCCTTTCAGAAACACCGGAAAAAATATAGATTATGTTAGGAGATATATAACAAAATAACAACGCTGAAATAGCATAAATTGCTCATATCATATGGAAGTTTGCTCCTCGAAGTCTATATCACCTGATTCCGGAGCAAAATGAGATATCCATCGTCCTGTCAAAATTCCAGGAAACGTATTTTCCAGGTATTTCATCTCTCTAACTTGTTCAATCGACGGTTTATTTTTTTGTCTCGCGCGACACACCCTATGATCATCCGAATCATGGACTGGGTGCAAATTGGGAGAGACGCCGTTGAATTTGATCTTAACGCGTAGTTCCTGTTTCTTTTTGTTCCTGGAGATAAGATACAGTGCAAGATCGTCGTTTGAATAGTCTGTTCCATATAGTGTAATAGACCAGAGATTAGAACAAATATTTTGCTGAGATGTTTTATTAATGATTTTGCGGAAGAATGACTCGGGCAGGATGCATCCTCGCAAGTCCAAACATCGCAAGTTCGTTAGCGGTGTAAAGAAGGACAGGGCTTCCTCCGCCGTCGAGGTGAGATCGAACGAATGAAATTTGAGTGCCTGTAATTCTGGCCAATGGCAGATAGGAAGATTGACATGACCGAGTGACGGATCAACATGTTTTTGACAAGAGTACAAGCTCAACGTTTGAAGCTTGGGAATTTGGAGTGTCAGTAATAATTGGAACGTTGCGGCGTTTTGAAATCCGATAATGTCTAACGTTCTAAGTTTGGGAAGATTGAAGGGGCCTTCTCCAAAAAACTCGTCTTCCGAGCCGCTGTCTTCGAATTGTAGGACTAAGATTTCGAGGTTCGGCGCAGAATCACAGAGATGAGTAAAATCAAATGAATCTTCAAGCGTGACCTCCAACGCTCGTAGAGACTCGACGCGTGCCAGATTGGTGAAGAAATAACTGCAATTTGTAGTCAGAATCAAGGTCTCCAGTTTTGAAACGCCCAGGTTAGAGAGGATCGGCCCGGTCCGATCTCCAACAACATATCGTAGACCCAACAGCTTCAAATTAGGCAATCTTTCCACCGAATTAGAAGGAAACATTTCGAATAACATATCAGGTTGATTGGGGTGAGGGTCTGTGTTCGATACGCCGAAGTCCTGAACTATAATAGATATGACTCTAGCCAAGTGGGGAAGAATTGTTGCAACGATTTTCATGACAGCCGTTTGGTTATTCGCACGCGGTCCTTCTATATGAAGGTGAAGCGGGGTAGACTGCGAAAGATGCAGCCAATGTTCCACGACCGGGGGTCGAGATTGGGAATAAACGGGTAAGTGCGCCCATAACGCAGGAGTGCCATATACCACGCGCTTCCAACGATAACAGATAAGTACAAAGGTTAACCTGTTACGATAATAGTTGTATGGAAGCGATTCATATTCCAAGGTTTCGGAGTCGATAACGAGAGGGAGAGCCTGAGAGATGATGCGAATGAGAATTTCATCTGGTAGCCGGCGGATGGGTGCGAGTAACGAAGACATTTCCTGTTGTTCATCTCGAAGAGATCGCAGCTGTCTTTCTAGTGTACGCCTCCGAGACTTAATGGTGACGATTTTCTTGGAGATCTTGGCACGCTCACTTGGGGGTAGGATGAGTTCGCTTGAGCGTCCAGTTGATCTCGGTCGAGTAGACATAGACATTAGACACGCGAAAAATCTAGCAGGTTCTAGGTTCTCATTATCGAATATAAAATTGAATTAGACATACTTTAAAAATTACGCGTTATGTATGAAAACTGGTGGAGATTTAATTGTCTGGCGGCGTCTCTCGAGGTTTAACAGCAATCGATCCGCTAAATCCTCTGATATCTTTCTCGAATTACTTTTCGTTTAACTTGAAAGAGCTCGTCGGATGCCAGTCAAGCTAGTCTCAAAACGACCTACGCAGAGGAAAAGAGCTAACGCAAAAAATTACCACGTTCCCGACAGTACGGTCCACTCAGCGGACCGGCGCTATCGTTGCGAGCGGACTTATATCCCCACCACCAACATACTGACCAAGTTCGGTTCTCGAAATATAACACGACGGTAGCTAAGTTTCCTTCTATGCAGAACTACTCCAGGCAATTCATTCTTCCCTCATCTGCAGCCGAAACTGAAGACATATGGAATTTTGATGATGTTGCTTCGTTTTTTTGCAATTGTCAACTTTCAGCCGCCATTAGTGTTCAATTACGCAATGGGGCTGGACTTTCCGACACGAAGGCGAGAACGGGTGAGAGTCATTTTGCAAATTATAAAGCTGGGAGCATCTGGGAGCATCTGGACGTAGAGGTGAAAGGTCAATTGAGCCAGGAACGAAGGTTATCAGGAGACAAAATATAGCGTCACGCGCTCGCAAAACTGTCTCATTAATTGAAAAACACATCTCTGACAAATTGGCGTTGATTGGCTTATTGGTCTCTTATGGAATTTAAACGCAATAGACACGAATAATGGGCACTACTTATTGGGTTTTCGGCAATAAAGTCAGATGAAAGTCAGATGTTTTTCTGAAACTGTTGATGCCCAGGCAAGACCATGCGCGATTCAAAGAACCGAAATAAGTATCGTGAACAAGCAAAGAATATACTGACTGAAATTTGATGGGCAGACACATCATTGGGTGTATTTGGCGCCACAGAATGACATCAATTCATACACCCGTCGCCGTTAATACCGTCATACCTGGTTGTGCTTCAACCCACCAGGACACCATGTGCCACTGCATCAGAATTTCCTAAAATGTACGACGGCATGTAGAAATTAAAAACATACGGCGTTAATTTTGCCTGGCCGGGTTGTCCGCGTTGGCGAAGTCTTTCATTATTTTGGTGAGGAATACCTTGTAGGGTCTAGTCTCCCTTATGTGATCATACTCCTTTAGCGTAGATTTTAGTTTAAAAGGCCCTGCTTGCACCGTTCGTATTCTTCAGTGTGCATACACCCCACCTCTTATTCAACAGTACTACTCGTAGTCATGGCACGTTTCACTGCTTACTCACTCCTCGCTTTTGCACTGAGCGGGTTAGTTATTGCTTCTCCTCTCATCCTACGTCGTCAGTCTGGCGTTCCGGCTCCTAGTAACGTCGCCCCTGGCACCGTCACCACAGGATGCGCCAACTACCGTACTGTTGTAGCTGGGGACACCTGTTCTTCTCTTGAACAAGTTTTCAACATCACCGACACCTCATTCCACAACTTGAATCAAGGACTCAACCAAGCCTGCACTGATCTCATCGCCGGAGAAGCTTATTGCGTTCAAGCCGCTGCTACCACGTCGGTCCCTCCCCCAAGCAATGTCGCTCCGGGCACTATCACAACGGGATGCGCACAATACTTCACTATTCAACCCGGCCAAACCTGCGATTCAGTTGATACTGCGTTCGGTATCACTTTCCAGACCCTCTTGACGTTGAATCCCGAGATCAACTCCGTATGCTCGAACCTCATCGCTGGAGACGCATATTGCGTGCAAAGCGCGACGTAGAGTTATTTATGTAATTCCCCTTATAAAGTATAGAGGAGTTGTGTAGTAGGGGAAACACATGGTCATTTATCCAATTATTTAGTGAATGGGCTAATTTGAATAGTCATGTAACGATTTAACTACAGACGGTACATGAACTTAAACGTCGCTAAATGTAACTTCTCTATATATTATTATGCTTATGTTCAACTTGGATTGGAAAATGCTCTAAGAAAACCGCAATGACCGTGTCAAAGAATGGTCGCAACTTGTCAGTTTCTACATCACTCCTCAAATGGAGGATTTGTTCGACGAGGGCATTCACACGTTAGGAGTGCCCGTGCAGCAGTGTTACTCCATTTTCGTTACGAAAGTAAAACGGACCTCGCTTCGTGTTTGCTACGAATTGAACTGATCTGGGATTAGCGTTTATTACGCTGAGTTTTTTTTTCCTTTTTCGTAGAAAATATGCAACTTACTTTCTTTCTTTCTCTAATCGTCCACAACACTGGCAACCTGAAGTCCACCCCCAAACAAGCAATCGTTCCGGGGCCCGACGTGGTAATACGGTGGTATTCAATCATTGGATATAAAGATTAATTCAAATCACTTTCTGTAAAATTAGAATATTCCTTGAAATGCGAGTACATACTATACTCAACCTTGAAGTGTTGATCGCGGTTTCCGGTCATGATTATGCATCATTCATCATAAAATACACTTTAAACGAAGCAGCGTACTTTCATGGGCAAGTCCCAGCACGCCAAGTTCGGCATTACGGGACCTGCGGAGCTTGAAACGGAGTGTGAAGGGAGTTGGTCCTTCCTTCTATTCCTTCTTGTTTATTGATTCGGTAACGCGGTAAAAAGTACTCTTGATCTTGCATTTTGACCTCGATCATAACTTGTGCTATTTCTAAGGTATCATCGCGTGGGGAAAGATAAGAAGAATCTCTTAACGAGGTGTTGGAGCACTTTAATTTCTGCCTCGCGTTTTGCATGTGCGCATGGACGACAAAGCGCTTCTTCAAGTTCTCCTGTGATAATGGTCGCCTGCAGGCTTGTCCTTTTTTCGAAACTAAAAGCATTATCATTCTTAGACTTTCGATACTCCCGTTCCTCTTCGCGTATTTTACTTCTTATATCTGGCTCGTATGATCCTGAGATGACCCGCAACTCGTTTACGACTTTCAGGGCTTGCATTCATGTTAGAGCAAAGTGAATGCTTCGTCTCTTCCATCGACGTTATTAGTCGTGGTGAATATATCTGCTGTACCCATGTCTCGCTCCATGCAACCATGCACCCTGCCCGTTTTCAGCGTTGTCTCATTAGGTACTACAGTACCTTGATCAGCGATTCTCAATCAAGATCAGAAGAACCAGGCATGTCTGTGCTCATGACTCAGTGATGAATACTCAAACATCCAATCCTATTTCGCATGAGCCGATCTTCCCAGGTGATTTTTTTTTTCAATGTCAAAAAGCCGATTTAGCATTTTTTAATATCAAATACCTCGATGATCATTTCAATTCCTTGATTTATGCATGCTTCTTTGCTAATAATTTCATCCAGATCTATTCCGGATAATTCACATTTCTCCTTTTTTTCCTCATGCCATTGAGAATGAAGGGAGAAATATTATGGAGACATGTGTCAGGATGTAGGATCTTTGGCTTTGAAGACTTTGTGATGATGTCGGCGTATCTTTTTTTTTTGAGTTGTTTTGCGGTTTCACCGGCCACCGGGTGTGTTCTACGTTAAAAATTTTCCGATATCGGGTGCCAATAGGTGAGAATGCTTGCACACGTTCGACCAGGAACAAACAACTGACATCCAGGTAAAAGGTCGATTGAGTTATGAACGAGGGACAGCACAGCATCTCTCTCGCAGAATTGTCTCATTTGAAAAATACATCTTTAATAAATTCCCGCGCATCGGTCTGTGGATTTCAAAAGCTACGGAAACTTGAGCGTAATAGGCACAGATACTGGGTATGAATTGGAAAATAATATGTCCCGATGATGGAGTCAGTGATGAAGTCAGAAGTTTTCTGAAATTGTTGACGCTTGGCAAATCAAGACCATACAAAATACAAAGATCTAAATTAGTCGAAATTAGCATCATAAAAAAGCACGGAATGCACTAATCAAAAATCCAAACTGGTGAACAGAGAACATTGGAAGACGTTTGGCGCCATGAGGTGACACTAATTCATTTACCTGTTGCCGCTAATGCCGTCATACCAGATCATACGAGGCCATACCTTAGTTCATCAAAAGAAGGCAGCTGACCATGCGTCACCAGACATTTTTTGAAAAGGAAGAACGACACGTCGAACCTTGAAAATTTACGGCGTTATTATCCACCTGGCCGGGGTATCCGTGCTGGCGAAGTCTCTCATTATTCCAAAAACATTTGGCATGACAAACGCGAAGAATCACTGAGCGATTTTCTAGTGTATTCTAAAATGTGATAATCCTGTTTTTAGTGTCATAATTTACGGTATATAAAAGCCCTATTCGCGTCACTCGTGTTCTCCAGTGTGCATACACCCCACTTCCTATTCAACAGTAGTCATGGCACGTTTCACTGCTTACTCACTCCTCGCTTTTGCACTGAGCGGGTTAGTTATTGCTTCTCCTCTCATTCTACGTCGTCAGAGTTCCGTTCCGGCTCCTAGTAACGTCGCCCCTGGCACCGTCACCACAGGATGTGCTACATACCACACCGCTGTCAGCGGCGACACGTGTTTTCTTCTTGAAGGAGAGTTCAACATCACGGACATCTCCTTCCACACGTTGAATTTGGGCGTCAACGCCCAGTGCACTAATCTCATCGCAGACCTCGCATATTGCGTTGAGGCAGCTGCAAACAGCACCACGCCGCCTCCCACAGGTGTCACTCCTCCAAGTAATGTCGCTCCTGGAACAATCACAACGGGATGCGCGCAATACTTCACTGTTACGTCCGGCCTGACCTGCGATTTGATTGACAACGAGTTCAACATCACGCTCGCCCAATTTTTGACATTCAATACAGCAGTCAATTCCGGATGTACTAATCTCATCGCTGAGGACGCATACTGCGTGCAAAGCGCGTAGGGTCGATTGTGGTGCGTGTTGAAGAAGTAGGGGAATTGGGTAGTAGTAAGGGAAACACGCGGTCAATAATCCAATTAGTTAGTGATTGGGCTACGGTCATGGACATGTAACAATTGACTACAAACTGTAAATGGACGAAAACGTCACTAAATGTAACTTTTTCCATCCCTCCTCCACTCGAGACTCTGAAAAAAAGGTGGCGCCGATGTAGCTTTAGCCATACCGCGTCAGACCCTGCGTCAGTCATCACTAGCACTTCTCAGAAGTTTCGAATTCGATTGGGGTTTGAGGTATTTTATTTTCCCGGTGGGTGTTCTTCAATGGCATGCGGCAGAAGCACGCGCATATCTGATGCTGATTATCCAGATCCGAAACTGCTTTCCTTTTAATTAATCTGAATCTTGTAAATTCTATGTGCAATATCAGAGACAACGTTGAATCCTTACTTGACACCAAGAAATGTCGGACAACAGAGCCATCGCCTGCCGCATTGCTGGGGAAAAAAATAGGATTGGCTTTATTGTTTTACACTCCATTTCAAACTCCGATGACCTTCCCCAGTGCCGAGTTTGGCTTGATGTGCCGAAATTTAGTCGACAACTTGACAACTTGTCGACACATCTGCATCAGACTTCTGACTTTTGACCCGCCTACCGATATGAAGTCACTGCCTTGCGATCGTCGCTCGTAATGAGAAACAACACGGACAGTTTGAAGGCCTCTGACGTTCCTTTTTCCAGTTTAAAGAGTCAAGATTTAGGTTGCCATGTCAGTAGCTGTGCCACGCGTAATCCTAACACTGCGTTCGAACTTTAAGCTCTCGGCTATCGCAGTCGATCATTGATATATGTTAGAGAATCCCCTGAATAAATATATCAATACGACATCGAACTACATAACTCGACCTCGACTCGACTCTCAATAACACAACAGCAACACGCTGGAACTCGTCCCTACACAATTCATATGAATGCAACGTTTGATGGCACAGGGACAGCTTTTGATTGTCTTATTGCACAAACCGTTCCTGTTATTCTGGGAAATGGACAGCTACATACAGATATTGGAGGACCAGCCGTTGTGATTTCTAGTAAGATTTCAGATGTATTCTAACATCCTCATTGATTGAATTCTTCTATGGATATTGTGTTGAATATCGTTCTCCGCTGTTGAAAGGATGTTGTTTTTAGAGAAGACACAGGAGCCGCTGAATCCAAAATGCTAGTTCTAGAATTTGATAATTGAGGGTAACGACGAGCGCTGTTGTCGTCAGATGAGTTCTTAGTGATATATGAATCCGTTGTCGTTATAACCCGATGATGTTGTTCAAAGTAGAGTCGACAGCCCGAAGAATTTGCAACATGTGGCAGCTCATGGCTTCAGATTTAAGCGCATTGCATAGGCGTCTTCACCGTCGTGATCTAACGGGCATAACCATAACCAGAACGAGTCAAACGCGACTTACTATGCTTGTATAAGAAATAAACTGACAATATTTTTCTTCAATCTTGCTCACAGTGAACCCTGATGTGTCCCGATCATCCCGATTATCGGAAAGGCCTAATGCCGCTCTGTTTACAGCCCTATAAACAGTTGCCATAGCTTCCTCCAGGGCGCTTTTTTAGTCATTTGCCATGAACGGACGGGTGGTGCAAGATAGGTCCATACGCGATTGAATCATCAGTTTTTTTTTGCTAGTCCAAGTCGACGGTGCGATCGTAAAACAGATATTGATATAACGTGCCCATATGGTTCTTTTCCTCCTTCTAAATCTTCTTCCCTATAAAATGAATTAATTTCAAGGCGTACGCAGATATTGACAACATGAACAAGAACATGCATTTTGGCTAGAATGTGTCCGACAATTCGACCTTTACTGTCCTCGGCGACGTACGATAGCTGGGGTCACGATAGGGCATAGTATAAATCTATCATATCATATATTAAGAACGCACACGCCCATTTTTTGGCAGAAGAAACTTACAATATCGCAAAGTATAGTTTTCTGGCAGATTATTTAGGTTACACGCTTACATATTTAGAAGGTCACTTACCTAAACCATGTAAGGGCATCGATTAAAATTTATGGAATCCAACGTATAGCTGCGTAGTGCTAGTGACCGACTGAAGTCATCTGGATGCGATTTAGAGAGACACTGGCGGCGATAGCAAAGAGGTTTCTCAAGGAAGCCAAAGAGCGGAGTCTGAATTGTGCAGGAAACAGCGTCTGCAATCGTCCAATCGTGACTCGTCGGTGT
Organism: Phallus indusiatus; assembly: GCA_027605045.1. Lineage (NCBI taxonomy): Eukaryota > Fungi > Basidiomycota > Agaricomycetes > Phallales > Phallaceae > Phallus > Phallus indusiatus. Next base: position 325,101 of record JAQFWX010000004.1, read on the forward strand.
TTGCCGGGCACAGATAAGATAGCGGTAACAGAGGTAGAACAAAAACGATGCGTCCTGGTCTCTCCCCATTTCATCTTTCATTTTCCTACTCGCAATTTTATCGTTCTTTTTCCATGAGATTCTTTCTTTGTTACCCAAAATCTGCTTAATCTGACCTTCGCCTGTTCCAGTTTCTAGTTTTCTTATTCGCATTTCTGTTTTACCCTCTGTATTACACTTATTCTCCTCTTAATTCGCACTCAAACGACGAAGCCCTTCTCAAACAACTTCAACTGTATCAATAAAGACGCCGTCTCTATCAGCCACCTCGGATTCAGATTTTACTTGCATTCGTCTCACTCTCTCGTTCTTGTTTCCATTTTCGTTTTTCTTATCCATGTCCTGAATTTCTCCTTTCCTTATCTTACATTCTCCCTTACATCTTAAATTCTACTTCTTGCGCCTCTTGTTTCACGAAAATCGCTTATCCATGACTAGTTTTTTGTGAATCGGCTCATGTCGACTCCCAACAACAGTCTTTACATTTCTCTCGACATCACATTCGGTTTCTCACCTACTAGTAGTTTTCCCCGTTCGTTTCGTTGGATCGCCTGGTTTTGGTGGTCAAAAAGCATCGGAGAGCCTTTTCTTTTGTCACTGACGACGGAGCGTCAGGATTAAAGTCCCCAGGAGATGACTAGATCCGAGACGGGCTATCCATGGAAAGTCCCGAAATGCGCGATATTTACCGAGTCACGTTACACAACGCGTAGCCTCATTGTTTCAGAAAAATTGTATATATACTACAAACGATTATCTACAATAAACAATTAATTTTCCCCCCATTTTTCTCTCTATTTTCCCAAACACACAATCACTGATTCCCGTATCTTTCCTGCCACTCTCCTGAGGCGCACTCGTCAACCCCCTTGAAATTGTAACACTAGAGACACCGTCTCAAAAGTGCGAGAGCGAATGGAGGGTCCGGTTCGGGCAGGAGCAAGCACCTAAAAGATAAAAACGCTTAGAAACCAGCCGGATGGTTTCCCGTTGAAGAAAGAAGTTCAAGTAGTCTATATCTGGGTAATGAAAACACGGGGATTGAGCATATACGGAGGTCTAAAGTTGTGGCTGCAAAGCTGTCTTGGCGTCGGTCGGGCCCGGGGTGGACCGGGTACCGAAAGAGCGGTGCACCAACATTTCGTCCTACAACGGATCGTGTTCGAGTGCTTTCTTAAGATGAGCTAATTCATAATGTAATACTTGATTCCAATTCTTAAGAATAACGGTGGCATTCAAGTATGTATTCCTGGCGAGATCCAACGACTCTGATCACGAGAAAGAATAAAAAGCTTGCGAAGACTACAATTGGCCCAAATTAACCTTGATTTTCTCGGTTAGCCCACATGTGAATTTCTTTGCATGAAAGTGTCTCCGCGCTAAGTAGAGGCTGATGGTCATTATGCATTGATTAAGGCCACTGCCTTCCTTTAATTATATTCCCTGGCAGTCGTGTTTACTGTTTGGCTAGCTGAAATGCCAAATCTCTGTGATCAATGATCACATGTCGTATAACGGAAGGAGTTGAAATTACATATATCACATTCTTCAAATACACTTGGAATAAATACCCCGATATTCTACTAAAAGCGTTTAAATTGAAATTGTGAGAAGCCTGTTAGTGTAAACCTGAGATGACCGTACCATTATGTTTAAAAGCCAGGCAACATCCCAGCATCCTGTTCAGGAGTAAGCTCTTTTGAGGCATCATCTGATAAGTCAGTTAATAATAGCGTCGGTCATTCACTCTCAAAATTTACCTGTAGGCAGAGCTATCGCTGTAGTGACTGCAATGATGAAGACAGATGTGAGAAGACGAGTGATAGACATAGTGTAATAACGAGAATGTAGGAAGAAAATTTTGCTGAAGTGTGATATGAATTAAAAAGAAAGGTATGTACGGCTTGGCATTTATATACGGATCCCACAGTTGATAGATGAGAGAGTCAAATAACCTGGAAACGGTGTTCAAGCTCTGAGTTTCAGTATAATAGAAACCCAATTGTTCTGACTGGATAAGAAGAAATCATCCAAATAGTAAGAATACAATGAGAGTTCAGCAATCAACAATGTCAGGCTGAAGACTGGAGCCATCCAACTTGATCACTGCGTTGCCATACCATATGATCTCTTGTTGATCCCAATGAATTGGGCGGATATCAACTCTACATACAACAAATATCTGAGCAGTTAATTGGTTGGTCTTCTGGTTTTCTGGATCCGCAGGCTACAAGTCATCGTCACACTCCTACAACAGGTGTATGCTTTTTTTGATGGGCATACATAAATACTAGTAATATGTCAGCGGGTATCTCATTTCCGAACCCTTTTAAAGTCTTTCCCAGAACAGCAATCATATCGATAGTTCCACACGAAGATAAATTTATTCAGGCATGATGGTTGGCTCCTCATTAGTACTTCTGATATTGAATGGGTGGAGTAATTTTTGGTCGGAATTTGGAAAGTGCCTCACTGTTTGATTCGTCATCACTTGAATCTTCACTGGCACACCGTTGAGAACTGTAACTATTAAACTGGAGGAATGCTTGGTGGAGCGATATAATTGTGAGTTGGGGCAGTATTTCCATATCAACTTGAACTCAATTGTTTGAACTCATTTAATAACCCGGGAGAAACCATCCGCATGATGTCCGTTATACAATGTGAACGGCCCTGGAAATTTGGCCAAAGCTATAGTAATTTCAAACAAAACTCATTAAAGCTGTACACTGATTTCCCATATGCTTTTGGTAGCTATGCCATGAAGCCTTCAAGGGTTCCTTTTGGCGCAGTATACCGCATCAACAGTGGCGGATAAACGTTTTATTATATACATATGGGACAAAGTGGCAAATAAAGAATAGCCAAACATTCCAATATGATCGACAATACGATTGAACGAGTATGGAATCTTTTCTCGGTGCGGTCTTAGGTATTACTTACCATGCTCGCTACTCACCGGTACACCGGCTTCAGATAGTATCCGAAATATTTAGCCTTTATCGAACGCAATTTTCATTGGAGGTGATTCCGGCTTGATTTCAGCAACACGCGTTCATGTTCGGATACCAAACGGAGTGAAAGTCTCACGTCTTTCTGATTGATACTTTTATCTGGATCATTCCTAATTGATTATGTTGAGACTCGCAATTCCTACCTATAGTACGTTCTCAAACCAAACACTGACTCATAGGAGGCGCTGACGTGGTAGTACGGCTCCGGGCTCCTGTCCCGGTACTCCTGGCATGGCGTCTAAATCTCGAAATTTTTGAAAGTTGAAACTGCCTCTGCGATTGACAGATATTCTAAACGCTCATTTCCGCACGTTTTCGCACGTATACCTGTACGTGCGTTAAATGCTGTGTTCATTCAGTATTCTTCTGGACTAATTATCGTATGCGATACTCTGCGCAAACCGCAGCTCTGCACGCAGGCCCCATCATCTATAGTATAGCTGCCATGACCACATCTTGAAGCCAATCAGGTACGTACGCACCCGAAGCACGTCTTAGTGTCACTGATAATTCTGCCCTGATTGCTATACACCTCTTGCGGATAATGATCGGCACAAACATGACAGGATGGAGGAAACGGCTTAAAATCGGCAGGGAAATCGTTTGTCTACCTAAGAAGGTTCTTTTCCTTGGTGCCTTTCAAATGAGAAATGAGATACAGGTTAGGCTTTTTCGACATCCCAGAGTACCATATTGATTTGATTATCTGATGTTCCAGTATTCGCAATCACTCAATCTGTCTGGAATGTCTGGATTAAGTCCAACCGGGAATCTACGGCATTTGAAGCTTGAAGCTTCCAGTTTTAGATTTCGAACTCGTATTAGACATCAGGATCGACTTGCTACACTATCCTGAACTACGCGCGCACAGAAAGAAGTGGCTAAAGCGTTCGAGCTGTTCCTTGTACTTGGACAAAACCGGCTGCATAGCCAATCTGTACGCAGTATAGATCACACGCTCCGCCGCTTAATGACACCGGTCGCCGCTGTGAACGGGGCATCGGCTTCTTCGAGACTTTCTTGACAGACAACCGGTTGTCAGAGAACGTCTACTACTTGTCTTTAACCCCGTGCAATTGGAGGGACGATATGTTCGACGGACGATGCCTCGCTGGTAGCATGCAGGATGTTGGATAAAGGATTCCTTGCAAACTTTAAATATAGCAGATTTCTTAATCAATGTAAAAGCTGTAAGCGGTTGAAGCATTAGCACTATCTATTTGGAGGTTACGCAACTGCGGACCTCAATCCCAATATTAACGGCGACTCTATCAGACATTAATTTCATCAATTTGTAAACAACTCCGAAGCCAGGTTCGCGCATATGCGATGCACCTCCCCACTGGCTACTATTCATATGCTTGCGTTCGCGAACACTATAAAAGCGGGGCCAAAGAGCATCTCTTGACTGACAACTTGAACACCCTGACAGATCCACCACCGTCCCTTCCTCCCCTAACTTAACTCCTGCAATCTTTCTTATGGCAAAATTCTCTTTTCTGTTGCCTCTCGTAGCTCTGGTCACTGGAGCTGTAGGGATGCCTCAATACCAGTCCCTTGCAGGTCTGACGGAAAGAGAGCTCCAGGCTCTCCTTCCGAGGTTGAATGTCATCCCAACTCCTCAGCCTCCTCCTCCAATCAATGCTTCCTTTGTTCAGTTGGTTAACGATCCAGCTCATCCCTTTTTACCTCTTCGTCCAGGAGATATCCGTGGTCCTTGCCCTGGTTTGAATACTTTGGCTTCTCATGGTGTAAGTATCGCAGTACTTTGTCCGATTTCACTGATTTAATTTTACTGTGATAGTATCTTCCCCGCAACGGAATCGCGACTCCAGGCCAAATCTTAACAGCTGTTCAAGAAGGTTAGCTTCTTATTCATATATGCGATATTAAACTTTCGGTCTCACACATTTCACATTAAAGGCTTCGGCATGGATTACGAAACGGCGACCCTTCTCGCGTTCTCTACCATGCTTGTCGATGGCAATCCTCTCACTAATTTGATGAGTATCGGGAGCAAAACAAACTCAACCGGTCCCAATCCCCCAAGCCCGGCAATTGTTGGAGGATTAGACACACATGGCGTTTTCGAAGGTAAAGTCTTCGATTTTTTCTATCTGATGCACATTCATTTCTCACATGGGTATTTGACATGCGTGTTACATTTCATTTTACAGGTGATGCCAGTATGACCCGCCGTGCGTCCCGCTATTGAGCTTATTTTGGCCATCTCTTTGCTGATTCCCATGTTTTATTAATAGTGGACTTCTTCTTTGGTGATAATCACGATTTTAATCCCGGTCTTTTCTCACAGGTAAGCAGCTCAAGTGCAGATCCACCGCCTGTTTGAGTTTGATCTAACAATACTCCGACAATAACAGTTCGTCAACTTCAGTAACACATTCGGTGGTGGAAACTACAACTTGACTGTTGCCGCCGAATTGCGATTCGCGCGTATTCAAGAAAGTATCGCAACTAACCCAACGTTCTCAATCCTTTCCCCGCGTTTCACCACAGCTTATGGCGAATCTGCATTCGCACTTATTTTCTTCGTCGACGGTCGCAAAGCCGATGGTATCCTCCCAATAGACGATGCACTGAGTTTCTTCCGGGACCACCGTTTTCCAGAAGACTTCCATCGTAATGATGTATCGAAAACCGGCTTGATGCTAAACAAGGCGATCGACGCAATTTTCTTGGCGCATCCTACTCAACCGGGAAAAAATAATGGAACTGCAGTCAACTCTTTCACTGTCGACCCCAACTCGCCGAATCTCAGTGACTCGTGCGGACTGTACACTAATTTCGTCCAGAACATCTTCCTCCCTCTTTATCCCAATCCCACAGGTATCTTGAAGGACAATCTTAATGCCAATCTCGGTTTCTTTTTCGCACCCTTTGCCGCAGCAAATTGCACCCAGCTCTTCCCGTTCGGAGAATGAGCGGTAATCGGGGAATATCAGGTTGACTCCCCATGCCTGAGGATAGACTTTTAGAGTTTTCTTAGTAGCCTGTTCGATTTCACTTTCATATATGCTGGTTGAAAGATACGGACAACAATACATATTTCAAATTAGCGTAGGTCAATATAAAAAATAATAGTCAAATTGTCACATTGTTAGTAGTCGTCAGAAGTAAGACAACCTGCTAAAGTGAGCGTGAGAGTAAGGTGTCAAAATTTTATGTGTGTGTGTGTGTGTGTGAGTCCTATAAGTCTCGAAGGGCCTGGCCCTATGTATTGAGACTTTTCCTTCGTCGTGTTCCTCTTTGCTGCTTAGGTCCCTCTGCATTTGTCCTGATAGCCTGGAATATCTGTCGTCTCCGTCTATTTCTTTTTGCTTGTTGCTTATTGGTGCTTCTCCTGTTTATGAGTGTGACGGTCATGTCGCGTTTGGGTTCCTCCTCTTCGATTTCTTGCCTCGATCGGTTGTCTTGGGTTCGTCGAAGGTTCCGTATGGTGTTTCGAATCTTTTCGTTTTGTTGACGTATTCGAAAAGGTGCTTCATCGCTTTTGGGCTTGTTAGAAGTGTCTTCTTCGAGATGATGTGTTGCCGGTAATATTGCTGCATCTTGAGGCGGTGCCTGTCATGTCTCGGGCATTTCATCAAGTAGTGTGACACGTCTTCCCTTTCTAGTCCGCATGCTTGGCATAGTGGTGATTCCGCCTTTCCTATCCTGTGCAGGAAATGGTTTAACGGTATGTGACCTGTTCTTAACTGCATTAGTATGGACGTATTGCGACGTGGGAACTTATTGGTTAATTTCAGAAAGCTTGTGCCCGGTAGCGCATTGTCTATCTCTCTCATGCGCGCCCCTCTGGGTGATCCCTCCCATCTCTCTGCCGCTCGCCGTTTGAGGCTTGTTTCTCTTGCTTGTCTTGCGGCTGATCTGCTGGTTGGGAGTTCCTGCAGGTATGTGAGGTGCTCGCTGTTTAGATCGCCGTCAGTGATCGCTTTTGCAGCCTCTTTGTCTGCTTCTTCGTTTCCTTCGATCCCTTCATGCCCCGGCGTCCATATTAGCTTTACCTTCTTACGTTGTACTTTGAGGAGGGACGTTATCTGTTTCTGAATATGTTCCACTAGGTACTGTCCCGGCACTGCTCTTTGTCTCTGTGTTGCCTGGATCGCCGCTTGGTTGTCCAGCATAATGAGCACTTGGTCTGAGGTTCGGATGCACTTTGCGATATCTAACGCTAAGCTTATTCCCACTAGTTCCGCCTCGTACACCGTGTGTTCCTCCTCTGAGCCGAGTAGTTTGCGTCTTACGTGCTTGCGCCCCCTGCTGTCCCAATATATTGCTGCCGCGCCCACCATACCATCTCTACAAGATCCATCAGAGTATACTGTCCGACAGTCCCTGTACTTATCTGTGCTTTGCACTGCTGCTTCTCTGTTTGCCTCGATTTCTATCTCATGAATGCTTGTCCACTTCGGGCCCCAGATGCTTGGTCTGATCTTTTCGTGTGCATTCGGGTCGATGTCGCTCCCGTGAAGGATGTCATGCAGCGGGCTTCGGTGTTTCTTTACGTTGCGTTTGGCTGCTCTTTGTATCGGTTTATGTAGGACGTGTGAGTCCGGTATCGTCGCTAACCTGGTGCCCGCTCTTAAGGTTCTAAACGGGTTGCGGGTTTCACAGGTTTGACCCGCAGGTACCCGTACCCGTACCCGTGGGTTGCGGGTACCCGTTGACAGGTACCTGTCACTCATTTGACCCGGGACGGGTACGGATACTTATTTTTGACATGGCAGGTACCTGTCCTACCCGTCATATATAGCACACAAATAAATGTTTCTTTATTATTATCACCAACGGGGATTTTTTCTTAAAGATTTTTTTTCGACTGTTCAATCTGAGTTTATTATAATCCGGACTCAGCTTTTCGCCCGCTCTAAATCAGCTCATACTCTCAAATAATTTTTTACATGCAAAAATCAACCAAGCGCACTCGTCAGGCTTCACAGAACAGTGTAAAAGAGCCTTCCGGAAACTCAAACACCTCCAAAAAAACTCGACTGTCAACTGTCAACTCTGCGCCGACTGTGTCTAGCCCAATAGACACATCCACCCCCGGAAGTGACAGACCTTCCAGAGATTCTACCCCTGCAACAGTCAATGCCACAGAAAAAGAAAATACAGAAACAGGACTTACAGAAGAGCTTGATGATGATCCGGATGAGGTTGCAATGCGTATGTGAAATTATCTCCGCTTGCGAACTATTTTATCTTAGTTAATTTGTCAGGTGCGAAGCAAAAAACATGGACTTCGGATGTTTATAATCATTTTCATGATGTTACCATTGCCAGAGATACCAAAGGCAACAAGAGATACAGTAATGATGTTTTATTATATGCATTTGAATGCAAAATGTAAGTATTGAATTGATTTATTGACTGTGGAAATTAATTGCTTACAGAAATGGAACCATCAAATATCGTAAAGCGTCTGATAATTCGACGGGAAACTTGAAGAAGCACATAGCCGCGTGTCTTCCTCTTCCTGATTCACCCTCTATCCACATCATGCAACAATTTACCGGCGGCTACACTCGAGAACGTTTTCGCTGGATGATTGCTAGATGGATAGTCAGTAGCAACAGACCATTTTGGACCATTGAAGATGAGACCTTGCGTGAGACTTTTCGTCTTCTCTGTCCCAAGGTGGAGATCCCATCCGCCGTTACTTTGTCCACGGATGTTAAAGTCATCCATTCACTTATGAGAGCAAAGCTTATTGCGCTATTTCAAGTCAGTGTTCAGTTTTTGTACATGGCTTTTACTTACATCTTTTCTCATAGGAGCATCAAGGGGCGGTTCATGTGGCTCTTGATGCCTGGTCTTCAAGAAATGCCAGTTCCTATCTGGGAATGACGGTTCAGTGGTGCTCGGATAATTCGCGAGAAATCACCAAAATCACGCTAGATATGGTTCGTGCGAAGTATAGCCATACCGGCCAATACTTGGCCGAACAAGTCCACAAGGTACTGTGTGAATTTGGCATCGCAGACAAAGTAAGTCCTCTCTCAATCATATAATATCTTATTGCTGACCGCTCACTCAAATCAGTTCCTTGCATTAGCGGGCGATAATGCCTCTAATAACGACACAATGACAGCGGCGTTAGGTGTACTGATCCCAGGATGGGGTGGAGAGACGTACCGTGTACGGTGTTTAGCACATATTGTAAACTTAGTTGAACAAGTGAGTATTTCAATGACGCTTAGTTTGACAATGAATTAACGTACGTTGCGCTCCGTTAGGCCTTTTTGCTCCCTTTCCGTGACAAGTCCACAAAGTCTCCAGACAGTGAGGACCATGACGATGGTGGTGATAGCAGGCTGCAATCCAAACTCGAGGCCTTGCATGAAGAAAGCGACGATGATGAAGATGAAGACCTGATGCAGGATCCGATGCAAGAAAAAAAGTTGGCTGATGACCTTGAGGAGATCAATGAGCGGTCTGTTCGTGAAGTTGGGCGGATGACGAAGACGGAAACCTTCGAAGCCAAGTTTACATTATCAAAGGTACGTGTACTTACTTTACATTGTTACCATGCTTATCCCAGCGACAATCCAGGCTACCGGGTTGGCGAAGCGTGTTGCACATTCAGATAGTGTACAAACCGCATTCCTCGAGTGCTGTCAACGTGAAAACCTGCAACCTCTCATGCTCAAACGGCCGGTGGCGACTCGTTGGAACACTTACTTTGAATGCCTGGAACGCCAACTTCTTCAAAAAACGGCTATTGTACGACTTTGTGATAACGCGGCATACTCAAAATGGAAGCTTGATAAGTATCTTCTTTCAGATCTTGAATGGGATATTCTTGACCAGATCAAGCCGGCCCTTCAGGTATGTACAGTTTGCTATCTATTTAATCTACTAATACACTGTTCTAGGTTTTCCAACGCGTCACAAAGCACATATCTCAGTCTGAGACTGTGCTCATCCACCAAGTGATCCCCATCATAGATAAGCTCACTGAAGAGATGGAGACGCTTGTGAATGATACATCGCAACATCTCGCTATCCGTTCTGGTGCCAAGAATGCGTTGACGGTCCTTGACAAGTACTACTCAAAGACTGACGAATCGGGTATCTATCGCATGGCAATCAGTAGGTGCTTGTTTGCTTGTTATCGAGTCACTAATGTTGCTTCAATCAGTTCTTCATCCTCGTTACAAAACTCAATACTTCATGGATAAGGAATGGCCGGAGGATTGGATTGAGGAAGCTGTTAGGATAACACGTGAGATGTGGAACAAACACTACAAGCCAAAAGAGGACGCGTCATCCTCCCAGTCAGCCGCAGTAAGTTTTCTTTGTCCTGCATCATTGTCCTGCTTATTCTACTTTAGGATCCTGTGGATATAGATTGGTTTGAGCCCCGAAAATCTGGAATTAGTGAAGACGCGCTCTCCTTTTATCTGCGTCAACCTCCTGTGCCAACGTGTACCTCGCCACTTGCCTTTTGGCATGGTCAACTGGCTTCTCAAAATACGTCGCCACAGCTAGTCCGCTTTGCCAAAGACATCCTAAGCTGCCCAGGTATGATTATTTTGTTGATAAATTGATCAGCACACACATCCACTGTTTAGCTACCTCCGTGGATGTCGAGCGGCTCTTCTCATTGTCTGGCAAAACCATCACACCTGTGCGGAACAGGCTCAGCGACGAATCCGTCCGTTCAGCCGTCGTTTTGAACTCTTGGATGAAAATCCCTGAACTATCGTGTGAGAAGGAGTTCATGGATGGTTTGGTTAAAGGTTGGAAGCGTTCTAGAGCTGAGCCAGACACAGAAGTCATGATTGTTGATGACTAGAAGCTTTTTTTCAATGCAATACTGAAGTAATCAAGGTAGTATAGTAAATATATTGTCAAATAAACATGAACCGAACCCTAATTAACAGTAAGAATAGTGAATTTAATTGAAATTACCCACGGGTAACCCGTATACCACCCGCAGGTAACCCGGGTAGTACCTGGCAACCCGTGGATTACCTGCAGTGACGGGTTGACCTGCTCACCTGCGGGTTTTTTCCTGACCTGCGGGTTATAACCCGGGACGGGTCACAGATACCAGCGATGAAAATATACTCCCACGGGTACGGGTACCCGTACCCGCGGGTTTAACCCGTTTAGAACCTTACCCGCTCTGACTATTACCTTCTCCACTAGGAGATCGAAGGGCAAGAAATTCGCGTGTGCGTCCAGCACATCTGATGCAGTTGTCCTCAGGGCTCCTGTGACCACTATTGCCGCCTCCCTCTGTACTCTGGTCAGTTTCTTTACGATGCCCTTTACTCCCCTTGTTCCGCTGACCGCTGGTGCAAGAAAAACATCTGCCGCATATAGCATCTTGGGTACTGCCACAGCTAGGTAGAACCTCCGCATGTGTTTTGTAGGTGTGCCTTTTGTAAGCCTAGTCAGTCTCCGAAATTGGCTTACCCATTTTGACCCTTTCTGTAGCGCATAGTCTGCATGTGCCGTGAACCTTAGTTCCTCATCCATCAACACTCCTAGGAACTTGTGTTGGTGAGTCGGTTTTATGGTCATACCGTTGATCTGTATGGTTGGCCGTTTTCGGGGTACTGATTTTCCTCTCCTGTTGCTGTCTGCCACCCTTCGCCTTGAGAAGCCCATAAGGGCGAATTTCTCTGTTGCGAATTTGCAATTGTGTTCCTTTGCCCATTGGCTGGCTCCGTGTGTGCCATTCATCAAATCCTGCAGCGTTTTTACGGCCTCTTCCAGTGTCTTTGCTCTGGCCAGTAGAGTTGTGTCATCAGCGAAAATGATTACCTCTACATCTTTCCTATCCTTGGCTAGGTCTGCAAGTGCCGCGTTGTAGAAGGCAAAACACGGTCCTGACTCTGGCCTACCCTGATCCAAGCCTATTTTCAGGTCTAGCAGCTGTGACTTATAACTGTCGAACGTCAGTGCTGTCTTTCTCCCCGACATTACTTTTGTTAACCAGCCAGTGTACTGCCGTGGGACTCCTCTCTTTCTCATGTCATGCGCTAACCATTCTGGTAGCACGCTTGGGAATGCTGCTTTGATATCCAGGAATAAGGCTGCTACTTCTTCGCCTCCTCTCCATGCATTCTTTATGAATGACATTGCATGCTGCAGGGCATCTGTCGTTGTGTGTCCTGGGCGACATCCAAACTGTGTGGGTGGCAAGAGGGAATATTTCTCTGCAAAGGCCAGTAGATCTTCCGATACACATGAAGATAGCACTTTACCTATTGTATCTAAGAGAGCAATTGGCCTGTAGGCGTTGGGTTCTGCATAGTCCGGTTTTCCTGGTTTTCGCAACACTATGATCTCCGAATCTTTCCATTCTTGTGGGAAATATCCTACGCGGAACGTCGCACGGAATAGTGGCCCTATGATTGGTACTATCAGTTGGGCTACCTTTTTTAGTACCACATTTGGTATTCCGTTGCTCCCCGGTGCCTTGTAGGGTTTCAGGCGCTCAATCGCTTTATGGATCTGTGTGTCCGTGATCTCTCTGAACTCGAATTTGGATGCTGGATACTTGTAGTTGGTGGGTGGCTTTTGGTATTCACCGATGTCCGGGAAAAAGGTCTTAAATAACAAGTTAGCTTTTTCTTCGTCATTTTCTGTGTATGTTACTGTTCCATTCTCTTTTTCCTTTCTCAGTGCCATGGTCTTGCTTGCTGAACCATCAGTCGGGTCTCCTGTCACATATTTATGTGCGTTCACATGGTTCGCTCATCTACACTTGCTAGGAAACCGTCCCAGTGATCTCTCTTTGTGTTGCGAATTTCTTGTGTAAACTTGTTTTGCGCAACTCGCAATACTTCGTGTATCGGGTCTTGTGTGTCATGTCGTCGTTTTTTGCTTCTGTTCCTGATTTCTTTCAAATCCCTGTGCAGTGCTGTGAGTTCTTTTGTCCACCATCCTTTTGCGTACCTTGTTATTTTCGAGCGTGGGACAACTTTGCTAATTGTGCCTTGCAGGGCTTCCGTCAGAGCTTTTAGCCTGTTGTCGAAGGTCTCCCTAGTTTCTATTGCCTCGCTTGTTGGTATGTTCTCAAGCTTTGGTTGGAGGACCTTTCGGAATTCCTTCCAGTCTGTCTCTTTGAAATTGAAGATTTCTCTGTCGGCTGTCTTTGATGTGCTGGTGACTATCCGTGTGACGATTGGGAAATGATCAGTGCGTGGTGGTGTTTCTCTTTCTATTGGTTTGCATGACGCTAGTCTCTCCACAATCCCAGGTGAGGCAAATACGTTGTCTGGTCGGGTGTAGTTGCCTGTGGCCATGGCTTTGAGAGTAGGGAGGTTACGTGGGAGGATCATCTGTAATCCTAGATCGTCAGTGCAGTTGATCAGTATCTGAGCCTTATCTAGGTTTTCGTGCGTGAACAAATGTGAGTTTCTCAGTTCATCCCATCTTGGGTGGTGCCTATTGAAGTCCCCCATCCATAGGACATGAACTTGACTCCCGCGTATCTTGTTTACCTCTCTTACCGTCGCTGTCATTGCATCTTGCAGTGTGCGGCTGTGTGCTATGTCACAGTAGATGTTTATAATTAGTATCTGTCCCATGTCTGTTTTTACCTTTATTCCCACTGCGTCGGGTGAGTCGATGTCAATTTGATCCCACTCTTTAATTTTGGCATTTACCAAGATTATTGCTCGTGACCGCCCTTCCCCGTCTTTCATGTGTCTGCTTGGTGCGACTACCTTCCATGCTCTTGTGGCTCTTGTGTTGTTGAAGTGGTCGAAGTATGGTTCCTGGATGGCTATGATATCAGTGGTCAGTGGGTTTACCGTGTTGATCATGCTCAGTGTGGCATCGCTTGATTTGTTTAGGTTCTGTTGTCTGATTGTTAGTGTCTGTTCACCTTGATCATTTGTGCTTATCTCGTTATTCATTCGTTTGCATCATTTCCGCCCTCCCCATCCTCTGCGCTGTGTCTTGCATACCCGTATTTATCCAAAGTGGCTTGTGTGAAGGATTGGTTTCTTGCCTTCCCCTTTGAGTTACTTCTTTGGTTGGGTTCTTCATCGTCTTCTTCATCTTCGACTTCCATTTCGTCGTCATCTCTGAACACCTCATCTTGAGCTTCATGTGCTGATTTCCGTCCTCTGCCTCCATCAGTCCATGGGCTATTTTCTCTTACCGCATATACCGGATCTATTTCCATTGTCCATTCTTCCTCTGTCCGGTAGTACTTATATTGGATCTCTCCATTGTTTCGGATCAACTTCTCCATCTCTTTTCTGTATACCGGACATTCCTGATCCCATGCTGTGTGTCCCTCTGCGTTGCAGCTCCCGCATTTGTATTCATCTCTTCGTTTTGCCGGGCATTGATTTCCTTCATGTGTTGCTGCGCATGTTGGGCATCTTGCTTGTTCATTCCTATCTGGACAGTTAGTAGCCGCATGACCGTACCTTTGGCAGTGGTAGCATCGCAATGGTCCGTTAATGACCTTGTGCCCATTGACTCTTCTTCCCTGTATCACCAGGCCTTGCCTTATCACCTTGTTTGCTGCCTGGGGGGTTGAAAATCTTGCCACCAGTGTTGCTACCTGTTGACCCACTCTTCTTTTCTGGACCGGTTTCACCCATGCCGTTCCTGTTAGGTGTCCTTCCTCTACCCCAGAATTCTCTTCTATTCGTCGTCTTTCCCATTCGCTGTCCACCTCATGCATCACGGATACAAATGACAATCTCACCGTATAATTTCTGTCTTTTATCTTTGCTGATGGGCTGAAAGCCTTGCAGAAATCTTCTCTCTTCTTTTTTACTGCCTCTGCCGCTCTAGCTGTGTTAGTTTCCAATAGGAGACCGCCGTTTCGCAGCTTTCTTGCACTTATGAATTTGTGCTCTTCAAGCTGCCCACTTTTTTCAATCTTCGCCGTCTTCATTGCTTCGTTGGCTTTTGCTACTAGCTGGCTCTCTGTTAGTATTTGAGTGGTAGTTGCCGACGCACCTTCATCCTGGTCTAGGAGTATTTGCCGTCCTTTGATTTCTGCACTCGTTGTTTGCCTCGTGTCTTTTTCTTTTCTCATCGCATTGGCATATGTTGGTTGTCTGGCTGGGACGCTGGCTTGCTTCATTTTTTCTTGTATTGCCTTGAGATCTTTCCTTATCTCGTTTAGGTCTGTTGTTATAGGGGTCAGTGTCTCCTTTATTACCTCTTCAGCATGTCCGTCTTGGGATGTTTGGTTTAACTCCCTCATCAGAATAGCAACGGCCCTTGCACCTTCTTGTACGAGTCTGAGGTCCGAAGTTGCTGAAAAAAGCATTAGTGCGTAGCTTAAGTTTTCCATATTTACCTCCATTGTTTCCTCGAAATACAACTGGTGCGTTAGATACTTCAATGCATCATTGCTGTCTTTCATGTTTTCTTGCATTTCTCTGAGAGTATCCCACTCCGGTGTGATGAATTTTTCGAGCTCTTTTCCTATGTTTCTTATTTTGCGCGTTCGCTTAGACGTATTGGCCACGTCATCCTGCTCTGTCTGTGATGTTGGCATCTCACTTATTGGAGCAGATGTTGCTTTGCGCTTTTTATTTGGGGGTAGCTGTGGCCTGGATTGGCCTACCTGTGCTATTTTTAGAGGAATTTTGGCTTTGATAAAAAAAGAAAAAGCTGGTTTTGCGTAGTGTGAGTTATGGGTGGTGGTGGTCAGAGCGTGAGAGAGTCGCAACAGCTTTGTCAAAATTTTATATTTAGGGCTCCCCACCGTACCGTAAACGGATACGGCCGTACACTATACGGAAAAAATACGGACCAAGCCGTGCCGTCACCGTACCGTATTGTCACTTCCAGGTAGCCTCGACGGTACGGGTACGGGCAAAAAACGGCCGTTTACGTCCGTATTACGGATATGGTTGGGTTTAGATTCAATTTAGAGCATTATAGAGTATTATTCACACACCTATGTATCCAATCATCTAAAATATCATGAATAGGTGGCTACAAAGGCGGCGTAATCGTATATACGCTGAAAAATGGGCGAAATCTACTGACTTGTGGTGTGACATGCATGTGACATATGATATGTGATGCATGTGACAGGGGATTGCGCCGCTTTAAACCGACCCTGACCACTTCATTAGCGCTCACCTCAGTTTGCCGAATAGGAATGTTCAACTCAGACTCTTTTTTAGATGGATGGCGCGGGTGCCTCGGGTTTTGCCTCAATAGGGTCAAATTTGAGACGGAGCTGCCAGAGTAAAGGTAAAATTCACAGTTCACCTAAAACTACTTACAGACACCGTATAGCCGTATTTACGGCCGTAAACGGCCGTTTTTATACGGGCCGTATCTGTTAGGGCGACTCAGGGCACACACCTAGAGGAGGGAAAACCTAAGATCTATTGCGGGGCAGCAACTAACTACTCACCTAGAGGAGGGAAAACCTAAGAGAACAAGCTTAGGTATCCCCCTCTAGGGAAAACGCATATAAATACAGAGTACGAGGCGCCCGACTGATCCCCATGGGATCCGAGGAGATAGAAACAGAAATCGGAGTAAATCGAAGAAATCGAGAAATCGAGAAATTGACAAAAATAGTGGAAACGGTAAGATACGGAAAGTGAAGGAAATCGAAGTGCGAAATGAAACCGAAAGAAATCGAAAAGATCGAATAACCGAGCGAGGCGCTAGCGTACCGTGACAGTATCCGTATACCCAAAATCTTCAGACGGCATACGGCCAAATCAACCAGACTCGAGTTCGGTACGGATACGGGTGCCGTATATACGGGTTATACGGCTACGGTGGGGAGCCCTATTTATATTGGTCTTCTTGATTAAAAGTCTAAGGAAATTTGACATAAAACACGGCGACTTTCAAGAACATGACGCAGTGTAAAGAATGAGAAAAAACGTGCCTTATAAGTTATGCCAGTGAGACGCGTGTATGTGTAGATTCTTTGTGTCCGCTATTAGTATATTCTGGATCCTTACGACGGAGTACTGCTTCTTCGCCACTCATATTCCCCTGAACCTGTCTCAGTGTTCAATTTTGTCCATGCGATCCGATTTACCTGGTCAATTGACCAGTTTTACTTCACGTTTTCATATTCGGGTTCAAGCTTGAAAAAAAAATCTCTAGACGCGCAAAACTTGAAATGGGATCAACTTGAAGGGATATTATAAATTCGTATACGAACGACGTGGGATATTTCGAATGAATATATCCAAAGTTCCTGTTTTCAATTACGTTTCACAGCTTAGGAAAAATTGGAGTCATACTAAAGTGCCATGATACGCGTCTCTGATACTTTATGAACGTGTCAAACTCAAAGCCCGCAGCATTTGATTTTTCCGACGAGCCTGTCTATTGAGATTGCGTTAAGGACAAAGATCCGTGGGATATTCGAGATCTTGCGCTGAAGGTTCATGTCCAAAAAGGAGGAAGAGATATTATTTGTCATGATCATCTTTGGTAGCTTCGACAGCATAATGGCAGCCGCTTCGCTAAGTTCTCCCATACGTAAAAGTTCCTCTTCGCACTGAGCGTGATTCGATAGATGGAGATACCGCCTATTCCTATCTGATCCCGTCAGATATTTGTTGCATAATCCGTTCTTGTGAGGGAACTTGTATTGGCAACGGAATCCTTTTCGACCATTCTCCTCATCGCGCACATAAAAATAATTAACGGGATCCTCATCTTTGGAGGAGGCGGAGCCTTTTCCAAGCCGAACAGAACTTAGCGGAAGCGAAAGAGCTTCCAGGAACGTCAGATTGGGGCGCAATACTATTGTTCATGCGTGAATGCACACGTCGACGGTGGGCGGCATCGTCTTTGTCTGACTTTCATTTCCTTTTAATCGGAGCGGGTCTCCCGGATTGAGAAGGAACAACGAAATTAGGAGTATGCTGAATTTGGGGCTCCTGTGGCTGCGCATATGCCAAGTCATACTGTTGATGCTGAACAATTCACTTGGTCATTTGTAAAAGAAACAAAGAAATTATATAAAAAGAAACACACCATCTGAGACGAAATTGCCGGTTGCATCATTTGCATATTGAGTGCAGCTTCTGGATTCCACTGCTAAGGATTTGTCTCAAAATAAACAAGGAGAAGATCATGATCAAATAACATACCGAATTATCCTGATATACCGCTTGCCCACCTTGCTGCACTCCTGATGTATTCATCCCACCATTGTTCCACATGTTTTGTGACTGGAAAGAATAATTTAACAACATGGATTGAATTGAATATGAGTTGTATTACATACCTTCATGTTTGCACGTAGGTTACTCAAGTATACAAGAATCTGACATGAGAAAACTGCATCAAGAAACGGCTTGTGAGATTGGCCGCGTAAAACGCGATACGTACCAATTGAGTCGTTTGCGGTGGCAGGTCTAGTAGGAAATTCACGAATTGATGATCGGTGATAGTATTGTTAGAGAATTGCTGAGCTTGGGTTGGGGCGTTCGGAGGTATAAACGGCTGGGTTGCATATGAACGTGGATTATTATAACAGAAATATAATTATTTGCACATACCTTCTCATAGAGATTTGCAAGGTTTTGAAGATTGATGTTGCCCGGTCAGACTCCAAACCCTGCGTTAGCGATTTGAGGAACATTCTATTCAGGACATTGGAATGTCAGCGTTGTGGTGAAATAAATTATTCCTTGTACGAACATGTGTACGAGGGATGTTAAATAGATTAGAGTTTCTCATTGAGAGTCCATTGCTACTGGTAGCTTGAAATGAGGGCGAATTATTTTTAACTAATGTAGAACTTTGAGAATTGGTGTTCGCCATTGCAGCGTTTTCGTCGGCGAGTTGGAATGGGTTGTTGCCTGAGTTAATTGATGCCAGTGTGGCGCGATATTCAAGGATGGTTACCCTGCTCTCTCGGATGCATGTCTTGATGAACGCGGTTTCTCCGAGACGTGACCGAGGATCGTGTTGCGTACACAAACAGTTTACACGGAGATTCGTAAGCGAAGGCTATATGCGCCGTTCCTTACGGCTAGGCGACTTCGAGGTACAAATAGGCTATATTTTCTATTTTTCACTTTTGTTTCCCTTTCGTCTCACTTTATTTTGAAATTACAATTCCTATTTTTACCTTCCCAATCACCTTTTAGTTCCATTTTCCTGGAACATATATTTACAAACTGTATATATAAAAAACTACCTTTTGGACACGAATAACAACGACTTTTATGCCCCCATCATGATTTCCCTCTGAGCACACAACACTGGTTCCCTTACCTTCCCTGCCTATCTCCTGACGGCGCACATCAATCGCATAGGGACAGGTGGCCCAAACTAAATGTCGGGAAAAGATTGTCAGCAGAGAGCTGAATCAACATACAAAACTTCAAAACATACGTCGACACCATGAGTACCAAGTTCGTTGTCTTCTTGCATGTTTGGTAGACGAGAAATAACAATTAAAAAGTACGAGAAAAAAACTGAGCGTTGTCAGAGAGTGACTGTCGAAGTTGATTATAGAGTGCGGTTTGAAATCTGTTGGAATAACAAAGGTCGTGGGTCTTTATATATATATATGAGAATGTCCATTGTTTCATGATCTTGATCGACGGATGTATTATCGATTGTCGCTCAACAAGGACAGGTACGTACATGTGTAGTACATGGTACATTCTCTCGTCAAGGAATGTGTCCATAAAAGCAGACAATCATGACAATCTATGATTCGGGTTTGGAATCAGTACCAAACCGGTTTTCTTTCAGGCTTAGGCTGGTTCATATCGAAAAATAAGGCCATAAATCATGGGGACAAAGTGTCATTATCGTCGGTGCTTGCCGGTACCAAAGAGATATGAAGCGCAAGCTGGGGTCAAATTTGGGCTGCTCGACGGAAATAGGTACGAAGCATATGCACCTGCTACATGCGGAAGCGAAAGAAATCTCAAGGGGCGTTTGGGATTACAATGGAACGATGAATGAACGTACTCGGAGTTGTCCGCAAGGATTCACAGGTCCTCTTACTTGTTTGTGCATATTTGTTCTCCTCCGCCGAGTCTGCCGAGATAATTGAACCCTGAAGCATTTCCAAGCGCATCTGAAACCATCAACGCGATATCTTGTAAATAAGACAAAAGAGATGACCGTATGACCTGTAAAAGCAGGGATAAATTTATTATGGTCCGCAAATTCTTTTTCTAATTACATAAAAACCATATTATAGTGCGTTCTGCCGTCTAAACAAATCCTCGTTTCTGAATTTCTGTCTCGTCACTCGCAATACTAAGTAACACAGGTCAGTCTACAATTTCTTGAACTTGAAAATCAATTCGGGAATCATTGGAGCTCATTTCTGCGATTACCCCTCGCCTCGCCCAGCTTATATCGACTCCTTTGTGCGGTGCACTCTTCCCTGTAGAAATTAGCTGGAAATCTCACCCGTCCCGTCCATTAATTTCCAAGAATGTTGTAGGGTGTATCAATATCTTCGAAGATCGGAGGTATCGCGTCGATACGTGCAGTGTAAAACTGATTGTCACGACAAATGACTTGTTGCTAAACTCGTATTATATCAAAATAGGATGTATGTATGTCCATCTGGCTTCAAAGGATCTGTTGGCGTTCTCGCTATCCTTGTCAACGGTGGACTCTGGAGACGTAATCTACGACCTGCTACGTCTTTCCGGATTCCTATTACCCAGAGTTCTGGTGATATCGTTTATTCTTTCTCTTGCTAAACGGTCAAGAGCGTACACGCGGATACATCGTGTTTGATCCTCTTAACATTTTGCTGTCCCGTAAGTTAGTATACAAAATATACTAAAACGGAATCATCTCCATTTGAACTTGAACGTGATCGTTCCAATTCAAGCTTAGTCAAAGGTGCAATAAATAAATCTATTATCATCAATCTCAATAAGAACCGGTCGGTCCATAATTGTCAGATGTTCAGACTGTAGCAAATAGTCTCCTCTCAACTGTGTATAAATTAAAGTCAGAAGGATAATTTCTCATTCCAAATCTTCGAACCAGATTCACCTTGAAAACGGGTAATCGACATTATCAACGCTCCCGCTAACATAATCGACGAAGAATAAAGAATGACTGGGGTCCATTTACTGTGACTTGCATCGAAAATGGTTCCTGCTATTGGACTGCCAGAGATCTATGCATGCACGGAAATAGGTCAAGCTGAGTAGAAGTCAAGCGAAAGAGGACTGTACATACTGCTCCCGGCAGATTGCTTGACATGAAAATTCCAGTAATAGACGGTAACCTATTAGGAGGAAAAATCTGTGCCAAAACGACGGGTACAATGCTGTAGATATACAAGTCTCAACAAAAGAAGAGTAGTGAATTATTAAATTGAATTTCACCCAGCGGATCCGCCTCCAAAAAAACCGTAAACAAAGGCACAGATGAACAAAAGAATTATCGAGTCCGTGGAGGGAAGCCAGAGGCATATTTGACCAAGCGCAGAAATAGCCATGCTGATAATGATGACATTCATCGTTCCAAAAGATGAATTTGCGAAGTAACCAAGAATTATTCTTCCCAGCGACATTCCGAAATCCATATCCGCCGCTAAAACCGCGCCTACAAACGCGGACGATCCAAGTTGTGTTTGTGCGAAAGTTGGGATGTAGAAAAAAGGTACGAGGTAACTGCGTAATCATCATTTCCTGGTATCAATGTCCTTTCAAGGAATTAATAGAAAACATATAACTGACCCGAAAAGGCTAAGGACATTAGCAATATACAGTGTTACGAACTTCGGATCTTTGAAAATCCCTAATTCATCGCGATATGATCGTCTTTCAGCACGCCAGTTCTCTTGCAAGTTTAAAATCGGAGGATCTTTGATCAAAATAATCGCGATTACATGTAACGCTGCCGAAATTGACGCCATCACCCATAATGCCCATTGATACGACAACTTGGAAATGAGAGCTCGCGTAACGAAAGACCAGAATATTCCTCCTAGACCAGCACCGGAGCTCGCTATCCCTAGTGCAAACGATTTATGATTAGGAAACCAAGGTATCATAGCTGTAGAGAATAAAAAATGAAAAAGAAAACGAATAATCAGAGAATAAATATGAACTGTATAAGATTATTGCGGAAATACCCGTTGTTCCTGGTATATTCAAAATTCCAATGCCTACGCCAGTGAGAACACCTTGTGTCAGTATCAGCGCTGTAAGGCTTTTACAGAACCCGGCTGCGGCTAAGGAACCGCTGAAAATAATACTGCCGGCGACTATGACAGCTCTGACGCCATATAGCTCAACCCATCGACCGGCTACTATACACACGGCTAACGACGTGCCGCTGGATACTGACCCGATAAGAGCGACCTGTTATTATCGAATCATACCGTCAAATCAAGGATTGTGGTTCTAAACACATACTCTAGCGGATTGACCATGAAACTCGTGAAGGGCGTAATGAGCTTCATATATACCTAAACGTGAGGAACGATATACATATAAGCGTCTAGAATTGAAACGATATTTTGGAATATACACACCAAAGGAGTAGGTTATTCCAAGCATATTGAAATAGAGTATGAAACAACCAACAACTACCAACCAGGCGCGTTTCTCCTGCTTTTCATTAACTTCAAGTTCGAGTTTTTCACTAGGTTCGTTAGAATGAGTAGCCGTTCTAAATGAAGTGTTGTTTGAAACATTAATCTCCCCCAAAGCCACGCTAATATCGAGTGACAAGGGCTCCATGACGTTTTCAGTGTGTTGTGGCGGCTGTTATGAAAAAAATGGTACGACCTAGGATGGTACATATATATAAAGTGAGATACATTGAAAGAACTCCGACGCTCGAGAAAATACGTACAATAAAGATGGAGTCTGTTCTGGGATAGTGAAAGTCTTATTTTGTAGGGTTACCTAAATGAAAATAGAAGTGCGGATCCTATTTAATAACAACAGTGTGAATGACGGTTGCTATCAATGAACCCTCAAATTGTCGCATGCCTTTGTCGAGCCCATAAAGGCCCAAGGGTGCTGGCATCATAAGTTCAATATGCTCACGCATCGTTTAAATACTCAAGGTGCGAACAAGTGTGAACCATTTTTACTTGAAGAAACGTTCGTCTCAGAACGTAAATTGTGTTTTAGAAGATATCGACGTACTTGATTTAGGACTTGGACGTCCCGAGAAATTAAACAGCTCTTGGCTACACCTCTTGAACGAGAAAAAGAACAACCGAACCTTCTATGGAAGCTCTCAAAAGCACTTTGGCCAATCGCCTTCTCCGATATTGCGGGCATAAGATTGACTGGCAATGAACGCATCCAACGTACATACGCCATCGTCCGTAGCGCCACAAATATCTAAAGGTACGATACCATCGTTCAACAACATTCTCACGCTCTCGACGCCATTGCAAAGTAACTTTTCAGTTACAAATTTAGAATTGAATGGAACGAGATGTGATGTGATCCACGTTCTATTATCGTCCCGATTCATCGGATCAAGTGCAGCGGGTTGCTGAAATATACCCAATGCGGCATAAATCGCAATCATCTGGTTGTCATGAGAGAAGTCGGCGTAAACAGCTCGATCTAGAGGAAAGGTTTCCGGTGAAGAATCGAGGGTGCGATTGGTTTGGGTTTCGTCCGCGACAGGCTCTCCCGTCAAACGTGCGAGAAGCTCGTTGATGTATCCAACACCTTGAACCGGACCGAGCTCTTGACCGTATCTAATCAAAACGTAAATATTTTTAAATACGTTCATAAACTCGATTGAGCCTAACCCCGTGTTATAATATTTATCGAGGGCACCGTAATACTCGTAATTGCGGTAGTCCTCCATTGTGAATAAATCACACCAAGGACTTTTCACTTCCTTGTAAAGGGTATCAAACGCACATAACGCAATCAGGTTCGGTATATCAGCGTTTGTGAGAGTCGCGCCAGGCAAAACTTTCTTAAAACGCTCCACGATTTTGGGTGCAAAGACATCTTGCCATTGTTCAGTTTGAGGATCAGAGTCTCCGGCATTAGGACACATTTTGTCATCCAACGTATCCTAATCCGTTTGTCATCAGACCGCAGATCTGAGCCAGACAATCTTAATGTATGTGAAAGAGACTTACATTTCCGGCCTCGCTTATTAGTAATGGAGGCGGGAGGACGAAGATGCCGGAACTTGCATACGTGAACCCTTTTTCACAAGAAAAGAGTCTCTTGAGACAAGCATGCAACTAAGAAGCTTGAGATTAATAATAAACCGCACCAACAGTCCAATTAGTTGCACTTTCTACAACCCGAGTTCCGTCCGAAGCACGCACGAACGGTAGATTACTTTGAGAAATAAGAGTAGAATACCGTTCATACGTTTCTATACCCGAATGAAATGCCCTTAAAAAGAATAAGAAACATGGGACACGATAACACAGAAAGAAACAAAAAACATAAATTAGGAAACTGAGCTGACTTACTGTGCAGCGCCGTAATGAATTAGATCATCAAATCCTAAATCATACTCCCAATCTTTAATGAATTCAAATGCAGGATCCAAGTACGCAGTAGCTTGTTGGATGTTGGCAATGGCAATGGCCATTCTCGCGGCAGCACCAAGAGTGGGAAAACGGGCACCATGTCGTTGAAGCTGTTTAATAAAGGAAATAGTTTAGCAATGCTATCTTTTTTTAAAAAACAAATGAGGGCCATATTCATACAATGTTAGCCTTATATTGCCATTATCGCGTCATCCGTCAGCCACCACGTCTGATTCCGGGAGCAACAAACAGCTCACTTGGGTAACTGTACATCCATCCGGAACAGTGTATGGACCGAGAGGATACGCAGGGCTATACTGCGCCCACGATGTGATAATCTCTCTCGATATATTTATTGTCGGCACTCCGAGCGCAGTTCTTGCATGGTCAAAGGCGGGAAGATATGTTTGTTCCTCATGATCAGTCTCGGGCTGACTCCGATATTCTTTGAAGGCATTAAAAGCATGGCAGACATAGCAAGTGCTGAGAAACAAGAAGAGAAAGGTATAAGCCATAAAGGCAGAACAGAAGAGACGAACGTCCAGCTTACAGTTCTTCTCGCGGTTCAAACGTGCGTCACGGTGAACTCAATGTGCTCGTTGCTTTTGGGCGCTTGACGGCAACAAGGCTAACCGGAACCAAAGAGGCTTGACAAAAAAATGACACATCGTCAACTCAACCATGAAAAGTAGATAACGTTGATTTGGGGACGATGTGGACAATGTATTCACCGTCTCTATTTCTGGGAACAAACTTGCAAGTGCGTCTCACCCTTTGAAACGAGTCACATACTGCCATACGAGGAGAGCCAGAAGCTCCAAGTTAATAAGCACGATATAGCATGCAAATACCCAAGAAAACAACGCGTTTGTTCAATCACCAATAAAAAGGTAAGAACGAACACCATCGTTAGAGAAACGGCCGTACTAAAGTACCTTAAATTTCGAAATTGAACTAAAGGATAATGGGCCCATGTTGCGCTGAACAACTTCCTTTGAAATCAATATCCAAATCTTACCATTCCATTGTACAGTCTAATTTATTCATACGCGCACTGGTATTAACATTCCTTTCGGTCGAAAGACTCGAAAAAGCCCTTTTTTCGTCACGCCATATCACGCTAGAACAGTGGAGCTATCTGAACACAATGGATCATACCCGAGTTTGGGAAAGATCACAACAGGCTGCTAAGGCCACATGTGGACGAACCCAAGAATTCCGAATATAACCAATAACGGCATTGGAGCTTGTAGCTTCTTTGAATGCATTCACTGCCAGTTTCAGCACCATCAGAAGGTTGTCGACTTTAGACCTAGACCATGACGGATTTGTTGAACAAATATGCCAAAAATCCCTTTGTTTCCCCAAGTATTATCATTACGCCAACGTTGTTTACTCACAAAACAGATCTTTCCCTATCTTTGACAGATACAGTATGCGGAATTGTAAAAACACCGTCCGCACTGATGTTGACATCGTGACCTGGTTGATGTATGCTCCTCAGTCCTGAAGAATGAAAACGACGATATCATTGACACTCTACTTACTTCGAGAACGAAAGGTGAGTAGGAAGATCTTTCAAATTCCATTTTTCATTGTCATCGGGTAATTCAAGCAAGTAAAGTAGTCGTTCCAATTGGCGGTAGACAGATTATCGGACAAAACGTGTTGGCCTTCGGTAGCTGCGGCAACATTCGTGGTAAATCGCACCTCCAGACTAAGAAGATATGCATATGGTGGCGAGTGACATATGTCATGGGATATTCACTCCTCCGACGATCTAAAACCTCACACGGGTGAATTTTCGGCGCGGTAGGTTTGAGAATGTATAAAAGGTGTTGATAAACTTCACCTCTCAGTCAACTCACAGCAGTCCGAGTCGTCTTCATCTCTACTGCAAAAGTCTCTCCAACATAAATAACAATCACTTGACTGCTCACAGTAAGTCAACTTCACCGTAGCAGGCTTATTCTCACCTCCTATTCTCACTAGATGCCTATAACTCGTGAAGCGCTGTTGTCAACTTTTCCCGAAGATAGTGACGGGATCACAGAGATCTCAGACGAAGAACTGGCTAATATAAACAAGTTCTTGAGTGGGGATATCGAAAGCTATGCGGCCTCCAGAGGGAGCACTATAGTCATTAAAACCAACACTTCAAGCCACACCCTGGACACGACATCTCATAGTAATGCTGGCAGTGGGTATACGCTGTACTCCAGCGCCAAGGGCTACAGGTCTACGTCAATTCCAGAATTTGCACCCGGAACATCATACAGCGTAACCTTATCAGGAACGACCATCAGCTTATATGTCTCGGGAACGTATTATACGTATATTTCCGATGATGGCACGGTTGCGTCGAGCAGTGCCTCGGGTACATTCACATAGACGCAGATAATTTGATTTCGTGACTTGGACATTGTATATCTTGATCTTGTGTTCGTTGAATCTTGTATTGCTTCGTTTGCTCATGCTATTCAAATGGCTTTTGTGATTATGTATACGCGCATATACTAAGGAGTCATTGAGTAGGGTGACCAATCGATCGATTAGGGTATTTCTTCGAGGACGAGTAGACGACGTCTGTTTAGGTGCTTTTTCTTGACAAGAAACCCTGATTTTTCAACATATCTGTTCCAGAATGTGATTACGCATCGAAGGATCAACTTGGAGCGCTTACATAAATCGAAACATATTATGCAGCATACTTAAGGATCTGCCCCGAATTTAATGACTGTCCGTGCGCTTCGTCTATCTGATTGCTGATTGTGTACTATGTGGATTGACCGCTATGAAATGAAAGGCCCAAAATAAATGTTAGAGAGAAGAAGTTACTACTTATGCGAAGGATGGTAGGTGGAAAAGGAAATTAAATCTAAGGAGAAGAATGAGTGTGGGAGATGTCGGGGGTTCTGCTGCAGCGAAATTGAGTCGGGTGAAAGCTAATGCTGGTTCGATGTCAACTGTTTCCGTGAGGTGGATTAAGCTATGTTCTTCTGGAGGTAGTTTCTTCTTCTTCTGGAGGTGTTTTGAAGTGGGGGTGCCTTTTCATAGCATTGTTTCCATATCTGAAGTGCTCTTCTAAGTTTCCCACCCTCAAACTCGGGAAAAAAACATGTCTTCCTCAAAAAATTCAACCGGATTATTTTTGTTTCTTATTCATGACTTCCCGCTTTTCTTCCACAAACTGATCGATCTGATAATTCTGATTCAAAGACGCGCGTGCTACTGACCTTGGAATTGGTAAAGAATGTTTGTAATCTTCTATCTAGTTGAAAATTGCAGATTAGAAGATGAAAAACTTAACGTATTTTTTGTTAGTCACAAAATACCCAAAAGTTGAAGATGGATGACCGACCCGAAATGTTATTGCTTTTTATGGCCCCAGCTGAACATTGCAGAATCTTGATTCCTAATATCGGGCCCGGGCTAATGGGGCCGTATACCTGTCACACTGATCAAAAGCATTGTGAATTTATCGTAGTAAAGTGGTTTGTCAGAGCCTTACATCAACATTGCATTGAAGAAGTATCCAAAATGTGAGCGAAATTCGTCACAAAAACGGACACAAATAATCGTGCGACGTGTACCGATGGGTCCCGGTCAGCGCTAATACTAGCTGTCAGCCTGCGCTTGCAGGATGCAAGGGCACGCGACGATGAGCGGATATCAAAACCGACGTATGTATTGCAATTACGATAGAAAAGATCATATCTTAAGTAGCACATAATAAATTCCAAACAAAAACTAGCCATACAACCGAAAATATAGAATAGATGAGAATACATAGTAAGATCGTTACAAACTATGCTTGTAATCCTGTAGTCCGTGGTAGACCTGCTTCGGTGAGAAACGTTCGTGTGCTATGATGTTGATGATGGGAAGAAGAAGGAGAACGAGAAGATCCATCATTCGACGAAGTTGACGATGATGAGCCTTTTCTTCCCCTTGTCAGATCCGCCGATGATGGCGATATCAAACCTGAATGAGAACCACCATTAAGCATCTTTCTTTGCTCTAAAGGCAGCCTTAAAGGGATAGGAACATGAATGTCCCCATTTTCCAGTACCCGAGATGCAGAAGCCGAGGCTGGAGCTGAAGCTGGTGTGGAAGCCGAGACCTCGCTCAATGGAGTTGACGCCCCCGACCGTGATTTCGACCTGCCCACACGCACCCGATGAACGACTCGTGCCTCGAAAGGCGTCAACCGTTCCGGTTTCAAAGGCGGTGAAGCCTCTTTTTTCGCAAGCATAGCGCTATTCGCAGGTGTAATTGTTTCTTCCGAGCTATGTGGCGTATTTCGACCCAACCATACCGCACTTGATAGCTTATTGCCGTTCGTCATAGACCATCCATCCGCGGACAACGACGACGAAACAGAAGATGATAGCGATGTTGAGTGCTGGGGCATGATAATCCGCTCATAGTAAAGCATGTACGCCCCAGAGTGTTCGGCGAGAACCCGCTCAATGCCTACTTCATCGACCGTCTCGTCGCTGCTCCGAAGCCACAGCGAAGGCTTAGTGAGATCATCGTCTTGCTGCTGCTGATGTTGTGAAGGGGTATCATTGACATTTGTATTCAAACAAATATCACATGCACAGCCCCGGGCACATTTCAACCGGGGCGGATCCCATCTGTGTTCATCTAGTGGCGGTTTGGGTTTCCGCCGGTAGGCAACGTAATGTCCAAATGAATGGGTTCCGTAATGACAAACAACTGCGGTCAGACGATATAGAACCGCAGGAGAAGGAGGAGGTAGTGAATGAAGGGGGCTGACAGAAAGTGCGCGAGGTGATGAAGGTGAAGACCCGGGAGATGGTGTCGAGATGGGTGCGGAGGGTAGCGTGGATAGTTCTCCAGATGTCGTAAAGGGTGTTAAATCAAGATATTCGGGATAAAATACACGACACGTGTTCTTGACACCTGATCCTCCATACTGAATGGAACGGCTGAGGTGCAAAGCCAACACAGGGGGTGGCTGAAAAGAAAGGAGATAAAAACCAACGACCTACTGGGTTCGTTAACAAAAAGGAAGCTTACACGAGCTATCATAGACTGTCTCGTCGAACAACGGCTAAACACTTTCTCCATCTTTACACCTTTTAAATCTTCCTCTATTCTTCCCTCGTCTAGTGCCGCTTTCACTCGAGCCTCTAGCTTTCGCGCTTCCCTCGCTCGTTTCTTTTTTGAGGAACTCGCACCACCATCAGCTACAGAATCCTTGACTTTGTCCGCCTCGGCCAGCAACCGTCGATGGGTAGCTATCATGGAACATTTCCGGCATATGCAGTCATCGAGCAGCTCCAAGCGAGTATAATCGGACAGACAATCCTCTAACCGACAGCTGGGCTAAGAAACTATCAGAAAGAGCTGAAAACGAACAAAAATCAGATGCCATATACCAATCTTGGAACGACAAGCTGCCAGTTGTCGAAAGCAAAGTGCATAACAGCTTCCGTATACCCACACTCTACGCAACTTCTCCTGTTCGCCGTCAACCCGTCAAAGACCTTATTCTTGAGAAACCCAGGTATCTCAGGAACACCATCAGCAGAACGTCCATTCAAGGCTCCAAAGCCCAAGTCGCGCGTGGCTTCTTCTTCAACAGCTCTGTCCTCGTTTTTGATAGTCTCAGACAGGAGCTGGAAGAACTCCTGTGAATCTTGATGCTCGCGGGAATAGAAAAGAGCATTACGTGTTGATTTATCATTAGACGTTGAAAATGCATTGATCAGCCCATCGGGACGGAGTGGACGGGTATTTGGAGAGGGCGTGTTTAGGTCTAATGTAAGTAGTAGTGGACGGTTGAACCGCTGCGTAAGACGAAAGGATACAAGACATACCAATAAGGATTTCGCGCAAAGCATCAATAACGGGCGTAGGAACGTCATATTGCTCCGCTCGTGAATGAATTGCTTCAATATATGGTTGCAAGTACGTCAGAGACGCCATGGCCTACATACTCAAACATTTAAGGTTTACGAACGGAACAAAAGCTGTACAGAAGAACAACAAACCTGCAATGTAGAGTTCATGAAACAGTATGTCCCCGAAATGTTGACAATTCCGGGATACCGCAATGATTCATCAGAAGCTACAAAAAAGATTTTTTTCGTAAACACAAAAAGACAGCCCTCAGGTAAACCAGTATAAAGAAGATGGTTTACATTCAGTATCCGGGAGTTTATGGGAATCGGATCTCCGCATTTTCTTCTTAGATGGTTTATGGTTCGGTTTTGGAGAAAGCGTTTCATAACCATGAATCCAATTCCACGCAAATCCTAGCCCGATGTTCTCGAGAACCATCGTGGTGATCCACAAAATCCAGGAGAAAGTTTTCGGTCGGTTAAAAACAGCGAGGGTAATTACGGGTGATATTAAGAATATCACCAAGATGGGAAGAAATTGCTCCCAAAGAACACTGTCCAGGACGCCACGCACGTCGATGCCAGAAGGCATTAAAAACAGGACGGGCGGTGTCTTTTGTCTTACGTAAGAAAATTCGGCCGTAGGCTAGTCCGGCGAATTAGATTTCGACGCCTTTGTATGGCTTGCGCACACTTGCGCACGGAGTATTATTGTTAGGTGCACAATTGTTTTTTGGGTTTGGATTTTAGATATGAAAAAAAATAAGAAAACCCTCACAGAAGGAAACGATTGAAATACAGGTAATTGGTAGGTATATGAACAGTTCAAAATAGTATATCTTTTTGATAAAGTTTTACAACAGCGAATGAAGAGAAAGGGATGTCCTCTTTTCGCTTCCTCTAATAACAATATTCCGTCAATGTTCTGGGAATGATGTATGAACGGGTGCGTGTGATATCCGATGTGATCCTCCAGACGAGTTGTGAAGGATTGGACGGTGTGTTGTTATCTACCAGTATACTGTTCGTTCAATGGTGGTTTTCCGGGTTGGAGGAGGCAGGGCGTATTGTACTCGACGAATTAGCCTAACAGTCGGATACCTGCAGAAAGAGAATATTCGTATGAGAAAGGACGAGGCATATTTATAAAGCGTCGACAGTACCATGCTTGGTAGATCCGACCGGGATCAATCTCAACCTCGACAACCTTACGACCCTAAACAAAGACGGAAATATGCTTAAAATCGAGGATTGTTTCAGAAACAATGAACTGCATACTGTTGGATACTCGGTACGAGAGCCTACGACAACGCCTTCACGGTAACCATATGCACTGTGGGTGAAGCTAACATAGTCTCCGACCTGCGATTCGGACGGGTAATGAGCAAACACAACGCAGAGCACGCAAGCGGCTAGATAGCAAGCAAACATACCAAGATTTCATCAGACATGTTTGATTGCTGTGGTGGCTGTTATTTCCCGGAAAAAATAAGGAAAATGGACTGAGGTTGGAGGGTAGAGGGCTGAGAGACGACTGGATGAAGGGCGGGTGACAAGATGAAAGGGAAACGGCGTGCTTTTATAGATGAGAAACACGTTGCCTATGCAAGGCTTCCTAATGTATTGTATATACATACATCCTGGGAACAATAAATTAGATTATATTTATGTTCATGAGAAGCGAGCCTCGTTGTCCTTTTTGTCCGTCTGGTCGCCTGAAAGCGCCTCGCATGTCAATGGAGTTTCAAAGATGACAGTCCTGCTATTGTTCATTGACAAGAGCATTGTTGAAAAGCTTTTTCATTCGGACTGTGTTGAGATATTTTGCTTTTCATCTCTTTTCCGAGAATGTGAAAACGTCCAGGTTTTTCAGGGATATTTGATAGATAGGGAAGAAAGGCTTTGAAATATCTCGGCGCCGACCTTCATTCCCACACGTGGCGTTCACGCGCACGGTCATCCTTACCTTCTACTTGCAAAGCCAAAAAATCGTGTATTTTTTCTACATAAACCTACTCATTAACAAGGGATATCAATCTTGACCACATGCTCCGCCAGCTATTAAACATGCTTTTAAATGGCGTGATGCGTCCACTCTGATCACGCAGACCACCACCCTCGATCATCGTACCTTGTCGGTCATCTTCTTCCTCGCTGAAGCCTCGCGGCTGCAAATCGACTTTACTAAATTGACCACCGCTCGCTCTACGTTTGATTTCTTCCAAAATTTCATCCTTGCATTCTTCGTACATCCTCTCTAATTCGACCTGTCTATCCAGCGGCGTTTTCCGAACAGCGTATGGTGCGACCCCATTGTACTTTCTCACCAATGAATTAATTTGTGCTAAAAATTGATCATGGTATCCTTGTTCTCTTTTCTCCCATTCGTGGTCTCGCAGTCGGGTGATATCCATTAATGTGATACTGGAAAGGAAGGCTGGGTGATTGGTCGTTGTCAGGGTTCGGACAGCTCTCCGAATCCATGTCGATCTAAGGGTATTGCGGAAGGTGGTTATAGAACTCTCAAGTTCTACAAAAAGAAGGCTCAGTTGATTGTCAAAAACCGCCAATAAAAGAATAGAATATAGTATAGAACTATAACCCTCCAGTTGACGCAGTTTGGATGAAACATACCACCGTCGTACCAGAAAGCGTCGTCATAGTCCTAGGAATACGTGTGCCAGAATGAATACGCATAGTCGCGCTTACCATTTTGAAACTCTACCCACGGGGGTGCAGCCCCCTGTCTTTGCACTATCCGGTTCATTAAAAACTCTTCCCTCGGAATAAACGGATTACTCTCTTCATTAGCTCTTACTATCGGCTTTCCTCGACCTTTTATACTTTGAAAGAGACCTTCATTTCTAGCGCGCTACATAAAAGACATGAGATTCTATTTCAGATAGAGGAAAAAAAAGCTAAGTCGCGTGTCTGACGTACTTCTATTCTTTCTTCGACAAGACCGCTCCACCCTTTTAATGAAACCGGATTAGCATGGGCAGAGCTACTCTTGCCTATTCTATAATCCAAGCTTTTTTCTTTTGCACTTGTCAGCCGTCCAGCCAATATCGTCTTCTTCTTGCGATCGCGCTCTATCATCTTACTGCGGGTATCGTCGGTGTTGGTTGATGAAGCATCCTTGGTACGGCTCGTTCCTGCTGAAAGAGGAGGCAAACGCATGTATTTTACAGATGCAACATTCGAAGGTGGCCGGAAAGTAGTTAACCATGGTTTATGGGTGTCGCCGGAAGTAGACGGCTGCGACAAAGGCTTAGCATACGTGCTAGAGCCCGATGATGGTGGAATGCTTTCTGATGCAAATGATGACGTGATAAGGTGAGCATTCGGTTTAAGATCCTCCTTGATCTTTTCTTCGGCCATCCTTATAGATTCGTTTCTCAGAGGTTTGTATTTATCCACAAGCATGCGCAACACGGCATCTTGAATAGACTCGTCACCCGTCCAATTGGGATGCTCTTGTGCAGCATTGGCGGCGGCATTAGCAATACGAGAATTAGACGACGAGGCACCGCCGCTTAGGTTCGTCATCCTCTGCCCCTCCTCCTCTAGCTTTTCTTGCTCAGCAGTTTTCCAAAGGAAGTCGCTTGTCCGCCAAGATGAATTGTGATTAATAACGTTTCCATTTTTGTCTCCGTGCGCCGCGTTCTTTACCAAGCGAGTCGTTGAGATCCAGCGTATTTGTCTTGCATGCATCGGATTGAGGGAGAACAGTTTGAACGAATGATGTTGGATATCGGCAAGAAAGTCCTACTCGAGAACTTTGCACAAGGAAGGCGTGAGAAGTCTAAGCAAGCCGCTCATGCCGGTACTCGCAAGCCGACCGGCGGAACGGAGTCCGACATGTCCGACGCTGCGAGATCCAATGACGAACAGCCCCGGCAATAGCTCTGCCAGACCGCAAACGCTTGTGATTTCTCTCCTATAAATCAACACAATTATCATTGTGTATTTTCTTTTTCTCTGGAGATCATACCTTTTGCTCAAACCATCAGTGCATGGTCCGTCCCAAGTACGCCACACATACGCATTTGCGTAATCTCGGTGGTAAATTCGATTATAACCCATCCACCATCGCCCACTTCCGCCGCCACCTCGCTCGTGTCAGACTACGACGTATCCTTTCGACGTCTCCCTTTGTATGGTATATCTTCGGCATTGGAACAGCTTGTGTCATCGGGTTCTGTCCCAGCGTTGATAGCTACAAAAGGGAGGAGGATTTCATGCGGGGTCGGAAGTCGTTGCACCATTGCTTAACGCTTCCCATAGCGCGAAAAGCCTTTGCGAAGAGGTATGTATCTCGATCAAAAGCTCTAGTGTTTTAATCTCTCAACATTTAATCGATGTGCTAGTACTACCCCATCGAGTTTTGCCTGAATACCCGGTGGTTCGAATATGCTCACGGACATCATCATTCCAATCTCCATTTTTACCCGTCTCAATATTCCGGTTACCTTGTAGTCCTAATGTATCCATACATTGCATAATTATATATCATTAAAGTATCCACCCTCATCCAACGTATCAGCAAACATCGGTATTGCACTTCAGCCTTGGCAACACGGCATAGGAATCAATTACCCCATTAATCAGAGTCGGGCCAGCACCCGACAAATAATCCAGCCTTTCAAAACAGAAAAATGAGCCTACAATCGTATTGCTTCTGGATCTATTACTTACACAGAATCCCGGACGTTCCAATGCCAACGCCAATAACAAAGCATTCACTGCAAGAAAAAAAATTTTCCGAAAGGAGCCTTAGACCCTGGCTATTGAATATTGACCGCTCCCGGGCCTTAATTACGACACGCTTCGGCATCCGTTCAAAACCTTGTGAATGAAGCGCGTGCGATTGGTTTCGCTCATGTTACAACTTCGTTCAAAATGACTTGTTAAATGATGAGCACATGGTAGGTTTTTTCATTTGTCACATTTCTCTCATCAACTAAGATGGATGATTTAAAATGAGTCCGCCTGTCAGAGGAGATATTTATTGTGGATTCAAACATTTACTCGAAAGGTTGGTCGTGCCAGGTGGACGTGTTAGTGGAACAGATGGCAGCTGCAGCAACTTTCGTATATTCTAACATGTCTATAATGTTAATTACCCAAAATAAATATACAAATAGGACGTCTAAGCCCAATTTGAAATTAGTTTTTCAGTCTAGAACTGTTATCTATACTCTTTTATCAGGATAAGAAGTTGGAAGAGAAAACCATTTCAAAGATGAGGAACAATCATCTCATCTCCAGCATGCTAATCCACGAGCCTGAGCGCTTGATCAATTGAATTCCCTGAAGTCTAAATGAGTTGCTATATGACGGACTGTTAATAGTATACCTTAATACAACGGCTGTTTGCTCACCTTAACATACTACGTGCAGCAGTCGCAGTAGCTGGTCAGCACATATACACTGAAAACCAAAAACCAAAAGCTTAGGTATTAGAAGATAAGAGTCAGCGTGCCCTTGCACCCCGGATGATTTTCATTTTCGGTGCGAACAATGTTTGGTGCCCGATTGATTATCACGATGCATGATCAGCTGCCATTTATCCTAGCAGTCAAATGCTAGTCCATCATCGTGTACCCCAATAAGACGTGGGCTATCTTTTCATCAGTGGTTGTCAGCATCTTAAAACACTAAGATGCGTCTCAGCAACACTGGTGGAGCGGCTCAGCGAACATATAGGGTTCTACTTTGAGGACTACTTTGAGAAACAAATTCTGTTGCAATCAGAAAGGTTCGTATCAACTGGGTTAATCAATGCGATTCAGTAACGTACTAATTCGCTGGAAAAACGACATCTTCTCTTTGCCGCCGAGCAGAACGTGGGTAGCCCATTGTACCGTAAACTGAATGCTTCACAAGTCAACCTTGAAGTATATCGCCATCTACTTCTAGGACTCCTGAGGAACCTTCTTTCCTCTACTTGTCCCAAAGTAGCTGAGAAGCCCTGAGATAAACATTGCCTCGAATACTTCGGCGAAGCAGCCATAAAGGATATCTGAACCTTTTGTTTAGCGATTGTCATCGGTGTTAGAGTTTTAAGCTTTAAGTTCGAGTCCTTGTTGCTAGTGGGAGGACAACTGTCGGTTCTGAGCACTGCGCATGCCGAAGCGTGCCGCTGATAAATCAAGCTGATCGCAGTTTCGAAGACTTTGCCCCAACTTTGCCCACATCATCGTTAAACTTCTACTCCGGTTCTTCGTTGAGGCCAACTCCTTTTTTAAGCAAGAGAATAACACCACTGTGTCCTTTTTGGAATCTGACTGTTCTTTTTTTTTTTGATAAATTAATATGAGTAAGTGACATCTGTTTGGATATTTGTTTCGTGGCCTTGTCATCAGTATTCCTTACGTTATTCAAACACAGAAATTGAAACATTTTACTTTCGCATTTATCATAAGGACAGTCTCGAATCAGAACACATCCGGAGAAAAAGTCGAAGATGTAGTGGATGATGATACGGTGACATTCAGAGTCCCAGACTTTAGGCTGTTCATGGTCATGGTCATCTCAGTTGAGACAACTTCTCCATTTCAGTCGAGGCACAGTTGGAAAATCGTACACCCACGGGCAAAAGGTGTCATCCACCCTATTGATGGGCATTCTAATGAGTCATAGTGTTTATTTGGGTGTATTTAAATCCTTCTTTAGTGCCCTTAGCTGAGATCAGCGATCTGGGTTACAGGCTATTTGGAGCTTACTGGGAACTCCAAGGTCAGGTTAGAACATATCCTTACTTAATCGCAATCTTTGTTATACTCGGAGCAGAAGGCCCACAAACGTGACGATATGATATTCCTTATATGAAATTCAATTCAAATTACCTCCAGTCTACATCACTGTGCCCAAATGTCACCGGTTCCCTGTGTCTCCACTTTCCATAAACGGAATGCTTTGTACGTATATAATAAAGGAAGGAATGTACTTGTCTTAAGAGTCTCGTCTTACTCCTTTATTACAAACTCAGGTCTTCCTTTTTAAATGTCTCTCACTATCCGAGATGAATTGACAAAAGCCGGCATCAATGCCCTATTTCCCGATTCACCCGCGTATCTCAGTCCCACACCTCGTGAGCATAGCGGCAAAGCAATCTTTCCGTGGAAATGTTTGTAACATGTCGCTAGGGAACAGACGAATGACTGTATACCCTGAGGGTATTACCTTTCCAACCAGTCCCGAACAAGTGGCTAAGGTCGTTGAGCTCTGTAATAAATACAAACAACGTGTCGTTGCTCTCTCCGGAGGAGTAAGTCTGAAGAGGAAATACATTGCTCCTGTTTGACCTGATAGATATAGCACGGTTCAATCGCAAATAGCATTGGCGGATTTCACGGGGCCCTGGTCATCGACCTCGCCAAATTGAAAAAGGTCGATTACAATTCTAGCACTAAACGTATAACGTTCCAGACCGGATGTAGACTTGCCGATGTAATTAAAGCACTTGAAAAACATAATCGCGCGATTCCTCATGGAACTTGTGGGACCGTCGGTTTGGGGGGGCATTCGGGTAAAGCGCTTACTTCTGGAAGATATATAACTGCTGGCTGAAATGTCATGAATTAGCCTTCGGTGGCTTTGGCCTTGCCTCCCGCATGTGGGGACTTAACTGTGACTCCATTTATTCAATGAATGTCGTAACAGACGATGGGACTCAGAAAGTCAGTTCTTCCACCACCAATCCGGACTTATTTTGGGTGCGTGGTTCATATCTCTAAACCAACTATTTGAAATGTTAGCTGACGATGATGCTGGTTAGGCCATGAGAGGAGCGGCACCATCGTTCGCAATTGCTACTTCGCTTACATACAACACGCACCCAGCTCCCGAGGTTGTGGACGACTATTACCATTCCGTGTCCATGACTGCTCAAGCGGCCGCTTCAACCTTTGAATTAATTCAAGATCAAGTAGATGATATTCATCTATTTCCCAAAGAGCTCGGCTTTCAATTCCGTGTTGACAAAGGAGATAAGCCTGGTGAAGTAACCGTCATAATTACAGGAACTGAGTACGGACAAGAGGCAACTCACCACCGAGTCATTGAGCCAGTACTGAAAAAGACTTTGGGGGACCGTGCAGCCGAAACAACGAGAGTTTCTGATGCTAATAACGAAGGAATACCCTTCCCACCGCCACATCCCGACACAAACCACTATGCCGTTACGATCAGAGGGAATCATTTTTCAAGCGTTGCTCGTACTGCGGCCGATCCTCTGTTAAATGGAGATTCAGTCGCGCTTGCGAAGGCACTCGGGCCGCATGTCGCTCATTCCACGAGCAAGGAAGCCGGTGTGTAATTTCAAAAATACTCTCTTTTCTACTTTATTAATACTAGTACGATAGCCGTTCGTCATCACGTCAACCGAGTATTTAGATCTGGGTTGCCAAAGCAAGCTCAGGCCGATTCGACCGTCAGTGCAGCTCCGGCGACTCCGGCTTCTCCTGATCCCCCAGTTTCTTTTTATATCAAGTCACTGATGACCCCAATCCTTAATCATGCTGCAATCACCGCATTTTTTCAATATGTCTCTCGGAAAGAATCTTTTGAGATTCCTCTTGTAAGGACCCTTTTTTTCCTTTCACATACAATCGCCCAGTCTTCCCAACCTTGGATTCTTAATAGAATTGGTTTGTGGCGTTCAAGTTAGTTGGAGGACGCGATTCGGTTATGCCCACCGCTGGTTCAAATTCCTTTCGTTGGCGGGATGCGTGTTGGATGATCGAATTCAATGCCGATGCACGCGTGCCAC
This sequence comes from Phallus indusiatus, assembly GCA_027605045.1. Lineage (NCBI taxonomy): Eukaryota > Fungi > Basidiomycota > Agaricomycetes > Phallales > Phallaceae > Phallus > Phallus indusiatus. Next base: position 364,269 of record JAQFWX010000004.1, read on the forward strand.
CGCCTTATCCTGAGTACGGTTATACTTTCCTGGATGGTACGTTAAAGGCCTATTCTTTGCAATCCTCTCACCCATCATCTATATATTCCTTAGATATGGTTAAAACTATAACCTCAAATATGCCGGACTCCAAGTTCGGGTAAGTCATCTGAAGATCTTTTCTCCAGTTTGAATTTCATTTTCATGTATATGTATGCGCGGCCAGTGCATACCCGGGATTTGGTGATGACAGGCTCGAAAATTGTAAGCAAACTCTTTCATCTTATTCAGCCCTGAATGTTCAAGTGACAACATACCTTCAGTCAATGATATGTATTACGGAGTCAACTACACCAGGTTGAAGGAGATTAGAAGCACGTCGGCCACAACCGGCGTGTTTGTTTTCCCCCAAAGTATTTAAATCATGCGACTTTGTGCTTTTGGTAAGAACAGTGTCGACGTGGTTTGATTTCAGGCTTGATGTATCTTAACTTTCACTTCGTCGAAATACTTTCCCAGTTTCGTCGCTTGCACGCGTACCCACAGTTGATTAATCTGGACCTCGCATTCGCCAGGGACAGAGTTAAGTACATGAGCATTGTTGCTTATGTTTATGTCCACACCAATTACGGAACGTCATCTAACCCATGTAGCAATGAAACATTCGAGAATATGTCAAACCAGGAAAAAGATCAATCGTCCGAGTCTAACCAAAGTCAACGACTATCAACTTTGACAAACCACGTGCAGCAGACCCGACAATTCAATGATTTATGTTTTTCTCAATTGCCCCAGACGCGCTGCCAGTGGTGTGCGTCGGAAAGCTCAATGACTCGGTATGAATTAGACTAGATGCGCCCCGGGGCGGAGCCGCAAAATCCCTTGCATCCGTTCAGGCAGGGGATTAACTTTTAAGCGCGCCCAAACGTACAAGCCCCTATCGAAATCGTTCAGAAGCTAGCACATTACCCATGCATTACAATTTATTTACACGTAGCTCGTAACTAACTACATTAGTTTCATACACGTTGTTTTTTACTGGGAGAACCTGTGGCCGACTCATCCTCATCCTCATCCGAAAGTAGAGGTCCGTCTAGAAAGTTCCTCCTCTTCGTAGGACTAACTGGAGCTGGACGCAGTACAGCCACATTCAAAACCTTGGCATTAATCGAAAGCACTTTGTCTTTATCAAAGTAGTGGGATACCAGACGGAAACGGACTTGGACGAGCGCATTCTTCATCAGAGAGGCAACGACCTTAGGTTCGTAAAGTACCTTTCCTTTGTATAAAGGGAACGGTTGCATTGCGTAGCTGAAATGAAGTAAGCCGTCAATAATCCCTACGTTCTGTCAAGGGTCTTACTCTTTGACAATATCCTTGTAATCCCGTCGTTGATCATCCGTCATTCCGAACGCGGAGGGAGCCACATCGCAGTCCGGATCTTCAATAGCATGAACGGGCTCGTCTATGTAACCAGTATCCGGATCTGACACGGGAGCATCCTAAAAGAACCTCATTATCACATTCAACGATCATTGTCTGAATACATTACCCTTTTTTCAAATACAGGAAATGTGAACCTCAAACCTGTTATGTTTCTTCCTCTCTCCACATCAAACAAATGAGATGACGGCATATCTCCGGCCTTTTTCTCGAAGTGCTTCATCAACTGGATACATTGCTTGTAAACTTGAAGATACGGATCCGTAGAAGGAGGCCCGCCGATAAAGCTGTATTTCGCGGATGTTAAAGAATAGTTTTTGTTGTAATTACCAAATGTGTCCAGATAACATCTACACAAATGTAATACAACTCTGTCGCTCACATGAGTGAAGTTAACGTACCTCTGTGGCATCACGCGAAAGCAGCCATAAAAATTAACTGGCTTGTTCTTTTCGGTGTTGTATACTGTTTCCCCGCTTCCATCAGGCGAAGCTTGCCACTTGAAGTTATCTGATTTCAACAAAGTGTTGCCGACGAAACCATGTAATGTCTTCATGTGTTCGAAAAGCAAATCAACTTCGCTTTCGTCCAGAGTCTCTGCGGGAGAATCGCTTGCCAAAGCCGGTTGTTGTACATTAGACGAATCTTTATGAATTATGGCACCGGTATCTACACACAGTATAAATCTCATGGTTTTTGAGATGTATGCGTTAAAAGATAGACTTACCCGTGTCCTTACTCGCGTCCTTTCCTGTATTGTTTTCAGTCATAGAGTTGTCTGCAAGACGAGAGGATTTCCGAAGATTGACCATATTTTCAATGTCTTCTTTTTCCTTTTTGTTTTTTTATTTCGAGCACTTGGTAAACGGCGGCCCATACCCGTCGATGTGGTCACAGGACGCAACCAAAGTTCCGCTCGGCTATTCCATTTTAGTCGTAGCGCAAAAAGTGCCATTTCGGATGTCTCGGAATGGTTAGTCAGATGGACAATTATGTGAATGAATTTCACGGAGATAACGGAAACCGAGGGCAATTCCAATGGCAGTCGGATAGATTGGAGTACCTAGTGTATCATAACTGTTTTTCCATAACGTCTTTATTCCATTGTAAATGATAATACGATACACACAATTCAATCTACATTTTCTATTATAGCATTCGCGAGAGGACGTGTGGGAGGTTGCGTGGGAGTATGAACCGTACGAAGCCATGGACGGATTACATGAGGATTTGTTTGAGACATCGAAGCATAATGCACGCAGTACCAAAGCACGTTACGTTCACAATCTTTATCGTCAAGGATTGTGACTATTTGGTTAGCCGACAGATTTTGTGCAACACTAGCGTTAACATCAAGTGGGCCTGAAAGGAAAAATAATATAGTCATCGTCTGTAGTGAGGTTATACAGACGTACGCGCAGGAACCCGATTTTGATTAGATGTATTATCTGCAAAAGCATTGTATAAACCGTCATTGACAATTCCTTTCAACAAAGGTACTCACCACGTTGGGTTGCAGTCCCATCGGTCGTATCATTGACGGTCATGGTAGTTTGCTTCAATCTAAGTCTTTACATACTCATTTAAATATTGTAAGCAGTGTCACATGAAAGTTACTTATTCCGTGTTCAGGAATTTGTTTAAAAATAGGTATGTTGATCGGGACAAACCGAAGTAATTATCGGATTTCCGACTATAGAGGAGCACAAGTCCTCGTTTCATGTGACCTTTTATCCATTTATTTTCCTTTATTTAATTGTAGACATATCACAAACAAGTCAAATCACAGTCAAAGACAGAAATCGTATCCATATCTAGTCTTAATTACCCGTTAAATTCTTGATGATATTCCCCATTACTCGAGGGCTAGTAAGGAATGATTTAAACAATGCTCGACTAGTAAGATAAGATAATTCTGACCTTATGCGACCATCTATGACTCGCAAAGTATGTATTGCGTCGTTAACAGAGTCACTCGCGGTCGCTTGTACCTCATTTCCATCATCCACAATGAGAGCATTTTCCATCCTCAGATTTGAGAAGATTCCCGTCCGTCTTTCAAAAAACGCTCGTATCGTCCACGAATTCAGAAAGATGTCGTAAGGTATGGCTGGAGCCCAGAAACGAATGTCAATGGGTAACGAACTTTGAGATACAGGATCGGTTTCGGTGAGCGAGAAGTCTGGGCGGTATTTCCGCAAATCCGCCACCACGTTATTTGTTATAGGATCCGTACACCTGATCCTGATTACAAGGCACTTGGAGTCTCCTACTCTACGATCACTGGGTTGTAGTTCCTTGTCGTCCAAAGCCGGGTGAAGAAAATCACATTGGGTGAAACCTCTGGCACTGTACTTCCTCAGTGCAGGCAGATCTCCATAGCAAATATAGGTTTTCCTCATTTGCAACGTGCTTGTCGGGAACAAAGATATGGCATACTCCCATGTGATGAAATTCATCACAGCGGCTATTGCATGTGATAGAACTTGAGCACGTCGTCTGCGAAAGGAAGGAAAGAGATACTCACTGGAATGAAATTGCAAAATCGTATCGAGAGGGCAAAATTTGCATACGATCAGTTGGATGCAACGACGACGCTGATCCACAACACGTTCAAGGCCGATGATATCTTGAATCTGCCTGCATTCTTCAATGTAAGGTCCAGTGTCACGTTCGGCGTCGGGAGTAGTTGTGTAACCTATTTCAGTTAGAATCTGCATGGCGAAGTCCACAGTGCCGGGCCATAGAAAGAGATCCAGGTCTGAGTCAGCCCATTCCACGCCTAAGAAAAACTGCAAAGCTTGTGAGCCACTGATATAAAAATCTATTTTTCTTTGCAAGCGGTTAAATGTAGTTATTTGTGTGTCTGTGTCGAAAAACTCTGCAAGAATTCTTTGTAGAGACAGGCGCTGTTTCAAAACAATCCCAGCCTGATCACGACTCCATGCCGAATATCGATAGAGGGCAACGTTTTCCACCGTCGTTAGCAAGGGGAATAAACGATCGTTTAGCGTGGGGGGCAGAGATAGCTCAGCGAGGGTCGACAAGACGTTCATATCGCACACGTTTCGCCTTCAGTACAAGGGGTGACGTTTATATCGATAACTTAGATTTTTGTATAATGTCTTCAAGATTAGGGTACAACCTCGCTTTCCCACATCACGGAGGTTGCGGATAATGAGAAAAAAAAACATTTAATACGAGGTTACTAAACAATGATATTGTTTGTCGGAAAGTTCGGAGCGCCGTTGGACATAGATAATGGTGCGGGGTACACGTGCTTACGGACCTCAACCCCGGATCTACCAATGATCGGAACAAACAAAGTTTATCCAATGCATTATACCAAAACTGTTCTTATATGAAGGAAACCGTGTGAAAATTTCTAACAAATACAATTTGGTTTTGGAGGTTTACAGGTCTACCAAATTCTCCAAAATTTACTGTAAGCTTTTAATTCTATAGAGTCTCCTAAGATTTTCCCATGAACAGTGAAAGAACAGGACGCCGTTTGGCCGATAAGCATTTTTTCAATTTGGCATGTGTGAACGAGGCTGTCTTCAGCCAACCAGACATAGGCCGGATTCGGTTGGTATTCACGTCCATTACTGTCAAAAACTGAGATAGGGTATTCTTTCGAGTTCCAACAGGTTATAATGGGTTCTGATAACATCTTAAATATGCTTTCAATTAATAGTATATCGGATATACCTGTCCTAGTGGCATGTGTAGTGCCATTTGTTGAGTCATCATGTTGGCACGAACCAAGATGATCTGAAATGGCAGTCAGTATACAAATGTTGTATGGATTGCTTAAAATATTACGGGAGATAAACGTATCCGGAGGATATATTGGAATTCGTTTATACACCGGGTAAGACACCGAAACTTCGTTTCCCGAAAAGATATCGTGCTGTACAGATTTTCCCGTTAACATTTCCAAACCACTCGCCAACCTGTCAAAATTAGCACGAAACACGTGTAAATCTTGAACAGTCGAAAGTCGAGCACCGCCAGTGACTTTGTAGTAAGGACCTTCGACAGGTACGTTGAAAAAGTTGATGTCGTCAACAATGCCGTTGACGTTGAACAGAGTCTTCGTTTTACTGTCAAGGACGTGTACTAGGTCTATAACATCTTTGCGGATCAACCATCGAGTGCTGCATTTTCTATGAGTATATATTTTTTATGAAGTTTAAATTTGAGACCTTTTCCAATTGTTTGCCACATCGAAATCTTCAATCGAATATCCGTAAGTTAACCCGCGATCACCTAAAACGATATCAGTGTAATCTGAATCCATGACAGAAAAAAGCGCGAGCGGAAGGATGATGAATACAAGGCCTCGAAAGTGTACAAGGGAAGAGTAGTCAATGTCTTTTGTACCAAAACCTAGCGGGAGTCGCGTGCCTGATCGATTATTTTAATCACCATCGTAGCTCTGTGTGCAGATTAGTAAACATCACATTAGCAACTCCTTCTTATTCATACACTATGGAACACACAGAGCCTTGGAAACACCTCAGCCTCAAAGAGATTGCCGATTTGAACAAAGACATTCATTGGCCTGCACGTTCGCTACGGACGAAGAGCCAGTTCTTCAAATTGTTGTCGCAAATGGACGAACGATTGAGCACAGACTTGGAACACCGAGCAGTTCAATTCGTTATACAGAAGAAGCAGGCTAGAGAATCCACAAAGGACGAGAGGCGTATGCAGAAATTACAGACCAGGCTTGAAAAGATGCGGGACAGTATATTGTTACGTCACGAGAAATTCAATTATATACCTTCGGTGGACAATTACGCTGTCGACATCGGTGACGAGCGGCGGGACAAAATCGTTACAGAATTCATTGAAGCCACATCATCGAAAAAAGTTCGCCAAGCAGTTTGTTGTTCGTGTGCCGGGAAATTCAAAGAAAACGATTTGGAGAACATGTTATTGGAAAACATTCCTAACGGCAGATTGCTTCATCCCCAAGAAACTGTTCCCACGCAAACGTTAGTCGGGGGGATGCTGTTAGAAAATCGAGGAATATTCTTTTTCGGTGGCGAGCGGAGAGCTTATCTTTGTCGTACTTGCTTGAGGGATCTTAAAGGCAATCATATACCGAAATTCAGTCTCGCCAATAATATGTGGATTGGGGACATACCTACGGTTCTCGCGGTCCTCACTGTACCCGAACGGTTGTTGATATCCATTTATTACCCTGCTGTATACGTGTATAAGCTTTTTCCGAAATCTTTTCGAAGCGGCCAAACGACATTCCTGAATGAAAAACTAAAGGGCAATGTGTCAACATATCGCCTATCACCCCAACGCATGGCAGACCTTGCTAGTGGCCTGTTAATTCCTCGGAAACCGGCCGTGTTGGCCTCTCTTATATCCATCACGTTGGTAGGACGTAGACGTTACCCCGAGCAAACTCTTAAAGGACTCTTCCAGATTCGACGTTCTCGAATTGCCGAAGCCATCATTTGGTTAAAGGCGAACAACCCATTTTATCGAAACGTGTCCATAGACGAGAGTACTTTAAACGATATTCCAGAGGATGGATTGCCAGAGTCTATCGCGGCAAACGTGCGCTTCACGGATGATACTCTACAAGCCGAGAAAGAACAAGAGACGTACGTGCCGGATCTAGATGCTGTATCAGACTGCGGTAGCGATGTACAAGAATCAGTCATCGAAAGCCTACCGGACGATGACCAGCTATTATCGGTCAATGCTGCAGAAGAATGTGTACACGAAGAAGGTATGTTAAATCGACAGTCAAGCGTTGGCGACTACCAATACTAATGTCATCATAGTGAAACCTGACATCATACCTATTCGAGAAACCTTTATTGTTGACGTGAATGGGGCGGATATCGATCCCGAAGAATTGTTCTATAATGGCGTTAAGAATGCCAGCAGCGATCATCGAAGTTCAGAAGCAGAGCCCAGTTATCATTATCAAAGAGGTACATCATACGTTAACGAATATCCTCGTCGAAATGAGAACGGTGACTTCTTCGCTGGCAACGAGGACAATCCAAACCATCTCCTAGGATCATTTCCGTATCTGTTCCCATACGGAGCTGGCGGGTTCGAAACTAATAGACCGACGCATGTTTCATACGCCGAACACGCAGCATGGGCTCTGCGGTACCACGACGGTCGATTCTCGAAAAACATGACTTTCATGAGCCAAGTTTTTAACGTGTTACAAAAGCGGGAAGTTTGTCGATCGGCACAATTGCAGGTAGGTCGGATTCGTAACTATAACCAGATGTACGAATGTGATGTTTCATAGGTGTCACGGCGTACATTCCGAAAATACGAGAGTCTGTTTAAGCAGATCACTGTGAAAGATTTACAGCACGCAGCAGAAAGCGGTCGGAAAGGACTTCCGGTAACAGATCCAAAGATCAAGAAACTGAAGCAACTTATTACTGCAAGTCGAAGGCATGTCATGGGCACGGACGAGAATAAGCAGCGCCTGAGGTCACGTATTTTCGGCATGACGGCGATGAAAGGGCCACCTTCTTTATGGATAACTGTGAACTTTTCAGATACAAAGGATCCTTTGGTTCAGGTGTTTGCAGGAGCTGATGTTGACATGGATGATTTAAGCAGATCATCTGATTTGAGCGCGGCAGAGATGACGAAAAATGCGACGGAGAATCCAGTGGCGGCGACGAAAGCTTTCTTTTTCATGATGAAGCTTTTCTTCGAGGTTCTTCTGGGCATCAAAGTGAACACATTCGGACAGCTGAAACGCGAAATGGGTATATTCGGAATAACAGAAAGTTATATCGGTTCTATCGAAGCCCAAGGAAGGGGTACACTTCACGTTCATCTTTTGATATGGCTGCACGGATCGACCACTGCCGAAGAAATGCAAACGTTGCTTAAAGATGAAGATTTTCGACGTAGAATGGAGAATTTTATCGCTAAAAATATACGGTCTCATGTTGACGGGTTGGACGAGTTATACCTGAAAACAGAATCATCTAAGCAACTGAAGGTTATGAAGAAAATTGCAACACCGTTCTCACGCCCATTGGATCCTCGTGTACCCGATTTCAAGGAATTGCAAAAGGAGTTTGAATTTGCGTCTGCCAGAGTTCATCATGTCCACAAATGTACACCGGGAACATGTTTAGTAGTGAAAAAGAAAGGAAAGATGTTGTGCAAACGCAGAGCACCTTGGAAACTATCGGCGGATACGCGGGTACACGAAGACGGTGAATGGGAGTCTAAACGCACCTTAAAATGGCTCAACACATGGAACATGACAATGATGCAAACCCTGCGCTCTAATCATGACATAAAGATATTGACGAATGCAGGCGGGACAAAGGATATGGCATGGTATATGACAAAATACGCCTTGAAACCAAGCGAATTATGTCATAATATAATTGCTCTGCTAGCAACGAGTTATGCCATAAATCAAGAGAACATGAAGAATACGCCAAGCCTTCGTGACGCGAACATCAAAATGCTATCCCAGTGTCTCAATACGCTAGGACGATATCAGGAATTGTCCTCGCATCAAATAGCAGCACATTTAATGGGGTTCGGAGATAGATTTGAATCCCATACGTTCGTTCCAATCCATCTGCGGTCGTTGATGTGGTCGTGTAAAGAGCAATTCCCCGAACTCAAAGAGTATGTGCATAATAATGTATTGACAATACGGTACTTTTACCTTTAAACATTTTTAGTTCTACTGTTTACGAATCAGGTCAAGGCGGGAGATCGTTTACAGTGTACGAGGTACGTTCAAACATAGTTCCTTTGTCCAAACGAAAACCAATATCAATGCACCGTTTCAGGCGAATGACGATGAAGACATGTTGACATTAAGACCTGATTCTTCGACAGCGGAATCCGAAATGAAGACAGAGCTTCTGGACTATATGAACCGAGGTCACCTGCTCGAATCGTTCAGTTTCTTATTGTTTATGCTAGAAACATATGAAGGAAGAAAGCATACGGTCAAGGAAGAGCAAATCCGTCATGCTCGAATACCGTACTTGGATAATCTGGAACTGTATAGAGGACGCGTACGGATTCTGCGAAACATAAACGCGGAGATTATGCCGGACTTTTTGGGGTCATGGCCACCGAGAAACAATATGCCAGAATGCCGTGAAATGTATTGTTGTACAATGCTCGCCTTATTGAAGCCTTGGAGATCTTGGGGTGACCTTAAAGAAGGCTTCGAGACATGGGACGAGGCATTCACGGTTTTCACGTCAAGTTGCAGTCAACGATGTAGGAATATTTTAAATAACATTCAGTTCTACTACGACAGTCAGGATACCGCAGCGACGAACAGAGATAGTAATGGTCAGGACGACGGTGGTGATTTAGGAACGGACGCAGTCGAATCCGAGTCACTCGAGAGACAAGAACATTTATCTCCAGATGCGGCTCGTGGATGGATTGACCGTTGGGAAGACCCGTCCAGGGCCAAGGAGGTGCAATTCGGGGAGAATGCGGTACGAATAGCTATGGCGAAGGGAGTCTTTCACAACGAGGAAATCACGTCTCGAGAGTTCCGGTGCCCTTCCAGTAAAATCACAACAAATATGCTCGAGATGGTCCCTCAGTGGAGAATAGCCGTGAAAACAGCCATGGGTTCAAGCGATGTCGGAAACGAGGATGGGGAAAGTGACGTCGACATTGACATAGTGGATGATATTGCCGAACCGATGGACATATCTCCAGAAATTTGCATCGATGAGCACAGCGTTAGGCGGACATCTGAATTAGAAACGATGACGGAACATTTAACAGAGGATCAAATGAGAGCTTACTCATTAGTGGCTAGGCATTTGGAGGGGTATCTTCGTGGGGAGGGGAAGCAGCTGCTGATGTTGTTAATGGGTGCCGGCGGTGTAGGTAAATCGGTTGTTATCAAGGCAATAGAAGACATGTTTCACAACAAAGGACAAGCCCGTTTGCTTGCGAAGACAGGAACCAGCGGTGTAGCGGCATCACATATACAAGGTGTCACACTCCATTTCTGGGCCGGACTTTCAATCGGTAAACCACCTCGCAACGGTGCTTTGCGCCCAAGCAGCGTGGCTATCGTAAAGAGAAGGAAAAAGAATATCGAAGACACCCGCTATTTGATTATTGATGAAGTGTCAATGTTGACATCGCAAAACCTCGGAATTTTGTCCAAGATTGTAGCCGACATACACGATCCGATGGGAGAAAATCGCGATATGCCCTTTGGGGGTAAATTGAACGTTATTTTGGTCGGAGATTTTCATCAGTTTCCACCTATAGTGGCGAAACTAGCACTGTATCGGGCAGAGGCATCGGATGATACATGGGCTGAAATCGGAAAATCCATCTTCTCGAACTTCAGAACGGCGGTAGTGTTGAAGAAACAGATGCGATCGATAGATCCTGAATGGTCCGATCTTCTGGAAAGGGTCAGATACTGTAACACTACAGACGATGACGGGAACACGGTTGATCGTCTTACATTGACAAACCCAGAATGTCCCAAGACAGATTTTGACGAAGAGCCTTGGAACCGCGCAGTCCTCATAACGTCACGCAGAGCCGTACGCGATGCTTGGAACAAGGCCATGATTAAAAAAATTTCGGGCAAGGAAAGTAAAACGGTCTTGGTGTGTCCAAGTAACGATTACATAGGAAAAAGGAAAATTGCTTTAAACCAAGAGGAAGTTGAGGCGAACAAAAGACATGAAAGCGAATGGAAATTACCGTCGTCACTGGAGCTTTTTGAAGGAATGCGTAATAATAACATTCAATATAGCAGTCGAATCCCAACTCGCTAACGGAATCATCGGCACACTGGAAAAGATATACTTAGACCCTCGTGAAAACCCGGTGGCCGACGATACACACTATCACCACTTAACATTCAAACCTGTCTTACTGTTATTCCGCCCCGATCATTATCACGGTAAAGACTTCAATCACTTACCGAACGGAGTTATCCCTGTAGAGGCTTCCAAACTAACGCACCGTGTGGAACTGCGAAACGGACAGAAAATAGTCATTCATCGAGAACAGTTCGCGGTTATGGCAGCATACGCTTTTACGGACTATAAAAGTCAAGGCCAAACAATCAGTCCCGTGATTATCGACATAGCAAAGCCACCGACCGGTAGACTCACACCATTCAACGCCTACGTAGCACTTTCAAGATCTAAAAGTCGCGAAGATACAAGGTTGCTGAGAGCATGCGATATGAAGATCTTCAAACCACGATCTGACAAAGACGACGGCTTGAGATCATTCGACGCCCGGCTAGCTACGATGGACGAAGAAAGTAGACAAGTCTTTGAAGGTACGCTCAAACGACTTTCTTGTGAGACCAGCAAAAGTAATGACTTGGGATAACAGAAAGTCAGGGTCTAAAAGGGTCGGTTTCGTCCTGTCAACAGGCATGATACTGGAACGTCGAGCGAGGACGAACACTTCCTCCGTGCCAACATGCATTGGGATAGGAAATCTAAACGACATGGATGTGACCGGTGACATGTGAGACGTTACACGAGCTAGTGAACAATACGAATAGATCTAAAATTAGAGTCGCGTTAACTATACACACACAACATCAAACACAAATAAGCGTGAGGTGGAAGCAAATTCTACGGACAGTGTGAGCCCTTGCTGGATGCAAGGGAATATTTGTCCGAGGACCAACTTGGATGAGCTGGAGAAGAACAGAGAAGCAGCAGCGGCATGCCTTTGACCCCTACCGAATTTAACTCTGGGTGCGAACGGCTTTGAGTGCTTTAATTGAGGATCACGGCGAACAGTTTGTCATTCGTTCTAATTCGTCATATCCTTCGTAAAACACTGCGTCTCAACAACACGCAACCCAGCAAACAATTACCGTCTCTGTATACTTCGAGAGAATGGATTCTGCTGTAATTAATCGGTTTTGGCGAGGATGCTAGTTGGTGCGCAAGTGATAGGATCAGTAGCGTTACAGTACGCAGTTTAGTGGAGTGGGACGGCCGCCGCAAGCGGGCCCGGCCCCTTAAAGCTTGGGCTCAGCCTCCTAAAGTTTACATCCGCCCATCGGAAGAAATTTACAATATTTTATAGGTGAAACTGAAAATTTCATTTACTTATCGTAATTTTCGGATATTCCTTTCATGTTTTTTTCGACATGATATTCCTGACTTTCATAAATTATCTCGCAAAGAAATCGCTTCGGAAATTCTCTCGCTCGCACAGCCCTCTACGTTTTAATCGGCTTTTCCAATCCGTCTGTACCCGCAGGATGCCTCTTAGCAGACTATCAACAAGATCTGCACCAAAATGGACATTACAATATCTCGACCTACTCGGGATCGAGATGATCCACATGTCCCCCGAACCTTTTTTTGGTTATGAAAGTCTCGACCAACTTCCAGAGCCTTAGTTTATTTATCCACAACTTGAAGAAATATTAAACAGGGAGATTGAAGAACTCGAGAGACCGCCTTCAGAGGATTATCTAGTCCGAGATTTTCTGCATATGATCTCTCTCTCGGAGTTGAGGAGCGTCGCCCGCAACTTCTCAAAAACTGTTATGATGTATATGGGGTATTTGGGTCTTCCTCAAAGTGAAGCTTGTTTTTCGATACAAGAACAGACTGCTGTTCCGGGACATTCGAGTTCTCCGGTCAATGAGCGCAAGACTGGGACACCCCATGATCTAGCTCTAATGGACAAATTCTACACTTTGCTCCTCCTTTTCGTTCCATATAAGCGGCCCACACTAGAGCCTGAGAGCGAACGGTGTCTCTCTTGGCCTCATGCGCAGGTTGTCGCCCGTGCATTCGGCGCATACAACGACAACGTCACAAACGGTCTAGAACATACTTACATGCGGGGGGATCAATCAGACCCATTAATGGCAAATTTGTTGAAAACTGAAAACTTTAACATGGTTAGTGAAATTTTATGCTGCATTTAAAAGAGAATATACAAAAAAAGCTAAAATCTACGTAGGTGATCCCGGCATTTACTTTCATCAACTCAACGCCTTGCTTTTATCTCATCCCTATAAGTTATTCTTTTGCATCCGCAGTATCACGCCAGGTGAAACCTCCTCACCCCACATACGTTTTTTACTGCCCAGCTCCGGTCACGTTCAAACTCCTTGGGATGCATATTGCATACTTATCCTGAAAATGTTCGAGGCTTTCAAGCGTTTCGTCCCGAAAAATTTCACTGAAGTATGCCGGTTCTCAACACCTAATACGGCCATTCCAGCGTCCATCGTTCCAGACTGTCCCCAAGGCTTTGTATGGAACGAAATTGCAGAATTCTTTCAAGATGTCGTACGAAATCCCCAACACCCTTGAGTTTCATGATTATTAAGTACTCACGCAAGAGTATATATTTTGGATGGAGCGATGAAGGTATTGATGACGCTAGAGGAAGCAATGAAGATCGATATTTCTTTTGCCTTTTTGAGCTGTTTAACTTTTTGCATCTTTTTCATTCTTTTTCCTATTGTAAGTGAACTACGAATTCTATTCTTCGCTGATATGGTTCAACAATGACGTCGTCAGATATAGAGCAGTAATACTAAGAATTAATCCCTCCCCTGGTGATACAAACTCAAGCTTGATAGTAACGTATCCAACTCATCTGTAGTTCGAATTTTCTCAGATGGTACCTGAACACCTGCCTCTCCCGCATCTCTGAAAATAGAATCGATAACCTCTGCTGCCCCGCTCAGGTGAAGAACCCAACAAAGTGCTCGATGAAGTGCAATCAATTCGGGGTCTGGCATAGGTCGAGGTAGTGTACGAATCTTGTCGTCATCTTTGGGTATAAGGTCCTGTACAGCAGATTCTATCCCACGATCTTTGAAATTGATCCGATAGTTGATGGGATGCCCGGATGGCTTAGAAATCCAATCAGGGAAGTCGTCGGGACGTACTACGTCGATGTCATAAGCATCTGCGGTTACATTACCATCGGCATCGACCTGTACGTAAATGTTAGGAAGGAAAAGATGGGGCGGAATGTGTATACTACGAGTGACTTACGACAGGTTTAAGGGTCCAGGCGAAATTGCCCCATGCGTCGTGAAAAACTTGCCACAGAAGTATCCCATTAACAGGGGTATCCAGTTTCTCTACAACACTCTGGGTGCGCTTCTCGTCCCATCCAACATAATGCCTTAGAATGTCCCATGTCGCTAGAGATCCCTTGTCCTATATCAGGGATGATCATGAGTAAGGAAAAATCAGCCGCAGGGTCAAAATGGAGGGCCTCACTGTTTGAGGATCAAAAACTCCTACGGCACGATTGATAATATGGGAATTTTCTACGGTACCAGTCTTCGCTTTGGGGGGAGCAGCTGGCTTATAGTAAACCTCAGTGATCGGGCACTGATAACCCTCTCGCAATCTAACCTATCCACTCATTAGCAAGGAACATTTCGAGAAAAGAGAATAAATACAAGTTTAGCCATTTTCGAATCACGATTTGCGGGAAGAGAATCAAGGCTATATGCAGTGTGTTCATGGTAAGTTGGAGTGGCGGCTTCGCTCGGTGGAAAGTCAGCGGAAGTGCGATTACCCTTGACTTCAACGAGATAAAGAGATTATTAATCAGGATCTGATAAAAGATGATATCGAACGTACATGGGAGTAAGAGATATCGCAACCATGTGTTTGATAGGTCGACCAGTGTGCTAGTATCATCACAATTAACAATTGCCCCCGCCACATATCTTTGTCCATATTCACTTGGCGCACATTCCAGCATTGTTTTTGCTAATTTATATGGGTCGACACGTTCGGAATTTTTAGATACAGCTAGGTCGGAAAGATGGGGAATCAATCGGCTTTGGTCCTCTTCGAAGGACGCTAGTCTTCTTAGAGCTCTTTGCAGTAAGCTATTGGTAGAAGTATTGCCTTTTGCTTCAAGCACTGCTTGCTTGAGTAGTACCTCAATGGAAGAAATTGAGGTGAAAGTACCAGCCGACAGTAGACTGGCAAGAGAATCGGACCTCTGGTGGGTGGCAGCCATATTGGTGATGGTTCGAAGATGAGCAGAGTTTACAAATTACTTCCGTAGCCTAACATAAGCGAACCGCTGCCCCCTCCGACTTCCCTCCTCTGCACGCAGCTGCACGGCGGAAGGTGCAGGTGAAAGACGAACGGGGACTGCCTGCAAAAGCGTGAATTTAACTGGGTAGGATGGGGTAGAACATCAGTAAACGAGTACCCAAATTATAATCACACTACAAGTCCTTTATAGGGACCATAACCTGCGTAGTGTTTGTAACAATTATGAATCCTCTTACAAGCTGCTAATATACTACTTGCATATAATCAATTCTAAGTGAAGCGCTACTGAAGGTAACTTTGATTGTATCGGCGGGGTTCGGACAGATTTCTAGGAGCTGGAGAAAGAGACACACTTACACACCATAACCCTTACTAATGTGCGGAATGCTTCGAAGTTCGCCGTCACTCTTCTCAATTTTCGTATAAATAGTGTAACTTTCGTTGTATTCATCTTCTGCTCAGCTATTCATCAATATTCATCCATCATCAATAGCCTACTGAGGAGTACTAAGTACTGAAGTGTTCATTGTCGCATCTATTTAATGTTTCCCCACTTTTTTTTGTAAGAACATCTTCACTCTCAAGTCTGTTTAATACATTTAGCTATTCATCAATACTGAGGGTGCATCTTTGCTCTTAGCTGCCCGCTCTATGTCCGTCATTTCTCGGCAGGAACGAAATGCTTGAAGGCCTGGAACATCTTCAGGACAAGGATGCGATTTTCGTTTGACAGCATTCCTGATTTATCCACTGGCGCAGGGCAACAGAAAAAGCGGGTAGGGTGAGGGGGTATCTCTCCACGGGCAACGGCGGATGCCAGTGAAGAGGTGATCGGGACTAGGTACCAACATGGTGCTGGCCCAATGAAAGAGAATACTGGGAAGACCTATATCCAAGGTTATTAACTTTGCGTTGAAGGCATAGCCCACGAACCATGCCAAAATTCTCAGCTCTGAAAAAATTGACCGCCGACGAGTCGGTCTTCGACGCTTCGAGGGTGTTCATATTGAATGCACTCAACCCGTGGGCGACGACCTGCGCATGTGGCCAGGAGGGGTTCACTTTACTGCCTGCAGTAGGTAATAACCGTTTATCTTCAGCAAAAAGAAGGAGGAGACGTGTGTTTAGAAGACCCAAGTCAGGACGTGCCGTGGTTTTTCGGCCATTCATTTGAAAATCAGTCGTATGCTGGACCGATATTTCAATTCCATCCTCAGAAAGACCTTGGTATCCCATGTAGGTCAATAAAGCCTTTGCTAAATCATCCATGGTGCTTTCCCGGGCACCTTCATTCGCTGCACGTATCATCCGGAATAAGTCTCGGACAAGAAAATCCCGTGGACGCGGTCCATCGTCGACATCTACTCCCGCGGTCAGAATTTCTGCGAGCTGCGGGTATATGAACTGAGGGGTTGGAAGTTCGCTGAGCTCCTTGCAACCGAAAAACTTCTCGGGGGACATTTCTTCCACGCTGATCTTGAGTCTTTTGAGGTCATTCATGGACCAATGTCTAGAAGATTTGGATGGAATGCAGTGTGGACGCATCCTGATGCTGGACCGACACCATGGGATTAGGGAGGAGGACTTGTGAATTTGACGTGAAACACGCGAGTTAATGCCAAAACCTGCACGAGCGAAGGAGAACATGCTTGCTTTACGAGCTGCAGAGAACGATAAGGCGAAGGATATAGCGATGTTGACTCGATCTAACCATGCTTCGCTGCTCCGAGTCGAGCTCCGCAAGACCTCCGTGTAAAATCCGCACGACTGAGTTCATATTAATGATTGGTGTCAATTGGATGTACTTAGAGAGACAATCTCAATAAATGTATTTTTTGGGACTTCAGACTCAAACTTAAGCTGCCCCAGAGTCCACCAATATCTTCAGGTCAATTCATATCTTCGCCTTTGCGCCAAATCCCTGCAACCATTCTCTGAACAGAGTTGACTCCGGTCATTCTAGCAAGAGTCTAATTACATATATTGAAATAGGACGAAATAGGAGTAACTATCAGAAAATTCTGTCAGGACGACACCTGTTCGTACTATTCTAGTATATACTTCATTTTATGCCACTCCGCTTCGTAGTGCTAGTGTCCTGGTGCTATGCCGGATCAGTTGTCGACTAGTCTGCCAGGTACTTGATTTGCATAGCTTTAACAAGTCAAGCATCAATGCATCACTTGTGAATTATATACTTAACCTTGAAAAGCATTGTGTCGTGGGAGTGGCATTCGGCGAGTCACATACGTAAGCGCTACGAATCGGATCCATCTGTTAATAGGATTTGAATGTAGTCTTTCATCAGTGTTTCAATCCCATCTGAGGGACCATGCAAAACGGAATTAGCTCGTAGTGTACCGCCGTTGTATGTCAAGCATGTCAAACCTGAGACGGCATATAAGCTGAGCATAGCAGTGCTTCTTGAAGGACAGTTTTTTCGACCAACATTCGTCACGTCGCCTTAAACACGATGTCAGATTCTGAAAGACCCCCGGAAGTTTGCAGTCCAAACCAAGCAACTTCACAAACCTCGAAGAACGTCCCACTGCAACCTAGCCTGGAGAACTCCGATCAAGATACAGCATCGTTTTATGGAAGGTTAGTTCAGTTGGTATTTTTGAAGGCAGCAAGCGGTTTACTAATGCACCGCTCACGATCAGCCTATTTGACCAAGCAGGTTATCCTTCTGAGACGTTTTGCAGGATGACAGACAGTTTATTCTTCTACGTTGATTACAACTGCGTCCATTACAGAGGAACGAATGCCATGGAACCTGAAAAGATGGCTTGGGAGCTTGCTGCATTAGGCCAAGATGCCAAAGCGGTCAGCTCAATTCAGGAACCATTTTGATTTTCTTAGACTAAAACATGATTAGTGCGAATTGCTTAAAAAAGAACTTTTGCCAGCATATGATAGTTTTGGAATACCTTACACTGTAAGTGAGATGCAATTTGATTGATGTTGAACTTAGGAATGGTGGCAGTTAAACAAAAGCGGAGGACCAGTTCTGGACAGAAGGGGCTACTTGCAGGGAATGGAACACCTGTTTGTGGATCTCTCAGCTTGAAGACATCGAGATACTGATTCCAGTCCTGCGAGTCATTACTTTCTATCGCAAAGTATTTGAATAGTCAAGTTTTCACAAACCTGATAGCCTTCTTCCGGACTCGCCGACGCTTCGAATACGCGCAAGTACACCTATACCAAGATCTGCGTTTCCAGCATACCCTGATTACGGGAGAAGAAGTATTTACATCTCTTGGAGAACACAGACATTGGCCAGGCTTCAAGAGACGGATAAAGTTACACCGTCCCGCTCAGCCCCCCAACCTTCGAGGTCTACCCCACGAGTGGAGAGTAAAGAGTCACAAGCTGGTCGGAAGGTCGCGAACGCGGTAGTCAAGGTCAGTGGGGCCGCGTTAAAGGCGTTCATAAATGGCATGTTGTCGTAGAGGACCTTGAAATAGTAAATATAATTTGACCAAGGGGCTGAACTTCATGCCGAAAAGGTTTTGGATGAGAGACGTTCACCCTGTGACTTGTTTAATGTCACACAGAGTCACGTGTTGAATGACTAAGCAGAACTTGGTTCTCTACCGGCAATGGCCAGTGTAGGTATTGACCGGGCGTATACCAACCTTTTGGAACATTTGAATCATCCAAAATCATCTGTATCACATGATGTCGTGTTTTCCAGCATTCCATACTATCTTTCTCAGCTCCCACTTCCACATCCGACACAGTTAACCGCTTTCTTCATTTCCTCTGCTTTATGGAAAAGACTAACTCTAGGTGAACTGAAGGCCATCATTGGAACATTCAGAACTGCCGTTCATTTAAAACACGCGAAGATTCAGAAAGCTGGAAAATGGTTTCTACAAAGCCCTCAGCAGCAACTTGCGGAATGGATGAACGCTGTTCTGAAAGGCATTAGCCGAGGAAATCCTCAGCTGAAGTTCGCCATGCTTGGTGGAATGCTAATAGCGTTTCAGGATCTTGGTGACGACGCGATTAGTCTATGGAAACGAGACAAAATCCAACGACAGGTTATTTTGGCTTGTGCGGAACTTATGGAGACCCTAAGTGATACCGCGGATCCATGGGAGCAGGAGTTTTCCTCCAGTGCTAGCAGCCAATTTCAAAGTTTGTGTTTCCTTGTTTTCAGTTATCATCTGATTCTACTTGAATCATCATGTCAGCTCGTGAAACTATGTTTCTATATTCGTGCTACATCATTCTACCGTCGCTGGGGAACGAAATGTTTTCGGCATTGAATGTCCAAGTACGAATTAACTTTCTCGTAAATCATCATCCTGAATGAGTACAACGATTATCAGAAATTAGCTCGTATTGCCCAACATGGGGTTGAACGGTCGTTCATGTCTGGCCAGATACTGTCTTTCGGGACAGAAAGTCTCAAAAAAGAAAACAACAAAGTCGTGATACAGGTATTATATCTTTATCGCCGATCATAAAAGCAAGGCACTGACGTGAAAACAGCCGGGTTCTCCTTTGATAAAAACCACAGAAGCGATTTTAAACGACCAATTATATCAAGATGCGGCACCATTAGCCAAGCTTTTGGCCCGCTGTCTATCATCACTGGGTAACCAAGATTCCCGTTCAGCCTTACAAATGTACAAAATCGTAGTCGAACGGATGGAGAACATAAATCTAGAAGTGAAACGCTGCTGGAACAGCAGTATCTTGTCTACAATCACCTCCGATGATGATGTACTAGGTAAATTGTCGGGATCAAACCCTTCTCAATGATTCCAGAAGAGTATGAAAACGACCATTGTCTTTAGATGATTCATTAACCAAGCAAATCACAACTGACATTTGGAAAATTCTCAAAACTCTTCTGTTCTCTCAATTGATGGTTCTTCAGACCATCATTGCTTCTTTGCTTTTTTTCAAGCCCTCCGTATTTCCGCGCCACATTTCTGCTGCGACGATCGCCAGTGTCATATTACGTTCTTTGCATAACCAAGCATTTATTATCTCCCAATTTGGAGGTATAGCTGCGATGTCGGATGGGTTCAAAGAACTCAAAAGGGTCACCTACTCAACACTTGATATTATAGATGCTGAATTCAACTGTGACCAGCAAATGGAGCTAATCAATCATCTCTTGTCGTCTTTACAAGGTATATACAAATACAATCTATATATCTTTTCTTCCGACATTGATGTAATAAACTTGGATTCTTCCTGCAGAATCACGTTTGCCAAGAAATCACCCGTCATACCAAGCCGAGACTGCCTTCACACTTACTGTCGTGGAACAATTAATACCCAAACTGACAGATGAAATGATCGAAGAAAAAGTAATACCATTCGCCATCATGTAGGTGACAGTCCATTTATTATTTGTCATTATTCATTGATCTTCATTACAATCCTTTTTTAGGCATCTTGACAATGTCCAGCATCGAGATTCATTCGAATCAGCCCATTCTCTTGTCTTGGCAATTTTTGCATCTCGAGCGAAAAAGCAGCAAATGAACCATTCGATGAACGCCGAAAGCCCAACAATAGTCGACAAGCTTGCTCCTTTTTACACTGACTCATTAATAAAAGTAAAGTCTAAAACGGCTCAACTTTACCCTGATGTAGCTCAACTCCTGATTTTAACAGAACTCCGAAGAAGGAAAACTATCGGTTGATCAACTGCGATTAGCCTATTCAAATCTGATCCGGGCTGTATCATCTGAATCTGGAAACGATGTTCTAACATGGTTTTGCATAGCATCCCTCCTTTCGAATATAAACTCAAGACCTACAACGTCATCACGCATGCCACTTTGTCTTACTCTCATCTCTCTAATATCATGCGCCCCACGATCGTTGTTACTGAAAGTTCTGGATGAAGTAAAAACGAATCTGGAAGCAGTTGGAGGTTCGACCGGACCGAGTCCTGAACGGGATGAAATGACCCGCGCGATTCAAGACGAGATTATGAACAGGGTGGATGATTTGGATAAAGAGACTGTTTTGAGGTGGTGGATGGAAGATATCGTCAGTAAGGCGTCGGATAATGCCTAGCCTTAGCATGCTTGTAGCTGCGATACGAATGAATTGAATTCCCATTATTATTGTATGATTATGTGATAACTTGGATTAGAGCTCCGCTAACCACGTGGCCGCCTGGCATAATGGCAATGCGTCTGACTACGATGCGCTTCTTCGAAATCAGGAGATTGCAGGTTCGATCCCTGCGGTGGTCATTCTTTTTCATCTGATGCGTCAAATAAAGACACAGCATTTATTACAAACTTTTGGTTTTCTTCGGGCAAAGGTTATCATTGTTCCGATTCCCAGTTTAGCCAAATAGGTAATCCAATGAACCTTTGTCTTCAATCTTCGCTGTTCAGCCCAAGCGGAGTGCCATCGTGCTTCTCTCCCCCGGTTATAATACAGACACCAGAAGCTATAGCACCAGTGTACCTAAATCCGATTCGAAGACACGCTGAATTGAGATTGTCGTGACGCACCAAAATGAAGAAAAAAATGCAAAGGATAATATTCCTGATTATAATAATGAACGGCAACGGCGGGTTTTCAACACTCATTATTATATTAGCTGCCATTACCATATGGTTTTCATTGAATATCCATTTCCATAACGATATTTGGTTGTGTAGTATAATGATAAAATGGCACTCATTACCTTTTTTAACCGATTAGAGACAAACAGCGGAAATGAAATAACATATGTTATGTACATACATGAGAACTCCGTGGACTTGAAGCTTCAAGCAACGACGTAGCTGTATTGGCATATATCATAACTAGTTCATTCCCTTCTCCCGATTTCATTAGGCAAAACTCTCAAACCAAGAGACAACAAACCCATGTATAAACTTTTTTTTCGGCGTCCAAAAACAGTACTAAGGCGATCACGCGATGCATATGCAACGGTCCATAAGAATGAGTCAAACGCCTTCCGCTGTTCTTAGCATATTACTTATATTAATTCCAATGTCGTGTCGACCGGTAGTTAATGCCGTGGAAATGAACTATATCTATACATGTCTAACTGTGATATTGCGCCGCGGGCTTATTACAACTGGTGCTAGTAACTTAAATTCAGGTCACGACAAAGTTTGACTTTCGCAAGTCGGCTATGTGAATGACAGCCAGCCATTTAAATATTTGAATAACTTAAAGGTTACCACAGATAAAGGGACCATTTTGCGGTTTAACTTGAAATAAAAAACCGGGAAATGATCGAGGGTTTTTTTAGTACAGCACCATGGCGAAATCTGTATAGACCCAGGGGGGAAAGAAGCAGGTAGCGAAGCTTCTATTTCATTTAATGAAATCACAAAATCACATCCATTTGTAGTTTGCTTCTTAGAATGAAGGTCAGAAGTGAACTGATTCGTCGCCATTGACACAATTGAATTTATCAAATAGACTATCGGCGTATTAAATCTTTCATGGTGAAGACCTTGGAGGGTATTCATTTGTTTGAAGTGGGAAATGAACCTTTGAGGCGTGGGTGATCCTCATGGTAATGGTTCTACTGCATGGTCCCGAGGAAAGCGGGGGAGGAGTAATTCAGGACAGAGAAGTGTACGTATCATACGTTTAGCCCCTTAGTGGGGTGGAGCGACC
The DNA here is from genome assembly GCA_027605045.1 of Phallus indusiatus. Lineage (NCBI taxonomy): Eukaryota > Fungi > Basidiomycota > Agaricomycetes > Phallales > Phallaceae > Phallus > Phallus indusiatus. The sequence continues at coordinate 387,380 of JAQFWX010000004.1, forward strand.
CCCACGAGTCCAAGTTGAGCGGGTAGCGATCAAAGCGTATAAAAGAGACACTCCCTCTTTACAATTTCAAATTGACTCGGAACTTAATTCTTAACGTTCGTGCTAACAAGACACATCCAATATTACATTGACTAGACAATACATAAGGATAGATATGTCATACAAAACCGAAAATCCCCAGAACCAAATTAGCGTTAATAAATTTTTGGAAAAGAGGCTTTCACAAGGAAAAAACAACAGGGGGTATAATGATACTTGATATATTCTCCATCTCACAGTCTCCGTATGCTCCATGTCAAAAATTGGCTGATGCCCAACATTCCCGATGCACCGCTTCTCAAATGGGGAGGTAGATCGATCAGGGTCGTCTTGAACTCTACAGATCCCTTAGGAAAAACATCAGACCACATGCGCTCCCACGAGCTCGGGTTATGAATGAAATGAGGGCTTCTTCCCAACATCAACGTGCGGGCTGTGGTATCGCCCATCTGACGACCGACGATGAGTGAGCCTGGAGCGGGTGATAACAAGGTTGCTAGCCGTTTTGCTAAGATGTGTTGTCGTTTTAGGTCAAAGAGGTGGAATACCATTTGGAGAGTGATGGTTGTGGCATGAGCCTTTAGCGGTGTGAGGGTCTGGAGTGATGGGATATCGGGTCGGCTTGATGATGGGCTCTGGTAGTCTGATAGTGTTGATTGATCAAATATATCACCCTGGATGAATTTGATCGGAAATGTTTTCGGGGTCGAGCAGAACAGTCTATGTCCAATTTCCCATAATTCTAATGAGACAATGGTTAAATATTGACTGTCTTGTATTTTTTTAATATTGGTCCTTACTCGGATTAATGTCCATTACAACAATTTTCTCTGCAGGGTATCCATCCGCAACCATTTTCCGGATATCATTTCCGACTAAGAAAAAAAAAGAAACCGCTAAATGAATGACGAAAGGGACGTTGTAGGACAACACGTACAACCAACGCCAATCTCTAGTAGAATCGCCTCGGAGTCCATTCTTCCGTGGCGAATTATTGCGTTATAGTATGAATATTCTGTCACCGCAAGTCTATGACACTGGTAAGGAACGAATGTCTCAAGAGACTAGGATAAGCTAGCTTACTGTGTGAAGCTGAAAAGGCGAATGCAAGGGTACGGGTATGCCTAGTATGGCAAAATGAGAAAAGGAGGATTGTCCGCAAATATGAAAAAAATCATACTGCGTAAGCGTCCGCTTGAATTCGTAAGATATGAGCTTTCAAGTCTGCTTCGTTTCTGTACCCTGTTGACTTTTTAAAGAGTTTCGCAAGTCGAGGATCCATGTAATACAAAGAAGGATCGAGGGGAACGAGATCGTAGTGGGCCATTTGGGACGACGAGAGAAGCCAGGTGAAGAAAAAGACGAGATAGATGCTCAGTTAATGGGAGTGAGGTATCATCTTGGACCTTGCTGTAAACTGATCTTATATAGATCTGTGCACTGGCCGACAGCCCTGAAGAGGTAATTCAAGCAAATCCCGTTTAGTATATCCGGATATGCTATTTCTGGGCATTTTTCCTTCTTCTTCTTTTTTTCGAAGACGAGCGCGCGAAAATATGGGACGGGTCCTGTTTAGCAAGCACGCACGCAGTAATTGTGAGCAAGAGCGGATCAGAGTTGAGCGACACGAGCTTGACCAAGCACGTGATGTTTGCTGTTTTGCCACGGCTACTTGCGTAAACACACCCCACAACCACAGCCACACTGCCTGAACAGACTTGCCGGAGAACGCTCGTAATGCCAGCTTCGTAGTTCGGTAAACAAACCCAGGGCTTCTCTGTGCGGATGTGAGTAAAAACTGAATTTGGGCGAAGGTCTGTAGTTATGTAAAGTCCGGCAGTGATACAAAGGAAAAAAAATTCAAATAGATATGCCACGTAACAATAATAATAAAAAAGTGAATAAAATATATAAGGTACATTTTGACCAATTATCTCGCCATTCAGACGCTTCGAGGTCAGGGCGCGGAATCGAGGTGCTTCAGTGAGCCGGTCTCCCAATAGATATACACTAAATCATAATGACATACATAAGAAATTCGAAGAGAATGTCAGTACCTGGCCAGAGAACAATCAACATCAAGTTATACCTTATCAGCAATAGTGAGAGAAAAAAGATGAGCTAGACTTGTCACTGTTTATCTGCTAGGAGGATTTCGGAGATAAACCCCTGCTTCTTTTCGACAAACGAGAGGCCTGTTGGGACCTGCTGAAGGCTCCACATGGGTGGGACACTCGTTGTCTCTTATGGCCGGATGCAGTCGAGAGCGGGATGGAGACCGCCTGTTTTCGATCAGAGATAGCGGCGCTCGGAGATGATTCCGTCTCACGTGGCATTCCCACGCTTGATCTAAAAAATTTCTCTTACCTCATCGTTTCACAGGCGCCCAGACGTCAACAGCAAACTCAGTTTAACTCAGTGGATAAATACACAAGATCGCTTCCTGGATGATGCGTCTAATTTACTAAAATCCTGCATAATTTAAATTCACGGGTTCAATATGCTGCCGGTCGGCGTAAGGAGGATTTGCACACGCTTTCCTATTTCTTTTGACAGTCATTTAATTACGAGGCCTAAAGCCAGAAGAGGCACCACGGTCCACGGTTTCCATGATAGTGTTTTTATACATCTATCCGGGTATCTCCCAAAAATCCATCAAGTTTCCCCCGAGTCTCGTAATAGTTGTTCCGCTCGTAATATTCTTTCCCCCTGGCTTTGGAGTCTCCCATGGCGCGATCAGTCATGGCGAAGGATCGTTCAAAGATACTGCATCTGTGATCCGCATTTTCACGAGTTTAACTCGTCTATCACACTCTCTAATTTACGTGGAAGCAATTATATAGAGAGCAACACTTGCCCGGAAGTCCGGGTCTCGTGGTAATTAGAGGGCTCATCATCTAGTCTGAGACTTTGAGTCAACTTGTACCTGCACTTCTATCGCGTTTAGACCGGAAAAGAACATCGGATAACTATTTGATAATCAATCTAGTCCGCTCCAAGTATTTAAATAAGAATAGCCATTGCTGAGCCTAGACCGCCGCCCGCTGACTTGTCCCGCCCACTTACTACATTTTTTTTGTGTATTTCAACGAACGAGGCAATTGAATGGGTATAAAAGTAACGGAACGGAACCTGTAATATAGTTCATACTCAATTTCCGAAAAAGATGGCAACCGAACTTCGAAATTCTCATATTCCCTTAAGGAAATCCTCCATTCGCAATACCATCCTGTTTGGCAAACTGTAGATCCGCTTTCAGATTAGAATATATATTTCTGAATCAGGAATTCGAAGGGAAACTTGAAAAAAGAGAAAGCAAAAAATAGAGATAATACACGCCCGAGTAAGATAATAGAGAACAGTTCAAGCTACTACTAGCAAACAAATGCTCCGCACCAAAAGCATCAAAAAAAATGACACTTCGTTCATATCGGAGAAGAAAGAAGTAATCGTAAACGTGATCTTACATCCGAACCAATGCCTGTCGGTATGCTAAATATCAAAAGAGAAAAGAAACCGAAAAAAGATCCTCCCAAGCCAGACTTAATTTTTGAAATATTCTCTGCGGTTTTTTCTGTTGTAAAATAAATAAATAAAAAAAGATGGGGGTTTTTGTTATGTTATGTTGGTCCGTTTTTCAAGAAGCGTATTCAGCGGTTTGAGGACATTCCCGGGCAATCTGACATATAATTTAAGACGGTATGAAGAAAAATAAATAAATTAAATTCCGAAAACGTACATGACCTTGTTGAGAACACTTGTAGCATATCTTGTCTTTGTGGCCACCTCCATTCGAAATGATCTTCTGGTCGGCAACAGACGTCCCGGGGGCAGCCAGGCAATCCCTAAAAGCCGATAAATGTCAGCCAGAACCAATCTCATTTCGCGGGTATAACAAATGGTGTTTTTTTCACTTTGACATATGATTGAACCCGCCACATCTGAAACATTTCACAGGTGGAAGTGACGCTGTATTTAGTCCACGCCCAGGAGGAGGGGCCCGAGAAGCAAACGCTGGACCTGTAGCACCGCTACTCCCGCCATTATTATTACCACCACCACCGCCACTGTTACCTCCAGGAGCAGAAAATCCATTGTTATTGGGGCAAGCTCGCGCAATGTGACCGAAGCGTCCACAAGACTAGAAGAATTGATTGACATATCATCGGTATTTATGAAGTTCCGATGGGATATAAAGAGACGGAAAAGAACAGTCCGGTCGGAGAAGATTTGATTAGGTATGAAAAGAGAAGTATTATTCAAGTCAAAAAACATGAACGACTGCAAGAAGGAAACGATAACGGAGACAACATACATAACATTTCTGACCACCTCCTTGAACACGTAAACTGGGGCATTCTGCTTGGCTAAAATTTGAGTTTAAGTTTTGCGTCTCGTAATTAGCAACCAATTATAGACACGGGTTCGAAGAAGAGAAGGGCGGCGACATACATATGTCCCACACCACCACAGCAGTAACATTGCTTCGCGGCGACAGTGCGAGGCTGCGGACAGGCAGCGCTTTCGTGTCCGGGTTGACGACAATTATAGCATAATCTTTGGTCAGAGGAACATGCCTGGAGAAAAAATACCCGGCAACAAAAATTTCATGTATAAATAGATAATTCCTCCTCTAGTAGCTGTTTCAGAGGTAAAACTGACCTCAGCGATATGTCCGACTTTTTGTTACAAAAATACGTTGGACAACGTAAATACACCATCGTTTTGAGAGATATGCACCAGATCCGACAACTTACGATTTCCGCACTTGAAACAGCCCTTCTTCGACATGTAAGACATTCAAAATCTACTCAAAACAACACAACAACGAGTTTGTCCTTTGTGTATCAAAAAAGGGGGGTTTTGAGAATATACATTCCGGAATTAAACTCTATACGCACCAGCGCAAATAACAGCCCTCAACAACTTAACCCTTCCCAAACCTCTTTCTTCCTGTCCTATTCAATAGTAGGCGGATGAAATGAGCGTCGTGATGGTAAAGCGACTCCTGTGACGGGGTTGCCCTCTTCGCGGAGTAACAGCCCACCCTTCGGCATGCCCTCGCCGAATTCACTCCTTTCTCCTTCGCAACTGGCACATGGAAAGAAAAAAGGCACAACTGTCTTCCTCTTGAATCCCCAATCGTGTATTTATTTTTACTCCTATGTTGGTTAAAAAAGAACCACTGAACTCCGGGTAAGAAATTTGCTGTTGGGAGGACACAATTTTACGGGATGTTTAAAAGAAAGACCGGTGACATGGTGAAGTTGTCTGTAGCTTCGGTGAAGGTATGGTAATTAACTGGTCAGGTTGGATAGGTACTCATCAAATTATCTTCAGTAATTGTACACCTAGAGCTTAACCTATCAAAACCAACCCTAAGTTTACGAAGGCAACGACATTCTAGGGTTTAAATCTGTGTAGATACGCTTAATCAGTGGCCTGGAACAACTAAAAATACACGAATATTCCCGCTTCATCAAAATGCGGCGCTCAATGTCGTGACAACTTGCGAAACTAGTATGTAAGTAGGTGCATCTACCAGTGCGGCTGATGGCAACAATTCGCCTCGGCCCTGGATTCAACCGTATTGCCCGATAGGTTCATCTTTTTTTCTGGGGATTTATTTTGACACTTCTAAATCGATCCCACAGATTTGGATGTCTAGATGGTTATTTATAATGATGAGCTCATTGGCACTTAGCACATGAAGGATAACTATGACTCGCATCGTCTTCTTTCTTTTCGCAGTTCCACTCGGCGGCAATAAGATTTAAATTCTTCTCTCGAAAAGATGTTCTCTTGGGAAAAAACTGCAATGAGCGGATCATCGTATTTGTTCTTGTTTCGTTTTCTTAAAGAATTTGCAAAATGACAATCTCACTGGGTGCTAGTAGTAGTCAAGCAATAAACGAGCACTGCTCCTATCTCCTGTTCTGGGTCACAGTGTGTATTTTGCCCCTTGATTTCTCATCCTTTTTCTTTTTTTGCTCATGAGAGGATCAGTGGATAAGGCCAAGGCTTACGGTATAATTCCAAGAATTTGGAAGATATCAATCACTAGACCACACAGCACCTAAACCGGATTTTCATGTCTCATACAATTCAATTGCGGAATACCGCTGCGGCGTCCTTGCAAATTACTTAAAGTCACCACCAAATTAGCAATCGACACTAAACCTCTCCCCTCGCCTCGCTTAAAAAGTCAAATTAGATTCCTGATTAGTTTCACTCATTACTGCATTTAGTAGGTTATACGGTTCTGATACGATCATTGCATAGCCACTGAGGTCCGATGCTTCCCGAGTAGCGAGTGGACCATTAGCGAAATGAAAGCCTCGAGGTTCCTGAAACCGAGATCCCTTTCCATATCTGTACATGTCAAAGAGCTTTTTAAGCCCAACTGCCACTGGTCTTTCGAAGTTATAACAGGTTGTAACTGAAACTACCCAAATTCAAGGGCAACCAAAACGCCACGATATTTGAAAAAATAAGGAGTTAAGACTTTGTTGGGACCTTTAGAGATCCGACTATTTTTCCGCTCGTGTCAGAACCAATTACTTTTTTTCCCTTTGAAAGTAGATAGATAACCGGGTATGAGGGTACCGTTGCTTCCGGGCACAACCTATGTCTCCCATATAATTTTACCACATCCGGCCTTCTAGGAGGCTATTCGAGGGCTAAAGCTTTGTATATGCCTCGAGGTCCTTAATTCACGCAATTAATTATATTCCTTAAGAAGAATTTAATTAGACGCGTCATCTGAATGTTACACCATGAGTCAGTCATGGCTCCCACATGGCCACGCGACATCATTACAATACAGTGTATACATTCTTCCATTATTACCGCATTCCCATTATTACCATATATTTGTTCAATCGTGTCGCTTCATGTCGGCTTTCTTTGGGCTGATGCTCCTCGTGCAACTCATGCATATTAGATTTTGATAGGAAATCCGGGGGGATATGTACCGGAATGTGATGTACTGGTTAGCGGCATGTTTCGCCGTTTCGCCGTTTATCCCTTCTCCGCCTATGTACAAATGTAGAATCAGTTCTCAATTTTTTTTTCCCGCAGTATATGAGAAGAAGCTTTGAAAAGGAGTTTGTTGGCCGTGGCACTTTATTTTATCACAAAGTCTGTGGTTCTTATTTGAAGGTTTTGGTAGGAAGCCGGACCTTATGAGTCATAAGTATTCTTGAGCATATTCCTTGCTTTCAGCTCCAGAAGTAATTTCAACTGAACATACTTCAGTGGAAGTTCATGATTTGGCACTTCTTAGTTTCTTCGTTTACCGACCGAAGGAAGAAGCTCAATTGAAATGTCATGTCGTTTGGAAACCATCACCAAGCCTCGGTATTTGATATGTATATATGCATTCAGATTGTGGTACTGTGACACTTTTTGTGATCACAAAGGCTAAGGATTCATCCATTTGTCCCTTTTTTGTAATGTCTAAATTATAAGAGGAGGCCAAGGCACATGGAAACAAGGGTTGAGGTGCGTTTGTCACGTTTCGAACTGACGTTCAATAGCCTGTTCATAAGCTTAAAATCAGCCTCTTTAAGTCTCCATACAACATTCACTTTGATGTTGATATTAATGAAGGACGAAATTCCCTATTCATTCCAAAAGCTTTTCGTGTATGTACTATTGGTCCGTACGCAAGCGAACTGAAGCTACATATATTTATAGCTAGCTAAGCGAGCGTGTACAGACAGTACGGTTGCCGAGGAGTATCAGGTCTGTTTTTTTTCAAAAGCAGGTGCCGCGCCTCGGTTAAATGCTGAGAAATACACACGTGATCAGATTTAGGTCATACAGAATCAAAAGGGCCAGATTAGGGAAGTCTCGGTAGCCTAGTGGTTAAGGCGGGTGAAGCTGAGTATAGGTCGCCAGTTCAATTTTTTGCATTCACCACTTTTTTGAATAAGTGACTAGTAAGCTGTACTTCGGTATTATTACTAAATCAAAAAGAATTGAGATGTTAGTAACGTTACACGCCCAGCTGGACTCCAGATTTGTTTCACCTTGTCGAGTTGCCGTTCAGGAATCAGCAAAACATAGAAACAAAACAATCTATTTGATGCTACCTCAGAAGTTTGGGTTTAGCGCCGACAACTAGATACAAGCCTGATTTGGAGCTAAACAACATCGAAATGACGTTGACCTCTGCAGCTGAGCGTGTAGAGGTATTTTGGAGTGCTTTCTCTCTTTTGTTATTATTTTCCATTGAGTTCATTGAGTTGTTGAGAAACCAGAAGGGGTGAATAAAATTCTGAAGTTGTTATTCAATTTGTTCACATATATCCAGTATTATACACAACACCCTTGTTGTCAGTTCTCAATGCTTATTTCAAGATCATTGTCCCGGAGGATATTAGTGAATATCTCCACTTTTTTTTCACTTTTCACAAGCAGTTTTATCATCACCTTGCAATATATATGTTTCAAAAATTGGCGATATAGCTATTAATCAACAGTTTACCTAGAGTAATTGAAAGAAAAAAGATGCTAGCCATTCGGTCCAAAAATTGGTGGACGCAAAAAATCGAACCGGCGACTGATGCCTAATTTCACCAGCCCTTAACCACTAGGCTAACGAGGCTTCCCCTTTGTGATTCTTTTGGTTCTCTATGACCTAAATATGGTCACGTGTGTATTTCTCAGCATTTAACCGAGGCGCGGCACCTGCTTTTGAAAAAAAACAGACCTGATACTCCTCGGCAACCGTAGACAGGGACTTATGGCCTGATAAGTAATGAGCGCCGGTTGGCACGGGAAGTGAGGGCCCGTGGCATAATGGCGCCGGAGGGTGCCGGAGGCAGATCTCGAAATCTATATTAGAAATGAAATCCGAAAATTTATCAATAGGGCTTCTAACATCGACAGTAATTATTGTTATCATAGTTCTGAAATTTCACCAAATGTAGATGAAGGAGTCAGACCTGCAGTGCACACACACATGTCACATTACAAAAACTTCCAAGAAAACTATTTCAACAAAATCAATCAAGGTTAATAGTACATTAAGACTGTGCTTCAAACGCAACAACGCTTGTAGTCGTGTTTACACAGCAAGAACACAAAATGGCATAAGTTTCAAATGCTTTGAGGGAAAACATACACGCCGTTCCTGGCATTATTGGCTTTGATTTCCCTCAAACGGGTATAGTTATGGACCCCGTAATACTTATTATTGACTAACGATGAATTGTTAATTATATCTAAAAAAGTTGAACGTGCTGAAAAAAAGCTCACAATCTTCGAGCCTGTTGTCTCTGAAGCCTGGGTACGCACTAGTCGTGTAAAGGAATACCTTTAGCATGAGAGCCGAGCTCGAAAGTAGACATCAGTAACTCACCCGAACGTGGTGTATGGCATATGAGAAGTTATAGTATTAACCATATCTGAGACAAAATAATTATACTCAGTAATAAACTGACACGAAATAGATCCCAAACTTACCATCCAGGAAAGTATAACCGTAATCAGGGTAAGGTGGCGGCACGCGTGCATCAGCATTAAATTCAATGAACCAGAACGCGTTCCTCCAACCAAAGGCATTTGAGCCAGCAGAGGGAATGACCGAGTCTTTCCCTCCAAGCAATTTGATTGCCACATACCAATCCTTTCCAAAAATTTGAAGTTAAAAACCGTGGTAATTTTCAAAAAAAAAACACTCACAAGATGGATCTCGGCAGATTCTCTCCTGGCCGCATATTTCATGAATGCAATGAGCGCATCTTCGTTAAGTTCTGGACTCATCAATGTTTTGATATAAAAGGAAACCGAAGGGTCAGGAAGAGGCGTAACCGTGGCTGCTCCGCCGGTGCCAGACGCAGAGTCGACAGGTGGTTTCACCGGTAAGCCAGGACTGATGACTCTGTTGAGATAATTATGTTCCGCTAAACCAACTATTGGGAAGTTAATCAAAGTAAAGATACTAAGATATCGGAATGCTAAGTATACGCACTCGCAGAACCAGCGACATTAAGTACACCCCCAGCAACACCAAGAACGCCTCCAAGAACACCAGTGACCAAATTTCCTGCTAATTCAGGAATTTGACCCGGGAATTGTCCTGTTGACCCACCAGTGAGACCTGAAACAACGTCTGTTACAACATTGCCGGCGAGACCAACAGCATCTATGACAAGCGATCCAATTGCTTTCGCAAAAGCGACCGAGTCCCCGGTTAACGTAGGATCAGCCGCACCACGAGCATTGCTGGCGAAATAATTGCTACTTATTGTAGCAGCATAGTGGTTAGTAAAGAAAGTAGCGGGATCTGGCGCTGGAAAAGGTATTGCCTCGTTATTAGCGTCAGAGATCTTCCTCGTTTCGGTTTCTTCAATCCCGAGAGTTTTCTTCAAGAATGGTTCGATGACCTCGTAGTACGTCATTATGTTTCCGTAATAAGTTCCTCTAACAGTGAGAGCTACTTTATCGGGCTCGTTTCCTCTGTCGACACGAAATTGGAAGCCGAGTTCCTTAGGGACAGAGTCTGAATTATTAGCTTCAAGCTGAAATTTCAAAACAGCAGCGGCCGCCTCTTTATACGTCATGACACGGATATACTGGTAATCGTGAGCGAAATTGGGGGCTGGGTGTGTGTTGTATGTAAGTGAGGTAGCAATGGCGAACGACGGTGCCGCTCCTCTCAGAGCCTGACCGGGATTACCGTCAGCTAACAATCAAGTTAGTCGAATTGAACTATAACTACGTACCCAAAACAAGTCCGGATTGGAATCCTCGGAGCTGACTTTCTGAGTCCCGTCATCTGTCACGATGTTCATTGAATGAATGGCGTCGCAATTTAGTCCCCACATGCGAGAGGCAAAGCCATAGCCACCAAAAGCTGTTCATGATGTATTAGCTGACAGTCAAATATTCAAAGCAGATGGTTGCTTTACATGAATGACCGCCCAAACCAACGTCAAAGCAAATGCCATGAGCAATCGCACGGTTATACTTTTCAAGCGCGGCATGTACATCGCGAAGTCTACATCCGGTCTGGAACGTGATACGGTGGGTCGCAGGATCGTAGTCGACTTTTTTCAGCTTGGCAAGGTCAATGACCAGGGCCCCATGAGATCCACCGATACCGTTGGCTATCGAGCCGTGCTGTGTTTATCAAGTTAAGTTGGGAGCAATGTACTTGTTCTGGCCTGACTCACTCCTCCAGAGAGAGCGACTACACGCTGTCTACATTTCTTACCGAGTTGAACAATTTTGGCCACCTGTTCGGGGCTGGTTGGAAAGGTGATACCTTGAGGGTACACTGTCAATCGTTTATTCCCTATGAGGGTGGGTTAGCAGACGTTTTTTTATCTCACGTTGGCGCAATACTCACGGGGAGTAGGACTAATATACGCGGCTGAATCGGGAAAGAGTGCGTCAATGCCAGCCTTTTTCAACTCATCTCGGATATTGAGAGACATATCAGACGAAGGGATACTTGAGGCTCTTCGTAAAGAAAGTAAGACTGAAGTCTTCAGAAAAAGAGGAAATATATCTCCTCTTTTTATACGCTCGAGATATTCCATTAACGGCAACGTCGGAAACAGAAGAGCTTCGGGAGATGTATGTGAAATGGAGGTGGTGTTGACTGAATGGATCGATGAGAACTAAGGTGGGGAATGTATTGCCAAGGTTCAGCACATGATCAACGCGAGCAGTCGACAGCCATTGCCGCCATATGCAACCCCTAGGAATTCCGCTTCGAGCACATAACGAAGATTGTGATTAAGCACAGAAGCATGAATAATAGTCTCCTTAGGTGGCTAAGACGATAATCTAATATAGATCCAAGATGGGGTGTCAGACAGCCAGTGACCCGGATAAGCGAACTCACCCAATGAAGGGTTAGAAAATATGGAAATATAGTTGAATAACTTGTTACGTTGAATTCCCATCGACGTACTGTCATATATGACATCGATGACACCTATTTACTTGCGGCTATACGATTGTCGATTGGCGTATTTGTTGAGAAGATATGAGACGGAAAAACTCAGTGTCCGACCTGAGAAGACTAATGAACCCCTCAATTGTTATTCAAGACTTTGATCTGTCACCGGCACCACTTCGTGAACGTAACCCATACGCTGAACCTTCGACATCTTTGCCACACATGTTCCGTGAACGGATGACCTGATCGATAAAAATATAAACTGCAGCAAGTTTACAGAACATGTACACTTACGAGAATAATATTGTTAGTTGTGAAACTATTCCAAGATAGCCTGGAGAAAGACATGAGAGTTTGAAGTAGGTTTTGTTAGACGGACTGAGAAAGCCACATGCACACGTAATGTATGTGTGTGAAACGATGTTATCCTTATGAAGAACAAGTGCAGAAGCTCGATAAAAAATGGTTGGCAGCTTAACTGTTATTGGTCAGCGGCAATGTTTCGCCATGATCTGGTTTAGATCAGACGAAAATTGAATGCCCAAGACTGAACCTAAAGTTCAGACACATCGATGACCAAATAAACGAATAGTCTAACCGGTTTAACTTTGTTGCAATTGCTCCCGCGAAATATGTAACGGCTAGCACTATGAGGCAATGCTCCTATGATTTATCATTTCGCGGAGATCACATAACCCCGTCGTAGAATTTCCTCGAATAGTGCCTAGCAAAACTGCGTTCGTTCATTCGGCACGTCGATGGTGTGATCACAGTTTTCTCCACAGTTTTAACTTCTCGCGTAAGCTGTTTTTTTTTGGAATGAAGGATATGAATAAAACGATGTGGAGCTGAGAAAGATAATATGGGACGCCGTAGCATTGGTTCAGTGTTTCATTAGGTGTACTTCTGTGTACTCATACGCATGGACAAACGTGGACAACCTGGTCAAAGACTGTGGTTAGTGCCTGTAGTGTTGTGTTGAAAACATATGCTTAGTAATACGGCACAGCACGTGTTTTATGTGACTGAATAAGTCACAGCACCCATAAGCTTTAATTACCAAAGCTTGTCTTTGGTTCCCTAGGGTTTGTAAAAAATTTCGTGTAGTGAGTTAGGCGCCCAAAAGGGAAGATCACATGCCTTCGCAGGAAACATTTTAGTTCAATATAGTGTAATAAGATTCAACTTTGTATATTATGGTAAATTGGCTCATGAAGTATTTCTCGACGATTTTTAGAGGGTATTTATTCAGATAGTTATTGAGATATAATGCTTGAAAGTGAGCATTTCAGGAACAGCCGAGTAGATTATATAAGGATATCATGTGACTTATTTGCGTCATCATTGAATATTCCACGAAAGGACCGTGACTGGGAAAGTGTCCCACGGGTCACAGTCTCATAGGACACGGGCGTCAATATGTTTGGGCTCCGACCGGCAGAATTTGCCGACCGATGTTCCGATAAACAAAGCCGGGGTGCAGATTCTAATCGGAGTGTGAAGTGGGGTCAGCCGAATCAGCTCCTGGGACTTCTAGCGGCCGCAACATCAACTCTTAACCTTAGCTTGCTGAAGATATATTGTACAAAATATATATCTCTACAACACGTATTAAGAATCTATCTGATATTTATATATTGATTAAGGCGATATGTACAAGCGGAGACAAAGTATAACTGTATGAAAGCAAACTCCGCGGCCTGCAAAACTACTTGAACTAATAATCTCAATACCATACCGATTTAGAAACCTCCAAAGCATTACTAAAATTTAGGCTTATATTGGTTTTCAATTTTCAAGACTTTCGGCAGATTTTCAGGCTGCCGTTGCTACTTACAAAATCAGCGCTCTCGGGAGTCGACCGGTCAAATCAGATTGGATAATCACCCTCTAAGTAAAAAATCTTTGCATGATGATTTATTCACTTCGATTACACTTTAATATCATTAGTCCTGTGCTCAGCACCCTGAAAAAACGAAGTTTGAACCTAGCCGGAGTTGTTGCCGTCGGTCTTCAAAATAAACGCCCAGTGTCTCATGAGACAGCGTCCCATGGGACACTTTCCCAGTCGCTGGCCTTTCCTCGAATATTGACGAGTAACTTTATGTAATAATTTTTGGTGCGTGGAACGCGGCACATTGTGCCGCGTTCCGGCAGCTGTTTTGTCTAATTGGGCTCGAGTTGAGCAGGAGTTAGGTTTAACTTTCAAACTCCAGCTTATAGTAATAGTAGTAATATTTTATATCACTCATTTACAACCATACATTTGTATATGTAACCCATGAGAAATATCAACTTGTCATGTTGGATTTATTTAACAGGATGAGCTTTCGCAGAAGTAAAAAATGCAAGCTTTGGTCCCCGCCGCCCTGTCGGCCCTCGCCTACCTCATATTTTAACTTTCAGTTTCTCTCTCTCTCTTGTCCGGCCCGTTGAACAAATTCGGGTCAAAATCATATCTGGTAGAGTCAAAAATACATTCCACGAAAATAATAGGCGAAACTTTTAGAGACGTAATTGACAACTCTATTACGGCAAATGTTAGAAAAAGAACGTAGGCGCGAAGGAGCGTGAAGACAAAAATGAGGGGAGAATTGTGTGGCCGGCCAAACAACAGCGTTAACGGCGTTATCCCAGTCGGTTGCGCTCCTGATGAAATCCTTATCAGAAAATTCCAAAACGTTCCGAATACGAGGGAGGAAGATTACATACACGGTTCACAGCAGCATGTATCAAAGGAGTCTGCTGCGCATGGTAATCTCTCTGCAGGACAGATGTCCGGACAAATTTGGATACGCCTCGGGGCGGCAAGTGCCATAACGACAAATGTCAAAACGGCAGTTAAAGTACGGATGTTGAATAACATTTTTGATTTTAGTATAATTCGCAGAGTGTTTTGGAGTGCGCAAAAGAAGGTGCGGTTGAAGTTTGGGGTTTGAAAATGATTGCTTACGAGGGAACGGCAGGTTTTATACTGTTCATACGGTTTCTAGGGGGCGAAAATATTTTACCTCGCATGCTTATCTATCTCTACACGGAGACAGGGTCGCGGCACCCGAGTGATCAACCTCGGGCATGTTTCATATTTCAATATATTCGATGTAGAGGAGTGCGCAGGGCCGACAGAGTCTGATGCATATGTAGGGAGGGGTTTGTACATTTATATACGCATGCTCAAATATTTCCAGTACCAGGATGGCTCAAGCACGACCACGACGGGATCTCAATTGACATTTAGGCTGCTAGGTAACCTCACTGATACACAAAAATCTCTACTCCTTGATTCTTGGGAAGGAAAGCCGTAATATCAGCTCAATTTGTCACGTTCGTTTGATATTAGTTTACTTCAAGTACGTTCGTGTTGCTATATCTACCTATATAATCATATAACTCTTAGTCCCCTTAGTCAGAGTACCTCGTTTATTAGTGCACTGAATGCGCTCGCGCCAATACTAACCATCGCAGCCACCTTCTTATCATGAGCAGCCTTCTGCACAGCTTCAGGTTCTTCTGTTTTGTCCTGTTTTCCACCCCACAACTTCGAGAGTTTAGATGGTTTCTTTTTAGATTTTTCCTGACTGGGTGACCGTGTGTCTGCTTCAAGCTTCGCTCGTTTCTGTGTCAATTCGGCGGTGGCCCTGGTTTGCCAGGCGATGAAGATATTTTTTCTTCCGTAATCCGGATACGCGGGAAACGCCGATCTTGGAATCGGTGCAGGGAATGGAAGGTCGGTCGCTGGATCTCTCAGCTTGAACACTTTTAGCATCTTGTTCCAGTACTAACGCGCTCATCTTCACTTCTGAAAGAGAGAGATGTAAAAATCGAACAAACCTGATGACATTCTTCTGGATTCGCCCGGATCTCGAATACACGTAGGTGCAAATAGCCCCTCCTATCCAGGACTGGTGCACTTTTTCCATTCAGCTAAAAATGTTGAGGTAAGTCAATCTAGATTCTGGGATAATTCTAGAGTATTGACGCACTGTAAGGGAGCGTAGCTCCCTACACGGAGTCGTTTAGCGCCGTTAGAGTCCTATCGTCCTCAACGTCTTGTCCCCATTTCTCTCTGTCCTCATTTTCTTGTCCTCATATCTCTGTCCTCATTTTATTAGTCCCTAATCTACATTACGGTCCACAGAGATTTATGTATTTAATCCTCACACTTTAGTTCGAATTAAATCATCTTTTCACACTTCAGTTTTATTTTCGTATATTGAGTCTGCGCACCGTGTAGCGGCGACTCAGTATCTACATAAGTGGAGCCTCACGCTTGTCAAACACTCAACCTTGAGATTATCTTCCTTTTCCTCTTTTCTTTTTCCCTTCTCTTGTCTTAATCTATCAAGAAGTTTATAATCATCATTTACCATTTCGCGACCGCCGTTTATTATCAAGACGCCGGACTCACATAACAAAGCCACAGCTTCATCGAACGTCCCAACGAAGGCGAGGGTGCCAAAAGCGGACAACACCAAAGCGAGGGCAACATCTCGAGTACCAGCAAAAACAACGGATCCAAAATCAGCAACCGGTAAAGCGAAGGCACCATCCGGCCTAACAGCAAGCGCGAACGACTCAACATCAGAAGAATCAAGACGATCAGGACGCCTTCAGGGACAACCACCGACACACACAGGCCTTCCGGATAAGCGTCCGTACGTGAAACGAACGAATCTACCAGGAGCATTCCCATCAGCACCTTCGACACCATCGACATCACACGACACTTCTCTTACCATAGATACTCCCCCAGTTTCATCATCAATTATTCCAACTAATTTCCCAGACGAGTTCACTAATATCGATAAATCAGAGAGCACCTTAACCGAACTCGAGTACGACAGCGAACAACTCTCAGCCACACCAGAATTGCTGCAGCCGTCACCATTTCCCACAACTCCCAACAGCCCGCAGTTATCGTTTCCTCAGCTCGACCTGACACCACGTGCACCTATCGTAACGGAAGAAACACCTACGCACGACGAACCAGTCATGTCGACAACAATTCAACAATCAATCCCAATGCCTATGCCAGGGGCAGCATCAGCGCCAAAGACCTTCGAGGGAAAAGAAGCCGACATAGAGGATTTTCTCGAAGATTTTGTTCACTGTGCCGATTTGGCACATCTTTCATCCGAGGATCGCGTGTCGTATTTTTTCCGGTACCTGGGCAGGCGGCAGAAAGACTTCTTTCGAGGGTTAGATGGATACAGCACGAAAGATTGGGATACTTTTGAAAAATCAATCAGAGAAGAGTTTAGAGAAGCTTTCAAAGATAAGAAACAAACCAAACACGAGTTGCTGAAATTAATAGGGACGACGGTGCTAACCCCAATCAAGACAGCAGAGCAACTGCGAGAATATTATCGGGAATTCCAGGGGATCGCGAACATCCTAATCAAGAACCAGGTCTTGTCTGCGCGAGACGGTAATTCGTATTTTTGGTGCGGACTCCATGAGAGCACGAGGAACCAATTACTACCGGCATTGAGTATACATTTTCCGGATCATCCGCACAACCTCTTTCACCCTATCAAGGACGTTGTCAGTGTCGGAGAGAAGATTTTTGCATCCGATGCCTGGCACAAGAACTTACCAAAAGATGCCCCAGTTGTGCAAAAACAGTCTCAGAGTATTCCATCAGTCACCACAACCCCAAGCATCACCCAACCAACTTCGCTTGAGACGCCAACCTCGCCCGACAATGTCCAGGATCTGATGGACCGACTGGGACAACTCAAGATCTACGAACCCGAGTACGCAACCACATTTACCAAGATCCAGGCTATGAATGCGTCGTTAGCTGCAGTGTTGAGAAGGCCAGGAACAGGAGAACGAGTCTGTACCTTTTGCAGAGATAAGTCGCATGTCATGCGAATGTGTCCGACAGTCCGCGAGTACGAGAGAGCAGGAAAGATTGTTCATAGGGACGGTTTTTGGAGACTAGCGAATGGCGACCGAATCCCGGGACACCCCAATGGCCTGAAAGCAAGCGTCGACGAGCTCTATACACCAACAACTGCGACGATAGCACCTGCCAACTATTTCATGACACCAGATATCCAGTTATCTGCGACGCCAAGCCTTATTGCAACGGCACCAGAAACCAGCAGCGAAGCTTTTGTAATCAAAGCAACACCTACAGCCGAGAAAAAGACGCCTCAGTATCAGTATGTGTCGAAATCTGATGATCCCACAGCACGTACCCGAGTTGCAAACCATGTAAGGGACGCATGGGTTCAGGTCCAGGTTAAGGATCTTTTGTCGGTAGCACCAGACGTCAGAAAAGAGATTTACGAAGACGTTAAAGTTACACGAGTACCCACCACAGCATCTACAACTACGTCACCAGCCATTCCGAAAACCGCGACAGCAAACGTAGCCACCGTTGCTCCTCACACTGTGCCAGTTCGCGAGTTTGACCTGTATGTCCAGGGACGACACCGAGTTACGGGTATTTACGACCCAGGAGCATCACTCGTCTGTATTAGTACAGAGGCGATGAAGGAGTTCGGACTTGCGCATTCTACCGATGTAAAATTAACAATGCAGGATGCGAACGGAGGAGAGAAAGAAACTTACGGTATTATTGAGAATTTAGAACTCACAGTCGCAGGAGTTTCGTTATTTGTGCAGGCGTTTATCATCAACAATGCGCCATATAAACTCCTTCTTGGACGACCCTTCCAAGCGGTTGGACAGATTGATACCGCGGACGTTGGAGAAACCTTGGTTATGAAGGACCCGCAGACGAAGAAAACCATACGCATCCCGACGAGACCATATAGAGGGAGTCCTAATCGCAACAATTTAGTTATTGTCGAGTCGGATTGCCCATCAGATGACATACCGGACATACCTGAAATAGCACCGGTAAACTTACTACTAGCAAGCCAACTGATGTCACAGTCTGCATTAAAATACAAGCCTGTCGATCGAAAAGTTAGACCCGTAGCAACTACAATGCCAGAAGAAGCCGTACCGAAGCGACGTTTCCCAGAAGACCCACTCTTATCACTGGTGCCGCTAACGCCACATCCACCGCCGATTGGAGGATTCACCAAACGACTCACAGAAGAACGATGGAATGCACTCAAGATTGGTCGTGATTTCTTGACAGCCGAAGAAGTCAAGTTAGCGTTCTTTATCCTGAAGAACAACGAGGATGCGATTGCATGGGAAGATGAGGAGCGCGGCACGTTTCGAGAAGACTATTTCGACCCGATCATTATCCCAACCGTAGAACACACACCATGGGCCGAGAGGAACTATCCGATTCCCCCAGGTTTACGCCAGCAAGTCATCGAGACAATCCAGAAGAAGATTGCGAGCGGCGTCTATGAACCATCAAGCTCTTCGTATCGATCTAAGTGGTTTGTTATACTGAAAGCAGATAAGAACTTACGAATGATTCACGATTTACAACCGCTAAACGCAGTAACCATTAAAGATGCTGCAGTACCACCTAACATTGAGCCATACGTCGAGAACTGTGCAGCGCGTGCATTGTATTCCTTAGGTGACCTCTACGTTGGGTACGACCATGCCCCGATCGCAGAACAATCAAGAGATTTGACGACCTTCCAAACCCCTATCGGAACCCTTCGTCTGTGCAGTATACCAATGGGATGGACGAACGCCGTTGGCGTTTTTCAAGGACACATGCAGTTCATACTGCAAGATGAAGTCGACACAGCCACACCATTTATAGACGATGTTCCAATTCTCGGACCGAAAACGCGATACGAGTTGCCAGATGGAACCTTTGAAACCATTTTACAGAACCCAGAGATCCGCCGTTTCGTTTGGGAACACTTCGAAGACCTGAACAGAGTCCTACATCGCATGAAGCACGCAGGAGCAACATTTTCCGGGCGCAAGTTGTATATCGGCGTTCCGAAACTTAAGATACTAGGCCACATTTGCACCTATGACGGTCGTATCCCTGATGAAGCCAAGATCGCGAAAATTGTTGACTGGCCGCCATGCGAGAATGCATCTGAAGTTCGAGGATTTTTAGGCACTTGCGGAGTCGTCAGAATTTTTATTCAGAACTACGCAGAAATTAGTCGACCCCTAGTCAATCTCACCAAGAAAGACGCACTGTTTATTTGGGAAGAAGAGCAACAGCGTGCCATGGATACACTCAAAACGAAGATAACCACGGCACCAATACTCGTCCCAATCGACTACACATCCAATCGTCTTGTCACTGTCGCTGTAGATTCGTCGAATATCGCCGTCGGATGGATTTTATTTCAGGACGACGCTCAAGGAAAGAGAAGACCATCGCGCTATGGATCAATTGCTTGGAACGACGTTGAGTCGCGATATTCACAAGCTAAACTCGAGTTATATGGCGTTTATAGAGCGCTGAGAGCATTAAGACTTTACCTTATAGGACTACCATCTTTTAACCTCGAAGTCGATGCCAAATACATTAAGGGCATGATCAACAATCCGGACATTCAGCCGAACAATGCCATGAACAGATGGATCGCGGCGATTCTTTTATTTCCGTTCAAACTCGTACATGTCCCAGGAAAAGACCACGCTGGACCCGACGGATTATCGAGGAGAAGAGCTGTGGAAGGAGATATAGTCGAAGAAGACACTTGGGTAGACGACGTCCTCGGTTTAGGCATATGGACTGACTCGTGGTTGTCCGCGAGCGTCACACATCACACAACGTCACAGACGAACACCGCCGTTTCATTTTCTTTCTCTATGTTAAATAATGACTCTGAAGTAGATACAACGATTTCTTATTCTCCCACTCCTCTTTCTTTCAATCTTACAAGTACCGCTAATTTTTCCTCTGATATTTCTTCTTATTCCTCATCTCAAAATTCTTCTTCTCTTAACTCAAATCCCCCGTCTCTTAATTCTCATTTTTCTCACTCTCATTCTCTTCATTCTTATACTGCCACTCCCATTAATTCTAACGATCTTACGCTGCCACGAACGAAAGAAGACATCAGGATCGATACTCTACTCCCCTTGATTTACGATTTCCTTAAAACTACGAAGAAACCCGATGATATGGACGAAACTGAGACGAAACGATTTATCAAGTACGCGACACGATTTTTTGTACGATGCGAAAAGCTTTGGCGACGTCGAACCTCCGATAAACATCAACTTGTTATCCTCGACCTTTTCAAACGGCTAGATCTCATTAAACAAGCGCACGATCAACTCGGACACAAACAGGCTTTCTCTACGCGACGCAATCTGTCAGACCGATTCTGGTGGCCAGGCATGGATCGTTCCATTGCTTGGTACGTCAAGACGTGTCACGAATGCCAACTATTCTCTTCAAAGCGAATTTTTATCCCGCCAACCGTTCCTGAACCAGCACCGTTATTTCGACGCGTTCATCTTGACACAGCACACATGCAAAAAGCCGCCGGTTTTCAATATCTCGTTCAAGCACGTTGCTCTCTTACTGGTTACGCGGAATATGCCATGCTCAGAAACGAAAATGCAGAGTCTATCGGTCGCTTTATCTTCAAAGACCTTATCTGTCGCTGGGGCGCCATCGAAGAGATCGTCACTGATAACGGAACACCCATCGTCGCAGCGTTAAAGTGGATCTCAAACAAATATCACATCAACCATATTCGTATTTCTCCGTACAACAAACAAGCCAACGGAATTGTCGAACGTGGTCATTTAACCGTCCGTCGAGCTATCATTAAGACTTGCGGCACCAACCTTTCGCGCTGGCCAGAAGTCACCCCTTACGCTATTTGGGCAGACCGCGTTACTGTCCGAAAACACATCGGTTATTCACCTTTCTACATGGTACATGGTATAGACCCTATTCTGCCATTCGACGTCACCGAAGCTACATTCCTCGTTCCCAAAGTCGACAAACCGCTTAAAACTGAAGATCTCATCTCCCTTCGCGCGCGACAACTCGAGAAACGACCAGAAGACCTCGAGATGATCAAACAAAGAGTCCTGAAAGCCCGTTATGAATCGATTGCCCAATTTGAGAAGGAAAACGCAAACCTAATCGTTGACTATGATTTCAAACCCGGTAGTCTCGTACTCGTCCGCAATTCCGCCTTGGACACCGATTTAAACAGGAAATCAAAACCACGTTTCATTGGTCCCTACGTCGTTGTCAAGAAAACAAGGAACACTGCTTACATTTTAGCAGAGTTAGACGGTGCAGTCCACAAAACACCTTTCGCTGGCTTCCGCGTCATCCCATATCATCCTCGTTCTCGAACCATCATCCCCATCACCTTCGTCAAAAACTCATCATCCTAATTTCTTTCATGTTTCCGCTCATTTTTTTCTCGCTTTTCTTTCGTTAGATTGACCGGGGACGGTCAATATCTAAGTCCCAAGGAGATGTAAGGGAGCGTAGCTCCCTACACGGAGTCGTTTAGCGCCGTTAGAGTCCTATCGTCCTCAACGTCTTGTCCCCATTTCTCTCTGTCCTCATTTTCTTGTCCTCATATCTCTGTCCTCATTTTATTAGTCCCTAATCTACATTACGGTCCACAGAGATTTATGTATTTAATCCTCACACTTTAGTTCGAATTAAATCATCTTTTCACACTTCAGTTTTATTTTCGTATATTGAGTCTGCGCACCGTGTAGCGGCGACTCAGTATCTACAGCACGCTATAAGGTATCCCGATACTATCGTATAAAGACGACAGGTGTTGAGTAACTACTTCGCTCTATAACTTTGGCTTGAGTCAAACATATAAGGACGATCAGCTTGGTGACGTCAAACCGACCACTTCTGCGTCATGTCCCAAGGCAATATTCTCCCAAAACATCTTCTCCGGCTCGATCATTCTTGTTCCTCTAGACTGAGGGCAGTTATGATCGACGTAAAAGAATAGACCGTCTACCATCCTGCATAGTGTTTCCGACGGATAGCCTGCTTGGTCAATCAAACTGAATAGCGCGGTACATGATCAAGTCAATTTATAGTTGAAGGAACATCGGTACAAACCTCCCATAGAACAGCGTTGGATCTTGTCCTGATAGATTGAACTGCACTGGAACATATGTAGCAGATTGTAAAGGTGGCTGATTGGGATCGCGCGGATATCTCTCGTGGGTTTTATCATCGGCTGCTTGGTTCAGAGATTTTTGGCTTTGGACGTTATTGGAGCTTGACATTTTTTACAGGGCGACGACACAAGGGTGAACAGAGAGAAAGGAAGAAACAAGCAACACGTTGATGTACTTGATTTATAGGAAAATTTAGCCTCGACATTTGACATGTATGTACATATATATTCAGGAACGCGAACAAGCGATGTCGGCTGAACCAATCCCGTTTTGAATGATATGGAATTGATATCTTTACTGTGCTTCCTAGAAGATCTGATATCGAGAACATGTCATACAATGGATTGTTGGTAATATAAAATGAGAGTTATTCAATCGTAACTGTAAGTATTACTTGATCTGGGCCACTGAGCATTAACAACTTAGGATACTGCTTAGAGTATAAAGGAATTGAACCGTAGCATGTGTTTACAAAGCTATTCAGCTCGATGCTCGCTGTTGATAAAGATCGTGATATATATTTGATTGAAGGATCTTCGTCGTAAAGGAAGATGATTCAACGTTGACATTTAGTTACTTGTTGATACCATTCTCACAGGCACAGCTTCTGCAATTAAAATTGTTCAACAAGTCATCACGAACTCAAGTACGAAAACTTGCGAGAAAGGAGCTGAAAGGGAGTGTCTATGAAAGGGTTGAAAAAGGGAGTTCGACATCAATTTTCCAAGTTAGCGACTGAAGTACTGACGCGCGCGGATGGGTCTGCTGTCCGATGACGACATAATGCGAAAGAGACTGGGATGGAAAGGTAGACCAAGATGAGATACAGATGAGTATGACTCAAAAGAATGCCAGGGGTTTTCGTCTCGTGGGCAGTAATAGGCAGTAATGGACCCAGATTACTTGAAAGATAAAAAAAATCTGTTGAGTTTCGGCTTGGTTTCGGCTACACCATCACCTAGGCGATGACGGTAAACGAACGGTAAGCGCGAGTTTCAAAGCAACTATAAAGCAACTATAGTCACACTGTCACTTTTTCTCTAAACACTTGAACTTACTCTCGGAGCTCAAGGTATGTACGTCACTCGGACAAAACCATCTTTACTACTTCTTTATTTGGCTATGCCCATAGCTACTCTTCCTTAGGTATGAGACTTCGATATTACTTGATTTTCTACTCCAGGTGAACTGAGAAAAGTTTTAAAAGCTGCGCGCTATATAGAAAAAGAAGGCTGCAGCTGGCGAACGAGCGAACCATCAAAGTGCGATTTTGTTCGATCAACCCTCAGAATCGGCAACGTCATCGAATTCGAAGAGCATGAAACCGTGGGACCCTCCAGACTGGATTATTGATTGTCCACCCAGAATAATACTTACTGGTGCTGAGAACTGGCTTATATGGAGCAAGAGCTTGACAATGTTCTTCAGAATCGCTCAAGTATTAGACGTCGTGATCGGTGAAGAGACAGCACCACCTCGTGGTTCGCCCGAATATAATGAATGGGATGCAAAGGATATGTTCGCATCGACCATCATACTCAATAGTGTTGATCATTCGAAAATCTCTATACCGTCTTACGGTATGAGCGCATCCGAGATGTGGCGAAAACTTCGACACATGTATCAGCAAATTGGTTCGGTATCCATCGTTCTGTGGATGCGAAAGCTCGTCCAAGTTGCTGAAGCATCTACGAGTTCAAGCTTGAGAGCCCACATTAGAAAGTTCGAATCAGCACTTGCGCATCTCGCCTATGCTGGGGTAGAGTTCCCGGAGCACACTCAATCTTACTTTCTTTTATCCACTCTCCCGGGCGACCACTCTTGGACGAGATTTATTTCGAATATGCGGATCAATGAGAGTACAACATTGACCTCGACGATATCGGCGATTCTTGGAGAAATTCACATTCGCGAAATAGCGAACTCAATCCAAGCAAACAGGAGGGCCATACCTAATACTCAGACACGACGGGCCAGACAATAATGGTAGGAAAATACCACCTCGTAACACAAGTTCAGAAGTTTTGAGTTAACATCTGCCAGTATCATAGAGATTTGAAGGATGATAATGGCTTTTTGGCGCAGCATTGATATTTCCAACAATTAAATTACAATCCATTTGATAATTCCTCGTCTCACACGTACTAGTAGTACCTTCTTCAATGGAGAGTAGACCATACAAATCGATACATCTGGATTTCCCAGAACTCTCGCCCATGAGCGATAATGAACCCGAACACTTCAAAAAGATCTGTTGAGTTTCGGTTGTACCATCACCAAGGCGGTGATGGTAAACAGTAAGCGCGGTTTAAAACCAAGTATATAGTCACACTGTCACTAGCACTTCCCGTTTAAACGCTTGAACTTACTCCGAGCTGAGTCAGCTGACTCCAAGTTCGAGGTGCGTTACTCGACCAAAATGTGTGTCTTTAGTTGGTTATGCTCATATAGCTATTGTTTATTAGGTATGAGACTCTATCACCCATTTTATACTCCGAGCGAACTTTGAAAGCTGCGCGCTATATAGAAAACTGAAGCGGCAAAGAAAAGCTGTAACGCGAACGAACGAACCGTTGAATTAATATTGTGATGTTGCTCGATCAACCCTCGGAATTACCCACGTCATCCAATTTGAAGAGTGCGAAGCAGTTCCATCCTCCAAGCTGGATTTATGATTTTCTACAGAAGATATCACTTACTGGTAACGAGAACTGGCTTGCATGGAGCATGATCTCGCAGGATATATTTGAAGTTGCCGGTGTGTGGGATGTCGTGATCGGTAAAGAGACAGCACCACCTCTTGATTCGTCCGAATATGACGAATGGGAATCAAAGGATGGATTCGCATCGTTCGTCATACTGAGTAGCGTTGACCCAAAAATTATAACGCCACTTGTCGATAAGAACGCATTCGAAATGTGGCGAGACCTTCGAGACATGTATCAGCAAACTGATCCGGTATCCATCGTCCTGTGGATGCGAAAGCTCGTCCGAATCGCTGATGCATCGACGGATCTGAGAATCCATATTCAAGGCTTCGAAGTAGCACTTGCTCATCTGGCGTATGCTGGGGTGGAGTTCCCGGAGCACATCCAATCTTTCTTTCTTCTATCCACTCTTTCGAAAAACAGCATGGGCTTCGATTCCTGGACGAGATTTATTTCGAATATGCAGATCAACGAGAGTACGACATTGTCCTCGACGATAGCAGGGATTCTTGCGGAAATTCGAACCCGCGAAATGGCGGACTCATTCAAAGCAAACGAGAAAGCCGCCAATAATACTCAGAAACGACGGCACAAACGTAATGGCAGGAAATCTGAAAAATACCGCCCTTGACGCAAGCTCGATAGTTTTAAGTCGACATTTACCAGCATTATGAAAATAATGGCTATAATAATCCATTTGATAATACCTCGTCTCACATGTGTACTTTCTCCTACCATTGATACATACTTGGTACACCTTATACAGAGCACAAACAACCTTAATTAACAACCAAGAAATCTTTGATAAACTTTTTCAAATCGACAGACGAGTCACCGTCCTCTCTCCACCCAGCCTTTATCTTCTCTTTCAGCTGTCGGATATTCTCCCGTTTCTGCCTCCCATCTTCACCAAACGCCTTCTGAAGAATCGTCCTAACCTCCTCTTCCAGAGCCTCTAGTGTTCCTTTAGGCGTGATACCTCTGTACATTGGTTTCAGACCAAACCCAGATCGAGCTTCCAAAATTTCGTATGCAATATTCAAATTCACTGTCATATGCGCTACATTTGCCGGTTGATCCGCACCCAAAGGCCATCCGATCCTGAAGTAGAGTCAGTTTGAGGCTTACAATGATGAGGAATGTGATCAAACTGACATAGGAACATTCTGAAGAACCGATTCAATGAGACTGTTATATCCGCCGTGTGTCAAAAACCATCCAATAGACTCGTGCTTCAAGACAGTATGCTGAGGGGCAAAAGGTGTAGATAAAGCCTTCCCGGACGCTTCAAATTTCTTTCCGAGGTTTTCTGGCATCTCTCCAAGTCTTGACTTATCGTACGCTAGTAACTAAACCAAATGTAATATCCGTGAATATCAAATGATAAGACACGGAGATATAACTCCTTACGAGAGGTATGCCCATATCAAGTATGATTTCTAGCGTTTTCCAGATACATTCACCCCTAGTAGGCCAGAATAATGTTCCAAAAGAAACCTTCCAAAGTGTAAGCAGCCAAACAATTCAAGACGAGAAAAAAGTCTTACGTAGACAACAGATTGTGGTCCGGAAGAGGCGAGGACCTTGTCTAAGAAGGTTATGACCTCTTGTCCATTCGGCGAAACATCCAGCTCAGATGCTGTTATTTGTACCTCGTCAAAAAAAATATCATCAGGTAGCAACGGTCCAACAGTGTATGCAGGTCGGTTACTCTGCGCAAACCATTCGTGTGCAGCTTTACAGCCTTCAAACTCATAAGCGGTGCTGGCCGCGGAGATTATACCGTCGCATTCCGAGATCATTTTAGAGGCTTTTTTCGTAAACATTAGTTGTGCCGCCACCATGTGTGGCTGTTAATGAAAATTAATCAGGACGAAGTAAACCATGAATAGGTGAGAATTCCCACTTCATTCTTTTGAGGATAGTATTCGTAATCAAACATGGGAGGTAGTCCAGGACTCCTGAGGACTTCTCCTGCGTGAGGCTGGAAAATCTAATATCTGAAATAAGCATCATGTCATACTTAATCAGAGATCAAACGCGCCTCCATCTCTGCCTCTTCAACAGACTTCCCTGTCTTTTCTGATAACGCTACAGCCCTGGCTTCAATATCCCCTATTCCGCAGAGATACTCTGGACCAAGAAGTCGCAAAAGCGGGGAAATAGCAGTTGGGTTCCAGCAAAGAATTGGTATTCGACTCATTCCACGAATCTCCCGCAAAGGATCAAGCATAAAGTACTGTATGTTTGTTCGTTAGCTTCACGATTTCTAATGGCATTAAGGCAGAGCTTACATCCGCGACTACAACGTCAGGCTTTCGCGTATACAGTGACGCGCAAAACTGTTCACGCGCTTCCCACTTTTCATGCGCAACACGAATAACTAATTAAATAAAATAGTAAAAATTCTGAAAATATTTGTGTATATAGTTTGATATAATATCTAAATTGTTCAATATTTGTGCTAAGTGTGAAAATCAGCGGTGCTCAAATTATTTGCATTTTTCTGGTACAGGTTCATATGAACAGTTTTGCAC
Source organism: Phallus indusiatus (assembly GCA_027605045.1). NCBI lineage: Eukaryota > Fungi > Basidiomycota > Agaricomycetes > Phallales > Phallaceae > Phallus > Phallus indusiatus. The sequence goes on from JAQFWX010000004.1 coordinate 415,624, forward strand.
GAGGGGTCAAAATAGTGAAAAAATATAATTATCTCCACAATTGTTATAGAATACCGGCTTTGATAATCTTGTAACATAATATTCTATATTGAATGAATGCTTTCAATGCTAACCATAACGTAAATATATAGTTTTATCATTGCCAAAACTTCATTCTTCTACAGAACTGCTCTGTCCTTTTTTCCAGACTCCTATCAGTTTTCAGGCTATGGTAACTTAATGAAAGATGTTTATTTTACTCCTTTATAAAGTTTTGAGCAATTATCATTCAATAAAATTCATGCTGAGGATTACTGTATGGTGTTTAGTGCATGTTGCCCTCCTTGTATGCACACCATTTTTTATATTAAGACGTCCTGATGTTAATTATGTTGAAAGTAATGTTGTATTCCAGTTTATATTAATATACTTCAATTAATAACAAGTAGCTTGACGATGATTTCAGTTTCTTATGGGCTGGGAGGAACATTTAACTTCGGTGGTTACTCACAGAAATTGACATGATTCCTGTTTGACTAGAGGGGGTGTTAGAAATGGATGAAAGTGCTTCAATATCATTTTTAAATATTTTAAAAAGTATTCTGAGGACCAGGTACTCATAGTTTCTAACAACTCAATGCCATGTATTTCTGGATTATTCCGGTCTCCAGCTGGGCTGGCATACTCAGCAAAACCTGGTTCATGCCCAAACCATAAGGATACTCATACAGACGTCATTCTTATGATAATTAACACATATTTTTCCAACTATCATAGTAGTTTTATCAAAGAAGAAAAACTTCCAAGAGCCTGGAGAACAGTACTAAAACAAGACCTTTTGACAGTGTAGCTAACATGAAAACAACAAAACTGATCAATGATATTCACCAAAAAGCATTCTTAATATATTATTTAACATATTAAAATATATTCCAATTATTAAATGTCATTTTGTTTCTGAAAAATCATATGATGGCATAGTAAAGACACTCTCTGGGCATGGTCTCCACAAACATTTCATAATTAGCCTCAGGACAAAATAATGGCAATGAATATCATAGAAATAGATTATTATAACGTATATCAGCAATATATAATTTTTTTAGACTCATGAGACACAGAAATAGGTTTGGAATATATGTATTTGCTACTTTTCCACACTGTGTGCAAAACTGTTCATATGAACCTGTACCAGAAAAATGCAAATATCTTGAGCACCGCTGATTTTTATACTTAGCACAAATATTGAACAATTTAGATATTATATTAAACTATACACACAAATATTTTCAGAATTTTTACTATTTTATTTAATTAGTTATTCGTGTTGCGCATGAAAAGTGGGAAGCGCGTGAACAGTTTTGCGCGTCACTGTACGTGTAAACACGCCCCGTTGAGCACTTGACGGGACTAAGGGATTGCAAAGATTCAAAAAGGGGTCCGATATTTGCGTATATAATGGGGTTGACAACAAAAACGGATAAACCGTCTCCTCCAAGATTGATCACGCTAGTTGTAAAAAAATGATTTAAATATTCATTCATAGTATTCAGAAAGATCTACACACCGAATGTTTTCTCTGAGATATTTATCCTCCTCGGAGAATAGATAACGATCAATCTCCTTCTCGCTCAAGTGTTGGAGATCACCAGCGACAGGGAGCGTTATGATAACATTCGGACAAGCTTTGACGACTTTACAAGCGAAGCCCACGATGGGTCGGACGTGGCCTACATATACAAAAATCAGTGAGATCCTCAGAACGTGAAAAATTCATAAGGTGTATATGCACATGACTGCAAGAATGAAGATCCCGAATCGAAGGCTTATAACTTCAAAAGGGATCGACATCATCCAGTGCATTCCTCCGGAGTCCTGCGAAAGAGAACATGAAATGATAATCACCCCACAATCCATGAGAAGCCAAAAGAACGTGTGCGTCCTTTGAAGATATGATAGGCATGGTGTATTGTTGAAAATGACCTTGATTCCGAACCTCAACGGATATTTTAAGGAGCGGTCTGAGACAGGGGCCTTGCCGTCCGACCGATTAGCCCGCAGTACGGGTTCAACATCCCGAAGCTTGCGCACAATCTTCCCAGAGTCTTTTTCAAAAACTCAAGGCGTTCTATTCAAGATAAAATGACCCTGTATACCCGAGATCCATTTTAGAGATGGATAAAAATACCGAAATCCTATGATTCAACAACTATAATTAGTAATAGACACATAGTACCTGTAATCGATACGAGGGTGTTCCGATGGTAAGCTGGAATTTTACAGAATTTTTGATTTATTCGTTCGTCAATGAGAATAAAGAGCAGATGAGTAAAGAGAGGAAGAGAATTGCAAGACTAAAAATTGCGCGTCGTGACGGAGCTGTGACAGAATCACGCACATTCCGTTTGTCAGCGCTTCAGCTTGTACCTGTCCAGTTTCTGCGGCGTGCGCAATGTGTGGTGCAGCGTGCTCTGGAGTGTTTATGGTTGCAAAGGCTCGGCGACTTTGTCCCGACACTGCACAGGTAATGTCGGTATAAAATTTGTACAATAAAACGTAAGTGTTAGTCTCTGCGTATATCCACCTTATTGAGAGTCAACACGATCCTCTCTCATGTCGTCGCATGTAGTTTTCCTCTCACTCCCGGTGATGGGTGAGGGAGTTTTTATTTAAAAGTCACATGTCTTAATTTAGATGTGAATTTCTAGGCCATGTCAGACCAATAGTCGGGTTAGCTTGCAGACTTGCTATCAAATGGCAATCGCAGCGATCGGACAGCCTCATCATAACCATTCCTGTTTTCGGCGATTTTAAAGGTCTAGCTGAACAGGAGATAGATCGATACTTGACTTTAGAGACGGGAAAATATCTGAAGGAAAATATTCAGTACGTGTTTTGAAGTCACTCAGGGCTGGGATATTTACTTTGATTCAGTGTTATAAGTTTGGGAGGGGAAGGAAGACTTAATAGAGAGCTTTACCCTAACCTTTTACGAGAATTTGAGCCTTTCTATACATCTCTGCGCTCTCTTTTGCCAGTTGAATGTGCAAGTGGGACTATACACACTTTTACACGAGCACCAGACCTCGTAGTAGCAGGCGTAAGTCCGACCCGGCAAAAATTTTGCATGAGCGTAATAATGAATTTCCTTGTCAAGTTCTTCCTTATTGATTGCCTTCACTCGATTCGCAAAGTCAGCCAGCGCGAAGTTCCTGTATTTAGCTTCTGTTCGTCCGGTCTGAGCGTCATGCGTATCGTGGGTCCAGAAGCTCTGGGCGGACTGGGAGACGTCCAGGCTAAAGCTAAAGCACTCGCTGCGGAAACGGGAAAATCCCAAATAGAGGCCGAGTTTGATGTAATTTCTTTATCTTCTCCAACTGATTCTGGCTGAGCATCCTCTGCCAGGTTTATCATAGACAGGCAGGAGAGGTTATCAAGGTGCCCGGAATGCCACTCATGTACGACTATGAGTTCTATCCCCAAAAATCCCGTCAAGTATGTTTCTTCATACATTTACGTTCGTCGCATCTGATGTTATGGTTCAGCCAAGCATTTCATACGCAGAGATACCGATATTTATCAAATCGTTCAAGTGAGCGTTGTTATCGTATTTCTCAATCCCTTCCGAAAATCCAATGTAATCAGGATGCTACATGCATGCGACGGATTAATCTTGTCCTGTAATACCGCTTTTGATCTCGAAGGCTGTCAAGCTGTGAAGACCTGGGCTGCAGAAACTAACAGACCGGTGTATGCTGTTGGACCTATATTGCCTGATGAATTACTTGACATTACCCTAATCGAACGGAGAGATACATCAGCAGATGGTCAGGAAGTCATAGCTTTTATGGACCGAATATATGAACGTTATGGAGCGTGTTCTCTTATTTATGTGTGTTTTCAACTCAGATGATATCAGAAGTTACTCTCATGGGCAGATAGGTTGCTTTCGGGACTTTATTTTTCCCTCTTACTGGAGATAGTATTTGGCACTTTATCGAGTATATCCTCGATAGCGACATTCCTCTAGTAAGTTTGTTTCATCTTGAAGCGTGTTCAGTCTTTCTGATGTACTTTAGTTATTTGCATACGACGAGCCTAGACTTGGAAAAATGCCGGCACATATAGCGGAGAAGTTTAAAACATCTGATCGAGCTTTACATTCGCTCTGGGCTCCTCAACCAACTGTTCTGGGACATAACTGTACAGGATGGTTTTTGACGCACTGCGGATTCAACAGCATACAGGAAGCCATCGCTCAAGGCGTCCCCATGTCCGTTTTGTGATTTTCGCTCTGGTCCAAAGAATTAAACATACTTTTTTTAGGCTAGCATGGCCAGTCGGAGCAGAACAACCAGGGAATGCCGCCCATTTGTCAATAACTCTGAACATCGCATATGAGATTATAGAAGGTAGAACAGAGCTTGGACTAAAGCCTATGTATAGAGGTGTTCAGCCTAAGGGGACAGTGGATGCTCTCAGGGAAGAAATACAGATGATCTTAAAGAATGCATTTGGTGAAGATGGAAAGGTAAAACGGAAAAATGTTCTTGCACTGAAAGAAAAATTACTAGCTGGATTGAGACCAGGAGGGGATTCTTCTAATGATTTCGAGATGTTTATCAAGGACTGTTTGATTGCTTCGAAGTGATGTTAACGGGTGCTTTCATCTATTATTAGTCGGTTTCAGCGATTGTATTATCTCTTGTGTTGCAGAATTAATTTCCTGAGGCTTCTAGCTGTTCTTGTGTCGTTGCCTCCTGAGGTTCTGCCAAATGATGACCCGTTTTGTTATAAATCAGCCACGTTTACAACTCATCTCATGTACAGACTGTCAGTCTTTTGTCCATTTTCGAAGCAATTTCTGAACAACCTCAGTCCAACCTCGGTCTAAGGACCGGATCAGAGATTTATTACGTAATTTGAATCCGTACACGGCACGTGAGAGAGACATGATTGGCTAACATACTAATGATATAGCTTCAGTTGATCTTCAGGCTTTGATCTGCTTCGCCCATCAAATGCATCAAGGATTTTGCTGACATAGTATCAACACCGTGAGTCCTCATCAAAGACTGCAACAATATATGGTAAGCATAGAACTTGGAATTGATTAACATGAGTAAGGATTCCGTTCTCAATGGTGGATTCTGAAGCTGATTTCGACGCATTTTGGCATAAGATTCGTTACAGCATCCGGCGGAAAGTAAGCTCCATGCGGATTGCATTATTATTAATCTTTCTCTACGTTTCTCGCGTAACACGAAGAATGGGAATTCGGATATAGATTGGTATAGAATAGTGATACGCAAGGCATCGCCGATGCTAAACAAAGTGGATGCGCATGATTGTTCCTGCAGGTTTGTAATAATTACCAAGTCGTTATGGAAAAGGACTTTCAGCCGACGCAATTACCGAAGACTCGTAATCGCTTGAAAAAACGCATTGTACGGCTATCAGTCTATTTACGGTGCCCGAGGAGTATCAGGTCACTTTTTTTTTCTGAATTGCAAATTGCTAGTGCCGCGCCTCGGTTAACAGCTGAGAAACACGTTATGCGACCACAATTGAGTCATACTAAACCAAAATATTACTGACTTTGTTAGTCTTGGTAGCTTAGTGGGTAAAACCGTTGGTCCTTTTTAGCAGCTTCGAGGTTCGATTTTTGCTACTACCACTTTTTTGGATCAAGACCTGCTGGTGTAGTATGTACTCTAAATGCCATTTGTTGAATAAAGGTGCTTTTTTATATCAGGACAGTATATACATAAATGGGTAAATCTAGGAAGAATTTTGTAAATTGCAATATAATGTCTGTCTCAGACTCTCGGTGTCTCTTTTGTCATTATCTTCATTGAGTCATTGAGTATTAATCAGAAGCAGTGACGTTGTTATTTTAGTTGTTCAAGCATACACACAAAGAGTTTAAAAGCTTGTGAGTCATGTTGTCGTTACGCTCTGAAACAAAATCTGAAGTCCTTATAGGTGGTCACCGACTCGGAGAAAAAAAAAATTGGATTTCAACCTCTATCACCTGAGAATTGTGTATTCCGCAGTCCGGGTCTCACACAAGATAGTTTACATTAGGACAAGTTTGTACACTACACACAGACTATACACATTGCACACTAGTATTTAGATAGTCCTCGGTCAGCTTGGTATCGCTGGCCGAGAGTCCTGCACAGATACACCGGCTTTTCCTAAACCGTCCCAGATCCTTGACTCCCGGTTTTTCTAACAACAAACAGCTAAAACTGGAATGTGATCCTAACTCATTTTTGCTCCTGTTGCAGCGTCAGGGTCATCAGTCAATAGTTCACCGAATGTTTAGAGCACATAAGAAGAGAAATCCTTACCACAGGGTAAAAAAAGGTGGTTGTAGCAAAAATCGAACCACGAGGCTACTAAAACCAACCACTAGTTTTGCCCGCTAAGCTACAAAGACTCATAAATTGAGCAACGTTTGGCTTCCTATGACTCAATTGTGGTCACATAACATGTTTCTCAGTTGTTAACCGAGGCGCGGCACCAGCAATTTGCAATTCAGAAAAAAAAAGTGACCTGATACTCCTCGGGCACCGTACTATTGGTCAAACGCCCAGAGGTTGAAGATGACTCCAACCAATCCAAGGTCCGTAACATTACGCAATTACAAACGCGTACACTTCCAATTGATGGTCTTTTAGAGCCCCATCATTCATCTCCTTCTGATTGATGCTTTTATAGTACTTATTCATGGCGCCCAGTTGAGACTGGACGACAATTCGAGCATATTCAAATTTCCCTTCCCGGCGCACAACGCACTGACGTATCATCCCGAGGGACATGTGGCGAAGGAGATACAGATATAAGAAGCTATCAAGATGGCTGCTTTTCCGTTCTTCATAACAATTCACACTTATTTTTGAAAACCACACAAACCAACCACAACTAATGTCCTCAGGCGCTTCACACCTACTATTAGCCGCACCGCCAGCATGGGGTAACGTTTTTTTCTTACTCCTCCTTCAACTCCCTTTTAATTTCCCTTCTTTCCAGGTCATTTAAGACCATTGATAGGATTAGCTTGCAAACTCGTACAAAAGCGCCCCGGTTCCATTGTCATAACCCTGCCTGTTGTTGGCGATTTCAAACATTTGATTGAAAAAGAGATTGAGAGACATCTACAATCCGAGGAAAACAAACCTCTCAAAAATGATATTCAGTACGTTCGTTATTGCGAATAGGATATTCAGCGATAACACGGTTACTGACGTTACTCTAATCCAGCGTCATAAGCCTAGGAGGAGAAGGCAAAGACATTATGGCCCTTATGCCCACTATGTTCCAGGCCTTTGAGCCTTTCTATATCTCGTTACATTCCTTGGCTCCTATAAGATGCGCATCCGGAGTAACACACACATATACCCAAGCGCCGAATGTTGTCATCGCAGACGTTAGTCCATGCGCTATCACTAGCTAGACTAACGACAGTTAACCATCTTGTGTTTAGTTCTTCTTCCTCACTGGTGTTTACACCATCCGTAAAATAACCCAACGCAAGGTCCCAATATTATGCTGGAACTCTGCTGCTCTTGGTCCGGTCATGCGTTACATAGGTCCAGAGGCCCTTGGAGGATTGGGAGATATCGAAGTTAAAGCCAAGGCACTAGTGGAAAAGACAGGAATATCATACGAGCAAGCGGAATTGGAGGTAAAGAACCTTTTTTATGAAGATGACTGGAGCTTGATGGTATATTATTGTAGGTCGTTCACCCAAAGGCCGGAGAGGTCATCTCGCCACCTGGGATGCCGCCTATGTACGACTATGAATACTATGCTAATGAGACCGACGTGGGTATTTTTGTATTATGCTTCAGCCTTTCTCTGTTTTGATGATCTTTAAAAGCCGCAAATGTTGGCTGTGCAAATACCGCTGCATAAACAAGCCTTCACGTGAGTTTTGATCAACGTATCTTTCAACGTCTGAAGTTTATCAATGAATCTAGGATGTTACACGAGTGCGATGGTATGATATCAGCCACCAGTCTCGCTTTTGAGCCGGAAGGAACCAAAGCCACAGCTGCATGGTACGCGGAATCGGACAAACCGATGTACACCGTCGGGCCTATATTTCCGGATCTTGTTCTCAAAAAAGCTTCATCTGATTTGCAAACTATTCCAACGGAAGAGAGAGAGATCGTAGCTTTCTTAGATAAAGTTTACGCTAGACGCGGCGCACACTCGCTTCTTTACGTACGTCTTAAGTTGATACGCTAATTTTCTTTTGAGTCATCTCTTCCTTAGGTCTCTTTCGGAACCATATTTTGGCCACAAGGAGAAGGTGTTTGGAACGCCATTGAATATATTCTTGATTCAAAAATACCTTTCGTGAGCTTTTGAAACCACATAATATTAACTCATTAAGTGGGTTCTTAACATATTCATATATTCACAGCTGCTCTCATATGACGAACCAAGGCTTGGGAAAATGCCCGAACGTATTCTGAAGAAGTTTAATGAATCTGAAATAGCTATGATGTCCAATTGGACACCTCAGCAGGCTGTCCTTCAACATCGTGCAACTGGGTGGTTCATGACACATTGCGGACATAACAGTATGATGGAAGCTATTATTCAAGGTGTTCCTATGTTCGTTGTTCGAGCTTATATCCTAGCGAATTACCTACTAATGACGATTTCGTCCTTTACAGGATTGCATGGCCCATGGACGCAGAACAGCCGGGTAATGCAGCATATTTATCGCTTAAACTCAACATCGCGTATCAAATCATCGAGGGCAGGTCAGGGTTAGGGCTAAAACCCATGTACAGAGGTGTTACGCCTAAAGGAACCTTAGAAGCTCTAAACAATGAAATAAAGGAAATTCTAGCAAAAGCATTCGGCGAAGACGGGAAGGAAAAACGGGAGAATGTTCGCATTTTGAAAGAGAAGATGAGGGCTGGGTTAGAGGAGGGTGGAGCGTCTGCTGTAGATTTGGAAAAGTTTATTGGTGATTATTTGAGCGCATGAAAAGATAAGGATCCGTAGAAAATGTATTTATTACCTTGTAGTGTAGATTTCGAGTTGTTTTATGTGATTTGTAAACCTCGTTCGGTCTGACTGTAACATAAAGTGGCGCTTTACACCAACAAGGGATATTAGCAATTAGTTTATCATACTCATCTTGTGCACAATTCGAGTCGGACTAGTGATGGGTTGGGTTTGGTCTGGTCTGGTTCGGTTCGAAACCGGTTTGTACTTGAGCTTGAGGGCTCATCGTGGTTTCGGTTCGGTTCAATCCCAGTTCAGTCCGAAACCAGTTCCAAACCGGTTCGAAACCGGTTTGACGGTGGTTTAGAAAGAGGAAGGAAATGTAGCACTTGTTGGGCGCTAATGCTTAGCAATCATGATGAGTAATGCCCGGCACAAGTCCGGCATGCTCCATATGGGGCCGTAGACAAATTCCCAGTCACTGAAAAGCCTAGAAATGACAACCTGAAAGGAATTGTGAGCAAAAAAATCCTCAAGGTATAGGTTTGGGACTAATTTTATGTCACAAACAGTGAATAATCCTTGGCTTTAGTGACCTAGTCAGACCAGTTTCAAACCGGTTTAGAACCGGTTCCAGACTGGTTCGTGATTCTCGAGGATCGCAGTTTGGGTTCGGTTCCCAAACCGGACCAAACCCAGACCGAACCCAACCCATCACTAAATTCGACGCTAGTGTAGCCCGTAAAACGAAGATGTGTTTATATCCTCTTAAATAAACTGATTTACAGAATGACGCGGAAATTACACTAAGCAGATCAAGTTCATGTCCCGTTATCTTATCTTACCAATTCACCCACTCAGGTAATCTCTTATAAACCGCTCCAAATTTACAACAGAGGCTCCACCTTCCCTTAACCCAGCTCTCATCTTCTGCTTCAAAATCTGAATATTTTCCCGTTTTACCTTTCCATCTTCGCCAAATGCTTGTTTGAGAATTTCCTTTATCTCATCACTTAGAGCCTCCAAATTTCCTTTAGGCGTAACACCCCTGTACATGGGTTTTAACCCCAGTCCAGTTCTTCCTTCGATAACCTGATACGCGATGTTGAGTTTGAGCGATAGATATGCTGCGCTACCCGGTTGCTCTGCCTCCATGGGCCATGCGATCCTGCAAAATAGAGACCGTTATTCATTAATGTTTATGACTGCCATTTGAAGAACTCACATAGGAACGCCTTGGATAACGGCTTCCATCATACTATTGTGTCCGCAATGCGTCATGAACCACCCAGTTGCACGATGCTGAAGGACAGCCTGTTGAGGTGTCCAATTCGACACCAAAGCTATTTCAGACTCGCTGAACTTCTTCAGAATACGCTCTGGCATTTTCCCAAGTCTTAATTCGTCATATGAGATTAACTGTATACGTGTCAAATACACCCCGTCTCGGAGAGGTCAAAACCATACCAAAGGTATTTTTGTGTCAATGATGTATTCAAAGATATTCCAAATACCCTCCCCCTTTGGCCAGAACATGGTTCCAAATGAAATCTTTTTTGAAATGAGAACGAATCAGAAGAGAAATACCGTATCGACATTTTAGACGCACGTAGACAAGTGAGTGTGCCCCGGAACTCGCATATACTTTATTTAAGAAAGTCACGACCTCTTTCTCTTCTTCTGGGATGGTTTTCAAATCGGATGAAATTTCTTCAAGAAAATGGTCTGGAAATATAGGCCCGACGGCATACAAAAGTTTGTTTGATTTCGCGTACCAAGCCGCTGTGGCTTCGGTTCCTTCTGGCTCAAAAACGGCACTGGTGGCTGACAACATACCATCGCACTCGTGTAACATCCTGGATTCATTGATAAAACCCAAAATCGAAGTATTTGTTGCTTGAAGACTCACGTAAAGCACTGTTTAAATAAAGATGTCTTCATAGACAACCTTGGAGGCTGCAAAAGCAAATCAAAACAGAAAACCCGACACGTAATCAAGAATACCCACATCGATCTCACTAGCATAATATTCGTAGTCATACATAGGTGGCATTCCAGGCGGCGCGACGACCTGTCCTGTATTTGAATGCACAATCTACAGTAAAACATTTTCGATGTCGGGTCATCTTCATAACAAACAGAAGGTACTTTACCTCCTTCTCGGCTCCCTCGTATGATATGTTCGTCTCTTCCGCCAACGCCTTAGCCCTGACTTCAATATCCCCCAACCCTCCAAGGACCTCTGGACCTGAGAGACGCATTTGGGGACCAAGAGCCGAAGGGTTCCAGCATAATATTGGAACCTTGCGCAAAGTTATTTTGCGAACGATCTGAGCGCTGAGGAGAAAGAAGCACTGGACGCAAGATGTTAATTGTCATCAGTCCAGTTAGTGACGATAGTAAAGCGCAGACTGACGTCTGCGATGACAACATTCGGTGTTTGCGTGTAAGTATGTGTTACTCCGGAAGTACATCTTATGGGGGTCAGGGTATGTAATGAGATGTAGAGAGACTCAAAGGCTCGGATCAAATTGGGCATAAGGACCATAATGTCTTTGCCTTCTCCTCCCAGGCTTATGACGCTTGATTAAAGCGACGTGAGTAACAATGATCGTCGTTGGATGTTCTACTCGTGTAAACACGTACTGAATATCATTCTTTAACGGCTCGTCTTCCTTAGATAGTAAATATCGATCAATCTCCTTGTCAATCGACTGTTTGAAATCTCCAACAACTGGGAGTGTTATGACGATGGAACCGGGGCGTTTTTGTACGAGCTTGCAGGCAAAGCCTATCAACGGTCTTAAATGACCTGGAAAGATACCAAGTTAGGAGAAAATTGAAAGAACAGAGATGATCAAGTTACCCCATGCTGGCGGTGCGGCTAACAGCACATGTGAACTGTTTGAGGGCATTGGTAGTCGTTGGAGAGCAAGGAAGTTGATTCCAAGAACGAAGGGCAGTCACAAATGTCATATTATATCTACCTGGCTTGATTCGACGTTGCTACTTTCAGTATCCCAAACCTGGGCATGTTTGCCCGGGAAGGAACATGAGATCTGAGATTCCGCCCTTCCCGGTGTTACTGGTTGTATCAGACTCGGCATATCGGCATCATTTAGGCACCGATGATCCGGTGATCAATGAATCGACGGACTCGAACAAAACGACGACAACCACGGTGTTTAAAGAACCTGATCTGCTGTCAGCATTTTATATAATGTACATGGTTGCTTTAAGAAGCGCAAAAAATGATCTGCAACCTGGTTTTTCGGAGTTCTTCTGCAGTTTTTTTAAAGCGATGAGCCTTGTGTCGACATTATCCAAAAATAATCATGGTAGCTTCATCACCCTCGTCAGCGAATTCGAAATCTTTGACTGACCAGTCTTCCGCAACTTACAGAATTCTTTATCATGCCGATTCACAGTTGTATATCTGACCTATAACCGTTTACCAAGAGCTTCACGGATCGCTGGTGTCAAACGATTTAAGGAAAACGCTAATTGTGAACAGAGAGTACCGGTCGAACGAGGCCGTGCGGGGGCAGAGCATATTAAAGATTCGATCAACGCTGAACCCTGCTGAACCTTGGGCTTGAGGCACGATCACTAACTGCGGGAAGGTACATGGGGGACTCGTTAGCCGGTTTACTTGATCTGGTCAAATTGAGTATGAAGTGGTTATAAAGGTGAGCAAGATGATCGTGGTCATATCAGAGAGATATATAGTAGACGGGAAGATAAACCATGGTTCATAGATGATATGATGATCATCGTCGCCGACTTCAACCCAATCTCCGAGTCACTCAACATGCAACAAAATTTCGACATAAACATTAGTATAAACCTTCATGCGCCGACTCGTAACATATTTACGCATCGGAAATATTAAAAAATTTGGTTAGGACACAACTTGAAGTCCAATATCAAAGTGCTTTATAGGCTACTTGGATAAAGAATTCGGGAAGCTCATTAAATAAAAAATGCCTGCATGTCAAGCAATCACCAACTCTACTATACTGGTTGCTCCGGCTTCCCAAACCTTCTTAAATTTGAGTCCAGCCTCGACTCTAATTAAAAACTGAGTTCAAATGGTTGCGATAAGACAGAAAACGATTTTTACCCCATATCAATAAACTCCTGAAGACTTCGCTCCTTACTGTTAAGACCTAACATCATATTGATATCTTGTTCATATAACCTGATACGTCCCATTCCATAGTTCGGTAGGAGCGGTTCAGGTGCCTAAAATTCACAAGCCTTCAGTTTAAAATTCTTTTGAGATCTGTCCGTTTGTTCTTTTTTACCTGCTCTACCCCACTCTCTTCTGCATAGTCACGTATCCCACTCTGCAGAACAAGCTCGTCTATTAAAGGTTCAGAAGGAAATGCGTTAGATTAATGCGATGAATTCTCTTACTGATAAGAACACTGGACGAGTCTGACATGGCTTTGCGAACGTTCTTAAGAATTTTGACACATTCGGCGTATGGCCAGTCATGCCTGGAAAGATTAGTTAGTGGATCCAAATACCCCAAGACTTGGCTTAGGAGAACCCACAAGACATGACGAAGCTAGGATGGCATCGGCCTTGAAATGAAGAACAGGACCAATAAACTGATCAAGAACGCACGAAATAGAATCGACAATTTGGAACCGGTGCCTCATCGAAGAAGTTGAGAGAAACGAAACTTATGCGTTGTTGCGAAACCGCTGCCGGATTTTCTTTAGCCCAAAACTACTCTAGTTATTGAATTTCTTGAGGATCCGTATTAATTTTCACGTGCCTTTTTGCCATCCTCTATGACCGCGGGTTGATCTTGAACGATAATACGGAGATTCGGTGCTTTCTTGACTAATTCACAGCTGACATGACCATTGCCTCCCCCCACGTCACAAAATATCGTGCCTTCTGGCAGCGAATTCCAGGGATACGCTGAAAATGAAAATTGATAGAATTCGACTGTTAATATATAAGGCATATAAATCACCTGAAGGAAGTTGTTGGGCTATACCCGTAACCTCTCCCCAACCGACCATGCCTTGAACAAACCGCTTTGGTAAAGCAATTAGTTATATTCCACAAAGTAAATCAGTTGTCATGATCATACTTCCGCGAAAGGCTTCCCTTTAGGCTAAGAAATCATATATACAATGGCTTTTTGGCATCATGATTTGAAATGAGACACATACAGTTTCGTAAAATTCAAAAAATGTAGAGCCGAAAGTTCTTTTGAAGGCTGAATCGTCTATCGATGATGAGAAAGCTGTCGCCGGGTCTGTAAAATTCTCTGTCAGAGAAAATGATGCTCCAAATGTTTCATAGGTGCTGAAGTAAACTTATATCAGATTCGTTCAATAGAATTTTACATCCACATTCACTTACACTAGTCCTATTAATCCCGATATCGGGCAGCTAGAAACTAATTGCAAACTGAGACGGTTATGTGTGAAGACATCAGGTTTGACTAAGAAGAGGGCAATCAGGGTCCACTTTTTTTAGAAGGATGAGAGAACTTACTCTCTTGAAAGATATGTTTATTTGAAAGATAACGAAGAATACGGGAAAGTTTGTCTGCATCGACACCAGCCTTTTCGGCCAACTCTTTGGCATGCAAGCCTTCAGGTTTATTGAGTAAGTGGTCGGCGACTTTTATGTTTATGATGTACTGGAGTAAAGCAGACTCTTCGAACTAGCAGGTGGATGAGAGATCGTCATTCCAAACCTAATCTTGGGACTCACTAGGTAAGCTCTCTACCAGAGCATGATGCAAATTAGTTGATTATTGCAGGGCCTTCAGATTCAAAGATGGGCGTACAGATGTAGCAACATGTGCTGGACTGTTAATTGTGGCATTGAGCTGACCGCAAGCCGCCTCCAAGGTTTGTAACTCGCGAAGCAAATTAGCAGGTATGTTACCCATTGCATCGAAGGGACCGATTTCGGTAGAATTCAACGGAGGAATCTTCGCACCCGCCGCAGTGTATATTTTGACGATGTTCTCAGTAGCTTCGGATATCATCTTCGCGAGAGCAATAACTTGGTCGTTTCCGCTAGAGAACATGATGGTTTCTGACATCTTCAAAATTTCCTTCTGCTGTCTAACAAGTTAATCTCTTTTATGGCCCAGGGTCCGGTGGTGCTGGCCGGGGATATCTAAAGTCCCCGGAGACCGAGGGTTGGAGATGTCATCATGTAGCTGCAGATAGATCTGCTGGTGTCCATGTATCCGCTTGACGGCGAGCTTTAGTCTGCTTAACTACGTAGGCTTTAGTACTGCTTTAGGCAACATGGCCTAGCAATTGATGAGATCTGAGGCGGGCTATCTATGGAAAGTTCCGAAACGCGCGATATTACTGAGACATGTTACACAACGCGTGGCTTCATTAAGTTTCAGAAAAATGTATATATACAAAACACTACTACTTATCTACAATAAACAACTAATTTTCCCGCATTTTTCTCTCACACGAGCACTGAATCCTGTATCTTACCTGCTACATTCCTGAGGCGCTCTCATCACAATGCGAGTTTGTTTATAATCTATACTTATCAGCCGCATCATCATAATACTCTCCGTATCACCTTTTTCAATAACAATCCACTCTTACAATTCACTAACACTCAGGTAAGAACAACTTGATATCGGAAGGAATTTCAAAGTGTGAATACTTACGAATTTCACCATCTACAACCCGGACCAGTGCACGCAGATATTGCATTTTGAAAGATTGCACAGAAAGATTTCGCAGAGTCTAGCCCGTTAGCGTTCATTCATACGACTTTCGTTATCGAAGTGAGAGGATGTCAAAAAGAAGACCCGGACTAGGACCACTGCTCGGTGATTTGGGTAGCGCTCTGGAGGTTTCAAGATGGGGGGATGTGTTTCAGAGCGGAAACCCAGATCATTGAGACCCAAAGGGAATCCTAATGAGATGAAGGAAATCTTGAAAAAAGCACTTGTCCGAGAAGGAAATGAAAAACGGGAGAATGTTGGGAAAAGAGAAGAAGAGGACTGTAGTGGGATAAGGGAGGGGGAAGCCTTTGCAATATATCTGGAGAAAGCAATTGGACTAAATTATCTACCAAGCGTATGAGTTGATGGGAGGGATGGATAAAAGCTATTTGTTACCTTGTAACGTAGACTCACTGAGCCACCCTGTAGACTGCTTCATTATTCATTTATTTACTGTGCTTCATGCATCAGTTTCAATAAGCAATAAGAATCGTATATTAACATCGTCTTGAGCCAGATTTGTAAAGAATATAAAGCTTGATAAAGACTTTATCTTTACTTATAATTATACCCTCCTATGTTGTCGATGATATTCATCCTAGTCCGATGGTGGCGGGCCATTATTTGAGAACGCATAACCAAATTTTCCTGTTGTCGAAGTGCCTGCTGATATTCCAGAAAATCCTGCTGTTGTCTTTGAAGAGATGTCGATGCTGATTGCGATTGCAATTGTGGCTGAGATTGGGTTTTCAATCTTGCTATCAGACCTTGTTCCCATTTCTCATATATAGCACTTGATTATGGGTTCTTCTCAGTGGGAAACGACGAGCGAGGGACTGGCGTTGGGAAATGCAAACCAGTCAGGGGATCAATGAGTTGAAGGACGTTGAAACGGCAATTCCAGTCCTATTGGTATCATTCATACATGAGACTAAGGTAATTTTTTCGCGAACGTTTGGACGAACTTTATATGCGCCTTCCGGATCAAAAGCTACTTCGAACACCAGTAGATGAAGAAACCCACGTCTATCGAGTAAGGCTTCGCGGTTTGCATTGAACTACTCGGAGTGACAGGTAAAACATGTAATTCGACGACAAAGACAGATAATTTGGCAAAGTATGCTTACAGAATGAGGAATAGATGCAGAGAGGTACAAAGTGCCGAGATCATAAACTGGCGCCAGTTTCTACCAAATACCATCAATCAAAATAAAAATAAGAATAGCTAAAGCAAAAGTACCAGGTCTTGTTTTTCCCCGAGGACGATACTACGCCAAAGAACCTTTTCCGGCTCTATATATCCGCTTTCCTGATTCACGGGACAATTCTTGTTCAGATGAAAGAACAATGAATCCGACATTCGACAAAAAATTTGAGAAGGTATCCCGGTTTGTGGGTCGATGAGACTAGACATTAATGTATGACTGGTCAGTCGCTTACCGGAAGACTTCGGCACAGCGATACGTAGCAAGATGTTCAAATAGGACTTACTCTCCATAGAACGTAGTGGGGTCTTGTCCTTCGTTCAAAGGACTGTCATATTGGACGGGTACATACTCGGAACTAGAGGAAGACATGATGTGAGTTGATAATCGATGGGCTATTTCAATTTTCAGGTTTTCATCCTTTTTTAACTCGGTTCAGCTGCCCTGAGAATCGTCTGTCTAAGGTTGCCAGGATACATCAGATGGTCGTGATGTGCGCATTTGCATTTCCCAATTGGATTGATGCAATTACTAAAACCTGCAGTATCCATTCATGCAGAAGGGATCGTTTTTATTGGGATTATTGGGAATGTGGAGGAAATAGGCAAGCAGCAGGGGTATACGAAAAGCTCTGGAGAAGTGTAAATATCAATACAAAAATCATAATTTGTTACCCACCTCAAAAATCACAAAATAAATAAACTTTTTAAGCACAAAGACAAGCCAAAATGAGGAATTTATTTTTTACCTGGTTTTGCTCTGATAGTGAGATTTGAGCGAGGTTGTGCAAGTTTACGCTTAGTCAGCTTGTTGGAACTCCGCTTCACGCCAGCAACACCATGGCAGACGATGCGTTTGTGTCTACGGCAATCGACAGAGAAAAGGTATGTTTTGTATTTGGCTCTGCGGAATTGATTCACATGATATCATTTAATAGACTGCTCCCTTTTTGATCCGCACTTTTGTCAAAATCAACGGGTTTCATCGTCTCACCTTGTTTGAAGATGGGACACTCCCGACAACAGACGAACATCAACTCTTTACATGGTATGAGTTTCCATTTTTCAAGAACCTAGTAATGCAGTCTAAACCATACAATAATTACAGGAAAGATGCCACTCTCACAGAGATTATCACCACACTCCGGATCACATCTTCCACCCCAGAATTCCGCCATCCACTAGCCAAGTTCTTCTTCCGAGCTTTGTATGCCGATTCAATGACAAAAGGACACTTTTCTCAGAAAGACATGGGTCAACTCACATCCCGCGATTTGCTGGAAGAAAACGGATCTCTGAGTGACGACAACAACGTTACTAGTAGTAGGAGCAAGACTCTCGAGGAATTACGATTCGTTCCAGGCGATTATCTTTGCATAGCTGTCCATCTACCGAAGAACGTTAACCTCGGATCAGCCGCTACAAGCGTATTAAGCATCAAAGGGAGCGCTTCTACAGCAGATAAATGGTCTCGCGGTACACCTCAAGTCCAACCTCCCGGGGGACTGGGTCGCGGTGGTGCACATTGGCGTGCTAGGCCTGGCGTTACTGCTCCAACAGGTAGAGGCGGAGGTGATGATAGTAGATCATGGAGAGGAAGAGATAGAGATTCCCCTCCTCCAAGACCGAGACGAAATTCACCTCCCCGCGTTCGACCTCCTGTTCCGGAACGTGAGCGAAATTTTGACAGACCACGTTCGGGAAGAAGATCACGGTCTCGTTCACGTAGTCGTCAACGTTCGCGCTCCCCGCGTAGGAGACCGGGAAGGTATGATTGATCAGAGAGCGTGGTTCGACCCATCTCTTTTTCATTGTGGTGACAGCCGTTGAGTAAAATGTGGTTATTAAAAATACATAAGTATATTTGTAGCTAATACTTTAAATATCCTGATACTGCGTTACATAAATAACCTTGTCTGATTATCTCGTATGTAAGAACGATAAGAAGAGAGCCTTGTCGGCCACCGAGTTGGCTTCGACACCTCGAAGCACTAGCTCGATGTTTTTGAGCAGGATTCAGAGAACCGTCGCAATAACACAATGATGTCTTAATCATAGACTAAAAAAGAGATTAAGAAGTTTATATCATGAACAACCACTCATACATACCATGTACAATACCATCTAGTAAACTTGACATCAGCTTCAAAATATCATCTTCGTAACGTATGTACTCACAAAACAAAGTCCACACAAGGATAAATGTCCAAAAGTCAGGCGTAGCAAGCTCTGTCCACCCGCCTTTGAAATATTTATCTGGCTTTCCTCCGCATTTCAAAGTACCAAGAAGCAGAGCGGCAGCAGCTGAGGAAACAGCAAAAAAGCCAAATCCACTTAGTGTTTCAAATCCTAGTATTCCAGAAGTAGCACCGACAAAGCAAGAAATGAGGAACTTTGCGTTGTTAATGCTAGTGTTATGCAAGACATTGGGAGGATAGATGAGATGCGCGGACTGGTCTTCCATGCTTGCTACTTGATGACTAATACGATGAGTTACGTAATCCTAAAACTTCAAACTCCGACTGTACGGAGTCAATGACTTGGCGACAGTCAAAAAGCTGGAATTGTCTTCGCTTCTTCGATTCAACCAGCAAGCAAGGCCGCGTGGACGAGGCAAAATTCAAAGGATTATTTGAGACAAATTATCTCCTCCGATTTTCTTGATTAACCAGGATGCCAAATACCCGTGTTATTAACGTTGGTGTTCTGGGAGCAACAGGCACGGTTGGACAACGTTTTATTCTTCTTTTGGGGTTGCACCCATACTTCCGTCTGCATACTGTTGGGGCTTCTGCACGGTCTGTGGGACACAAATATGCCGATATCACAGCCTGGAAGCAGACCCAGCCCATTCCAGCGATCGCGAAGGATCTGATCGTCCAACCCTGCTTGCCTGAGTCATTCGGCGATGTAGAGATAATTTTCTCAGGTTTGGATTCCGAAGTCGCGGGCGATATAGGTATGTAACGTACGTTTTCGCCGTGTCTCTTTTTTCCCTATTGTTCTCGAATTGGGCCGCTGTCCTCATGATACACTTATTTGGGGCATAGAATTAGCATTCAGGAACGCTAACATCGCGGTCTTCTCAAACGCGAAAAACCATCGAAGGGATCCAGTCGTTCCGCTCATTGTCCCATTGGTTAATCCGGACCATCTGGCTATATTATCTTATCAGCGATCCCTTCTCAACCCAGTTCCGAGTCGCGGTTGTATCGTGACAAATGCCAATTGCGCTGCAACAGGATGCGCTGTCCCGTTAGCTGCTCTACAGCGGGCATTCGGTCCGATAGAATGTGCGATGATAACCACCATGCAGGCTATCTCGGGCGCTGGCTACCCAGGTGTTCCCAGCATGGATATATTCGATAACGTAATCCCTTATATTGGTGGTGGGGAAGAAGACAAGCTCGAATGGGAACTGTCCAAGATTCTCGGCGGATTAAGCGATCAAAATGGAAATGCAGTAAAAAAGGGGGGCGGTAGCGCATCTGAAGGAGGAGTCATAAGCTCGTTCCGGTTAGCAGATTTGCGTGTGTCGGCTGCGTGCAATCGCGTACCCGTCCTTGAAGGACACACGGCTTGTGTGTCTGTTCGATTCGCCCGTAGGCCCGCACCGAAAGTCGAAGATGTTATCACAGCGCTGAAATCGTATACTTGCGAAGCACAAACGCTTGGTTGTCCATCCGCGCCGAAGAATCCCCTTTTGGTACATAGTGAACAGGACCGACCTCAACCCCGTCTGGACCGCGATGCTCAATCTGGAGCCGGTGTCAGTGTTGGAAGAGTGCGAGAATGCAAGGTGTTGGACATTAAATTTGTCCTCATGGCCAACAATGTCGCTATCGGTGCTGCCACGAGCAGTCTTATCAATGCTGAAATAGCCATTGAGAAGGGCTACATTTAGACAAAAGCTGATCAGACCCACTCAAATGCATGATGGATGAGGATGGGGGGAAAACAATACGAATAGTCAGTGGATGTATATACGTATATGACCCTATCGCCGAGAATCATTATCTCTGCGGAAAGAACACTGGTGTTGTGTATAGATGAAAGGAAATGAATACAGAAAAAAAAAGCTGGGAGTTTTGGTCTAGCATGACGTGATGTAGTATTACGACGACTGTCCTCCACGTAAGGCCAACACAAGATGTAATACACTGCCCGCCAACACATTCAAGTCTCTTGCAGTCTTGTCATCTGGCCTGTATAATCAGATAGATCAGCTTGAGAAACGACAATAGCAACAGCAGCTGACGGTTCTAGACGTACATTTGACGTCCTCCGAAGATGAGTCTTTGCTGCGGTGGCGGAACTCCGGATTGTTCCTCTACTTTTTCTTTTATGCGACTTATCTAAAGAGAATACACGTGGTTAGTTCACAGTTGAGAAAGAAACAATGCAGCAGTGAACAAAAAGGCTCCAGAGCAGGGTCAAACGAATGGCATCCCAAGCTGTTTAACTGCCTCTCCGATGGCAATAGACAAACCTTGTCATCAAGGTCGATATCAAGCTCAACCTGCACAGTCAAGAGTAAGTATCATGACGAACGACGCCCAACATACAACTCGCACCTCTTTTCCCGTTAACGTCTTCGATAAGCGACATCAGCCACAGCCGCGAAGATGATGAGCGAAGAGAGAGAAACGCACCTTGACTTTAATGAGCATAACGAATGAAATGGGACGAATGCGAAGAATATACAGATGAATTAGAGAAAGAAAGGAAAACGGCAGTTTGAGGAGGCCAGAGGAAAATGTTTTGTTGTTTTTTATGAAGTATTCGCGTTCGGGGACTTGAGCTGGTTTACGAAAGCGCTTTAATTATGAAATCCGTCTAACCGGCGATCTCCGAATGATACTCCCAAACAGTCACGTGCCTTTTCTCTTCCCTATTATTTTTCTTTCGTATTCGTCTCTTAAATTTCCTTCTTTCTTCCTTTTCAATTTAAATATTGGCTTCAAATCTCACGATAATATCTCATCTTAGAAAGTACATGAGCGGCTTGAAAATTTTTTCATTATACAGGTCTTTGAATCGGGTAAGATTGCTCCAAAATGGGGTAAAGCAAGAAAAATCAAGGGACAGGCTTTACCGCTACGGGCTGGTTTTCTAAACGAGTTTTCGAGAAGAACATTTGGTCACTTTCCAATTTCAACACAAAGGCACGGCTTTTGAATCGTCTTATTCTAAAACGGATATTCCAACCCACGCTGTGGGGGAGAGCCACGCTTAATAGAAGTACAGGTTTCCCATCAATCAAAGTTTTTGAAGTGGACTGCATTGGTATAAATCTTTGGTGAGTAATGTAAATTTAGACTTTCCAAAAAATTATTATTATAATTACTGGCTGTTCTGAGCTTCTAGAACACGTCTTTTCCCAAAACAGGTTCCTTCCATATCCGTAAGGTTCGGCGCAAAATGGAAACGGAAACGCGCTCATCTATCTACAGGATGTAAATACACTGAAGCTGAAGTACTGAATATGCTCGTGTCATTCGTCGCCTACAACGTCTGCTCCCGGAAGTAACCACCGCAGCGTAATGCTTATGCGCCTTGTCCTTCTAAACCAAGCTCCTCCACCGTCACTTCCTTCGTCCAAAACATAATCTCCGCACTGACCCTCAATTCCATGTGTCCATTTATAACGCGCGTCTTTAGATAGAACGATAATACTTCTTCGAGGGAGATAAACATCCCATCTATCCAATTCCCCGCTTGGCTCAACTTTTTGGAAAGTCATAACCGTCCCGCTACCCAGACTTACACCGATTATCCCGTCCGCGAACCTCCGGAGCAGATCCACGTGAGGCGTGATACCTTCCCCAGGCAAATAGTGGTTCAAAATGGCCTGACGCGACATGCCACTCAAGGAAGCCGTAGAATTCTTCGGCGGGAAGAGCATCTCATATGTTTCCATAGGGAGATGTGGCTCGAGCACCGCAGCTAACACGACAACCAGCTCATCCAAGAATGGTGGCAGCCCTGAATTTCCGTTGGACGCTCTCCCGAACAACATTGCCTGGTTGATGTTGATGCCAGACCGATTCCCTTGATTCAACGCCCTGTTATTACTGGTACCATCACCGTTATCGTTGTTGACACGGAAATATTGTGTTGTGCAGGAAATGAGTTTCTCTTCCAGTTCTTCCGACAAGAGGACGGCCGGATTAAAGAAAAGCCCTGGAATTGGAGGCGCAGTCTTCCGTGCCGGGAATTTTGTACATTGGTCATGATTATTGCAAGTCCTGCCAAGCTCAGGAAAATAACCTTCCAAAGGACTCGCGCTGTCAAACAGCGAATCGACATCAAATTCATCATCCGACTCGGTAACCTGATCTTCCATAGCTATATGATCAAATATTGTTGTGAAATTAGAATTGTTCATTCGTTTGTTTAGGATCTCCCCGCACCAATACAAAAATACAACGAGTTTGATTGACCAACTGAAGTTCAAGTGGATCTATTAATGTAAAAGTTCTATTGTTGTATGTTATTCAAATACTAGATAAATTTCAAAAAGCAGACATACTTCACTTGATAAACTACTATAGTGAGCGTCGCCTTTGTTTGCTTTCTGTGGTTGCGGAGCGGCGGAATCAAAAAGACATTTTTACTTCCGAACGCGTGTTCAAGTTGTGACTTGTCGCCACAGAGGCAAACGTTGAGGGAAAATGAAGACTCAACCATTGGGTAAGGTCTTGAAACGAACCAAAGACGAATTCTTGTTGATCAATAACGCTTTTTTGTTTCAGTTTTTGTAACTGGAAACGCAAATAAACTCATAGAAGTCCGCGCTATTCTTTCGGATGGTTCGACACCTATCCAATTAGAATCTCAGAGCCTTGAATGTAAAGCCTAATAATTATCCAAAACTCCGGGTTAAATATTCACAGCAAAAAAAAACGTGATTTTTTTTTCGTAGTACCTGAGATTCAAGGAACGACCCAGGATGTCGCCAGGGAAAAATGTCGCCGGGCTGCAGAACTTGTTTGTGTTTTTTTTGTTCGTTGGCACTAAGGGTACTATATTAATTTTGGTCATATTCAGGTGAACGGTCCATGTATAACCGAGGACACAGCACTGTGCTTCAAAGCTCTGAACGGTCTACCTGGACCTTACATCAAATGGTTCCTCGCCGAATTAGGCCACGAGGGTAGTGTTTTCGCAGACTTCGCCTTTCTACTAAAAAGCTAAATATCTGAAATACATCAAGGGCTCAATACTATGTTAGAAGGCTTTCCGACCAAAGAAGCAACTGCACTTTGTACATTCGCCTATTGTCCCGGGCCTGGGCAAGAACCAATCTTATTTGAAGGGCGAACCGAGGGTCGTATAGTACCGGCCCGAGGTTTAGGTCGGTTCGGATGGGATCCTATTTTTGAAGCTGAAAATACAGGATTGACGTAAGATAAATCCCACTAATCTCATTTGTCTCCCCATGGCATTATTTTTTTTTACTGAAGCGACTTTTGTTTTTTGTTTGTTTCTGAAACACACAGATATGCTGAAATGCCTTCTGAGCAGAAAAATAAGATTTCACACAGGTATCGCGCGCTGGAAAAGCTTCGTGCGCATTTACAGTCTTTAAAGGGATAAACTGGATGACGTCCGGTCAAAGTTGGCTATAGACTATAGTAGTGATGGATTCTAATTAAGTACGTAATAAAAATGACGAATAAACGAAGTGTCGAAACTAAAAGTTGGGTCGTCTACGACGCAGCTTCATATCGCTTTCGCGGTATTTTGTAACTAAATGAACTCAATTTTGTAGGAGACTTCAAATGCCGTCATTCATACTAGTGTGAGCGTTTGATGGGCGCGATAATACTAAATCTTTGATAGTGATTGCTAGTAACAAACACCGAACCCACTTTTGGCGATCTATTCATTGATCTATAGTTGGACATGAGAACAATGCACACATGCACATCGCCAAATTAACTAAGCGGATGACCGTCGGATCCCAACAATCATATCGATATTTACCGGCATGAGAAAAATCATAATGTTGGTTATTTGCACAATAACTTACGATTGCATAAAACCCTAAGATCGCATATACGTTCTAAAATACCCATTGATTAATTGGGAGATGTCTGGTTGTAATTTCTATCATATACACCATTGTTCACGTGCCTTTTTAATTGGACTCTGACTCGTACATAAGTCGGACTTTTTAAAGTACCACTCCGGCTCAGCAAGAGCCGTGTGTAGCAAATATTGAGAAGTCTTAGGTGTCGTAATTCTCTCAACAAAAGTAGTACTGATGCACCGGGGGAAAACATTCGCCGGTACTACCATAAAGCCGAGTTCAAATAAAGCCCGTTCCCGATTATTAAATAGTATATACCTTAATTACTAAAACGAGATGAAAGGAAGTTCCACTCAGAGGCGAGGGTAAGTGTTAAGCATACATACATACATACATATATTTCCGCCTTCGATTTCTCTTGCCAGTGAAGCCTCATGGTTCATTTCAATCCAACGGTCACTTCGGATCTGTCTCCTCGATTGACCATAGGACGCGCCAGGACTCAAACCGGTGTTCGGTACGTCTAATATGTAGCTTAGGTGCGCATGCGTATAGCACTAAAAAGCCATGTCACTCGGGAAATGGAAGCATCGTAAACTGCCTCGTGTCCATGCACTCGCGCAAGAAGACTCAGAATTCTTTTTTGAGCGAGTGATTCGATGATTGGCAAAGCCGGATCATGCCATTGCATGGGTGCCAAAATACACATATGAAAGTACTTCTTTCCCTTCGCTGCGGTATTGTCGCAGTTGAGTCTAAAAGTTAAAGCCAGTCTCGATTATTTCATTTCTTTTATTAGAAGCCAGGGAACTGCGATATCTATTAAGTGACGTTTATTTTCCCTTAATAGGTTCGTTTGTTTGCCATCGTCGGATCGATCTCTGCTCCAGATCCCGTTTTAACCTGCCAACTTGAGCCAAAATGGTATACATTTACTAGTATTTACTAGTACATTCATCGGCTGTCAAACCTCGTGTATATGTCTATTATGGTAGATAATCTTCATTCACATAAAGGAGTTTTGTCATAAAATTTAATTGAGATGTGGTATTGATGCCTCGACAACGTATCAATCTCCGCGGCGCTCGAGTCGCGCTTATTTACATCAGTCAGGAAATGCATCTCCTGTTAATTGAAGCTGTCCATGTGGACGCTATTCAGGAGGTCCGCAGCCTGTCTAGTTCAGAGAGTCAGAGTTTTCAACATACAACGAAGTCTATGGTATTGGCAATACGGGACAAATCCCTGTTCCGTCTTGTCGTCTGATTTTAAGTCTTTACTATTAAAACACTAATGTAAACAGTTACGTAGATACAACAAATGCAATTATTATTAAGCTTGTAAGCTTTGTAATGCGCAGTCTGAGCGTAAACGCGAATAAACATATTACAAGTGAGGAAACGACGCAACTCCTAACTTGACATCTTCCGCTTCATTATAGAAAGCCAGAAATGACGTTGAAAACTTCGTCATTTCTTCTTCGACTTCTGCAACTTCTTCAGCTGACGAACGTAAGATAGCGTAAGATGCATATATTACACTCCAAACGCCACGTTGTGCCTGTTCTAAGTTCATCGTCTTAAACCACGATGCCGAAAATGGAATCTCCCCGGTCGGCGTATGGGGTAACCTGCTGCTCTGATTCCTTGAGGACGCCCGTTGTTCCTGTCTGAAGCTTCTACTAATTCTGAAGGCTCTTGGTCGTTGCGACATTGTTCCGACTCGGAGTCGGATTCAAGCTCATCACCATCCTGAACCTTCTCATCCTTCTTCTTCTCCCGTTTCGTCATCTTGGCCTTGGCCTTGGACTCCGTCTTCTCGGATTTCGCTTCCTTCATATTTCTTTTGACCAGCTCCTCCTCGACCCACTTTTCAATCCCCTTCAAAGCGCTCCTCGGTCTCTCCTTGTACAGCATCAAATAACCCTGCAAGCTCGCAATAGAAAACACATCTGCTGGAATCAACTCTCCAAACTCGTCGGATAGTTTCGACAGCTCCTCAAGCGCGACAACCTCAGGAACAACAAGCCTCGCAAATCGAATAGCAGTAGACTCGGACTCCGGACTTGTCTTTTTCGCAATAGTAGACTTGGATACGGCAGAATCTTTGACTTTCTCTTTCGTCTTTTTAAAAGGCTCAAAAAAGCTCCAAAATAATTCTCTAGCTTGCCATTTTGTAGCATTTTTGAATTCGACGTGAACGTCCATTCGTCCAGGACGTCGGAGAGCTTCGTCGAGAGCTGTAACGCAATTGGTAGTCGCGAATAGTAAACGACCCTCTGCAGCTGCTATTCCGTCCAAAGCGTTCAAAAGCCCGCTCAAAGTTATACCCCTCCCAGTCATCGAAGAATCACCGTCCGGTTTATTGAAAGAAGAAGAATCGCCTTTACTTTCGCCCTGACGATCTTCTCCGGGTCGTTGAGAGTGGGCGTCGTCGTCGTAAGGATTTAACGATGAGGTTCCCGCTACAGATTGACGAGCAGCGGTCGCTTTTCGAAATACAGCATCTATGTCTTCGATGAGTAAGATGCTTCGAGAGGGCATAGAGCAAAAGAGATTGTTGAGTTCCGAGTCTCCCAGACCAGGCTTGGAAAGAGAGACGATGTACACGTCAAGACCCAATTCGCCAGCGATACTATGGATGAGACTTGTCTTTCCTGATCCGGGAACACCGTACTGTATTGATCAACAATCAGAATCACTATTAGCTGAAAATTAGGGAGATATTTCGTACTAGCAAGTACCCGCGACGGTAAGGTATTCCTCTCTCGACATACCATTCCTCATTGGAGAGGAAATCTACTGCGTCAGCTAGGATTCCTTCTTTAACCTAAAAGCTGGGCGATCAATACAGGTTCATCGAGTATCCAAAGCAGCCTACCTCTGGCTCCAAGATAACGGAACGTAACGACCTTTTTCTACGGCTTGAAGTGCGATACCAGTCATTGGTGTAACTATGATTTGATAATATAAGACAGCGTTACGAGAGGAAATATATCACAAGATGATTTACCCTCCGATACTATATATGTTGATAACATCTTCGCTTTCGGACATTTCCTTCGCTTCTTGTAATATCTCCCGAAGGAAGTCATGCTTTCGCGTGTACAAACTACAAATGGGGATTAAAAATGATGGTATATCACGATACGAATATAACACAAAAATACCATAATATAAGAGTCTCCGTTAAATGAGGACTTCCGTTTCGGTCGTTCTTGCATCTTGTAACCGAAATCCACGTTCCCTTGTGTTTGAACCAGCTAGGAACATCTATCGTAATATAAGAATGGTTATGACAAGGTAAAAAAATGTGTCTAACATACCATAAACAGGATAGTATCTCAACTGGCGTTTTGAAGGGCTGTCTGCGTTTGAATCACCTCCGTAAAAGCTGTTATTGAAATTGTTGTGAAACGAATATTCAGTATTTATGTAGATATCACGAGAGTTTTCTAAATATGATATAAGGCATTTCAAGAAGCAAGTTGATATCAATCAATCAAACGCACCCCAGATGCCTTGACTTCCGAGCCAATGCATCATCCAATCTACGAGCACGTATACCGAATCAGACGAGACAAAAAGACAAGAAAAGAGAAAACGTACGATAAACATCATCATTACTCTCAAAATGGACAGAAATGTACCACGCAGTAGTCAACCTCGTCCAGATGCGATTCCATAGTGAAAAAGCGAGCCTTCTCGAAGTTTCAATGACAAAACCAACCAACATCAACTTTAGCACGTCCTGATTTCTAACAGCTAGTGATATAAGAAAAGCGAGCAGGGAAGACGGCGAGATTTCCATTTTGTCAAAAGAGAAGGCTGTGGCGTTTGAGTAGACTGGCCCGGGACTGTTATTTGCTACTAGTAGGTTGGCGGTATCAGCCTCAGCGTTGGGTGTGATGATTCCTGAACCCGAGGGAGCCATGTCGGACAACGCATGTAGAACTTGTTGAGCAGCAGCCATGGTATTGGGAATATGAGCCTGGGCGAGTAGTTATAAACCGGCATTGAAGGCACGTTCTTTTTATGCGGCGGGGAGATTTCCCTCCGAGTCAGGCTGTCAGCGCAGGGTCAGCGCCCAAATGGAAACGTCACAGGAGGTAGACACAGGTTTGATTGTTTTTTATGTGTAATTTCGGTATTCTTGAAATTATGCGAAAAGCGACGAAACGGGTTATGAAATGGGATCATGGACTCGGAGTTGACATCCAATCCGCGTTGATGTTACATCAGCGCCACGAGTCTTCTCTTCCTCATGCGATGCTACCTCAGAAAGGATACATCAAACAGGTGAGGGTGGTTTGCTGTTTTAAGAGAAGCAGTGATTTTTAGCACATTTGCCAGTCTGGGCCTTCGAATTCTTCAAGCAGTGCATGCACAGCTCCCCGAGTCATAGGGAGTCATATTGTCAATCTTGAAAGTCCGACTCAATTAAAGCTCAAAGAAGAAAGATTTTCAAGCTGGCCAGCAATCTTTTCGGGATGAAGTGGTGGATCTATTAATAGTGATCATATTATTAATTGGGCAGTAACGACTGGAAGTCAAGACATAGTATAACTTTTGGACTCACTAGAGCCTGCACAGCCTCACTAGTACTCTTCCTCCTTCCCCTTCTCATTGAAAATTCTTCAAACAAACACTGCATGCCACCTCTTGTACCTTTCGAAGTACTTAGTCCCGCAAGCTCGCAACGGAAAACACCATATATGAGCTTCTGAGTCTGCAGCAGCAAGCCAACCCACTTCAAAGGCTCATAGGAGCTCTGAGATACAAGCTCTTTGACTTGCCGTATTCAGTAGCTTTCAGATTGCACCGCGAGGGCGGAGGACTTGGTTGAGAGCACAATAGCTGTTTGTGTGGCTGCGAACAATATGCGACCTCTCATTGTGGCGATATCCCATCTCAAGCCGGGTGGCTTTATTTAGTAGTAGAAAGATCGGTGGTGTCTTTGATTCTTGCTTCTTCAGGGTCGGTGAACTTTTCTAATTAGCGCGAAAATGTCTTCGATGGTCCCACTGACTCGTTCCGGTTTTGGATCTGTGGAAGTATAGTGGGTATGGGATTTGGACCTAGTCCAGCACATTGAATACGTCCGACGGGGAGGCAATACATTATGCCCTACCCTAACGAATCAGAGCCCACAGAACCAAATGAGACAAGAGGTCTATCGAGCTCTGGATTTTCCAAACTTGGTTGAATCTAGATTTTGCGCGGGGAGGATGCTGTGAAAAAGACTTGTGTTTCCTGGTACCGGTCCCAGGGACCCAGAACTCCCGCCGTGCTGCATATCGTTCTCGTTTCAGTTATGGTTGACTCACACAATATGAAAGTTTTCTGCTTACCCAACGGTTTCCCCTATCTCCAGGAGAAGAAATAATTCCACTTACACGCGACAATGGATATAAGTAGTTTGGAAGAGTTTCTAAGAGTACGAGTCGGCATGTGAGTAATTGTGCAAAGTGAAATTTGAATTGCATCGAAACACACCTCTAAATGGAATTGATTTTTCAACCAACTGTTGCATCATCCATTCTATACACGTGATGTCGAAATATCCAAAACAGTTGAATAACAAGTTATGGTGAAATGAACGGAGATGGATTTATCCGTCAGCACAGATTGCGTACACCGAGTTCGCGAATGGAGAGAACCTGAAAACGACAGTCTAATTTGGTGCTTGCTCGCCGACTCCAAAAAGAATCCAACAGAGGTAAACGCGTGTGTATCTGCATCCTGCATCGTGCCAGAGTATTTGGCAAGAGACGTTGGTCGCGTCTGAATTTGCACAACTTGAAGTAATACGCTCAGTGCGGGATGTCTTGCGCCGGTGCTTCCACCTGGCAGAGCAACATTGAGCGCCTAACGAAATTTTCCTATGAGCACCGACAGCATTCAACACATACGCGATGCCGAGTTCGCATTAATCGCTGGATCTTCAACCCAAACCAACTCATTCAATGATGTAGTCCAGAACACCATCAAAGGAAACTTCAAATCTGTTCTCGAGACACACAAAAACATTATCATCACCCCATCCGATGACTCGGCCGTGGACGAACTTGTTCAGCTCTGCGTGGGGATAAGCCTTCTACACTCGTTTATTCAGGTGAATTGGACAGGTCCTGATCTCGATTTTACACCTTCTGCACTTGTATCGACGACGGATTCGCCGGAGACTGATAAAGAGCTGAACAGTGGAGCGATCGCATCTCTCGCGTATGGAGGTGAACCAGCGTACCATCTATCATCTCATCCGATCTTTCTTCAATGGGCTCTCGACATATTCAAAAGACCGTATAAAAGTCTAATAACAGTCCCGTGGTGGCGTCTCAGAGCGGGTATAATACACCAATACGTTCTCGACGAGCCTGCACCCTTCCCACCCTCCATTTTCGACGACCTCGACCCTCTTCTCACCACCCATCTCATAAACGAGAACCCCGATTTACTAGCCCGGTTGAATTTAGAGCAAGGTTTACTTCATCATCATTATGGAAACGACCGGATCGCTGCGCAGTTGTTTGTTAAAGCTGCACGAACGGCTGGACTTGAATACGAGTTGACCGGTGCATTAGGTCGTCGGACCAAGTTTCAGCAGTTTGATACGACTCAGCTTGTGCTTTTGGCTGTTTCGCGGGATCGAGACGATGCTAAAACGGATGCTAAAACTACGGAACCGAGTACTTCTGCTATGCCTCATACACTTGCACTAAACGACGATACACTTCTCGAGCAAACCGAGTTCACATCATCGTCTGTATCAGCTCCTACATCGACATCTACATCGACATCTCCTCTATCCCATCTTAATCCCGCAGATCAACCACCACTCCACCCACTAGACCAATGCACCCTTCTCTCACTCTGTCTAAACATCCGCAACACCTCCCCACAACACGGTCTCACAGCTGAACAAATGCAACCTTACATCGCCCGATGCATCTCGCATCCTCAAAACTGGTCTGTCCACACCATGGCTCTCCTTCTCCGCTCTCGTCTCGAAAGCTCGCGAACGCGCACTGTCGAACGGTCTGTTCTTCAACTTCAGGCTTTAATCGATCAGATTCATGCGGGTGCGGATTCGAAATCGGATGAGAGTGAGGATAAGGTTGCTGCGATACAAGAGCGGTTGGAGTATATCCATGATGTGCCTATGCCGAGTCGGTGGATGCTTGAACGGGAAGTCGCGAGACGGTATCTCTCTCTCGGTGTTTTGCGATCTGCGCTTGAAGTGTTTGAGAGACTTGAGATGTGGGAGGACGTCGTTCGGTGTTATCAGTCTTTGGAGTACCCTGAAAAGGGGCTTGTTATCGTTAAAGAGCTCATCGAGGGGCAACGGGAAGAAGCGGATCATGTTTTGGCGAAAGCTAGAAAAGCTTCTTCGTCTCTCGTCGTTAACATCATCGACAAAACACGACTTGCGAAATTGTATTGTCTGTTAGGCGATCTCGAACCCGATCTCGCGGTAGAGCATTACACCCACGCCTGGAATCTATCTAACAAAACGTCTTCTCGAGCTGCTCGATCGTTGGGTACGATTTATTTCACGCGAGGCGACTATGCGAATGCGCTCGAGTGGTTGCGCTATGCGGTGCAGATTAATCCGTTGTTGAGCGGTGTTTGGTTTTCGTTGGGGTGTGCTGCTGTGAAAGTTGAGAGGTGGGAGGATGCGCGAGAGGCGTTTTTGAGGGTTGTGAGTCTTGATGATGAGAATGGGGAGAGTTGGAGTAATTTGGCGAGTGTGTATTTGTCGTTGAGGGATGAAGCTGTTCGGAAGGAAAGGGAGGAGCAGCGGACGGAGCACAAGGATGATGGTGATGGTGATGATGGTGATGATATCGGTGGTGATGAACGCAGGGTCACGTCGTTTGGGTACCTAACTCTTGCGCACCGGGCTCTCCAAAATGGTCTCAAGTTTTCTTATGACAGTTGGCGGATGTGGAACAATTACATGCTTGTTTCGCTTCAAATTGGAGATGTCGTTGAGGGTATTCGGGCAGTAGGTCGGATTGCTGAAATTCGAGGGCAACGCAGTGGTGGTGGTGGAGAAAAGAGTGGCAATGCTACTACAGATTCGGATATTGTGGATATTGAGATTGTAACGCGGCTTGTTAATTCAACACTCCAAGCGGAACAGGAAGAAGATGCTGCAACGCATGGATCTCACGTTCGATTGTTGGTCGCTCTTATTGGTGATACACTCATACCTCTTATTCCTCCTTCAACATCAACCACTGGAATTGCAACTGGAACACGGGTTTTATACTCTTTGCATATCCTGCATGCACGCTTGTTGATTCATCAGAAACGATATTCGTCGGGCCTACGTGCGCACATGGACGCATACCGAGCAAGTCTCGGTGCTGAAGTTACACCTGATTTACTGGATACTGCTGCTGCAGACGCTAATGAAGGTGATGGTGATGGTGAAAGGGTCAGAGTCAGGGTGTTTGATGAAGCCGTGAGATGTGTGGTTGAGTGCGTTGAGGCGCTGAGCAAGTTTGGACGTTTAGCTGAGGAGGAAAAGGAGGAGGAGATAGAAGAGCCGAAGAAACCGAAGATGAATTGGCAATTTCAGATTCGATCTATTTTGCGTAGTTTCACGGCGCGAATGAAAGACGTCGAGGACGAGGAAGCGTTTGTGCCCAGCTGGAGACGATTGAGGGAAGTTCAGTGACCTTGT
The DNA here is from genome assembly GCA_027605045.1 of Phallus indusiatus. Taxonomy (NCBI): domain Eukaryota; kingdom Fungi; phylum Basidiomycota; class Agaricomycetes; order Phallales; family Phallaceae; genus Phallus; species Phallus indusiatus. Next base: position 449,242 of record JAQFWX010000004.1, read on the forward strand.
GTATGTATTATTGAAAATAAATGAAAAGTCTCCATGTCAACCATATGTAACAATGTAACAATAATTAACTAAATTCATTCTATTTCCAACTGGCAAACGTGTCTCCGAGTCCTCGCTATCAAATTTCCAAAATTCCAGGGCTGCCAAATGGGACGACACCAGATACGTGTGTAAGCGCCCGCCTCAATTTGCTCATCTTTGTTTTGCCTCCGCACATCACACACACACACTATACACCGTTCCACTCGTCATCACACTCCCTTCCCTCTCTCTCGCTTTGGCAATGCCGGAGTACGTTTACGCCTTGCACGACTTTGTACCAGAACATGAAGACGAGATAAGCTTTAAAGCTGGAGACCGCATCGAAGTTGTCGAGAAAGATGACATGTACGAGGATGGATGGTGGCAGGTGATTGACAGGCATAAGCTTTGACTTTTTGATTACTTACACACACGTACACACACACTTTTGTTTTAGGGCCGTAATTTGTCTGGAAAGATTGGTTTATTTCCTCAGAGTTATACTTCAGCGACGCCAGCCAATGCAGCTTTCGTCCCGGATATACATACACCCAAATTACAGCCTCTCCAAGAGGAATCCGCCGAAGACGTCGCTGCTCTTGCAACCCCAGAGACCAACACATCTACTCTCCAAAGTCACCCTCAGGTGGACAGTCCATCTTCCCCGAACAATGATAATCCTACCGGCACCAATGCCAATGGTAACACAGTCATGTCTGCAACTCTGACAGACGTACAAAGAGCTATCGAACAACTCGCTGCGAGGAGAGACACGGACGATGCTACCTCGAGGAGCTTTTCGTTCGCCAGCACGAATCATGATACAGATACAGAGTCGGAGGCTGATCATCGAGATGGCGATGAACAGCATCAATGGCACAGAGACGCTAGGAGAGCCTTGGCTGAGCGCGCACAGATGGAGAATGCGAGAAGAGAAAGAGAAGAATCAGAGGCGTTGAGAGGTCCGCTTCCTCCCCCGTTATTAGATGCTCCTGCTATTCCTATAGCAGCTGAGCTCTCTGATGAAAGCGATATGGAAGACGCCGAAGATGGTGGTGATGATCATGACGACGACGACGATAATAGAAAGCATTCTCAACACGAAAGACTTGAAACAAGCGAAACGGCTCATACGGACGTCACTGTCGTTCCTCAATCACTTCCATCTCTTGCTGCTCCCGTTCCGGAACCAGCTCAACCAACTACACAATCCATTTTGGCGGCGCTCACATTAGAAGCTGCAGCAGCATCAGCAGCAGTAAATACCCCCGTCGAAAATGCTCAAGAAACCCTTGCATCCGCATCCATTACGCCCTCGACCTCAACCTCAACATACGTAGCAGCTAATATCCCATTACCTAAAACTCCCGCTGCTACGGCCACATTCCCCACAATCCAAACTCCTCGGTCTCAATCACCGCCACCTCCATTACCACCACTTTCACAACCAGCGCCATCAGGTCAAATCCAGAATCTAAGCATCGAAGCACCTCTTCCTTTTAAAGGACCAATGAGTCCTTCAACAATAGCACAGACACCTCAATCAGCCGCAACGATTACACCATTCACCGCCGGAAATTTCCCACATCCGTCTACATTCCCAGAGCAACCATCAGTGCAGCCACCTCCGCCTCCGTCTTCGTCATCGTTGACAATACCGTCACCGTCACCATTGACGGCGCAAATGCCAGAACCGCAATTCACGTCTTCTCCGACTCAGTTATCGTCCCAGCCTGTTTCTCCTTCAGCAAGAGGATCGTCGCCCGCTCCTCCGTCTGTGCAAAGTGGATTTAGACAGTTGCATCCATCCGAATGGACGGTAGATCAAGTTGTGGAGTGGCTCAAGAGTAAAGGCATGGATGAAGCGACATGTTCCAAATTCATAGGTAAACCATACAATATCTTCTTTGTGTACTGAATTTGATCTCTCTGTTTTTAGAACATGAAATAACCGGAGATGTACTTCTCGAACTGGACGGAGCGATGCTCAAAGATGAAATGGGCATAACAGCACTCGGCAAGCGTATGCGCATTCAAAACGGGATTGTCGAGCTTAAACGCCCCGTCAGCGCGAACTTGAACAATCTAACTTCGATGCCGATACCTTTACCCATGTCTATGCAAACCACGACAATGACGGCGTCGCCTTCGATGCCTATCATGTCTGGATCTGTGTCTGTTTCGTCGGCTTCTTCGTTCGGACACGGACATGGACAAGGAGGAGGACAACAAGGAACGGGAATGATGATGATAGGAGCGAATGGGATAATTACTCCTGCGGGTGTGCAACAGCAGCAGATGTACAACTTTAATGGGATTCCTGTTCCGATGCCTCAACCTCCTGGTGCTGTATATGCGGGTACGAATGTGGGACAAATAACGAACGCTCAGGGGTATCCTTATCCCATTGGAAACGGGAATGGGAATGGGAATGGAAGAACGTCCAGTGTTGAGAGTCCTTTGACGGTGCCTGAGACGGGGAGTCCGTATGCTGGGAGTATTGTATCTGAGGAGTTTACTGGTAATGGGGGGCCGGGCGGTAAAGATAGTAGTGGTTTATCCGTATGTTTGATTTTAATTTTTGGTCAAGATTTTTGATGCTGATTGCTAAGTAATTTAAGAAACCGCGCCCTGCTCATTTGAAGTTTTCACCGTCGGACGGTGCACTTGGAAATGGAGGGGGAGCGGGTATAACTATCGACTCTTCTACTCCTACGCCCGAAGACGAAGTTGATGGTAGAGACAGGGACAGAGATGGGGAAGATAAAGGTGTTCATAGCGAGGTAAGCGAACCACAATCCCTTTCTTTTTTATATCTTTCTCAAACGAAATCAGCCGGAAACACCACTCCACCACGCGATCTCCTCCAGAAGACGCAGGCTCTTTGGCCTCTCAACCGAATCAGGCGCATCGTCTTCACTAGGCAGTCGTAAATCCGGAGACAGAGACAGTAAAACCAGTGCACCCGCTACACCACGAAGCGGGAGCATTCGAATCGGAGCGAATGTGTTACACGCCGCTGGATCCGCTTTACGATCGAGATCGCCTACACCCGTTATCGGTGTCGGTGTTGGTGTAGGCCCAGGGAGCGCACGACGGAGTGGGGAGAGTACGGGTGGTGCTAGTACGACACGTGTCGGGGATGATTCGCTTGTTATTGTGTCTGGTGCGCCGTCACCGGCAACGTCGCCTTCTCATGCGTCTACTTTGGGTGTTGGGGGTGGGAGTGGGAGTCGGCATGCGAAGAGTAAGAAGAGCTTTGATGGGTCGCTTGCTGGTGTGTTTGGGAGGGATAAGGATAAAGAGAAGGAGAAGGATGGGAATAGAGAGAAGGAGAGGGAGAGAGAGAAAGAGGAGAAGAAGGCGAGAGGGGCGGGTGATAGATCGAGCTTTTTTGGGAATGGGATGAGTTTGGGGAGGAGTCGGAAGCCTGCGCCGAGGTATTCTATGTACGTTGTTTTGAAAGTGGTTTGGTTTGGTTTGGTTTGGTTGTTAATTGTTAATTGTTGTCAGATATGAGGCGGAGGCGGCAGCTTCGGCGGGAACATCATTACCTGTCGACAAACACAGAAGTATATCGCGTTATATCACATCTACCATTGGATTCGGTTCGATTTCTGGAAACAGCGGGAGTGGAGGGAACACGTCAGGAGGAGGAGGAGGAGCGGGTGGGAAGAAGAAGAATTCAAGACCTGGGACGGCGCCGTCAGGAAATGGAACCGATCCGGTTCCATTTGGTGGTCAACGATCGAAAAACAACAATGCATCCTCATCTCCATCAAGAAGTCCTGTGCGAACGATCAATATACATTCATTCGGGACGACAAAAGACGACACGCATCTCGCCAGATCTTCATCTATTTCTCCTGTTTCAGCCCCAAACGCTAGTCCAGTCCTCCGCAAACGACACGTCTCGACGATCGGACCTACGTCTTCTTCATCTCCTGCGAAACCGACGTCAACGCCTTTGAATGCTAGTACTAAAGCTGATAAAGTCGATTTTCAAGTTGGATTGAGTGTGTTGGATCAGATTGGACAGCCGGATTATGCGGGGTGGTTGAAGAAGAGAGGAGAGAAGTATAATGCGTGGAAGACGAGGTATCTTGTGTTGAAAGGGCCGCATTTGTATTATTTGAAGGATGCGGATAGAATGGTTAGTTGTTTAAGCAGCTGTTTCGTTTCTCTGCGCCCATTTCATACCTGATCTTTTCTTTCTTTCTTTTTGGGAACAGGCGACGAAGATTAAAGGTTATGTTAAAGTTCAAGGATACAAGATTGTCGCCGATGAATCAGGTCCGGGCAAATATGGATTCAAGATTGTCCATGAAGACGAGCCTACGCATTATTTCTGCAGCGATGAGTTGTTGACGGCTCGTGAATGGATGAAAGCTCTTATGAAAGCTACTATTGAGAGAGATTATTCCAGTAAGCTTTTTCTATCACCAGACAGACTGTCCACCTCAAACATGAGTCGATATTTCTTTCTTTCTTTCTTTCTTTCTTTCTCAGAACCTGTCATATCGTCATGCAACATCCCAACTATACCTCTCGTCGTAGCTCAAACTATGAATCCGGGACCAAGACCGCCATCACCAACAGCTCGAGACGCGACGCAACGCGCTTTACGCCGCGAGAACCCCAATCAACTCTCAACACGAGACGCCCGAGTACTAATGGGTCTACCTTCTCCCCCTGCTGTACCCATACCCAATGATGATCGTAAATCCAATGGAAATGGGAAATCCGCAGCAGATGAGGGTACGTATTTTATGGAGCAGCCGTTGTCACCACCACCGCCTCTCACGCCAAGTGCTGCTGACGAAGAAGCAACGCTTGTTAATCTTGCTTCTTCTGTTTCGGCCGGTTCTGGTTCAGCTTCCAAGAATGCTGGTGGTGTGCCTCCTCCGAAACGGCCTGCTAGGGATTCGAGGACACCTCTTGGTCCAAGAACTATAACTTCAAATTCGAGACATAGTGCCAATAATTCGGTTACTTCGACTGATAACGTAGGCTTTTTTCATTCTTCTTTCAATCCACGGCTCTAAAAAAGCTCGTACTCATCTTTTTTTCTTTTTCTTTTATTAAAATCGTTCTATCACATGTATACATCTATTCTCTTGTACAACCTCGATCTGCTTACAAATCTCTGGGTCATGGAAACTCTCTGTGCGTCGTCCTACCGATGAAAATCGTCTTATCAATGCTCGGATAAATCTCGACCTTGCCTTCTTTTCCCTCGTTATCTCTTATCAAATCAACAACACGTTCACCCTACCACGTTTTTTTTTCCATGGGCTCCACTTGTCATTTTTCAATTGAATTCACCCGATCGTTATGACCATTCAAATTCGCACACTATTCATTGGCCGAATTCTGCTTCTTTGCTGCTTTCATCTCTCTCCTTGTTCCCAAAAAAATATAGATCCAGGCTTCGGACCTCGAACTAGTGGAATGGGCAAACTCTGTATTACCTTCGCAATACAGAATTTCTGACATAACAGTCGATCTTTCTTCGGGACTTGTGCTCTTCCGTCTAGCGGAGAGTCTAAAAGGACGACCGAGCGAACCTCCCGTTGCGGACTCGATATTTACCGGGGAAAATAACCTTGATGGGATGTTCAAGTTATTTGACTTTTTACTGGATAATGAAGTGTAAAGTTTTTCTTCTTAATTTGTTGTTTCAGGGATACCGTTTTTTGACTTTATGTTTTTTTTTGCATGCTCTTAGAAAAATGGGAAGTGTGAGCATTAATGATATTAAGCAAGGTCGGCGGGATAAGATTGTGCAGCTACTGAAGGCATTGAAGGCTTGGGGAGAAAAGCGGAAGACAGTCGCTCGTTAGACAGATTACTACGGGGTTTTGGAGTATTGATGTATTTTCTATGACGGGTATTCTTCTTATCACTCTTTTATGCATTCTTTATTATCTTTTTTCCTCTATTTACCTTTTTTTTGCGTCTGCGGATATGGGACGAACAATAATACCTCCATTCGTTTTTGTCAATTTTTCATTTTTTTTCTTGTCATACATACATATGTTGTTGTCATTTTTTATCATCCACATTTCTCGAGATGCTGTTCTATTTACTATACAGCTTATGACCCCTTCTTTCGTTACACCATGCATTAACCTTTGATGTGTGTTTGCATATACACATATTTGTATTTTGTCTCGCAATTTATTCATATCAGACAACTTTATTTCGGTTTTTAATAGGACGTTTCATCGAGAATATATTTTTGATCTTTTGGAATTTTTCAGACTCTGCCGATTGAGTTGAATTCGTCACGCATTGCTATTCAATTCAAAATTGACAGTTGTAAACTTGTTTCTGAATTATTCCTTTAATAATCAGTGCTCAATGTGTGTTAGCGTTCATTGAGCATTTTGTTTTTCTTAACACGACTATGCATAAGACCTGCAACAAAACCGCCATGAAGATATCCTTTTAATGACTTGGCAAGGCCATAAATTTAAGCTTCAATCACAGTACTTGCTATTATTCAACTCGACTGATTAAACTTCGTTCTCCTAATCGCTGAATCGAATTCTGTGAAGCTAACAAACCTAGTCGCAATTCGATTGTGTCTACGTATGCAGTTTACAATCCTAAGACTCGGACTGGGCAAACTTCAAACTCAGATTTGGTTCCAGATTCACCATTAGCCGTCTGTTGACATGATTGGCAAAGCCCTACTTCTTTATTATACCACAACTACACTTACGACAACCCTAATAGCCACTCTTTATCACGATCCTTTCACGACACTAACCATGAGCATAATTGTAAGCCATTAATACATTTAACTTGTTATATCTGGTCTAATCTCGGTAGACTATTCATAATCATTTCTACATTGGAAACACATCGGGGACCTTCGAGCCTAAAATTTCCCTGACGGGTCCAGACCTGCTCGGACCAAGAAAATTTGCGGAAATCGCGTTCGGTATTATTCTATTTTTCGTCACATGGCAGCTGGTGGTAGACCCCGCGGTTGCCCACCCAAGAGAAAAAAAAATACTATTTGTCATTCTTTCGGGAGTGGCAAGTGGTTTTTCGCTTATGTGGAATGCCGTGAGGCAACTCTGGTTAGCTTCCACTTCTTCAGCATAATCCATAGCAACATAACTAATTGTTTGCAAATCAGGGCCGATCCTCCTCCTCCTCCTCCCGACCCCCCTGCCGGCGCAAACGCCCAACCTCCCGTTGCCTCCAACGCGCTTTTCCCTCCCGTTGCCTCCAATGTGTTTTCCCCTCCTGGCTCCAGCGTTCGTCGCCGCACCTCCCCCGCAATGGCCCTCCCCATGATAATTCGCCTACGAATTTGGACGACACATCAATATTTTATGATGCAGAAGACGGATACCCATTCTTGGGAGAGGGAGAGGCGAGACTAGATGACCCTGAGCCCCACACTTAACTGAGGCTCATCCCTAAACATCATTTTTTTTTGCTCTCTCAAGGTTTAACAACTGATATTAACCTTATCAACCATTTTTTTTACGACTTCTGTTTTGTACTTGTTGATTTTTACCTGTCCACTAACGTCACATGAGCACGACTTTCTCTTTACATTAATACCCAAATACTGTAGAACACCAAATTATACACCTCTTCTCCTATACAAAGATCAATTTTTAGATATAATAAGTATAACTTTTATAAGGGCACATATTTTAACCTCAAATGAAGGAGGCGAGGTTTGACCTGAAGCTTGAGGCTTTGAGCGGCCGGATGACCGCCCCTAGTCGCCCATGCGATGTTTGTACTCCTAAGTGCCCCCTATGACTATATGTATATACGACCGCAATTTTTCGTTTATACTCCACACAATCATTGAACTCTGAACTAAGGTGAATTCTTCCCGAAATTTGACCTTTCCATGTGAGTCTTGTGACGCTTGTCGTCGCTTCTGTGATATTGGAGAAATGCTCGACAAGGCCAAATCTCGTCCTGAATTCTCTCACTCATGATTCAAAATTTAGTAAGTATTTAGGACACTAAACAGAAATTCGAACTCACATCCATTTTACAGGTCCACGCTATCGTGGATGCCTCTCAACAGCAACAGGTGACATTTTGCACCGTGCAGGCTGTTCGTGATATAATTGGGGCTTGTAAACGTACAAAATTGCCCATCGGTCCCGTCGTCGAATTTTATAATTTTCGGAGCAAGGGGGAAAGGGTCCCAACCTGGATTATCCTCCATTCGACACCAGCTGATGACAAGTTAACCAACTAGCACATGCCATTGGCTGCTTCAAGGCTCAAGCGTATCTGGACGAACTACCTCCAACTCCATCTGTTCTAAAAGAGTTGTATTTAGCGTGTGCAGAGAGGGGCTATAACAATTACTTTGATCGTATTCGACTGGCGAGCTCAGGATGTCTTCAAGATCGTCCCAAACTTGTTCCTGTGATGTCTAAAACGCCGAGACTTAGCTTCAGGTTGCCTATTTGTCCCTCAGAGACTCTGATGGTTGTTGACACTACGCACGGTTTCAAGCTTAATTGGTTTGTTTCAGACATGTTGCCAATGTTCCAGTCGGGTTTCCCATTTGGTACCGAATTTGTGGCTAAAGGTATTCATAAAATTTGATATGAATAATGAATAGCGTCTACAAATTCTCTTTCCAGTATGTTGTCATTATTTTTTCATCATTCACATTTCCCAAGATGCTGTTTCTATTTACAGTAAACACAGCCTATGGCCCTTTCTTTTATTACACCATGCACTAACCTTTGGTGTGTGTTTGCATATACACAGATTTGTATTTTGTCTCGCAATTTATTCACATCAAACAACTTTATTTCGGTTTTTAATAGGAATTTTCGTCGAGAATATATTTTTGATCTTTTAAAAAATTTCAGACTCTGCAAATTGAGTTGAATTCGTCACGCATTGCTATTCAATTGACAGCTGTAAATTTGTTTTCTGAATACTTTTTTTAGGTTATTCCTTAAATGATCAGTGCTTAATTTGCGTTAGCTAACTTAGCGCTCGCTGAGCATTTTGTTTTCTTAACACGACTATGCATAAGACCTGAAACGAAACTGCCATTAAGATATTTTAATAACTCGGCGAGGCCGTAAATTTAAAATTCAATCACAGTACTTACTATTATTCAACTCGACTGATAAAACTTCATTCTCCTCCTTCTCAACTTTCCACTTTCTAAATCGAATTCTGTGAAGCTAACAAACCTAGTCGCAATTCGATTGTGTCTACGTATGCAGTTTACAATACTAAGAGCTATGACTGTGCAAACTTCAAACTCAGATTTGGTTCCAGATTCACCACCAGACGCCGTATATAAAGCCCTGCTTCTTTACCACAACTCTACTTACCACAACCATAAATATCCACTCTTTTACCACAATCCTTTCATGATAGCGACAATGAGTATTATAGCTTCTTTATACCAGAACTCTACTTACCACAACACTCTTTATCACAATCCTTTAACGACAGCGACAATGAGTATCATAGTAAGCCATTAATGCATATAACTTGTCATATCTGGTCTAATCTCAGTAGACGATACACAACCACTTTTACATTGGAATACACAGGAACCATCTTTGTCGGCATGCGTCACAATTACGACGTGTGATCCAATTTTCCCCGATTTCTCCACGGGCACTTTCGAGCCTAAAATTTCCCTGGCGGGTCCAGACCTGCTCGGACCAAGAAAATTTGCGGAAATCGCGTTCGGTATTATTCTATTTTTCGTCACATGGCAGCTGGTGGTAGACCCCGCGGTTGCCCACCCAAGAGAAAAAAAAATACTATTTGTCATTCTTTCGGGAGTGGCAAGTGGCTTTTCTTTCATATGGAATGCCATGACGCAACTTTGGTTGGCTTCAGAAAATACTCTTTTGTGTCTTTCATTCATAACAAGGTGGTCTCTCCTTCATATGGTGCAATATAACGAAAATTCTGGTTTGCTTCATCTTCTTCACCATAATCAATAGCATAACTAATTGTTTGTGAATCAGGACCGACTATTCTGTAATGCCTCCTCCCGGTTCCAATCCCCCCCTTACTCCCCCAGTCCCAATGCACCCTTTCCCGGCTCCGATGCTCCTCCCCCTCCCCTTCCTAACGCCCTTCCCGGTTCTAATGCCCCTCCCCGTTGGAAGGTTCATCCATGACTCGGCCAGCGCAATTAGCAGATCTCCACGAGATACAAGCGTCGAGGACACAACGAATAAGGAGACGTCGATGGATAGAGCAAGGGTCATCTAGCGCTGTATGTACCAAGACTCTGCGACATAAACAGTGTTTGATTACGTTGTCTGTCTTCGCGGACGTATAGGTTTCTTTCTTTATTGTTACTGTCATCAACCATAGATTTGGGGTAAGGAGTCTCCGTCTCGTCTTTTCGCTTTGTTCTTATACAAGATTTCTCAATCAAGGCCTGTCATTTGAGATTGATATCATTGCATAATACGGTCTGTAGATAAAGAGGGTGGAGCAATTGAGAGTTTAATTTAAGGATGGAAGGTTGAACAGGGATAATAGGTGCTTTCACCAAAGCATTTCAATAATTTCGAACTCGACTAATTAAATTTCAAACTTTGTTTCCTCCCTCTTTCCATCTTCGCCGTTTATGTAACCAAAACCCAGATTTTGAGGAATAATTTCACTCCTGTCTGTGCAAGTGTCGCGTTAACATGAGAGCGTGACTATATGTACTTTAACACTTTCTGGTGAGTGGGTTACTCTTCACCTCTTTGTCACTTGTCTTTCTCTGTCTGATACAATCATCAAAGCCGTGGCGTTCCCTCGACGTTCTTCTGGGATATGAAAGCAGTTCGTTCACGATTCCACATATTCAATTGTTCCATATGGCTGGAACATGCTTGAAGAACGACTTTTTCCGAGCCCCCAGAACTCAACTCCCCTATCCTAGGCGAACATACTTTACAACATCCTTCCGGTCTTTTTCATTGACGCATCGCACCCTGCTCGAACGCTATGCTGAGCAAATAGACAATTTCATTTTTCATATTGCAAACCGCCCTCTGATACAAAAGGCCTTATGTAACGCTCATCCCGTAGACTTTGACAAGCTCGGATCTGAAAAAACCAACATTATGGGCATCATGGCATGCTCTTAATCTGCGTACTATTTGATCGGTTTTGCTGGGTTCTAGGTATTTGCGTACCTACCCTATTTCATCAAAAGCGGTTTCGGTTTGAGGCGTCATTGGAACCTCGCGATTACGCGGACGCTCTTCAAGTTGAATCATTGGACCGCATCTGCTCCACTATCAGCATTGAAGACAATCTTGAAACTGTCTTGGATTCACGGTTCAAAACTATTGCAGAGGGTGTCCAAGTCAGGACCCTCCATCCAGATCAAATTCTGTAAAGCTAATCTTAGTCGCAATTTGACTGTGCCTATGTAAATATTCCGTGTACAATAACAGTTATAGTCTCAGTTCTCAAGAAATCATCAGAATCATGGACCCACACCTTGCCACAATGCAAATGTCGCTTCAATACTTCTCCTCGGATGAGCTCGCTTACCTCAGCGCCACGAGCATCCAGTCAGGTTTTGTGTCAATGATTCAGCGGACATTGAAATATTTTATACGTCCGTACTTTTGTACCAAATCCACTTCAGCCTGGCATTGGTCTCTGTATATGAGCAAAACCCCCCCATGAATGGCGAGTTAGAGTAGCGGAAAGTGAGGTTGGTGATCGGACTCCGATAAACATTTCGGCTACCTCGAAAGCAAGGTGATTCTAAGGTGATTCCGGTGAAAAACATCGCGCCCCATAGACAGCGTCGGTGTCCGAGGAGATAACAGGTCTAGTTCGGACCCAGTCCCTACTTTCCCACGCGTTTAGGAAGTCCTATGGCGTTCTGGCTTGTGTCCTCTTGGGCCCAAGCCTCAAGGAGAGACCTGTTGAGACTCGGTTCAAGTCTAACCGAGTCACGGCACCGACGATGTGCTACTAAACTTGGTATCTCCTCGGACACCGCGAGGCACAGTACGAACAGATGTGCTCTCAGACGTTGGTATCTCCTCGGACATCGTACATGGGCAACACTAATGCCGCAACACGCGTATGCTCTTTGTCTCGTAGGCTTTCAAATCTGGTATGTACGCGTCAATGGGTCGGCATATTATCTGCTGCTAGTGTACGCGTCAACGGGTCGGCATGGCTAGCTAATGTGATTTCATTAGTGACCTTCGTACGTATATATAACGAGGCCCAAGCTTGCAAGTCTGGTCAAGTCAAAATGGCAACTCTCGAGAACAAAATCATCCTCATCATCGGCGGTACCTCTGGCATAGGCTTCGGCGTCGCAGAAGCTTGTCTCAAATCTCTTGCCCAGACTGTTATTGTCGCTTCTTCTAACAAAGATCGTGTCCAGAATGCTGTCAAGAGATTGACGGAGGCGAAGCTTGGATCTGGACAGATCAAAGGCCATGTCGTCGACGCGTTGAAGGAAGAGTCTTTGAAAACATTGTTGGAACAGGTTGGGCAAGTTGACCATATCGTCGTAACAAGTGGTCGGCCTGCCGGAAATATGCAATTCCCTGCTGTCGAACTTGACGCTGCCAGAAGTATGTTTTATCTTCACACATCCTTTATCAATATGATTAAAATCCGATCCAGCCGTTTTCGATGAGAGAGTATGGGCATTAGTCGTCATAGCCAAGTACGCCAAAGTCCGTCCTGGAGGATCCATGACATTCACCAATGGTCCGTGATCCTTTTATTTTTTTTTTTATTTGAGGACAATCTAAACTGTTTCCATAGGAACACTGTCTACAAAACCTTTCCCTTCATTCTCCTTCGCGGCTGGTATGCATTCAAGTCTCGAAGGTTTGACTCGAGGACTGGCTGTTGACCTTGCGCCAATCCGTGTAAACGCTATCAGCGTTGGTGTTGTAAGTTGCCTGTTCTTTTCCCCTCCCAAGTTGCATTCTAATGTCTTTTTATTAACGCTCAAAAGATCAAGACGGAGGTACGTTATGGATTGATTCAGATCGTACTTTATATCATTCTCATTGATATTGTACAGATATGGGATGCAATCCCACAACCCCACAGAGACGCATTCCTCGACGGCAGCAACATGCTTGTCGGACATGTTGGAATGCCCGATGATGTACGTTGCATGACATTGTATCTTTTTCCCGTAGCTAATCACGTTGTACATCAGCTCGCCGAGGCTTATTTGTTCCTTATGAAGTAAGTGCAGCTTTTCCTTTTAAATCAACGAAATAGTGTTCTGAATGTATTATCTTTTGGTAGATGCGGCTTTATCACCGGGCAATTGATTGTGGCTGATGGTGGACAGATTCTCAAAGCTAAAGTCTAAAGTTCTGTAGAGCTCTTATCGTTTTCTTTTGTAGTTAATAATTCTGGTATCAATTTATTTGATGATCTTACTATTTACTCTTGTGCTTGCCGCCTGAACGCAAAAAGAGTGATGCCGGAAAGAATAACAAACATCAACGAACCCAAGTTTGGAAGGTATGCATGTGTTACGATCCATTTGGATTCAAATTTATTACAGTGCTGGTGGTTATCTGGTAAACAGCTGGGGGCTGACATCGCGAGGTTCGGTACGACTCGCAAACTTCAACCATACAGATGTCAAACTCACATCTTGTTACATGTTCAACGCTCACTGTACTAGGAAACATAACCTTCATCGCCCTAACGATAGATCGAGATATATTTATGTAAGTGGAAGGGAAGCAAAGGAAAAGTAAGAATGACATACACCGAATGCTATGCTATGGTGTACATACGCTCGGACGGCGGATCCCCCGGTCTACCTTTTGATGCAATGCATTTGACGACCATGCGGACATCATTATGAACGGGGAATATTGGAAGAACAATTAATGAAGCAGAAGCAAAAGAAACTTGAGTACCATGGCCAAAAACGACCAACCAAGCTCATTAGTGCTAGTAGCAACGTTCAGTTACAGGTACGTCATAGTCAATATTTAATTGAATGCACGTATATGACTTTCGCCAGTTTTTCCATGCGTTAAATTGCTGTATTGCGGACAGACTTGGGTATTAGGGTGTGGTCGAGACTCCTTTTCAGGGTTCCACACAAGGCTCCACTTGACCGGGCGAGCTTCAAGGGATACAATCAGAATTCCTGTGCCGGTAGTTCAATTGTTGAACAGATGGTGAGTAGGGTATTTGGTTTGTTCAGCAGGGTGGAGTACAAAATTTTATTTTCGTAGTTATGTGACTTTTCACTGAAGGATCCGAAGTCTCGCTAGTAGTAAATGCGTTTGACGTAGTTTTACTTTGGCAACGGTCGGTACTGTGATGTCGCCAGTGGAATTTTTTTATTCTGCTTGTTCAATTTAATTTCTAAAGAATTCACTTATTACTTATTTCTTGACTTCCTTTCGTAACGTTTGCTTCATGCCCGAATTAATACAAGGTATTGATCAGCCGGGGATTTGAAGCCCCTCTAAGTTGTCATCTAACCTGCCGACTGCCATGGAGCATTCAAGTTCCGGAAGAAAAGAACAAAGCCAACAAAGCCTCAGGTTAGGAGTATTATTTCAATTGTACAGGTATGTACGTATGAATTGATGATGACAATAACTCCACTGAAAGGGCACTCTCTCCCGATGCTATGTATGCGCAAAAGGCATTTAAACCAACTTCGAACACCCCATCTCTTCACTTGTCCTCAAGTTCTCTAACATTCAGAGTCACTTCTGTTAGCTTTCTTCTATAAACCTCAGTTCAAATATGCGATTCACTAGCCTCGCCGCTGTTGCATCTCTCCTCTTCGTCTTTGCTACCGCTTCTCCATTGCGTGGTATGTCGGTCTAAATGAGTTTTATTCATGTACGCGTTTGCTTAACACGGAAATTTACCCACAGCCCCCAGCGCTCCTCCAGGTGATTGACTTTACAGCTTATGTGTTGGACTAATATATTTAATGACATCTCGATTGAATTGCAGGTGGCATCGGTCCCCGTAAGACTTGTCCAACGTGATTTTAGTATTTACTAATTGATATACTGTTTACTCCATCTTGAATAGATTGGGAAAAACGCGGTGAGCCTGCCTTTGTTTAAAACGTTCAAATGTATGTATTTAACCACGCTTTTTTCGAATGACAGATGTGGCAAGTGGCAAAGGGCAGGGTAAGTTGGACATGTTCAACGAGATGTGGTACTGGTCGTCATATTTTTTTATTCGCATTCCACAGAACACCCTGACGTGTTTAAGCGCGGTGAGTACATTTGTTAATTGTGAAAACCCGAATTTTCAAACGGTGTACTGACATCTCCATTGCATCCGCGCAGACGAGAAATTGGCATGTGAGAAAAACATTCCCATCCAACGTCATGCTGTCTTAACTGTTACTTTGTTTGCTTCATCTTCAAAAAGATCCCCAGTATGCCAACTTGAAACGCGGTAAGCTTAAGATTATTAAGACTCAAATGTATTTAACCGCTCACCTGTTGAATGGCAGGGTTAGCAACGGACTTGAAGCAGCCTGGTAGGCCAGACATGTTCAACGAGATGTCCGCGATATTCATAATTCCCACTTTACATAGTAATTATAGATCCCGGTCTTCAGTTCAAACGTGGTGGGTACTTTTGTTGTACGTGTATGCGCGAATTTTCAACCGGGATGTTTTGAAGGACCAGGAGTATTGGGAGAGGGTGAGTTAAATATTGTTCTGAAGACCGGAATATTTATCCCCACGCTCACACCAAACGGCAGAGGAGAACGACGTAGAGAAACGTAAGCCAGACATGTTCAGCGAGATGTAACCTTAACCGCCATAATTTTCTTTTTCACATTTCACAGTATCAGCTAGTAAGCGCGGTGAGTACATTTGTCAATTGGGTAAACCCAAATTTTTAAACGGTGTACTGACATCTCTATTTCATCGCAGACGATAAATTGCAATGTGAGAAAAACATTCCCATCCAACAGAATCTTGTACTAACTGTTATTTTGTTGATTCATCTTCAAAAGTACTCCCACCTCTCACTCATATACGGTAAGCTCAAGATTATTAAAACCCGAATGTATTTAACCACGCACCTGCTGAATGACAGAAAATCAGAGGCTCAAGGAAAGAACACGAAGGTTCACGGTGAGCGGCTCATCGATACAATTTAACTGCACGCGATTTGACTGTGATGTGAAAATAGAGGATTTCCTTCCTTCTTCATAAAGAATGAACGGTAGGCCCAAGCATCGCAGTTCACTAGAATCATCTGATCAATTTGTATTTTTTCCAGTGATTATGGGTCTCGAAGATAAAGGTAGATAGAAAAAACTTCAACGAATAATGGGAATCACAGCTGGTTTTTTTTTTTTCAGTCAAAGTCTTTCAAGTGGATTTTTGCAAGATCCCATCTCCGTAAGCGTGCGTTCAGAACTTGTTAAGAGACGGAAACTGATTTTTTGCTTATTTATTCTTGTTTTATTCTTGTTCTGTAGCCACTATTATTTTTGAATTTATATGCTAGTCTTTCATTCGATTTGATTATATATTTATTTATTACGAGTCTTTGACTCGTCGTCATTTTACATGAATGATTGGAGTGACCTGAAATCTCTTTTGTCCGACCCAATCTAATTATTGCAAGAGTCTAATGGATAACGAATGAACTGGATCTAAGACTTGTGGTATTGACAAGTTTCCAATTAAAAACTGATGTGAGTGCAAAGTTGGTGCAAAGCGTTTATGATGTTCGTGTGACGAACAACACGTGAGCGTGACCACAAATACAAATGTCCTCTTCTTCCCGACCACCACCCCAGTATATACTTCTGTCCCATTCAAATGCTTCTTCTCCGTTGACCAGTCAGTTTAACACCCCGGCCAGGTTATCCCACCCAATTATACAGTACCATTTCAAAGACGATCCCTCTTTATCTCTCGACCCCGCCGATAATCCACGTGTCTTGGTTATGGACTATGACCCAATGTCGCCGGACTCAGTATATGTGCAGAGCCTTTCATCTCAGTTAACTGTGACGTGTTTGAAAGTGACGGATGCACCTGGAGCTTCTAACGACGATAATGAGGAACGAAATAACAAGATGTATGTGATCGAAACTGTATCTCATTGCAACGATAAAGAGTAAGTCTGATTGATTGAGTTGAATGATTTGATTTGATTTGGGTGTTATAGGAACGGGACTATTCTGGATAAAGGTCCAGAGATGATATTGAATTTTCGAGAAAGGTGAAATGTTTATTGCCACGGTAGTTGTCTCCCATGACTTACAACTGTTGTTTATTAGAAACGCACTTTTACGGAAGGCTTTAGAATATCCACTTCCTTCTTCGACGACAGATGTCGATGTTAAACATGCTTGAAAACCTCTTCTACGGGTGTAATTTTGCTCGCCGTGCCCGTCATGAACTATGCGTCGGCTATATCTTGTGGACTATATCAGGTTTTACGGCGAACTGGATGGTGACGGTGTGAGTAGAATTTCCCATTGGCAAGGGTGACACCATATGATGAAGTTAGCAGTGCTATTTGGTCAGGGTCTGCCTGGTCGAAGAATTCGAGTTACAAATGATGGTGTTGGTTCATCTTCGAATTCGATATTTCTCATGCGACGAGCGTGGTATCCTAGAGTGTATTTTGTGTACCCCAGCTGAGATACCGAATTGACGCAGTTCAGTACTCCAGAAGATGCCTGAACGTGAACGCTTGCTGAATGTTTGTGTACACTGTAACACACGACACGTAAACGTGACTACGACATCCTCTTCCTGCCCAATATACACTCCAATTTCCAGCCACCAAATGTCTTTTCTCCATCAACTTAGGTTCAATCATGATCATTCAACCGTGTGGTGCTATTTAACCACCTCTGCCTCTCGCCTCCGCTCATAATGTATGACTCCTGTCGTCTTGGTCGTACACTATGCCAGCATTGTCACTTCTTTGAAAATTACCGATGCCGCCCCAGCCTAGGACTTCCAACGATGACAGGGAGCAAAATAATAAAGAATAACCAGGTATCTATAATTGTACCGATAAAGAGTAATCTTTCGCGTCGTTTTTTCCTGAGAAAATAAGGTAAATATGGAGCTATCAACAAAGGTGAATGTTGCCCCAATAACCTTCATGTTTACAGCTATTGTTATGACAGTTTGGTGGGAAGGTCTGGTATATCCGCCGTGCATGTTCTAGCCTTGCATTCTCATACCCAGTCTTGTTATGAATGACGTTATGCAGCAGAATTAGCGTTCTAATTCGTTCAAACCTTTTCAGGTCGACGAATGATTAGGTTCGAATTGCAAATTATGATGGTGCTTATTTTCGGTTTCTATCTCTCCCATGGGATCCAGCGACATCTAAGTCTCCGATGGATATCGTCAAGGGGTGAGGCTAATCATATGGGTCAGTGCTTTTCAAATGATAATTTGTTAATTCATCTATTTCGGTAACTACCTTATATATCAGAGCGTCTGGCCCAAATCTGAGATGATAGTATTGGTCTTTAAGAGCTATTATTTGTTGCACGGTCCTTCGGTCCTGGCCACGGTACCCCTGTCAATGACATGGCGTCGCCGGGCTAACTTTTGCTAGTATGTAGATGGGTTTGTAATTTTCATACTTGTCGCTGGTTGGTTGATGTCTGAATTGCCGTGCATTCACCTAGCCGAGATGGTGAATCAGACCGATTGACGCGACTTGGAGTCACTCAGTTGCATGTGCACCTTTTTGTTCGAAGCAGATTCGAATTTCGAGCACCTCGAGGAGCCATGTTCCCTGATTCATAATACCGATCAGTACGAGTCACTATGTCTATCGAGAGAAGCATCAGCTGAGTCACAAATTTGATTTATCGCAGACCTGCCGCAAGACGCGTATGCTCTTCGTTTCAGAGCCTTTCTATCCGGTGTGTACGTATCAATGGGTCGGCATGCTACCTGGTGATGATGTTGAACGTAATTTCTTCGTGTTAGGTGAGACGTTGGCGTTCGTACGTATATATAATGAGGCCAAGGTCGAATTTATTAAGTAAAAATGGCAACTCTTGAGAACAAAATCGTCCTGATCATTGGCGGTACCTCTGGTATAGGCCTCGGGGTTGCAGAAGCTTCTCTCAAGTCTCTTGCCCAAACTGTCATTGTCGCTTCTTCAAACAAAGATCGTGTTCAGAATGCGGTCAAGAGACTGACAGAGGCAAAGCTTGGACCTGGACAGATTAAAGGCCATGTTGTTGATGCAGAGAAGGAAGAATCGCTGAAAGGACTACTGAAGGAGGTCGGAGAAGTAGATCATATCGTGGTAACAAGTGGTCGGATTAGCGGAAATATGCATTTCCCTAGTGTCAATCTTGAAACTGCCAGAGGTATGTTTTATTTCCCATCTTTTATTATATAAATGTAAATCAAAATCCGATGCAGGCATGTTTGATGGTAGAATATGGGCATTAGTTGTCATAG
Organism: Phallus indusiatus; assembly: GCA_027605045.1. Taxonomy (NCBI): domain Eukaryota; kingdom Fungi; phylum Basidiomycota; class Agaricomycetes; order Phallales; family Phallaceae; genus Phallus; species Phallus indusiatus. The sequence goes on from JAQFWX010000004.1 coordinate 468,714, forward strand.
CCAAGTTCGCCAAAATCCGTCCTGGAGGGTCCTTGACATTTACCAGTGGTCCGTGATCCTTTTTTTGACTGTCTGAAGACAATCTAAATTGTTCCCTATAGGAACAGCGTCCATAAAACCTATACCTACATTTTCCATGGCAGCTGGTATTAGTTCGAATCTCGAAGGTTTGACTCGAGGACTGGCTGTTGATCTTGCGCCAATCCGTGTAAATGCTATCGGCGCTGGTGTAGTAAGTCGCCTGTTCTTTTCCAACAAGTGTGTTCACACTTCGTCTTAATCAATCTCTTATCAACGCTCAAAAGGTCAAAACTGAGGTATGTTATGGCTCGTTACTTGATTCGGATCATCCTGTCATTCTCATTTACACTGTACAGTTATGGAGTCAATTTCCATCAGCCTTGAGAGAAAAATTCTTAGACAATGGTAGTTCATACATGCTTGTCCAGCATGTTGGAATGCCCGATGAGGTATATTACATGACTATCTATTATTTATCTGCTAGTAGTTAAATCACATTTTATTTTAGGTCGCCGAAGCTTATTTGTTCTGTATGAAGTAAGTGCACTTGTTTGTTTTATCAATGAAAATGTTTGAAGACCTTTTATAGATGCAGTTATGTTACCGGGCAATATATTGTGGTTGATGGTGGACACACTCTCAAGCCTCAAGTCTGAGTTTTTGTAGAACTCTTGTTGTTCTTGTAGTTATAATCTGGTATTGATGTATTTGGTGATTATATTAACTCCTTTTGTGCCGCCGATACGCACCTCAGCTGCCAGGAATTGTCAGCTTTAAGTCTCAATCACCGGATTTTTGCGACATAATGTTTACGGGCGCTCACCCACTTGAAGCTCCGCCGAGCTCTTTTTCTCCTTAGCCTCTCCTTTGGTTTTACATTCATTCTTACCGCCATCAAAACAAGCATCTTGTTCAAAAGAATCATAAATGTATTAGTGCATAAGCCTAAGGTACGCTCTTTCTTAGCCATAGCTCCCTTAATACCATCATTTTACGGGTGTATTTACGAAACTTCCTGACCCTCTTCCCCTTTTGTTCAACCTCTGAAGTTGCAATGCTACCGACGATATTTTCGGAGATGCTGAGCTTGTGACTATCCACCCTATAGTAAACGTAACGATATGGCTTCGTTCTCTTCCAAATGTTCGCGATTCGGGACCTTGCACTCATACACTGGCATGCGCCTCGACCTGCTGGGAAAGAGCAATCGCCTCTTCGGGTGCGAGTTCGGGATCGTTAATTAATGTTTGTTCCATTTAAGCGTGCACTCCAATGTGACGCCGGAGATTTCTGGACCTGTAAGGACCGAACCCCAGCAAGACGCTCCATGGCTTTGGTCGCACAGGTCTCGAAAGAGACATTTCCAAAAATTCTCTCCTAATATGTTTGTAGAGTCCGAGGACTGACTGATTTTAAATCTTCCTCCTCTATGTGCGATTTCTTCAAAGGAGTTTGATTGGTACCGGTTGAAACAGTGGTTGATTTTCCCTTCAACGGAGGAATCATAGCTCGCGATCGGGCTGTGTACCTGGTGGTATTCTGGTTTGCGCTTGTGAACAGGTCAGTTGTAACACCCGATGGTTCGCAATGGATGGTTAGACGTTCTTCCAGACCGAGCTTGTTGCATACACAAATAATGTCATGTTTATATATATACGTGTGTGTGAATTAACTGCGTCCCGGAGGGCATAGCCCTATGCGCAGAGACTTTTACTCGAGTGTGCGAGTCGCTCATCAGGCGCCATATTTGTGTCGAACGCCGTAACTATGCATTCGCTAAGGTGTAATACCACTTGATAAAGTAAGATCATTGGCTATATCTTATCTTATCGTCTCCGCGGAAAGCCCACACATATCGCATCTAACGTGGTAGAGACGCCGCTTGCCCTTCGCAGTTGGCAGTTAAGACCTTTCTATGCACCTATAGTAAATATCTGGAATATTATAACACATTTAAGTCCGGTATGGCCTTGGGTAAGCGATCTACTGGCATCTTCGACGTTGGAAACTTGGGATGTAATTAAAATTCAGTAGATAAACCCCCTAGCCTTTTTCGTAGCGGGTGTCAATCAGTGAGACAGATCAGATTATCCATCTACTTCCATTCTCCTGGAGTCTCCTGACGATCATTTTTTAAGAAGAGATTCTCCAAGAGTTGCTTGGATCAATTCTTGTTTCATTAAGCAGCGGGAAAGACAAATACATAATTTCTACATTCACTTCTTTCTTGATTATTCAATCTATTCATTGAAAGGCCTCAGCCCTCAATCTGTCGAACTCTTTCTTCCCTCTCTCAATCTCAGCATCCAAATCGAGTTTCCCCTGCCACAGCCAATTAACAAATCCATTCGCAGTCTCGTTCATATTCACATCACTCTTCTTCGCATCCGCATACTCCTCCAACGACTGAAATGCCCGCTTGGCTTCTCGTGTTTTGTGTAGCACTTTCTCAGCCCGTTCTTTACGAATATATTCGTAGCTTCGTAGAGCGTGTGCAATGTTATGGCGGGCAACGTTTGGGTTTCCGAGGAGATTGGCGAGGATGTAGCCGTCCTGTTTTTTTTGGAGGGGGGTGTAATGAGGTTGATTGTGAATAGACGACAGTTTGGACGTACCTCGAGACCTTGGCCTCCTCCGGCACCTATGAAAGGAGGCATCGCGTGGGCCTTGTAAATGTCACGTTATTAAAAGAACAGAAATTTCAGTTTGTAAGTTCGTACCGCATCACCTAATACAGTTACACGACCATGAGACCAATGAGGCATAGGCTCAACATCGTACAAAGCCCATCTAGACGTCTTCGTGATGGTCTGACGAAACATATATCCATTAGACATAAACATGAAAGAAAAAAAAAGAGGCGCGAGAGGGCTGGCTGAATAATTGAGATTCACCTTTAGTAAAACCTGAACTTGTTCTTCAAAATCGCTATATTCCTTTAGAAGTATCTCGGGATTTTCTTCGTCAAATGTCCATTCGCCACTTTTCCATTCGTGATAGCGGTCTGGGTTGCTTGAGTACCCTACGAAGTTGATGTATTTACCGCCTGCGATTGGGTACGTTACGATATGCTGTTTATTATATCAGTTCTGAGTGTGTTATGAAGTGAGTGATGGTATTAGTGTAATACCTTGTGAGACCCGCAATACTGTTTTTTTTGGGATGTGAATTCTGCTATCCAAATTTCTATCATTAAGAAAAAAAATGACCCACTATTTTATGGGCTTTACGAGCTGGATGATCTCCCAGATTCACAGGATCGATAAGAGAACGGTACACCACCGTACCAGTAAACGTCAACCCCGTCGAATCAACGACATCAGGATCAGAGGTTTTCCATCCCATTTCCTCCAACATCTGCTTCCGAACGACGCTTTTAATTCCATCAGCTCCGATAAGAGCATGACACGCCGCGACGCTTCCGTCTCTAAAGTGGATCAGGATTTCGTCGTCACTTTGAAGAAGATCATGATTTTTATCGCTGGAGTAGCCGACACAGCGTTTGCCATAATGGATGGTCGCGCGGTTTGATTCTTTGAGGATTTCGACAAGCTTGTGGAAAAGATCGCCCCTGTGGAAGCCCATTGCACCTGGTGAAGATGTGTAAATGGAAAGAGTCACTAAGGGGAGATGGAAACCACACGAGTGAGAACCATATCGCCTGTATCTTTTCCTTCTTTCACATTCGCTCTCCTCAAATACATATGACTCCACTCTAGAAGAATTAGTTGATAAAATCCTCTAAAATTTTTTACATTACGAGTCATAGTCACACCTTGAACTCCTGGCGCAATAGCAGCCAATCGCTCCTCAATACCAAGTCTCTTACATACTTCTATACAGGTACCCCATAAAAAAAGTCCAGCACCGATTATTTCCGGTTTAGAAGAGCCTTCGTAGATGTCGATTTGGATATTTTCGTAAGGGATTAGAGAGATCGCAGTTATCAGGCCTCCTATTCCTGCGCCGCTGTTTTATTGTAAAGTGTAGAGCATCATGATGTCAGTCAAACAGGTCAGTGTATGCATATAGAGAATGATTTTTAGCAGGATCTTACATGATAGCGACATTGATTTTGTTGGAATCGTCGGACATCGATCAAAAAAAGCGAAAGCAAGAAATGGATATGTGGAACCCAGCCTTGATATTGCCCGCCGCTCAACCTTTTTTAAGAAAGCAGTTCTTTTTTTAGGCGGCCGAAGGAATGAACGTGAATGAGAGACTATGAGAGAATGAAGACTAAGATTAGAATTTGATTCGGTGATCGTCGGTCGTGCTTTCTGCATGGTCGTCTATGATCGCGTGGATTCGCTCTCACTGTCACTGTCGTCACCGCTTTACAAAGACATGTTCGGGATTGTATGACCTTTTTCCGGCGTTGGCTAGCCGTTACGCGTGTGAGAGGGTGAGAGGTCTACTCCGCGGATCCGTTCATTACGCGCGTTTTGCGTACACACCTCAACGTAATGCGACTACGTGTTCAGATGGTGATAAAAGGCAGATCCAACCTTCGTCATCACACACAGAACCTTTGATTTAATATCCTACAAACCATTAAGAGGATTGAATCGCGATCGCGAAATGGCGCTGGCAACTCTTGAAGATAAATCAGTGCTCGTTATCGGTGGCTCATCAGGAATGGGATTCGGGGTCGCCGCAGCATCACTCAAATCGTTCGCTCGATGCGTTATCATCGCTTCGTCGAATAAAGCTCGAGTGGATAATGCTGTTAAACGGCTTACAGAAGGGAATTTCGGTTCAGGGAAGGTTAAGGGGTTTGTTGTTGATGTCTGTAGTGAGGCGTCTGTAAAAGAGTTGTTTGAGAGTTTGAAAAGGGAGTTGGATGACGTGGATCATGTTGTGTTTACCGTTGGTAAACTTGATCAGAGATTTCCGTTTCCGGATGTTGATATTAAGGCTGCTAAAGGTTTGAAGTCTTCATTATGTCTCTTTTTTCCGTCTGGATGTTGTTTATATTTTATAGAGTCAATGGATATGAAATTGTGGGGCGCCGCTATCGTGGCTAAATATGCCAAAATCCGTCAGGGGGGATCAATCACATTTACAAGCGGTTCGTAACTTCTTGTTCCCTCTCTCCCCTGATATTTTCACTGATATTTTGTTTAGGGACTTTTGGTATTCGACCAGCTGCTGCGCATGCCATCGGTGCGGCGGCCAACGGAAGTCTTCACAGCCTTGCCAAAGGATTGGCTATCGATCTTGCCCCTATACGCGTCAATGTAATTTGTCCTGGTGCTGTAAGCCCTATATTTCCATCTTCTTTTCTGGTACTATTAACTCCATTATTTATTATATTAAGACTCGGACCGAGGTACGCATTGAGTGCATTTCTGCATATATCATTCCTTGTCACGGATCGCGATTTTGATTTTCAATTTCATTGTTCAGTTTTGGGACTCTCTTCCGCCGGCAGTTGTAGAAAACATAATAGCTACTCTCCCTCAAAAGTTACTCGTTAACGATGTTGGAACTCCCGAACAGGTGAATCTCATTTATTTTTTATAGGCTTCCCGAGTTTCTTCTCATTATCTTGGCCTCTCAAGCTGGCGGAAGCCTTTTTATTCTGTATGAAGTGGGTAGCCATGTTCTCATTTTTTGAAACGAATCAACGAAGGTTGGTTTTTAGATGCAATTACATTACGGGACAAATTATTGTAGTTGACGGAGGATATCTCCTCGGTTAACTATTTGAGGAAGCTCTCAGAAGACTATTTATAAAAGAACCTTTTATTATTTGCTTCTGATGGGGTTTTAGCGCAATTGAAGAACTCGAGTGACTGTTTTGAATGCCTGAGAACCCGGAAGACGAGTCACATCCACACTTCCGCTCGGAATCACAACCATAAGAAAAGGTTGATTCATCAAAATTTTGATGATCTTTCTGTGATACTGTCGACTTATGCCATCAACCAAATGAGTAAGGAAGGAGAGTGACCGCAGTTGCATGTTGAGCATTATAAAGCACCGAGATGGTTCATCGGTTGCCGGCCGCCGGTGACGCGTATACATACGTTCGTGCGTCGTGCAACAGAACGAGATGAGATGTTATACAAAGGTATCAGCCTTCTTTTATAAAAACAAATGAGGAACCAGATAGAGATCTTCTATGTTGAGAATCAAGATAAACATGACGGCTTCTTGGTACTACATACTTCTTCTTGCTAGTGCCAGTGCCAGTGCCAGCTGTCAGAAATGGGGGTTTTTCTTTCACCGTATTTCTACTCAGAAGTATAGCACAGCATTTACAGAATAAGTTGAGTTGTTCAGGTGCATGTGCGAATGTATTAAATGTATGATGTATTGTGTTGTCTCTGAAGATCTCTGTTGTGGACTGCGATTGGGTCGCAGGCTCGCAGCTCGACTCCTGGGCTTTACCAGTGGAGGTGGTCAACAAATAAGTAACGAATTTTTTTTTTGATGAGCTGGAGATAGTATGGTACCGTGCACGTGTACCTTTTATCTTTTTCGAGATGCGGGGCCGAAAGATGAAAATCAAAAGATCAGCTAAGATAGTTGTGGTAGAGTCATACGCAAGGACCAGCAATCATCTCAAAAGAACGGATCATCATGGTAAACATGGATACAATTGGTGCGACATGAGATTTAAAAGTGGGTGCGTTGGAGCCTTGTTGGAGCTTGGTACCATGTAATACACATACTTACATATTTTCATTTTGGTATCAAGCGCACCGGATCTATAATCGGATCTAGCGGCAGATTGATTTGTATGGCTCGTTTATTTTTAAAAAAACACGCGCGCCCTGTGTTTAAATTGGCAGATATCTTGACAGGTCGAGAGATAGACGGTTCTATATACGGTGTGATTCTCCCACAAATGAATCCTGCGTATTGCTCCTAATCTGCCATGAAGGGATAGATATGATATGAAGATAGGAGAATTAGGCCAACAATGCACCGGTACAGCCTGGTACAGCATGTGCGCAACTTCTTTCCGAAAACCCTTCTCAAGTTAATTGTTATGTATACAGACGATAGTGGCTCAATACGGCTGTAAGTACAAAGGGGAAGGGTGCAATGAATTTGAAAAAGAAAGCTGGGATGGGTTATACCATAGAAATGATTTTTTGATGCGCTCGTGCTTACTGTTATCTGCGAATTAGATGAAGAGAGAGTCGCTGCCCTTAGGGACAGGGAGAAATAGACACATATTGTCATTGTCCCATAATCTTTTATTATACGCGGTTGTCATCGTTTATATTATCCAGTATCTATTGTTTCTACTCGTCTGGCAACTGGCGGTGCCGTGTCGATTCCATATATTATGGTTGTGTGATTACGTAATCTGACTTACAGCAACGCCCTTTAAACCCTTTGCCCAGAGGAGAGAGGGGATTACACCCATGGACGAGAAAAAAAAACACCCTTTGCCCAACCCAGAAAATTATACAAAAATGGGATTCCAGCTCCGCCCCGTAACCAGTATTACTTCCTTGTCCACTTACTACTCACTACTACTCACTACTACCACTCTCTGTCCTCGACGCTTCCTCGTGTCCTCTTCTCTCGTCATCCTCCCCGTCTATACATTTCATATAACTCACAGTCAGTGTTCTCATCCATTCACGACGTCACCTTTCATTTCGTATCATCTAACCGCGTGTTCTTTTTTTGTTTCTTATTTTGCACCAGATGGTTGAAACCCGCGAAGACTCAGTTTACCTCGCCAAGCTTGCCGAGCAAGCTGAACGCTATGAAGGCGCGTTTACAGTATTCCCTACCATTTCAAGCAGCCCATACTGACGCGTCCGATCATACTTTTTAGAGATGGTCGAGAACATGAAGCGCGTCGCCTCGTCCGACCAAGAATTGACTGTTGAAGAACGTAACCTTTTGTCTGTTGCCTACAAAAACGTCATCGGAGCGCGTCGTGCTTCGTGGCGTATCGTCTCCTCGATTGAACAGAAAGAGGAGAGCAAGGGCAATGAACAACAGGTCACCATGATCAAGACTTACCGTGAAAAGATTGAAAGCGAATTGGCCAAAATTTGCGAAGACATCCTCTACGTTCTCGACAAGCACCTTATCCCAAGTGCTGCCTCCGGAGAATCGAAAGTCTTCTATCACAAAATGTATGTCCCTCTCCACTTTGCATTTTGATGTCATAAGGACGTAACGCAATTGTTACGCTCCAAAACCTAAAAACCCTATACATTTCCGGCGCTAAATTACCTAATTTAGGATGGGTGACTACCACCGTTACTTGGCTGAATTTGCTACCGGCGACAAACGCAAAGAAAGCGCGGACAAGTCGTTAGAATCGTACAAGGCTGCTTCAGACGTCGCCGTCACCGAATTGCCCCCAACACATCCCATTCGTCTCGGTCTTGCTCTCAACTTCTCAGTCTTCTACTACGAAATCCTTAACAGCCCAGACAGGTAACGTGACCTTAGTTGTCCCCACTTTTGAAATTATTGACGTCGTTGTTAAGGGCGTGCCACCTCGCTAAGCAAGCTTTCGATGATGCCATTGCCGAGCTCGACACCCTTTCGGAAGAAAGCTACAAGGACTCCACTCTCATCATGCAATTGCTCCGGGATAACCTTACATTGTGGACCTCAGACATGCAAGACTCCGGTACGAACATTCTTTCCCAATATTTCTTTTTTGAGACTTACCTTGTACTACAGACAAGCCTGATGCTAAGGATGATGCTGTTGAAGGTGCCGCCGATGCAGAATAAATTGGTCGTTAATTGAACATGGATCCGAATTTCTTATTTTAATCGTTTTTTTTTCCTCTCTTCCAGCATATATACATAATATCTGCGCTCACAGCGAACACAACCCTTAAATCCCATTTCTCTTCCCTTAATCTCGTCACCATCACCTCTCCTACCGTTTTCGTCGAGACGATTTCTTATACAATAGGAACGCCTCTCCTTGCTTCCTCACTTCCATCATTACACCTGTGGGTTTTAAACAATTTAAGCAGTAATTGGCGGTTGTATAGAAAAAATGATATAAACTGGTTTGAGTAAAAAAGAAAACTGTTGATAATATATTCATTAACCCGTCCTGTTCTTTCTTCTTCTCTTTTTGCATCCCCACCTCTCAACACTATCTTTTTTTTTTCCAATTTTTCTTTTTTTGTTATTCTTTCGACTGTTTCTTTCCTTTTATCTTTTCCTTTTCTCTTTCTCTTAATGTCAATTATCTCTGGTATGCAGAAATACAAAAGCAATCTTTGACGTTAAGTTTTTGCAGTGACATCAACGTATCATTTGTAAGTTTGTGGAAGGTGGGTGTCAGAAGGAATTGTCTTAACTCGGGGTGATTGAACGTTGTTGAAGTATGGCTGATACGCATAATCTTCAAGAGCTTGCTAACTGTACATGTGTAGAATACGAGCGCATGGACAATGCGAAGGATTGTGATTATTTTTATAACGGCGTCCGTCGGTTTTCCGCGGAGATATATCGATGGTCATTACAATATGCCGGGGACGTCGACCTTGCCAAGCTTGTCCTTTGTAAAGCGGTGACGAGGTTGCGGCGTTCGACATAAGACGAGGCAAGTCATAGCTGCATCCCCGAAATTTACATGACCAACACATTGTTCCTAACCTGAACTAGAGGTATTTTTAAACCAACGTATCCTAATTTAAATTGATTGGAGGAACACACACAAAAGACTCCATCTCAGGACTAGAATTTCAATTCAACTCAGCCTTCCTTCACATTATTACTTGACGATGTCTTCTGACGAATCTAAAATCAATGTTGCTATCGTGTACGTCCTTCCTTTCCTTCCTGCCATAGTCATTCTTATATGCATAATTGATGATGATCTCTCTTGATCTAATTTAGCGGCGGAGGAATAGGAGGCGTAATATTCGCTATTTGTTTAGCACCTTTTCAAAACATTCAAATCGATATCTACGAAGGTGCGCAGAAGTTCGAGACACTCGGTGCTGGATTGGGATTATGGGGAACTTGTATCGATGTAATGAAGAAGCTTGGTCTTGAGGAACGGTTAACGGCTATTGCACCTGCAGTCGAAGGTAACAAAAAAAAATGAGAAATTTATCTTTGAATTTCGTTCTCTAATTCAAAGTTATAGATCCTAGTCATATGTATTTGAGAAAGGCGAATCTACCGGAAGGAAGAGATATGGGAGATATGGTTCTCTCTCGTATGTAACACCACATCATATACATGCACATTCTCTCTCTCTCTTACACCTTGCACTCCATCCACCTTCAAAAGGTGTAATGGGTTTTCACAGAGGCATGCTTCTCGATCATCTAGTCAAGATCCTCGGGGAAACAAACAGAGCAACCATTAACTTTGGCAAACGCTGCGTTAGCTACTCCAACAACAGCAACAACGATAACGATAATGAGGAAATAACAATCACGTTTAAAGACGGAAGCACTGCGACGTGTCATGCGCTTGTTGGAGCTGATGGAATTAAAAGTGCCGTGAGGAAACGGATGTTTGAGGAGATGGGATGGAAGACGCCTGATCCCGACGTTGTCGACTCGTCTGGTTTGAGGTTTACCGGCACGGTGGCGTACCGTGCTCTTATTAACCCGGAGAACATTGGAGATCATCCGGCTCGGAAAGCCAACAAACAATATTGCGGGTCTCACAAGGTGAATGGAATGAATGAATGTGTTCCGCATTTTTGGATTTTTTTCAGTTCTGACGACTCGGACAATTTTTCAACCTGATAACAGCATATCGGAACGTTTCCAATCGCGGGTGGCAAATTTATCAATATTGTTGCGTATACGAGTAACCCGGATCGCTACCACGAATGGAAAACCGGTGAATGGACATATGACGAAGAAAGTACCGACGTCCTCTTCAAAGAATATAGCGATTTCGAAGATCAAGTACAGGTTTTACTGAAAGTGAGCATTATAAATATTATTTTTTTTCCCTCTGACATATATGTTCAATTTCTTTGGGATTCTGGTTTTTGTTTAGGCGGTCACCGGGACATCCAGATGGGCATTGTATGAAGTCGAGCCTATGCCTCATTGGTCTCACGGTCGTGTAACTTTGTTGGGCGATGCGGTAATAAATAATAAACATGTTCTTCAAAAAGTTTTCATTTTTGTGACGATCTTTATTAGGCACACGGTATGCCACCTTTCACTGGTGCTGGAGGGGGCCAAGGCTTTGAGGTACGTTATACAAGTGTTCAGGCTTTACATTCCTTTCAAACGACATTTATCACCAGGACGCCTACATTCTCGCCCAACTCCTCGGAAACCCCACCATAACCCGCAAGAATATCTCTTACGCTCTTCAAAGCTATGAATACATCCGAAAACCTCGGACCGACAAGATTTTAGAGTATACGAGAGAAGCCAAGCGCGTTTGGCAAGCGTTGGATGAGTATGCGGATGTCAGCGACGAGCAAGTCAATGAGGCTGCGAATAGGTTTGTGAATTGGCTTTGGCAAGGGAAACTTGACCTGGATGCGGAGGTTGAGAGAGGAAAGAAAGAGTTTGATCGATTAAGGGCTGAGGCCTAATGATAGGGTTATTTATTTTATAGGACATATTGACACAGGTAGTTTGAGGAGTTTGTAACATAATGAAACTGAAACTAAACTGAAACTTTACACGACGCAAAACCAGCAATGAATTCAGTGCTACAGGTATACAAAGAAGACCCGGGCTCGAGCTCTGCAGAAGTTTAAATTTGAGGCTTGAGAATTTGTCCACCATCAACCACAACGTATTGCCCGGTAATATAGCTGCATCTAAGAAAGGTGTTTCGAACGAGTTTCGTTTTATGATTAAAAGAAGTGCACTTACTTCATACAGAACAAATAAGCCTCAGCGATCTAATGTAAAATAGGATGAGCAATTAGACCGGTAGATAGATTACATATCATGTTTGAAGATACATACCTCATCAGGCATTCCAACATGTTGGACAAGCATTTCAGGACCACCGTTGTCTAAGAACCTTTCCCTCAAAGCTTGCGGGAAGTCATTCCATATCTGTACAGTGTGTAGGAGAATGATAGAGAAACATCTGATTCGCTCCAACAACATACCTCTGTTTTGATCTTTTGAGTATTAATGAAAGATTGAAAAAAACGTCAGAATGCACTTGCGGAAAAAGAACAAACAACCTGAACTTACAACACCAGGGCAAATAGCATTGACACGGATTGGAGCGAGATCAACAGCCAGTCCTCGAGTCAGGCCTTCGAGACTCGAAATAATACCAGCTGCGAAGGACATTGTAGGCCTAGGTTTTATGGACGCTATTCCTATAGAAACAATTTAGATTTTCTTCAGACAGTCTGCAAAAAAAGAATCACGGACCCCCGGTAAATGTCAAGGACCCTCCAGGACGGATTTTTGCGAATTTCGCTATGGCGACTAATGCCCATATTCTACCATCGAAAAAGCCTACATCGGATTTTGATTATGTATACAATAAAGGATGGAAATAGAATATACCTCTGGCAGACTCAATATCGACACTAGGGAAATTCATTTTTCCGCCAATTCGTCCACTTGTTACCACGAGATGATCTACCTCCCCGACCTCCTCCAGAAGTCTTTTCAGAGAGTCTTCCTTCTCCGCATCAACAACATGACCTTTGATCTGTCCAGGTCCAAGCTTTGCCTCCGTCAGTCTCTTGACCGCATTCTGAACACGGTCTTTGTTTGAAGAAGCGACAATGACAGTTTGGGCAAGAGACTTGAGAGAAGCTTCTGCAACCCCGAAGCCTATACCAGAGGTACCACCAATGATCAGGACGGTTTTGTTCTCAAGAGTTGCCATTTTTACTCAATAACTTCGACCTTGGCCTCATTATATATACGTACGAACGCCAACGTCTCACCTAACACGAAGAAATTATGTTCAACATCATCATCAGTTAGCATGCCGACCCATTGACGCGTACACACCGGATAGAAAGGCTCTGAGACGAAGAGCATACGCGTCTCGCGGCAGGTCTGCGATAAATCAAATTTGTGACTCAGCTGACGCCTCTCTCGATAGACATAGTGGCTCGTATTATGAATCAGGGGAACATAGCCTCCCGAGGTACTCGCAATGCGAATTTGCTTCGAATAAAAAGGTGCACATGCAACTGAGTGACTCCAAGCCGCGTCAATCGGTGTCTGATTCAGCATCTCGGCTAGTTTGTACATGGCAATTCAGACATCACCAACCAGCGACAAGTATAAAAATCACTAGCCCATCTCCATACTGACAAAAGTTAGCCCAGCGACGCCATGTCATTGACAGCAGTACCGGGGCCAGGACCGAAGGACCGCGCAACAAATAATAGCTCTTAGAGACCAATACTCTCAGCTCAGAATTTGGGCCAGACACTTTGATATGTAAGGTAGTTACTGATATAGATGAGATAACAAATTATCAGTTGAAAAGCTCTGGCTCATGATTAGCCTCACCCCTTGACACGCCAGGATATCCATCGGAGGTTTAGATGTCGCTGGCTCCCATGGGAGAGATAGAAACCGAAAACGAGCACCATCATAATTTGCAATTCAAAATCATTCGTCGATTTGAAAAGGTTTGACCGAATTGGATCGTTAACTTTGCCGCATAACGTCATTCATACAAGACTGGGTATGAGAATGCAAGGCTAGAACATGCACGGCGGATATATCAGACCTTCCCGCCAATATGCGGTCTGTCATAATAATAGCTGTAGACATGAAGATTATTGGGGCAAAATTCACCTTTGTTGATAGCTCCATATCATTACTGAATAATTTACCTTATTTTCTCAGGAAAAAAACGACGCAAAAAATTACTGTTTATCGCTACAATTTTACCTCGTTATTTTTTATTATTTTGCTCCCTGTAATCGTTGCAAGTTCCAGGCTGGAGCGGCATCGGTAATTTTCAAAGCAGTGACAACGCTGGCATAATGTACAACCAAGACGCAAGGGTTATATATTATGAGCGGAGCCGAGAGGCAGAGGTGGTTGAATAGCACAACGCGGTTGAATGATCATGATTGAAACTCAAGTTGATGGGGAAGAAACATTTGGTGACTGGAAATTGCAGTGTATATTGGGCATGAAGAGGACGTCGTAGTTACGTTCGCGTGTCGTGTGTTACAGTGTACACGAGCATTGGGCAAGCGTTAAGGCACCTTCTGGAGTACTGAATTGCGTCAATCCGGCATCTCGGCTCGGGTGCACAAAAAATACACTCTAGGATACCACGCTCGTCGCATGAGGAATATCGAATCCGAAAATGAACCAACACCATCATTTGCAACTCGAATTCTTCGATCTGGCAGACCTTGGCCAAATAGCACTGATAACTCCATCATATGACGTCACCCTTTCCAATGGGAAATTTTACTCACATCGTTACCATCCAGTTCGCCGTAAAACCTGATATAGTCTACAAAATATAGGCAACGCATGGTTCATGACGGGCACGGCGAGCAAAATTACGTCCGGAGAAGAGGTTTTCAAGCATGTTTAACATCGACATCTGTCGTCGAAGAAGGAAGTGGATATTCTAAAGCCTTCCGTAAAAGTCCGTTTCTACAAACAACAGCTGTAAGTCATGGATACAATTATCGTGGCAATAAACATTTCACCTTTGTCGAAAATTCAATATCATCTCTGGACTTTTATCCAGAGTAGTACCGTTCCTATAACACCCAAATCAAATCAAATCATTCAACTCAATCAATCAGACTTACTCTTTATCGTTGCAATGAGATACAGTTTCGATCACATACATCTTGTTATTTCGTTCTTCATTATCGTCGTTAGAAGCTCCAGGTGCATCCGTCACTTTCAAACACGTCACAGCCAACTGAGATGAAAGGCTCTGCACATATACCGAGTCCGGCGACATTGGGTCATAGTCCATAACCAAGACACGTGGATTATCGGCGGGGTCGAGAGATAAAGAAGGATCGTCTTTGAAATGGTACTGTATAATTGGATGGGATAACTTGGCTGGGGTGCTAAACTGACTGGCCAATGGAGAAGAAACATTTGAATGGGACAGAAGTATATACTGGGGTGGTGGTCGGGAGGAAGAGGACATTTGTGAGTCACGCCCACGTGTTGTTCGTCACACGAACACCTAAACGCTTTGGGCTCACTTGGCGCTCACATCAATTTTTTAATTGGAAACTTGTCAATACCACAAGACTCGGATCCAGTACAATAAGCTTATTCATTTGCGTAATCTGGATTGTTGCAATGATTAGATTGGGTCGAACCATAGAGATTTCAGGTCCCTCCAATCATTCATGTAAAATGACGACGAGTCAGCGACTCGTAATAAATAATCATATAATCAAATCAAATGAAAGACAAGCATATAAATTTAAGAACAATATTGACTACAGAATAACAATGAATAAAGCATAAAATCAGTTTCTGTCTCCTAACAAGTTCTGAACGCGTGCTTACGGGAATCGAAGATGGGATCTTGCAAAAATCCACTTGAAACACTGTGACTGGAAAAGAAAACGTTGTGATACCCATTATTCGTTGTAAAGTGTTCTATCTACCTTTATCTTCGAGACCTATAACCACTGGAAAACGACAAACTGAACAGATCATTTTAGTGAATTGCGATGCTTGAGCCTACCGTTCATTCTTTATGAAGAAGGAAGGAAATCCTCTATTTCACATGACAGTCAAATCGTATGCAGTTAAATTGTATCAATGAGCCGCTCACCGTGAACCTTCGTGTCCTTTCCTTCAGCCTCTGATACAGATGCGTGGTTAAATAAATTCGAGTCTTAGTTGGTAATCTTAAGCTTACCGCGTTTGTAGGCGGCATTGAAGGGATCTTTTTTAAGATAAAGCAAACAAAGGAACAGTTAATACAGCATGATTTTGGATGGGAATGTTTTTCTCACTTGCGAATTTCTCGTCTGCGGTGAAATGAAGATGTCAGTACACCGTTTAAAAATTCGGGTTTACCCAATTGACAAATGTACTCACCGCGTTTTACAACTGGAACTGTAATGTGAAAAAAAAAATATGACAGTTCAGACTACATCTCGCTGAACATGTCTGGCTTACTTTTCTCCTGGTCGTTCCCCTCAACTATTCGATATGAGCGTGACCATATACGTTCCAGTCTTCACTTGAACTCACCATCTGAGAATAATGCTAATTATCCAAAATAACCTGGTTGAGAATTCGCGCTTACGCGTACAACAACAGTACTCACCGCGCTTGAACACCTCAGGGTGTTCTGTGGAATGCGAATAAAAAATTATGACGGTTAGCACCACATCTCGTTGAACATGTCTAACTTACCCGACCCTTTGCTTGCCTCTGTCATTCAACAGAAGCGTGATTAAATACATTTGAACGTTTTAAACAAAGGTAGGCTCACCGCGTTTGTCAGGAACTATTCAAGATGAAATAAACAGTATATTAATTAGTAAATACTAAAATCACGTTGGATAAGTCTTACTAGAACTCGGGAAACCTGCAATTCAATCGAGATGTCATTAAATATATTAATCCAACACATAAGTTGTAAAGTAATCACCTGGAGAAATGGTGGATGTGGGTAAATTTCCGTGTTAAGCAAACGCGTACATGAATCAAACTGATTTAGACCGACATACCATTGCGCAATGGAGAAGCGGTAGCAAAGACGAAGAGGAGAGATGCAACAGCGGCGAGGCTAGTGAATCGCATATTTGAACTGAGGTTTATGAAAGGAAGCTAACAGAAGTGAGTCTGAATGTTAGAGAACTTGAGGACAAGTGAAGAGATGGGGTGTTTGAAGCTGGTTTAAATGCCTTTTGCGCATACATAGCATCGGGAGAGAGTGCCCTTTCAGTGGAGTTATCGCCATCATCAATTCATACGTACATACCTGTACAATTGAATAATACTCCTAGCCTGAAGCTTTGTTGGCTTTGTTCTTCTCTTCCGGAACTTGAATGCTCCATGGCAGTCGGCAGGTTAGATGACAACTTAGAGGGGGTTCAAATCCCCGGATGGATGATCAATATCCTGTATCAATTCGGGCATGAAGCGAACTTAAAACCTACGAAACAAAGTCAGAGAAAAAATGAACAACAAGAACAAAAAATGCCAGACTGCCAGTGAGATACAGACATCGAAAGTAAAACTATGTCAAACGGACTTACTACCATCAGCATTCGATAATTTCACTTCACCCTTCTGGAAAACCCCAATACTCTACTCACCAGCTGTTCAACAATTGACTGCCGGCACAGGAATTTTGATGGTTTCCTTGAAGCTCGCCCGGTCAAGTGGAGCCATGTGTGAAACCCTGAAAAGGAGTCTTGGCCACACCAGGCCACACCCAAGTATGTCCGCAAGACAGAGATTTAACGAATCACAATCTGGAAAATGTCATATACGTGCATCCATTGATTATGACGCACATGCAAGAATGTGCTACTCGCACTAAGTGGGTTGGATGTCTTGAGCACAGTATCGAAATATCTTTCGCTTCTACTTCATTAATTGGCGTTTCAATATTCCCCGTTTAATGTCCGCACGGTGAGCACCAACGGGCAACGAAAGACGTCAAAGGCGTTGCATCAAAAAGTTGATCGGGGGATCCACCATCCGAGCATACTATGTAGCATAGCATACGGTCTCCACTCAATCCGCGGTGTATGTTTCTTACGCTTCCCTTCCACTTACATACATACATCCCTATTTACCTTTTATGCAATGAATAGGTTACGTTTGGCAGTTGGCTCCGTTAGTACAGTAAGCGTCGAAAATGTAACAAGATGTGGATTTAATATCTGTATCCTTGAACTTGGAAGCTTCTATATGTCAATGACATTGCGAGTCGTATGTATTCGAACCTCGACGTCAGTACCCAGCGGTTACCGTATAACAACCGCGATGTATTACCGTAAATATCGAATGGCCGTCAAAGCTGTAGTGAATTTCAATCTAAATAGATCGTAACAATACATCCATACTTTCCCAACTTAGGTTCGCAGTGAAATTAGGAATTAACTGTTTCACAAAATTCTCCGTTAAATCGCATTACTGTTCCTCTTCTCGAAAATCAAAATGTTGGAAAGGTATGGGCCCATAGTAATATTTCTAGCTAAATGAAGATATCGGTTGATCATTTTGGGAGTAATATGCAAAGTGGCGCACCTTTCAATATAATATCGTTCGGTTCTAGACGCTGAGCACTGAGCGGACACAGGGGTTGTCCTATTGGTTCGCTGTAATGTAACCGTCCGATCGTATGAAAAGGACATAGTGTCCACCCCCGACAAAGTTGTTACCTCTGTATATCCAATCATATCTCCTCCTTCCACTTGCGTCATCTAACCCTCTACAGTCTCAATCTCCAAACAATGCGCCACACGCCACATCAACCACTACGTTCCAACACATCACTGTTGCTGAAGATTTTTCATACCTCCACCCCGACTTGCATCCGATTTAGCCTGGGTCGCCCCGACCTCCTACTCATATCCTGCGTGTTAATCCAATCGCTACACAAGCGGGTTTGTTGACGCGTATCTTGAGAGTAACATGCCACTCACCACCCATAACTGATTATGACTTGGGCATCATATGGGGTACCACGTAGAATGAACGTAAATGCACAGGAGTTGGCATGGATATGTGCCCCAGGGGTCTATGTTGGAGGACGCGTCTTTTACTTCTGTCGTGCAAGTCACTGATATGACATTCATAGCTGACCAAAATGAGCCATCTGAGCAGGAATCTAGTCCCGGGTTGCGAGCCATTGGGGTGTCACAACTGACCCGTTCGCAAGCGCAAACCCGAACGCAATGTACCACGAGGTACGCAACCCGATCGCGAGCCACGACTCCTTTTTCCTCTCCATTGAAGGGAAAATCAACCACTGCTTCAACCGGTACCAGTAAAACTCCTTCGAAGAAATCGCACATGGTGGAGGAAGATCTGAAATCAACTAGTCGCTTGGACTTTACAAACGTATCGGGAGAGAGACCTGTGCGATTAAAGCCATGGAGTATCTTGCTGGGATTCGGTCCTCACAGGGTCCAGAAATCTCCAGTGTCACATTCGAGTGCACGCTAAAATGGAACAAGCATTGGTTGACGATGCCGAACTTGCACCCGAAGAGGCGATTGCTCTTCCCCAGCAGGTCGAGGCGCATACCAGTGTATGAGTGCAAGGACCCTAATCGCGGACACTTGGAGGAGAACGAGAAGCCATATTGTCACGTTCACTATCGGGAGGATAGTCACAAGCTCAGCATCTTCGAGAATATTATTGGTAGCATTGCAGCTTGAGAGGTTGAACAACAGGGGAAGAGGGCCAGGAAGTTACATAAATATATCTGCGAATAGATGATGTTAAAGGAGTTATGGCTGAGAAAGAGCGTGCCTTATGCTTATGAGCTAATACATGATTCTTTTGAACGAGATGCTTGTTTTGATGGCGATAATAGACCAAAACAGAGGCTAAGGAGAACAAGAGCTTCAGGACGGAGCTTAAAGTGAGTGAGCGCTCGTAAAACATATTGTCGCAAACATCCGGCTGATTTATAAAGCTGAATATATTTCGGGACAGTTCCTGGCACCTGAACTGTGCGTATCGGCGGCACAAAAGGAGTAAATATAATCACCAATACATTGATACCACCATTATAACTACAAGAACAACAAGAGTTTTACAAAAACTCAGACTTGAGGCTTGAGAGTTTGTCCACCATCAACCACAATGAATTGCCCGGTAACATAGCTGCATCTACGAAAGGTCTTCAAACATTTTCGTTGATAAAACAAACAAGTTCACTTACTTCATACAGAATAAATAAGCTTCGGCGAGCTAAAATAAAATGTGATTAGCTACCAGCAGATAAATAATAGATAGTCATGTAATATACCTCATCGGGCATTCCAACATGCTGAACAAGCATGTTTGAACTACCGTTGTCTAAGAATTTTTCTCTTAAGGCTGGTGGAAATTGACTCCATATCTGTGCAATGTGAATAAGAATGATAAAGTATGATCTGAACCAAGCCATAACATACCTCCGTTTTGACCTTTTGAGTGTTGATGAGAGATTTAGTCAAGACGAAGTCTGAACACACTTGTGGGAAAAGAACAGACGACTTACTACACCAGCGCAGATAGCATTTACGCGGATTGGCGCAAGATCAACAGCCAGTCCTCGAGTCAGGCCTTCGAGACTCGCACCCATACCAGCTGCGAACGAAAACGTAGGTAAGGGTTTTATGGCCAGTGTTCCTATAGACAAAAATTAGATTGTCTTCATACGGTCTGCAAGAAACAGAATCACGGACCACTGGTAAATGTCAAGGACCCTCCAGGACGGATTTTGGCGAATTTCGCTATGACAACTAATGCCCATATTCTACCATCGAAAAAGCCTGCATCGGATTTTGATTATATATACAACAAAGGATGGAAATAGAATATACCTCTGGCAGACTCAATATCGACACTAGGGAAATTCATTTTTCCGCCAATTCGGCCACTTGTTACCACGAGATGATCTACCTCCCCGACCTCCTCCAGAAGTCCTTTCAGAGAGTCTTCCTTCTCCGCATCAACAACATGGCCTTTAATCTGTCCAGGTCCAAGCTTTGCTTCCGTCAGTCTCTTGATCGCATTCTGGACACGGTCTT
The DNA here is from genome assembly GCA_027605045.1 of Phallus indusiatus. Classification (NCBI taxonomy): domain Eukaryota; kingdom Fungi; phylum Basidiomycota; class Agaricomycetes; order Phallales; family Phallaceae; genus Phallus; species Phallus indusiatus. The sequence continues at coordinate 489,375 of JAQFWX010000004.1, forward strand.
TGTTTGAAGAAGCGACAATGACAGTTTGCGCAAGAGACTTGAGAGAAGCTTCTGCAACGCCGAAGCCTATTCCAGAGGTACCGCCAATGATGAGGATGGTTTTGTTCTCAAGAGTTGCCATTTTTACTTAACGAACTTCGACCTTAAGCTTGACCTCATTTATATACATAACGAACGTCAACATCTCACCTAACGCGAAGAGATTCACGTTCAACATCATCATCACTTAGCATGCCGACCCATTGACGCGTATACACCAGATAGATAGCCTCTGAGACGAAGAGCATACGCGTCTTGCGGCAGGTCTACAATAAATCAAATTTGTGACTCAGTTGATGCTTCTCTCGATAGACATAGTGACTTGTGCTGATTGATATTATGAATCAGGGGAACATAGCTTCCCGAGGTACTCGCAATGCGAATTTGGTTCGAATAAAAGGGTGCACACGCAACTGAGTGAATCCAAGCCACGTCAACCGGTGTCTGATTCAGTATCTCGGCTAGGTAATGCACGGCAATTCAGACATCAACCAACCAGCGACAATTATGAAAATCACAAACCCATCTACATATGTACTAACCAAAGTTAGCCCAGCGACACCATGTCGCTGACAGCGGAACCGGGGCCGGGACCGAAGGACCGTGTAACATACAGTAGCTCTAGAGACCAATACTTTCACTCACATTTAGGTGCGCCAGAAGTTTTGATATGTAAGGTACTTAGTTACTGAAATAGATGAGCCAACAAATTATCAGCTGAAAAGCTCTGACTCATATAATTAGCCTCACGCTAGAATATCCATCGGTGGCTTAGATGTCGCTGGCTCCCATGAGAGAGATAGAAACCAAAAACGATGCACCATCATGCATAATTTGCAATTTGAACCGAATTATTCATCGACCTGAAAAGGTTTGACCGAATTGGATCGCTAACTTTGCCACATAACGTCATTGGTGCCAACTTGAATGGGCGAATTCATTCATACAAGAAAGATATCGAGAATGAGAATGCAAGGCCGGAAGGGATGTGCGTAACATACACGGCAGATATACCAGCCCTTCCCGCAAAAGTGCGTTCTGTCATAACAATAGCCGTAAACATGAAGCTTGTTGGGGTAACAGTGATCTCACCTTTGTCGATAGCTCCATATCATTACTCCCTGTCATCGTTGGCAGTCTAGACTTGAAGGGTATCGGTAATTTTCAAAGAAGTGACAACGCTGGCATAATGTACAACCAAGACACAGGGGTTATGCATTATGAGTCGAGCCGAGAGACAGAGGTGGTTGCATAGCACAACACGGTTGAATGATTGAATCTAAGGTTGATAGAGAAGAACATTCGGCTGGAAATTTAAATGTATATTGGGCAGGAAGAGAACGTCGAGGCTTGTTTGTCACGTTCACGTGTTGTTTGTTACAGTGTACATGAACATCCGGCAAGCGCTCATGCACAAGTACGCACAAATTAAACCAAAGTTGGAGCGCTTGATCACCTTCTGGAGTAGAGTCAAAAACTGAATTGACCGAAAAACTCTTAAACTAAGAGCAAGCGTGTTATAGGCAATAGAATAGACAGTAGATTTTAAATAAGAAGGCTAGTATAAATTGAAACTAGCGGAGGTTAGGGATGTTATACAACTAACTAGTCAACTAGTCACTGCGTTTCGTAGCTAAACCAGAAGATGAAACATAATGTCAGTTAAAAAAGAAATTCGCTTGACACGTCTAACCTACGATTATCTACTGCATGTTCTGCAATATAGAATCGTGGTTAGAAGCAGTTTATTCTCCAGCACAATTTGAGCTCACCTTCGGGGCCAAAAAGTTCTAATTATTCAGACCACAAGTTTGGTTATGAGTCGTATACACGGACAATTATAGCTAGAGCACTCACGGCGTTTCGTAGCTAAACCAAGAAATGATTAATTCATAGCGTATTATGTTTGACAAGTCCTACTCACGATTATCCACTGCGTGATCTGGAATGGAATAGAAAAGCTCGATTAGAGACAGTTTATCCTTCAGGGCGATTCCAAGCTCACCTTCAGGGGAATAAAGTTCTAATCGTTCAATTCACTTTGGTTAACAAAGTCGTCCTATTATGAAAGGTTAATGTACTTACGACGTTTGGTAGCTAAGCCAAAGAATGAAACAGTGTCAGCTAATAAAGAAATTCGTTTGACATGTCTAACTTACGATTATCTACTGCATGTTCTGCAATATAGAAACATGATTAGAAACAGATTATCCTCCAGAACAATTTGAGCTCACGTTCGGCGCCCACAATCTCTAATTATTCAAACCACTTTGCTTAATATTCGACAATTTACACGGACGACTAGTGTACTCACGACGTTCTACAACTAAACCCAAAGAACATGTTACTAACGCGTGCCATTGTATACAAATGATGTCCTACTCACCTTCGTTTTCACCTGAAGATGTCAAATACGACAAGATCAGCACGTAAAAACTGTTATAGTATCAATTACTACCTTTGGCAACTGCGCGCAAAATTCGACTCAGAAGTCAGACTTGTATGAACGAAAATAATTCAGACCAGTGACATACCAGGAGAAGCCGTAGCAAAAGCGAAAAGCAACGAAGCAATAGCAGCGAAGCTAGTGAAGCGCATTTTTTGATTTTAAGTTGAAATTGGAGGAGAGGTGAATATTTGAAGGGTTTCAAAGGGAACTGCTGATATGAACTGTTCGAAGCTGGTTTAAATATTTTTTTGTACATCCGGAAAAGAGTGGCCTTGTCATCACAGCATTGTCGCCTACTGTTCGGTGATCTATATTAAAGCCTTTTGCTATTGAATATCTCCACAGAAAAAATTAGTTGGAGCCCGCTCCGTCAGTTGGAGCATTATGAAACCCTGAAAGGGAGACGGGCAACGCAACCACAGCTGTCTTAAGTATTATAATCCATATATCTATCACTAGAACCAATTATTCGCACTAAAATTTAGCCATCCTCCTAATTCCTTCCGCGTCCATTTCACTCATTACATAGCGTCTCAATGTGTCCGCATCATGCCAAACCCAACGGGCATCGAAAGTCTTGATGAGGCGGATCACTTGAACATCTGAATCACCCATCCCTTCGCGGTCTGATGCACCGAATTTGCAGGGTAAATATTTGTTTCCCTTCTGCTTCTCCCCGCTCCCGCGTATATTTACGTATTCTGTAAAAGCTTCTACGGGCAGGAAGTAAAAGGGTATAACTTAAGATCCAGGCTATAGTACAGACCAAATCTCAGTCTCGTATATATCTAACAGCGCCTTGTTTCACCTTAGTATAACATCCGTCTGGCAACCATCATCCAACATTCAAATAAGAAGGTTAAGTCTTCGGGAGTCAATGACCTCCAAGGCAACGGAATGGCGTTACCAGTGTCCTGTGGCGTGGGATTAGCCCGTCGCATAATTGAGTTGTTTCCGGGGATGTGTAACGGATCAAATCGATCAAAGGCGGCTCATTTAGAGATGGATATCATATCCGTGTTTGGGCGTTCGTAAGCCCGTGTCACCTGGACCTTGACTGGTAATTATTTTATTCTCCAGAGCCCGCTCAAGATCGCCCTGTCTACGATTATTCAGAAATCGACGAATAGCAAGTATAAATGGAGATTGAAAGACAAGGACAAAGGGGGTTTGGCAAAGCTTAAAAGTGAATGAGCGTCCGTAAAACATTACACACCCGAAAAACCCCGCCAACCGACACTCTTTCTAGCATCTAGCTTTATTTGAACTTTACGTATTAACGGAACAAGAGTTATTAAGATCGCAAAATAAACTAATAGTGCATTATTAACTACAAGAACAATAAGAGCGCTACAGAATTTCAGACTTGATTTTTGAGCATTTGTCCACCATCAGCCACAATCAATTGCCCGGTAATAAAGCTGCATCTACAAAAGGCATTCAAAAATTTTCGTTGGTATAAAGAGAGTGTACTTACTTCATACAGAACAAATAAGCCTCGGCGACCTAATACAATGTACAATGTGATTAACTAGCAGACAAAATACATTGTGCAACATACCTCATCGGGCATTCCAGCGTGTTGGACAAGCATGTTACTACCGTCGAGGAATTTTTCTCTATGGGGTGGTGGAATTTGATCCCATATCTGTACGGTGTACATGAGAACGATAAAGTATGGTCTGGATCATTGAGTCATAACATACCTCAGTTTTGACCTTTTGAGTGTTTAATGGAAGATTAGACGAAGACGTCAGAATGCACTTGCGGAAAAAGAACAGGCAACTTACTACACCAACGCTAATAGTATTTACGCGGATTGGCGCAAGATCAACAGCAAGTCCTCGAGTCAAACCTTCGAGACTCGAATGAATACCAGCCGCGAAGGAAAATGTCGGGAAAGGTTTCATGGACAATGTTGCTATATAAACAATTTAGATTTTCTTCAAACAATTTGCAAAAAAGAACAGGATCACGGACCATTGGTGAATGTCACGGACCCTCCAGGACGGAATTTGGCATACTTGGCTATGACGATTAAGGCCCATACTCTCTCATTGAATACAACTGGATTGGATTTGATTATATTTATATCATGACAAAGGATGTGAAGATAAAGCATACCTCTGGCAGCGTCAAGATCGACAGCAGGGAATTGCATATTTCCGGCAGGCCGACCACTTGTTACGACGATATGGTCAACTTCCCCAACCTGTTCCAACAGTGTTTTCAGAGACTCTTCCTTTAACGCGTCGACGACCTGGCCTTTGATCTGTCCAGGTCCAAGCTTCGCCTCCGTCAATTTCTTGACCGCATTCTGAACACGATCTTTGGTCGAAGAAGCGACAATAACAGTTTGGGCAAGAGATTTGAGACAAGCTTCTGCGACGCCGTAGCCTATGCCGGAGGTACCGCCAATGATGAGAATGATTTTGTTCTGAAGAGTTGCCATTTTGATTAGAACAAACCTGGAGCTTGGCCTCGTTAAATATGAGCGAATACCACTACGACACGTTGACGCGTACACTGACATCAGATTACTCACAAAGTCTCACATGCCGATTCGTTGACGCGTTCACTGACATCAGATGACTAACGTACCGACCCGTTGGCGCGTGTATACACAGACATTAGATTACAAACGTGCCGACCCGTTGACGCGTACACACATTTAGATTAGAAAGCCTACGAGACGAAGAGGGATACGCGTCTTGACGGCAGTAATGTTCAAGCCCATGGCTTAGCTCAGCACGGGTCAAGCGGTAACGGCAGCCGATTTTAGTTGAGCTGAGCCGAAACATAAAAGCCGGGATCCAAGCGACTCCTATCCCTAGTTACCTTAGGCTAGGCTCGGTCGACTCAAGCTCCGGAGTCCGTGAATTCCGCTCAAGATAGATCTGTCTAGGATTGTTCAGAAATATTTCCTTAGCTCTTCATTGATTCAAAAAAGGCTATATCACCTTATCTTACGATGTGAAAAACCGGGATGTTATGCGCGCGCTTCAGCATTCATGCCTCCCAGCCGGACGCATATACACACAAATGTTATGACCCCGAACGTTGCGGCTTGAGCTAGACCTTTTCTTTCTTAGTACGAAAACTGGTTGAATAACGATAAATAGACGTTGGCCAGCCTTCACGGAGAAAAGCTTGAAACTTGTTTTAGTCTCTGTCTTACCTCGGCGCTAGACTTAACGAGCCTAGCGAGCTGCGAGAGGAGCTGAGATGCATATGCATTGGATAATACCATTGGATAAGATAAATGTGATAATCCGCTAACACCCTCGTTGATTCGCGTATCTGGATAAAAAATATGTACACAATACAAACGGAAAAATAAAACGGACGGTGACTAGAGAGTACTATATTTCCTCATAACCTTCTCTAAAATCGTGATACCTCGTAACAGTTGTTCTCGCTATAAGAAAATGAATATGTCGCTCAAACGAAGGGACGGTGAAATAAATCAACATACCGTCCCACTGCTAAACGCGATCCTGAACTGAACTTCTGACTCAGATGACACAGCGCTCTCATCTGCAGCAAATATATAACCGGGTGAAATGAGTAATCCTTCTTCAGCCAAATCTATAAATAATCGAGTTTGCAAATTTTCTCCAGGTTTAAGGATGATAGTATCTCCAACGTGGAATTTGATCTGAAAAGAGAAGAAGAAGAAGAATGAGAGACGACGTAACAGAAATATGAAAAGCAGTACCCAGATAAACATTCCAGAAGTGGGCGGAATAAAGCTGAATAACGGTGTTTTGGAATTACCAGCTTCGAATTTCTCCGAATTAGATTTAACTCCTGCCGATTCTTTTAAATATGCAGTGACAACAGGGAGACCACCAGTGTTTTCTCCGAATGCAGCGAGCCCGACGCGGGTTGCAGGTAAGACATCAAATAAATCAAAAATGCAATCGACCATGAAATCACGCCGCGAGGTATATTCTCCTTGAACACCTTGCAGCCATCGCATAAATTTTTCAGGACCCCACTGTTTCGTCAGGAGTTGCGTGACAATAGCCTTGTCAGAGAATAGGTTTATCAGTTTTTGGATTCTCAATAATGAAAGCGATTTATTTACTTGACTAAAACCCGATGGCGATTGGGTATTTGTCTCTGCGTGTCGTTCTATTCGTTCCGCGAACAGTGGGTTACACGTTACCCAGCCAAGTCGAGAGCCAGGAGCTATAATCTGATCGCAGTTGTTTAAATCATTCCGAAAATAATCATATTCAAGAATACCTTTGAGAAACTGTCCAGCCGAATCACTCGACCCTGGTAATCAAACCTTTTACATTGGCTTGAGAAAATACTGCCAAAAAAAGGGTAACATGAACGTACTTGAGAAATGATGGAGCAAGATTTTTAAGAAAGGTGACTGTGTCATCGTTCTGAGGTAGAAGTTTGTTACGCTCGGATTTTGGAACGTATACCCCTTCTTGAAGAAAGTAATATGGGTCATCCTCAACGATGATTATGTCTGAATTACCCATAAGCTAAACCTAATTCATATATCTATTATACGTAGAGACATACCATATATCACACAAATATCATAGATGGCGCGTTTCCGTTCGGGGCCCATAGTCTTTGGAAAGCAAAAACGTCAGACGCAAGGGCACTAGGCGCGGGTGAAGTGCTTACGGCTCCAGTAGGGTTTTGTCCTATTGGCACTGTATACATGACGTGTGGGCTAATTGAGACGGGATAAGTACAATTCTCGAAAATAGGGAACCATTTACATTTTTCCTTGAGTCTCTGTATTCCAATCCCGAAGGATACGTTCCAAATCATCAACGTCCATTCCTTCACCATCGACTTTGACAGGTACAATCTTGGCGCCAATAGGTCGTGCTGTGGCTAGAGTTGAAGGGTACGTCCATTCTTCAACGAGAACGGAGTCATTGGAGTTGCAAAGTGTCATTAAACATCGGGAAATTCTGTGTGATTTAATTTTCCGGTTGATTCAGTTTGGGTATATTTCATGAAGAACGTAGACTAACCCATCTGTATTACCACAGTGAGCAAGGGTTGTCCAATCCGCATAGGGCGGAGCGAAAACCTTCATCGAAAACTCCTGGATAAAGTTCTGTAACTGAATCATACCCCCAGCTCTTGCTAGACAACGTCCAAATCAACGTGAAAAAAGAGTTTTACGTAGGAAAAGATACAACATACAATATTGCAATCCATGGGCTAGATCAATACCTTCAGGTGTTGATGCAAATCTATTGATGGTGTATCTTTCAGTTTTCGGAGAGGCGCGAAACACGCTCCATAACCATCCAAAAAAAGACGAGTTCCCGCTGTTTTTCTTAGCAAAAGTATTGGGAAGCAAAGCATCGATATGAATGTTTTCAAATGGGAACATAACAGGATCCGGCATGCCTGTGAAAGTGTCAAATCTCGAGGTAGAGATACGGAAGTGAAGATAGGCGATAACATACCACCTGCCAGCTCGACAGCCCCTGGTCTGCCCATATACTTCATTAGATCTTTGAGAGGAGATGCATGCCTGGCTTTCGCTATGTCCGATAAGTGATGAGACAGGTCTATCGCATTCGGAAGGGGACTGGGGACTTTTTCTTTGTACATGGGGTGTCTCAGGTGTGTAGAGGAAAAAAACGCCGGTTTAATGGCAAAACACTTTTTATTTATGGCACTGGCGGATTCCCAAAGATTTACTTCCGCGTGGTTCCTAGTCTTTATTAAGCTGCTGTAATTTGTGTGCATGGCTCGGCATGCCCGTACGGATCGTGGGGTATCGTGCGCGTATCGCTAGATAAGAGATTGAGAGTCGTCGCGTTTGTAATACGACGGGTATGGATTAGCTCGAGTTGCTAGTGCTGCGTCGCCGCGCCTGCGTCACTAGTCATCGCATATTTGATTCTCAAATGCTTATGGTATGAACCTTCATTCTGTACAAAGAGTAATGATATCAATGCTGATTTCACATTGAACATGACCGACATTACCGTAAGTTTCTCCATATTTAACCAAGAGCTTTTACTGGAAGAATTACCGCACAATGCCGACTGGCACAACGACCCGAGATGAATGGGTTGGTTTTGGTTTATTGGTATTTCAGCTTGGCTATCCAACCTTTCACATCGGATATCATACAGTAGCTTTCTATATTCGAATTTCACAACTATTTCATTGAAAAGAACCGCTGGTAACATACTTAAATTCAATTATACACTGTCGTACCACCCTGTAAGACTGCTGAGAAAGGTATTAATAAGACAACTCGTAAACCGAGGAGATAGCTACCGACCCGAGGGCGCCCGTTGCTCCGAAGGGGAAATCGTATATTATTAATCCGACCAAACAGCGACCCCATAGCATTATTGGCTCGATTGATAGATTAATCACATCGACGGAACTTTACGATGAGCTTTTGTGATGACTCGACGATAGCGACCAAAGAGATACGCGTGGAGGTGAGAACCAAGCCAGCATGCTGACTAATGCCAACGGGCTGTGAAATATTTTTTTAGGGCCGCTGCCGCTCCTTTATATCTTTTTTTTCGCAAGCCCACGCTTGAGTTCCTAATATTTTTTCCTATCTGCTCAAACTCCATTGGTTGGTCTTCATTTGTCATTATGCTGCAAGTTTGAAATTTGAAATTTGAACTCTGGAGCCGAACCAGATAGTTGTTCAACGCGGTCGTGCGAGCGTAAGCCAACCCCGAAACCACATCCTATTATACACCAGCTGAATATATCAATAGGTCCATAAATCAAGAGAGATTTTCGCTCCAGCTTCAGGCATCGGATTAATAGGAATCACGACAAAATATGGACGAAGACCTTGCATTTCGCGTTCAGACATCTTGGAATCGTACGCACGCGACCCACTGTCTCCCACTGTCTCCCACTGTCTATGAATTTCACCCTTGTTTCATAATCAGCTCAATATGTGATGCGTTTGGATTAACCACAGTGACCGGCTGACTACTTATTGACTTGCGCAAGCGCCGGCCCGCCCTTATTTGATTTTCAACACCTGATTACAGTTCTATAGAAGACATGCGGAATCATGTATTCTATTGATTCACATGGGTAGGCTCAGTGCAACTTTCGTGTGTATGACATCTGACGAACTGCTGTCAGTGGTTTTGACCACACCTCGTACCCCATTCCTTGAACAATTACGCGTATGTACATCATGTTCAATATGTTCACGGCCTTTGAGGTTTTCACGCGAACTGGACGCATACGCGATTTCTTCTTCCGAGTTCTTACAACAATTGAAAAGGTGGCATTCTCCCGCGACAACCCAAAACGCTGAGCGCCGAATAAGGTTTGTGCCGAAGCTGGCACCTTTTTTTTCGGCCGCAGTTCGAACTTCGACACATCGACACTGGCTTTGCGTTTTTTTTTCTTTTTCAGACGACAAATGGCATCCACACGGTTTCATAATGTTTTCACTGCGATCCGAAGTAATCATATGAGTTACTTGAAATAAGATTCTGTCTCGGCCTTTACCTTTCTTTGGTACTTTGCTCATTTTTCTAAAACATATCGTATATAGGTGACATTTATATTAGAAATAAATGGTACTTCTTTCCGGTTACTGAACTGACTCAAGGAATTATGTTTCATCTTTAGAGGCGCTACTGGACTGTCCGTATTACACTTTAAAGGCTGAATGCGCTTTTGGGGTGCCTGGACTATCATGCTATCATATTCAGTTCACGCGTTCTGGTTCATTATGATGTTGTCGAGCGACCATGATAACCTCACGACTTTCGTAAGGCAACAGGTAAAGGAATTCATCTTAATTACAATCAGACGTGACCAACTTCAAGTACGCGAGATGTGGCGCGGGGATGAGAGAGAAGCCCTATCGACAGAACAATCGCAATCGATCCTGGCTATGCAGTCACTCGTTTCGGGGCATTGTTGTTCTTTTGTCGGAAATATCAAACATTGAAATTGCTGCGAATAAAACGGAGTAAGATGAACCTCGTGTAATTCCTGTATATGACAATGTCCTCTTTTTGTCAGAATGTAAATAGAAATTTTCAGGCACAGCGGGGCAAACAATCTAGATAATGAAAGGGAAGACGTAGGTATGGTGAACAATAAATAATTGAACCCTAAGTCTATCTTTTGAACGTTTTACTTTCGTGATTCTGAATGGAAACTGCTACCTAGGTTTTATTTTAGTTCGGAAAATTGCCAATTCAGTTAGAGATGGTGATAATTCCAGTGGAATGGTTTAAATTGAGATATTACAAGAGAAACGCGTGGCAGGTGAAGAATTGGGAGCATCTCTGCGTTGTCTCTCAGGCTGCTACTATAGCCCGGGCCTGGATATCGCCGACCCATCTATCAAAACAATTGAGTTTTTTTAATCCTTCTGCTTTTGGCTTATAATCCTGTATCGTTACTTGACAAGCTACGCCATCGATTATTCACAAAACCGCGAGCGGTCCCTGGTTGCGGATGCAATCATGTCAATGGCATTTGGAGTAGACGACATATACGCAGTCATACCTCGATATGTTTTCTTTTGAGAAATGTAGAAAAGACATTGGGATCTCCTTGCAAAACATTGACGCTAACTTCAAGCTGAGAGCAAACGTACGTGTAACAGTAATACGCCAGTGCTACACCAATTTTTAAATGTTGAGGTCGATGCATGTAATATTAAATCTGGGTAATTATATTTACCCTATTTTTAAATTAAACACGCGTAATCTACCGTCCCTAGATCAACCTTTTACCTTCCGATCTTGATTAGGTGGCAGGAACAAGTTTCTTATAACGAAACAATAAAAACGCGTGTTTTATTGTAGAAATCAATATAACGCTATTATACACGAAGTTTGCATGAGGTATTCATGCTGTTTTTCCTGCAGGGAGATTGAAAACAACAAAAAGAACAAAGCCTGATATTCTCCGCTTGTGAACTTGTCGCGTTCGGCACGGCTGCCGGTCGGACACCGTCGGAGTGGGGACTCGGTCCTCGTCGACATCCACGCGCCACACTCTACGCGTATTTAAGAGAGATCGTCTTACTGTCAATCCGACACTTCAACATTCTATCTTCTTCCGCAACTCAGAGTCTTATTCATGCCCCCACAAACACCCCCTAGCTCTAAGGGTGAAACTCTTAGTAGTACGCAAGATACGACCCCATCTTCGCGCCTCATTGTTTCAAATGATAAAGCAAAAGCGCGAGTACGAACTGCAGATCCTAACAATAATCGATGTCTTGTCGAAAATTGTGTCGAGGAACGCGCAGTCGAGTTTGCTCATGTCTGTCCAAAGTCGTTTGCAAATAATGTAAAAGATGTAGGGATATTCATCTGATTTCACTCGCTTCTGATTCTTAATGAAACCACCAGATGGATAATATTGAATGGCACTGGAAAATGGCGTATAAAACTTTAAATCTTGACACTCGCTGGAATATCATGCGACGTAAACATGCCAATTTCTCTGATTTGTATCACAGCTGATAGGTCCTGTTAATAGTCGGTTCATCGGTTCATCGGTTATTTGACAAGTTCTCATGGATTTTAATACCGGAGGAGAGGATTGTTGATCAGTACTATGAAGCCCTAACCTTTAGAAACAGGAAATATGTTACCACTCGTGCAAAATTTCCGGAAATCGAGGCATGTTTTCATTAAATGTTCCGAATTTTCTCCAAGTTTGAATTCTACTAGAATAGAGACGACTTTGAGTATACCCTTATACCTCTTAACGACGAGGTTATGTCCAAGATCGCATTATTTCGTCAAAATGTCCCTTTCAATCATGACACCTTGAATGATCCTTCGAATCTCACAGCTAATGACTTTGTGGTCCACACATATCCCTTCCACACTATTCCCATTTTTAAAAGCCATATTCATCCTAAATTCGTCATTCTCGAGATTGGTCTCGCTATAGCAAAATCAGATCCCGACATCCTTTTCACTGAATACCCTATACTACGAAAAATTAGCCGTATATACAGGGCGTGGACAACCGATCGCCCTAATAACTGGACAGAGGATAAAACTTATAACGTTTCAAAGCCTGATGATGGCCGGGGGAGTGACGCGGGTAGCGAATATACGGAGCAAAGTCGAACTAAGCCTCAAAAGCGACCTCGACAAAATGAACCCGAAACTCCAACCCCAGGCCCGGTCACCCGATCTCAACGTGCCTCAGGTTCCGGAAACCAAGGCAGACAGCGAGCTCTCAAGCGAGAGCCATCTCTTTGTTTGTCTAAGAAATCTTTGGAGATACACGACAATGTGATAGGAACGGGAGACAAGTGGACTCATGTCGCGGTTGAAGAATGGTCCGGAAAGTGTCGGCCACTCCCGGAGACAGAACATACCCCTTGGACCCAGTTCCCAGCAGGAGTTTGTGTATAGATGGTTGTTAGAAACTCGATACGAAATGCTTGATTAGAAACTTTCTATGCTTTGATCTCTGTTGTTTGTTTGGACTACTGTGTGTGCTACAACCGATAGCTAGCCTGAGTAATTCGCAGTGCGTGTAGATTCACGTAGTAGTCCTACCATAATGCTGTTTTTTCTGCCATTTAAAATTCTTTTTATGATTTGCCATACGACGCGTTGTAACACGTGGAATATCAATACTGAGCTGCTCTTATTACGTATCCCTCGGCTGTCGGAGTAAAATCAATCATCAATGACAGGGGCTTCGTCCTCTTCCTTGTGCCACGCCACACAGCGGGCTTCACACCTACCGTCCTTTTTTTATTCAACAGCGCTTATACGACCTATATGTCTTCTGATTGTCGTAGTTTCAAAGCCAAAGCATCCACTTCACCCGAATTGTCTAGCAAGATGAAAAATGGGCGCGTGATATACATAAACCCAATGTAAAGAAACTCAACAGTTTCAATTGCTGACGCGTCCCAACAGCCTACTAGCTCTAAGGGTAATGTGCAAGATACGACCCTATTCTCGCGTCTAGCCTTGGTTGGTTTGTTGGGCGATGGGGCCAAAAAGCGAGTCCGCAACGTGACTCAAACAAACAACGCGCAGTTGATTCCACTCATCATGATGTCTGTTCAAAGTCGTATGCAAATGATGAAAATAAGGTAGGAATATTCATTCTATATCATTCGTTTTTCATTCTCATTGAAACTACCAGATGGATATATAATGTGGAAAATGGCGTATAACACCCTTAAGAATTTGGACACTCGCTGGAATATTATGCCACGTAAACATACCAACTTCTTTGGTTTCTATAATAGCTGATGTCATTTCTCAGGCGGATCGGAAAAGCCTTCTTTCTGTACAGGTGACTGTTTATCGGCACATGCCACTCCATGTTGGCCTTCTCTATATAACGTGATGTAGATGTACTTCGACACCGAGTCGCTTCTACATCTCTTCGTTATCAAGCTTTGAAGGCACAACGCACAAAAATGAGCTCTTTCGGTATTTTGCTCGCCCTCATCTCAACTTTGCGCTTTTCAAAAGCCATCCAACTTCCTCCTCAGACGGTGGTAAGAAAATCACAGACACTGTTATTATTATCATCGGTTTTCCTGACACCGTGTGCAGTTACTTGATGTACCCGCTCTGTCAGTCTTAGGAAACAATGCTCCCTTCCGAAACATTTCAACACCATTCAATCCAACAAACACTACTCCACCATTCTTTCAAGTCTGGGATACACGTTTTTTGGATATACTCGGCCCGAATCCTCGAGTTCAGATAATAGCCGAAACTACAGACGGTTTCGAATTTGCTCATGAGGTAACAATATTTTCGCATTCCATTCAGACATTCTGATTTAATGTTCTCTCCTTGAGGCACCGATATGGGATCCTATCGAAGATCAAGTATTTTTTGCAAGCGCGAATGCTGAGGTGAGTCTTTTTTTCTAATACTGTGAACGACAGTTTGTTGAAAACTGCTAGCCACCTCTGGGAGACGTCGATCAAAACCATAACGAGCCTATTTTTGTTATTGACCTGAAAGACGTAAAAGACGTTCCTGGTCCTCAAAACATAACTTGGAAACAGGTAAAATACATTTCAGCCAAATTTAATCATGTCTTTTATATCTCTGATGTATGTATGTAGGTCCCAATAAATCCACCAGTTCAGGCTGTAAATGGCGGCACGCCGTTTGGGGATAAACTGCTGTTTGTCGGAAATGGGAGAGAAAACCTTCCCCCTACAGTTACACTTGTTAACCCGAGACCTCCGTTCAACTCTACTACTCTTTTGGACAATTTCCACGGCCGGCAGTTCAATTCGCTGGACGATGTTCGCGTTCATCCCAAAAGTGGAGCTATTTTCTTCACAGACACGGTGTACGTACAGTGATCCCCTTGTATTTGAAGTGATGATTGATTGGTTTGATTTTAGTTACGGGTTTTTAGCAGGGTTTAGGCCTCCGCCTGAAGTAAGTCAAATACCTATACAAAACACTCAATTATAATATAAGACTAAACTACAACTGTCTTATTGTTCAGCTCCCGAATCAGGTCTATCGGCTTGATCCTGTGACTCGCGAAGTACACGTTGTAGCAGACGGGTTTGTCGCAACGAATGGTATCACATTCTCGCCTGATGGAAATACAGTTTATGTGTAAGCGTTTCAATGCTAGTCATGGTATGTAAATCTGAACAAATGCATCTTCGCTCAGATCCGACACTGGCTCTTGCTGTTTCAATATCCCGGGCGGGTTTAATTCTACTCAGCCTTCGACTATGTATGTGTGATCCTTTCAGGGCATAGGAGTGATTGGTGCTAAATGTTTGTAGTTATGCTTATGATGTTGACCCTCAAACACAACGTTTTCTGAACCGACGAACGTTCCTTTGGGCCGATACAGGAATTCCAGATGGATTTCAAGCCGATTCAAATGGTAATATATATGCATCTACCGCAGACGGAGTACAGGCAAGCATATTCCATTCGTCACACTTGTGATAGACAAACCTTTTTTCTCTCTCCTAAGGTGTATGATCCGAACGGAATCCTTCTGGGCAAAATTTTCGTAGGAAGCAACTCAGCCAATAACGTGTTCGCAGGCGATGGACGAATGGTGATTATGGCTGAAACAAAAATCGTTCTCGTACACTTCGCAGCCAACGGATCTTTAGTCGAGTTAACTTGAATTTGGGATTTTGTATTGTGTTACAACGGTTGTGCAGTACATAAAAAACTTTTTTTCTAAGGTACATCATTGCATTGCATAACATTTCATTCCCCTTCCCCCTGTTCAGATCATAGAATAGGAAATGAAAGAAAGAAGAGGGTGAATAAACAACAATCGGCTCATCGTGAAGATATATAATTCTTTTCTTCAACTCACAGGCAACTGAATAGGTCCTCGACTAGTTCCTCGTTCGTCAACAAAACAATCAGGTAACGCTGCCGCGTATTCATCATCTCTTGCAGGCCTATATGCAAGGAGGAGCCAAAGTCCAAAGCCTACGGTCGACAAAAGATCGAGTATGGTAAAGATGATCACCTCCCAGTTTACGGATATCAAGCCGGTTTGTTGCGAAACGATGAATGTGATGGGGTACAAGACCCAGAGGATGGCTATGTAAACCGCGAGAGGGGCGTATAGTTTGTAAAGACTGGCGTGCCTGTTCCGTCCGGCTGAAAACGTTGATGTGTTATTTTTAAGAAACGAAAATTTTATCGATTTACGGACCTTTGAAGCCTGTGTAAAGGATTTCTTTGAAGATGTAGAGCAAGAATATGGCAGCGAAGATGAACCATCCCCATTTTGCACTTTAAGAATTTTAAGTTAAAGTAAACTGTCAAGATGGGATAACGTACGCAGATTTATAATGGCGATGGAAAGCGGAGAATGCCATTGTAAATATGAGCGCTACGTTTGCAGCGAAGAGAGCTATAATCTCGAGCCAGGGAAGTCCGGCAAGAAGGGATAAGCAAAGGAATATCAGAGGGGTCGTGACTGTCCAATACACATATCTATATGGGGTGAGTCTTAAACTCGTCGTTTAATCAGTTGACAGTTGAAACACATACCGAACCCAAGAGATTTGTCGGATAATTTCAACGCGTTTTCCATCCCTCGTAAAGGTTCCCAAGTCCACGTATTTGTAGCCGCTGTTGGTTGCCATAGCATAATAGGATAGCTAATGTGAAGAATATGAGAACAGTCGATTTGAAAACAGTATATTACTTACGGAAGCGAAGACTGTAACGAAAATCAGCAATAAGTGGAAAACCCTGTGTCTTCTTTCGTGACGGCGGGCCAATATACCCATGAAGAGGGTGGCTAGGACATAAATGACAAACGCAATCCATAGAACGTCAATACCGGTCTTTCCAATCTGCTGTATAACAATTGGAACCGGGAAAGGGACGTGTGGCGGAGGAGAGCCTGGGGGCACTAGGGAAGGGACTGAGATCATGATGGGCTGAAGAGAGATGGGTGGACTTCTGGAGCTCGAGGCATAACGATCCGGGAGCACTTTATAGACAAGCCCAAGACGTACATATGATGAGCGGATATACTATTTTCACAGGTGATGAAAATAGTTGGCGCCGTCATTCAGTTAAAGATGTCAAACCTCTGACTTCGATGTCGTAGGACAAACGTTCCACAATATAAACTCTTGCTTCATAGAAGTGGGGATAAATTATACCAGGTCCCGTAATTTAACCGCTATGAAATACCTTCATGAAACTAGAGATACTTCAGTGAATGTTTTAAGGCGCGAAATGCTTCTCTGTCGCATGTTGACGTCATGAAAGAGTACTGGCTCCGAGCCTCCGAAGTTGGCGCCGTCGCGCCTGGCCAAGTGCCATAGTCACATGCACTCCGGTTAGAACTGACACCGTGCCTTGTGGGTTTGGTTTATTTCAAAAAGAAAAGCCTTGAGGTATGCAGAGCAAGCTGCGATCTGCCTTGGAGAGTCACAGTACAGTTACCCTTGTGTGCTTTAATTCAAAGTTTAGTATGGTTTTTGCACCGCTTTGAATAATGTGGGACGTGAATATTTGAATCCTAACCGGCGTAACGAATTAGCGATGGTAGATCAGGTCTTGCCAGACAGCACCGCACTTTGCTGCATCGGATGAAAATCCGATGAAGTGTTAGGCTTAATTTTTTTTTAAAATGCACTTCTTTAGCTGCGGAACCTGGAGTCAAGTCCGGTAAGCACATCTGACTCTAGTAGAAAGAAATCAACAAGGAAAGCGCAGCAAAGAAAAACAGAAAGAAGCCAAAAAACAACCCGAACTAGTGCCCGGCCAGTGAAACAGCAGTGTCTGTGGGCGTCTGTAGGTTTGTGTATATTGCTGACGTAATCGAACCAATTTGCTGCGCACTAGCAGTTTAAAGGGTTTAATCGAGACAAGCGTCGAATCTCCCACCCACCGTACATTTCCCTTCCAGTCCGTCATGTCCTCCAACGGCGTCGACCACAAAGCTCGTATTCCTTCGCCTTCTTCCAGTCACGGAAACGTGGTGGACCATGATGCACCCCCAGGTATGTACAGCACCACCCCACTTCCGTTACTAAGCCGCGTGCCCGGCGGCTCTTTCCTTGTGTCGTGCTGTTTTTCCTCCAACATTTATCCTTTCTTTTTTCTCTTTTTACAATAGTTACAGGTCCATCTGAAGCTGCACCGGGAATTCATAAGAGGATGGACGGGAAGATAATACAAATTCAACCTTTGAAACAAAATGAAATGCAGGTATGAATTCATTGGCCATGTGTCCATGTCCTCTTTGTCGTGTGAGATGAACTGAGTTGTTGGTGTGAAAAATTTTATTAGCCATCGTATGCTCAGGATCGGGGAACTCCACCTTCTGACCATGGATGGTACGGTTCTATGATCCATTCCATTGGTAACTGTGTTGGTTTCCTCGGTGCTGTTCCTTGTTGTCCGTGCCCAAACCCCTATCGGAATGTTCAACAAGGTAAAGTCTTAGACGAATCACTACAAGTCATTTTATTTATAAATGATAGGATCTGTCGGTATGATTTCACGTTTCGGCGAGTTCTACAAGGCTGTCGATCCCGGTTTGGCCAACGTCAACGTCTGCACTGAATCTCTGAAAGTCGTTGACGTCAAGATTCAAATATCCCAGATTGGTCGTCAAACCGTTATCACTCGCGATAATGTCAATGTAGAAATAGACTCTGTTATCTACTTCCAGATTGTAAACCCATACCGTGCTGCATTGTATGTCAACATTTCATCTCGCCTCGACATTTTTCGGCGCTTTTGATACTCAACTGTATAATCTTTCTAGTGGCATTTCGGATCTTCGAGTTGCCCTTGTCGAACGTGCACAGACAACCTTGCGTCATGTTGTTGGTGCACGGGCTGTGCAATCAGTCGTCACGGAACGTGAGGCTATCGCTTTCGAAATCGCGGAAATTGTTGGAGATGTCGCTGATGTTCGTCTCCCTCTCTTTCGTTTTTGCCAGATCCATTAATAACTAATTCACATGCATATTACATTTAGAAATGGGGTGTTGCCATTGAGGGCATTCTGTAAGCCTTCTCAACACTATAAATAACAAAAGAAGAGCGTGTGGGTTTAACTTTGAACTGCCTATAGGATCAAAGATATCATCTTTTCACCCGAAGTCGCAGCTTCGCTCTCATCGGCAGCCCAACAGAAACGAATTGGTGAATCTAAAGTCATCGCCGCCCGCGCCGAAGTCGACGCTGCCAGACTTATGCGTCAAGCAGCCGACATCCTCGCCAGCCCGGCCGCCATGCAAATCCGTCAACTCGAGGCTTTACAGGCTATGGCTAAGACTTCTAGCAGCAAAGTTATCTTCGTCCCTATGCAACTGCAAGGCGATGTTATGGGACAAGTAGGTCAAGGCAGTTCAGGCGCTCAAGTCTCCGAGGGCGAAGGTCTCACCTCTCCGGGACGTGCCGGTCTTCTCAGCAGTATGACAGATATTTGAAAAGTTGAAACCGCGTTGTTTGCCTATTCGTTGCGCGCTCGCTCGCTCGCTCGACGTTATAATTTAACCCCGCACTCCATCTGATTCATTTATCTTTCCCATCTGAAACTAGTTCCTCATATCATGATCATCCCTGTGTAACGGATGTCTGTTCCCAGACCCAAAGTCAAAGCTTTGGTCCAGACGTTCTTTATGTTTCTTAACGCTTTGATTTATGTCCTTTTTTGTGTAATTTTACGATTTCGTAAATTCTTATTGTCTTGCTTGCTATGCAGAGATATAATACCATTCCTATATTCATCAAACCCGATCTCGCAAATGAGACTCGCCGATTGTCCTACGTCATGACGTGCAAGACAATCCTTCCCTTCAATTCGGAACAAACCGCGAACCTATAAATGGAACAGTGTCAAGTCACGCGACTGTCACGCCTTACGCCTTACGCGTGTTGTCGTCGTTCCAATCGCAACTAATCGCAGTTCAATCGCAGACACATATTTCCCTGAGTCATGCCCCGCGAAGCGAAGGGAGAGGATTCGAAAGTTTACCTCATATCACCTGTTCCATGAAATGCTATCTAATCGGATGTTTATGTAAATTCATTTTTAGCTCTTTGCCGTCCTTGTGGGCTTGTACACGTTTGACATTGAATGTAGAAACTCGACTCTTGGCTTCAATAGCCGTTGGATCCTTATAGGTTCTTCACTCGGTTTATCGTAATAATAATATGCAAGACCTTAATCTCCGAATCGAAAAATGTGGTATAGAAGTGCTTCTGCCTGCACGCTCGCTAGATAAAGCTCTTCTTTTCACCCTTCAAGATGTACATATATCTGCGCCCAAGCCCCCCTTTTTGAAACTTGAACTTCACCGTTCCATTTCTTAACAAATGACGCAAGACGAAACGACACGAAACTCCACGTCTATTCCGAAAAATGCTCTGGAACTTGATTTTGGAGTGTCAGAGAAGCAAACACTTTCTGAGCCGTGTTCCCCGAATGGCGACTCGGAGCCGGAATCAGCTCCAACTGAGGATGGTGGTTTAACGGCCTGGCTTATCGTTCTTGCATGCTTTTTGTTGTCCTTCAATTGTTTAGGAATCAGTTATTCGTTTGGTACGCTCAGTCCGTTTCGTGGACACAAAGATGCTTATCTGATTCATGTTCGTTTCTCTTGTAGGCGTATATCAAGCACATTATTTCTTATACGAATTTCCGAGCTATTCAGCTGAGGTATATAATCCTCCAGCGAAAGATTTCAGGCAAATACTGATGTCCACTTCAATTCCGTTTAAAAGGTTATATCTCTCATAGGAGCAACATGCCTTACCGCTACTCTAGGCATGTCAGTATTTGTCGGTCACTGGATCGAAGTTTACGGAGTCAAAATCGTCGCACTTCTTGGAAGTATAATTTTCAGCGGATCACTTGTCGCTGCTGGATTTTGTCGTAGCGTTCCGTCTTTAATCGTAACTCAAGGAATTTTGAATGGAATGGGTGCTGGGATTTTGTATATCCCTTCTGTGACTGGTAAGTACTAGTGTCGTTCTGGTTTGTTCAACGACAATTGAGTCATATTTTGACTTTGAACAGCTATGATCCCTTGGTTTGTCAAGAAACGCTCGCTAGCCTTGGGTTTTTCTGGTGCTGGTGCCGGAACTGGAGGCATATTCTATTCCTTCATCACGCGGACCATCATTCTAAAGCTGTCATATCAATGGGCTTTATGGATAACAGCTTGCACATCAGCCATTCTAAACTGTGTTGCTGTCATTTTAATACAAAATAGAAAGCCTATTCAGACTTCTACCAATGGACGAGGCTCATTCCGGGATATGTTCAAAGTGTTGAAAGATCCAAAATTTCTGGCGATATATATCGGAAGTGGGCTGTGCGTTCTTGGGTAGGTGCCGTCGTACAGAATTACCGATAACGTCCGAGCCTACATATCTGCAGATATTTCGTTCCTTTCTTTTATGTCCCGACCTATGCTCAAACCCAACTTCATACAACACCGCTGGTAGGGTCGATATTGGTTGCCGTCATGGATTTGGGTGTATCTATGGGAAGAATCCTCATCGGCCGCATGGCTGATTCCGCAATCGGAACAATGAACTCCATTATCATCTCCATGGCCATTTCGGGGTTATGTCAATTGGTGCTTTGGCTTCCCGCTTCAAAGTCATTAGCTCTTCTATACGTATTTTCATTCGTGTACGGATTTTTCGGAGGAAGCATTGGGTGAGTGTCCTGAAATCACATGTTTGGTTTTTGTATCAATGCTAATGATGTGAATGTTTAAGTCTTTTACCTGTGATACTATCTAGAATATTCGACGCAGAAAGGTTACCTTCCATTACTGGTCTGTTTTACTCCAGCGAGCTTCCGGGACAGGTAAGGACGAAAGCTTGCTTCACATCATCTCCGCTAACAAATTCCTAACTATATCTTGGCTTTTAATCAGTTGGCGGGGGGACCTATTGCCGGCGTTATATTCAGTAAAGGAAATGGAAATTGGTCTCCCGTGATTATTTATTCGGCAATGACAATGTTTTGGGGTTCTATGTTGATATTCGCAACTCGCTTGCAAGGTACGTTGGCAGTGTGATGATTATTCAATTGAAAGTAACGGGGCTTAACTTTAAAAATTTGTCTATTCAGTTGAACGGCGAATTTTTGTTAGCGTTTGAGGAATTTAAATTTTTAGATTTGGGGACACGCTGATTCAGAATGGGAATGTGCTTGTTCGTCTCATTTAAGTAACGATTTGTTATCCATTTTTGGGATAATGCCGAGATGCTTTTAGAATTTCAAAATACAGTGTCAGTTGATGGTTTCGGATTCCCATGAACGTACATGTATTATCAAACCTATATTTCTACAAAGGGGAGATCTTACGGAACTTTCGTAATCATATCACATTGGGCTTTTTTTGCGGGCAGTTAATTTGTTGAAGCGTACCCCGAGTAATGATTGAAAGGATCCATGGACAAATTCTTCTTACCTTACATAAAGCTATGCTATAAGGTTGTGGTGATTGGAAAACGATAGGTTTAATGCAAAATTTCTCACTTAAACTTTCAAACGCGTTCGGGCACGTATATTGAGTTTTCAATGCGTGCGGGTGATAATTGAATCTATTCTTTTTTCTTGGCAATTCAGTCATAGCTCCGGGCGTAGGGTCGCGCCTCGGCGTCATGTGTCTCTTGCGGCCTCTCGCGGCAACAACGGATAAAAAAATCTAAAGGAGAAAAGAATTCGCAACCCTGAAACCAAATGACCTAATCCCAGCTTTGTTTTAAACTCGTTGAGAAACGGACGGTCGGACGGTCTGACGCTGCTCAAGATTATGGTGGAATCCAAATCAACATCGAATGGCTCGTTGCAAGTCGGCACTGAAAAGGAGGGACTTGGGACTCCACCAGCTGTAGTAATGGCTGATTTGGATGGATCGCCACTCGTTGATCCACCACCTCCTGATGGTGGACTGACAGCGTGGTTAGTCGTTTTTGCATGCTTTTTGCTGTATTTCAATATGTTGGGCGTAACGTATTGCTTTGGTAGGTTATTTTCCTTCTTTTTTCTTTGTCTCAATGTCTAACGAGCCCATAATAAGGTGTATACCAAGCGGAATACCTCCTAAACGTTTTTCCAAATGAGTCGGCAGATGTATGTTCAACGTTTGCAGCAACAATAATGATCATGCTAAACGTTTTTTGTAACGCACCTACCGTTCTTCCACAGATCATATCCCTCATCGGATCGACTTGTACCGCATTAACTTTAGCATCGGGAGTATTCGCTGGCCGTCTGGTTGAAGTATATGGCGTCAAAGCTGTTACGATCGTCGGCAGCATTATTTTCAGCGGGTCTTTAGTTGCTGCTGGATTTTGTCGTACCGTCCCGACTTTGATAGTCACGCAAGGAATTTTGAACGGAATAGGCGCAGGAATGTTGTTTATCCCGGGAACGTCAGGTACTATATTCGTCCTAGAATATTTGATTTCATCTTGATTTTTGATATTCTTGTTTGTGTTTAGCGATTGTGCCATGGTTTTTGAAAAAACGTAGCCTTGTTTTAGGTATATCCAGCGCCGGTGCAGGGGTGGGTGGCATATGTTGGTCGTTCCTATCTCGAGCACTCATCGCACGACACTCCTATCAATGGGCTCTATGGACAATCGCCTGTGTTTCGGCTTTTTTGAACCTGGTTGCTATCGTTCTCATCAAAGAAGGTCCTAATACAAAACCTGGCCAGAAACGTGTCAAACCAAAAGGGTCGTTTCTCGAGGCTTTACGAATGTTTAAAGATCCGAAGTTTGTCACTTTGTACTTTGCAAGTGCTGTAAGCGTCTTCGGGTAAGTTCATTACCGTGGAAGCACAGGAGAAAGTGAACGTGGAAACTCAAAATGCTTTGTCGTGTGATTTTCCAGATATCTCACTCCATTCTTTTACGTGCCGACATACGCACAAGTCGAACTAAACGCATCGCCGTTTGTGGGGGCCATTCTTTCCGCCATGATTGATCTAGGAATTGTTTTGGGACGAATTCTAATTGGTCGGTTGGCAGATTCACGATTCGGCACTATGAACGCCATAATATTAAGTATGGGCCTGGCTGGACTCTGTCAGTTCGCATTCTGGTTGCCTGCCTCGAACTCTATCGGGTTACTCTATATTTTCTCGATTGTATATGGTTTTTTCGGCGGTGGTTATATTGCGTATGTCGGACGGATTTATTACTACCGAAAACCTTGGTTCATTTTATTATAGTCTAGTACCAGCTATTTTAGCCCAAATCTTTGATCCAGAGAAGCTGCCCTCAATCATGGGACTGTTTTACTCTAGCGAACTCCCTGGCGAAGTACGTTTCATGAAATCTTATTGATCATCAATCATGTCTAACTAACTGATACCTTTGTCTTTTCGTAGATGTCTGGCGGTCCGATAGCTGGTGCGATTTTTAGTAGGACGCACGGCAACTGGACTGCTGTGATTGTTTATTCTGGGGTTACGATGTTTTCTGGATCGCTTTTGGCTCTTATCACGCGTTTTCAGGGTACGTTATAAATTTATGATGAAGCGCTATCATTATCTCAATGTTCATCTTTGCCAAACTATCCCAATTATAGTTAACCGGAAAATGTTTGCAACAGTCTAGGAATTGGTACATTTCCATCAACCTCTTTTTTGTATATTTTGAGCATACATAGAATTTATGTACAGGACTTGTAATGTTAATGCTCCTTTTGAATCAATGTCGGCTATAAAGATTACATTGGATAAGGAATGTAGTGGGCCGCCTGGCATAATGGCAATGCGTCTGACTACGATGCGCTTCTTCGAAATCAGGAGATTGCAGGTTCGATCCCTGCGGTGGTCACTTTTTTCCCTCTCCGCCTATAGAAAGCACTCCATTTTATATATTCCAGGTTCATAGTCATCTTGTACCTTTTTTAATCATTACCCTAGTTAACTGGTAATCTCAATCGCCATGATAGGGTGCGCAGCGCGTAGTCCATTATACAACGTAACCAGCCCTTTAGTGTGAATCTCTTGTAAAACTGTCTGAAGCCAGGGTCATACACGTGGCCTTTTGTATACGCATGCCTGTCAAATTAGTGGTTTTAGTTTTCAAAACCAAGCTCGCGAGCATGGAGTTAACTTCGTTTCCCCCGATCCGATCAGTCATGGCAACTTGCGATTCATGAAGCGTGCGAGTATTTATATCAAGCTTCGATGTCTGGTAAGAGATTATATTATCTTGCGATTATACGAAAAAGACGGGTAACAAACGTCTAGTCTTAATAGGATAATTGACTCATAAACGACAGAAGAAACTGGCAGCTTACCGGCTATCTTAACTTCGTTCTTGACTTTCACTCAACTCTCGGGAATCATAATTACTGAATTTCACAGACCCGTCGTTCAAAGGATTGTTTGGCCATTTGTCTCTCCGGCCGGGAACGTATGCCATTTGGCTGGACTCGGAAGGAGCTTGCAGGCAATTTCACATTGTTATTATTTTCGTCCAGTACCGTGACTTTCTCACACGAGTGGTATCGTCCATATCTTCATCATGAATTATCAAAGAAATTTGGTTCGAGATCTCGGTATGAGCAGACGCTTAAACATTATGTGTCGTGTGCTTTTCAGGCATACCTAGAATTTCATATACATATGGTACCCACATGGTCTATAATACTGACCAAGGGGCATTTCGCAACGTCAGGATTTCCGAAATTCGTTCCCGCTCGTCAAACGTCCAACAATTAAAGAGAGTCGTTATTTATGGAATTCATTTAGCTACGTGGTCACGCATCATGGTGCATTGCCGTTCGATATATAATTAAAATTTACGATGCTTGTATGATTGCCATAATTCGGAGTCCGCTTAGTATAGAAAATGGAGGATCAAAACGGCCATTTAGAGAGGTGCACCACCTCTCGGACCGAATTATATGGTGTCCAATGAAATGGATGGCAAGCAGATTCAGTAGAGTCGATCCGAGAATTCGTTTGGCTAATTGGAGCCCGTATATACACGTACTCAAATTTTGCATCAATTCCGTTTACACGCTATAACCTCGAGCCAAGGATACATTCTTTTTCCTGTTCCGTCTGGAGTCAGCGTTGAGTAATGTATATCCAAGCCACTTCTATGATAGATTCTGCCCAGACGAGCCAAGACGTTAAGCGCTGGAATAAGGTTAGCATTCCACGTGCGGTGCTTCTCTCCCTTTGTATTTTCTGTTGCTCTCGAAATGTCCAATGGGGACCCCCTTCTGTGTGGTCTGATATTTCAAATTCGTGATGAACGTCGGAAAAGAGTTCAAGGTAAGCCTAATAGTAAAACGGAGTAAATTATTCTGAAGAAAAGGCGCGAGTCTCTTCTCCTTTGTTGAAGGAGGTCTCAATGGGATTAGGCTTTTTTTTGGTAAAAAAAACGTATGACGACCAGCAAAAGGCGATGAAAGGGTAAACATTACACACCAACGATCAAGCTGTTTTTGTGCCTCTGATTGACCTTTTTGTTTTTCGGGATGTTCAGGTCTTTGCCTCGTGTTGCTGTGGTAAAAAAATACAAAAGCCCAATCATAATTGGAAGGTCACAATGATCACTGCCACGTGGGCCACGTGGTGTGCTTCTCCCTCCCTTTTCGCCCTATCCAAGCTGTCGGGTCCAGTAGCGCCAGGCGGTCAATATACTCGTCAAAGGAGGGCTTTGCTTGCCCGTTTGTTCGATGGTGTTGTGTGGTTATTTCCTGTCTTTCTCTCCGATCTCTTCTTCGCCGTGAATACTCCTTCTTCATCTTTTTGCTCACAACAGTCGACGAAAAACCACAATAAAACGTCGCCACACACAACAAATCAGCATCACACCTGCAAAACCGCACAGCCCTATCTGTATCACAAGCATGGACTACGAGCCAATTTCTAACGAAACATCTGAACGACTCGGCTTTATATTCGAACAAGTCGGAGATGATTACAATTCGCTTAAATTCGTTGCTAGACCAGAGGGTGATCCCATTCTAGCATTCTCGTTGTGAGCACCCCCATCAATCTGTCCGCTATTTGATAAATTCTAAAGATAATTCAACTAGTGATGTTGTACGTATAATCTCTCATTACGAGCTTAAACTTCACAAGTATCAACTTGCTTTAGAAACATAAAATACCGACGTTGACCGTCCAGTTAACTCGCGAATTAGAGTGGCGCAGTCTCTATCCAGAACTGAAAGGCCCCGATATGTGTGTGCTCCACTTTGGGCCAAACCATGACATGGGTCGGTTCGGATATGGAATACTTGGAGAGGAGTATATGAGCAAATATTTGAGAAGGTCAAGTCAAGGGAGTTCGTGAGTATCAAGGTCTTTTGTTCGTTGCCATAAAACGTAACCATAGCGATTTCGCAAGGTCAATATACTTCACAGCACAAAATGATCGCGAGTACAAGTGGAAACCCACCGGGTTTATGATTGAAGTATGTTCTGGTGATTCAATTGCTTTCTTTGTCATCTCTGATTTAAATTTCGCCAGTGTTTAGATACGCACACTCGCAAATGGGTTGCAAAATATGATGCACGATATGACCCACCTCAGATGCAAATCAAAGGAGATGGCGTGCTGATATGCACAGAATTGATGGTCACATGGTACTTATTCATGAATGCAAAGAAGTGGAAATGGAACATCAAGACAGCGAAAGAGATCCGAGCGGGCTAGGAGGCTATGAGCCTCGGTCCGGAGGGGCACGCATTGGATATTAAACACAAACACACATCCATCTGACGTCCATCTCATTCTGTTTTCTCTTTGGACGTCAGATTTCTTCTTCTTCTTTTCTCCTCCTCCTTTTCGTTGACTCATTCTATGATCCATGCTTTCTTTTCTCTCCCGTTTCTTCTAGATTCGCTCTTGTGCATATCCCATCCCATCCCCGGCACCACCACCGGTCACGCTCACACTATATACATAGTCGCTTTTGTCCATACACCAAAAACCCTGCATTGAACCCACCCAATTGTACTTTAGATTTCTCGGCAAAATGTCTCATTATTAATCCTCTGAAATTTGATAACTTATCATTCGCGTTCGTCATTTACTACCCTGTAAAGTTATGGCTCGAGACCCCTGAAATTCCGTGCCCCGGCGAAGTTGAAGGTCCGGAGTGTATCAGAATGTATCCTACGTAAACTTCCTTCTCATCGTTTATATCTTTGTCATGAAGCATGATCGCCGACGGTTTAAGGTGACACAATTCTTGGATGACGGTTCACTGTAGATATTAATGAAGGAAAATTACATAGTTTGCTCTACACATAAAATGACGTGATGTGTTATTTATAGAAATCGCTATCTCTAGCGATTCATTAACTCTAATTTCCAAAAAGCTGAATTGCCTCCAAAAATCTGACACAGTGATACATACATTCCATGAATGCAAGACTTCCGTCTCCTAATCCGTTGTACATCGAGGGTACCAGCAGCTTCCCTGAAATACCTAAATTTGGTCAGCGATCTTGAATTCCGGCACACAGCTTGTTCCAAGATCGGTACATAGATGTTATCGGTACCGCGGACGACGGCCACGGCAAGAGAACCAACAAACCCTGCACACGCGCACAATGGCCTTGGGTAAATATACCCAGAAAATGAAGGGTTGCGTGTAGCCCTTGTGCATATTCCATGTACGAATCAGAACTCATGGGTTCAGTTAAGCGGGGACGTCTTTGCCAAACTCCTGGGTTTTCTTTGACGGTCGTATCTTGTTCGTTGAGCTATAGCGAAAAAGGCCTGAGTAATGGGAGCTTTAAAAAATTGAACTCATGGGAGGCGATTGGAGACAAATCTCCCCGCAAAGCTATGATACATGACGGGTATCATACCCCTTAAGTTTGTATTCTGGGAT
Source organism: Phallus indusiatus (assembly GCA_027605045.1). Lineage (NCBI taxonomy): Eukaryota > Fungi > Basidiomycota > Agaricomycetes > Phallales > Phallaceae > Phallus > Phallus indusiatus. The sequence continues at coordinate 518,200 of JAQFWX010000004.1, forward strand.
TGAGAAATTTATCTGTACCTGTGTTAGCGTTTAAAAATGGCGCCTAAAAACGCATCATGGTGCGCGTGTAAAAAAAAGTCGCTTAGACGACTTTCTCTTTTTTGCAATGATGACCTGCTGAACAAATTTAATTACCATCTTACGCAATAATATCGGCTACGAAGTGAACATTGCGAGGGGTACTTGATTATCGATCAACATCTATGACTCGACGAGATTGATCAACGATGGTCTATTAGCATCAATGAGCTTAGTGGACATCTCCAATCAAGAACCTTTCTCACGAACGCACGGGTAATTGATACTGTCAATTTGAAACTCTTCACCATCGTTTGAAATCGGATTGAGCTCCGTCATCTTCCGTCTGATAATACCTTGGGGTACCTCGAGTTCGCAATCGAGGCCTACGCGTCGAGGGCGGGCCTGAATTACACTCAGAGCCTGCCAAGTCTACCGCAGTGGTCTGGTCTGATCTCGTCAGCTGATATCATATTGATTATATTGTGTTTTTCACACAGAGCATTGAAACAACTTACATCACTGCCTCCCGAATTGGTACACGGCGTCGGCCTAGTACTCTTTGGACATAAAAAGAGGGTTTAAAGTTGATCGGGTTTCCCCATAATTGAAATCAAAAGTCGGCTACGTTACAAATGGTTTCTCCACAATATGGTTTGTTCCTGAACCCTGAGAAGAACTTGAGGGTGTTTGACCCACCCACTTTGCACACACATAGTACACAGCCAAATAAGCCAAAGCCTCTTTAGCCCGGAGCGAACTGCGGCGTAATTCGTCAATTGAATTTTGCGGGGTGCTGCTAGCTCACTCCGAGAAAACGTGTTATATACCGCAGTGTGCCGTCATTAGGGTTGTCTTCTCGTCTAGGGAAAACTAGGGCCTCAACCGACCGTTCTTGTCCGATGTTCAACAGGTGCACTAAGAAGCTCCGAATAACGGTCCGTGTTTAGGGAAATTACGTTGCCGGAGGTTCTCACAAGTGAGTATAAATTGACCAATGGTGATCTGATTGGGATGTTGAGCTACCTGGTCAAAGGCAAAGTAAGCATCAAAGCTAAACAAACGACAGAGTGTATTGTGGTTTCAACCTTCATACCGAGACTGTTTTAATTTATATAACACGCCGCGTTTTGAGATCTACGCCGCTACTAAGGGTCTTTGGCATTAAAGTAAGGTACTCAGCATATAGTGATTGTTAGCGGATAAATCTATTCATGTAATTAAACAGGGTTAGGTAGGGTCGGGGACAATTCTGAGTGAATAGTGAGCAAAAATAGGACAAATTTATTGCAGCCGAGGTAGAACTTAATACAAAGGCCTTCAAATGCGTGCGGACGGGGCGATGACCTTGATATATGTGGACATGGCCGGGAAGCCCCTTCAGCTCAAACATTTAGGCAAGAGTGGTTTTCGAGAACGGCGTGGGAAACCTTATTGTTATTCTCGTATTGACGAACATTATTAGAAGCAATCTTTAAGGGTTTATAGAGAAAGGCGGAAGACATAACGTGATTTTTCGGCAAAGTCTATATTCATGCGATTAATCGGAAAAGTATAGTTACTATACTTTCTTCTATTCGGTACCGGGTCCATACAAAGAGAGACATCGATTCTCGAAAGCATCAATCATATGCTTAGCTATTTTACTTGAGAATGCCGCCGAAAGTCGAGCATGTAAAGGACTAGCGAATGCAAATTCGATATCGAATGTTACCAGTGTCGGGCCACCTGCATCGGCTTTCTTCTGGGCATTTCGGTGAAATGTTTGAATAACGTCTGCCGTAGGATGTGGAGATTTAATCGAGGCAGGTTGGAAAGACCAGGTGGTTATTAGCGATTTGAATAATGGTGTTTCTGTAGACGCGACCGCCTGTTATGATCACTGTTAGAAGTCAAATAGTAAAAGCTGTGTCAGGAACATACCTGAACTAGTTCATTTGGCCGGCAATGAACATTACTGACGTATGTCTCTTCAAATCCCATAAACGACACGGTGAGCTCCCCCCGCATGTCAATAACACCGTTTCCTCCGAGGTCTTTGGATATAACCCGAGATTGGCTACAATACGGGATAAAGTGCTTGTACGACCCGACATCAGCAACTACATTGTACATCTGCTTTTGACTGTATCTGGTGACCAAAAAGAAACAAGAATTGAATGTCGTGACTGATCCAGCACAGAAAAGAAAACTTACGGCATGATTTTCCTCTCATGATGTTTTTCTGTTTGTTCTGTATCTGAACCAGAATCTTGTCCAGGGAATAATCCAAGAGAGTTAAAAAAAGTTCTATGTCGGTAACATGACGTATGGCGAAGAAAAAATCGACCTTGTGTTTTTAGAGTGACAGAACGAAGCATTTGATTCCGTGTGACAATTCTGTCCCTAATTAGACGCACGTAGTCACGTCATCCTTTACTTACTGAGCAATGGCAACATGGGGTAAGCGGCTTTGGAAGTGCTGGCAGCCAGATGTTTTAGGCTTTCAAAGTGAAGACTTCTGCCAGTCACGCAATATCAAGCAAAAGATGGTACGTGCGCCACAGGTGCTTGAAATGTAAAGGAAGTGGATAGCGATCGTGTCCTGTCAGGTACGCTTGTTCGTGTCTGTCTTTGACCGCTGATGAAGAAATGTCTTGTCTAGATGGCTCACAATATAATATAGGGAAGACTCTTGTTAATCTGTAATCTGTTGTGCGCGGCATGTCTTTGGCCTTACTGTTCGGATCATTCAACATTGAACGCACGCGTCACTACTAGGCCGGCATGAACCAACAAAGATACCAAAATACTTCTATCTTGTCGCATCATCATTGCTGCTCAAGATTCGAGAGACATAGTCAATCATCTGACTCAGTCTCCCTTTGTCAGCTGTGTGCTGGCTCCGGTTGCAACTCAGTATAAGAAGTCATTGTCGGCCAATCAGCTGAACCCACTTAATTGAGCTCGCTAGTTATCAAATAGCGAAGAGGATGATTACCAAGGAAATTATTCAGCCGAGGCACAATTTCAATCTTTCAAACCCCCGTGGGTCGCTTCTTGTCAAGGTCTAACAAATATCGGCGTCGAATGTAATGCTCGTTCATTGTCAGATTAGTAACATCAGAACATTGTCATTGATATTTAATTAGATTATCATACAGGTTCACCAGTCCACATTGAGTAGAAATGGCGACGCTCAAAAACAAAAACATCCTCATTATTGGCGGCACTTCAGGCATCGGATTTGGCGTCGCAGAAGCTTCTCTCAAATCTCTTGCCGAAGTAGTCATTGTCGCTTCTTCAAACAAGGATCGCGTTGAAAACGCTGTCAGAAGACTAACAGAGGCAAAATTAGGACCTGGACAGATCAAGGGCCGTGTTGTCGATGCTGAAAAAGAAGAATCCTTGAAAGCTTTACTCGAGGATGTTGGCGAAGTAGATCATCTTGTTGTAACGAGTGGTCGACTACCTGGAACCATTAGTTTCCCCAATGTCAGCCTTGGGTCTGCTAGAGGTACATATGTTTTGACCCACGCACTTCTTTGGACCACACATATTTAACAGAGTGCAGATTTCTTCGATGCAAGAATATGGGGATTAGTTGTCATAGCAAAGTCTGCCAAATTTCGTCCCGGAGGGTCCTTAACATTCACGGGTGGTTAGTATATTATTTCTAGGCTCTCTGAAGATGTTCAGTAACAATTTTTTTATTAATAGGAACGCTATCCTTGAAGCCACATCCTGCATTCACCTTGGTGACTTCCATCATCTCCGGTGTTGAAGGTCTTATAAGAGGATTGGCTGTCGACCTTGCCCCGATTCGTGTGAATGGTATTTGCTCTGGTGCAGTAAGTTGATCCTCTATGACTCGCCGATTCTTTGACTAATTCGTGACGAACGTTCAAAGGTTAAAACAGAAGTACGTTTCGCGTTGAATTATTTCATATAATTGAAGGCTTATGCACGTCTACCCTTATTAGTTGTGGGATCAGATTCCACAAAATGTAAAAGAGGACCTCTTGAATGACAGGGATCGTACGCTTGTTAAACATATCGGAATGCCCGACGAGGTAGGTTGCTACATGATTTCTTCGTTTGCATGTGTTCATTATTCACAATTACCGCCAGCTTGCCGAGGCTTATCTGTTTTGCATGAAGTAAGTCTTTCCGCTAAATTAAGTATTAGACATAAGAGATGAATAAATACCTCTATTAGGTGCAGCTACGTTACTGGACAGTACATCGTAGTTGATGGCGGACAAATGCTCAATTGAAACCGGAAATAGTGACCTTTTACTTAATTATGGTTACAACATGTACATCATGATTTTTTCTTGCTACTATGAAAGTGTTCATGCGCACATGCTTGACAAAATTACTGCGAGCGTTCATTAGTGGCCAATCAGCGAAATCCGTCTTATCAAGCTTTCTGGTTTTCTAATAGCGGACTCGGAGGCAATCTTTCAAGCTACGGTGAGTCCTACTGCCAAGTCGCTTCTCGTCAGGGTTTATCAAATATTGATCTCGAATGTATTGCTCATTTTATTGTCAGATTGGTAATACCAGAACATTGTCTTTTATATTTAAAAGGACTAACACACAGGCTCAACAGCTCACATTGAGTAGAAATGGCGACGCTGGAGAACAAAATCATTCTTATTATCGGCGGCACCTCAACGGCGTCGCAGAAGCTTCTCTCAAAACTCTTGCTGAAGTAGTCATTGTCGCTTCTTCAAGCGAAGATCGCGTTCAAAACGCTGTTAAAAGACTGACAGAGGCAAAACCAGGACCTGGACAGATCAAAGGCCGTGTCGTTGATGCTGAAAAGGAAGAATCCTTGAAAGCTTTACTCGAGGACGTTGGCGAAGTAGATCATATTGTTGTAACGAGTGGTCGACTAAGTGGAGGCACTAGCTTCCCGGATATCAATCTCGAGTCCGCTAGAAGTACGTCTTGTCCCAAGCACTTGTTTGGACCATGTATATTGAACAGAGTGCAGATTTCTTCGATGCAAGAATATGGGGATTAGTTGTCATAGCTAAATTTGCTAAATTCCGTCCCGGAGGGTCCTTAACATTCACTGGTGGTCAGTATATCTGTTTATGGCTCTCCGAACTGGATGTCCAATAACAGTATGTTTATTAATAGGAGCGCTATCCTTGAAGCCACATCCTACGTTCTCTTTTACGACTTCTATCATCTCCGGTGTTGAAGGTCTTATGAGAGGATTGGCTGTCGACCTTGCCCCGATTCGTGTAAATGCTATTTGTGCCGGTGCAGTAAGCTGACCTTCCATGATTCGTCAACTTTTTGACTAATTCGTGACGAACGTTGAAAGGTCAAAACAGAAGTACGTTTCGGATTGAATCACCTCGTATCGGAGGCTTATGCATGTCTACCTTTGTTAGTTGTGGGATCAGATTCCACAGAATGTGAAAGAAGATCTCTTGAATGACAGGGGTCGTACGCTTGTTCAGCATGTTGGAATGCCCGACGAGGTGGGTTGCTGCATATAATTTCCTCGTTTGCGTGTGTTTATTGTTCACAATTTCCGCCAGCTTGCCGAGGCTTATCTGTTTTGTATGAAGTAAGTCTTTTTCCGTTAAGTAATAGATACATGGAAAATGAATGAATACCTCTTTAGGTGCAGTTACGTTACTGGACAGTACATTGTAGTTGATGGCGGGCAAATTCTCAACACCGTCAATTGAGACCGGAGGTCCGGATATAGTGACCTTTTACTTTTGTGATTTACTGTTACACACTTTCCCATGTACATCCTGATTTTTTCTCATTACTATGAAAGCGTTCATGCATCAAAAAACGAGCGTTCATTGTTGACCAATCAACGAAATCCGATTTATTGAGCTTTCTGGTTTTCAAACAGCGGAGGCAATCCTTCAAGCCGCCGTGAGTCCGACTGAGTCGCTTTTCGTCAAGGTTTATCAAATGTAATGCTCATGAGTCATCTCAGATTAATAATATTAGAACATTGTCGTTTAATCAAATAAGATCACGACACAGGTTCATCAGCCCACATTGAGTAGAAATGGCGACACTCAAAAACAAAATTATCCTTATTATTGGCGGCACTTCAGGAATCGGGTTTGGCGTCGCAGAAGCTTCTCTCAAATCTCTTGCTGAAGTGGTTATTGTCGCTTCTTCAAGCAAAGATCGCGTTGAAAACGCCGTTAAAAGACTAACAGAGGCAAAACTAGGACCTGGACAAATCAAAGGCCGTGTCGTTGATGCTGAAAATGAAGAATCTCTCAAAACTTTACTCGAGGACGTTGGCGAGGTAGATCATATTGTTGTAACAAGTGGTCGACTAGGCGGAAGTGTTAGCTTCCCCGATGTCAGCCTTGAGTCTGCTAGGAGTATGTTTTGACTCACGTATTCTTTTGACTCACGCATATTCAACAGAGGGTAGATTTCTTCAATGCGAGAATATGGGGATTAGTTGTCATAGCGAAATCTGCCAAATTCCGTTCCGGAGGGTCTTTAACATTCACGGGCGGTTAGTATACGTATACTTGTTTCTATCAGTCAGTGATTTGAGTTTTATCTCCGGAGCGCATCCCGTGTTCTGGAAGTCTTTAGCGTACTCAATTGACAGGACCACGGGATGTGCTTCAGAGATAAAACCCAGATCACTGATCGGCCGCCCTAGGCTTTTTGAGGATGTTCAATAACGGTATATCCATCAATAGGAGCGCAATCCTTGAGGCCTTATCCTACTTTCTCTTTGGTGACTTCTATCATCTCAGGCGTGGAAGGTCTTACGAGAGGATTGGCTGTTGACCTTGCCCCGATTCGTGTGAATGCTATTTGTTCCGGTGCAGTAAGTCGATTTTCCATTAAGTGTGAATTTGGCTCAGGCTAACTCATGAGGAACCCTTAAAGGTCAAAACAGAAGTACGTTCCGGGTTGAAATCGATTGTTCCATATCGGAGGCTTATGCACTCTGTTTACCCTCATTAGCTGTGGGATCAGATTCCACAAAATGTGAGAGAAGAACTCTTGAATAACACGAATCGTATGCTTGTTAAACATATTGGAATGCCCGACGAGGTAGGTCACTGCATAATTGTTTCGTTTGGTAATTGTGTTCACTTGTTCACGATCTCCACCAGCTTGCCGAGGCTTATCTGTTTTGCATGAAGTAAGTCTTTCACCTTTGGGTAATATATACATAGGAGATACCGAACAACTCTATTAGGTGCAGCTACGCAACTGGACAGTACATTGTGGTTGATGGCGGACAAATTCTTAATACCCTCAATTGAAGCCAGAAAATGGTGACCTTTTACTTTCCATGTACATCATGGTTTTTTCATTACCATGAAAGCGTTCATGTGTGCACGCTTGACAAAATCAATGCCTATAGGTCACTATTTTTTGTCACCGTGAACTGCTGCTTGAGTCAGAAAGCATGTATTTATAGTGGGATCCCATCAAAATCCCTACATATTACGTTTGACCCGCAATTAATCACGCACGGCAAAACTGAAGTCTAATTCCTATTACATCATGTGACCGCGATTTCGAATGATTCTCCATTCCTTTTGCAATTTACAATCCAGTTACACTTTTTGCCAAGTAAAGCCGACATGGTCGAAACTCGTAAGTTTCCCAATACGATGCGTTACGAAATAACAGGATCATGAATCCGTCCTTTGAACTGCCGGCCCAATAATTAGTATCACGGGTTTGGAGCGGTCGTCAGTAAGAGTTAGTAAGGCGGTGCGGAAGTGGTATTTCCCGGTTTGTTTTTTGTATTATTTTATTTAAATTAACAGCAACGTCATTAGTGGACATCAAAAATCGAACATTGTCGAATCGCTATTCTCAAAGAAAAACACGAGGCTGGCACTTCTCGAATTAAATGTTCAACGTTGTACACATGACCTTAGAGTCAAGCAACGTTGGAGCTGAATGATTGCCAGCAGCCAGACAAGGCACGGCGTTTATAGGTTGGTGCTATTTAGGAAACATTAGTGGATAGTCATGACATGGATCTCGGCAGAAAGAAACTTCGCAAAGATTCGAGCGTGGGAGGGGCCAACCATGGTCCATGGATCCTTCCTTTTCGCTACCAATACTTCGTGATTATCACAGCGCCCCTAAAATGGTGAAGATTCTAATTTCTCTATCGAAAGCTTCGCGTTTCCTTGAGAAATTTTTTTTTTCAAATAACAAGTTCTGTAGATTACACGAACCTTTTGACGTTTAAGCATTTCAAACTTTCTATCTTGTTCCTGAGGAAGAGATTTTCTTATGCAGCGGATAAAAAAAGAACACGCATACTACGTCAGCATATACGTCATTGATTGGTTGCTTTTGGCATCCGAGTCCAGACCTTTCCTTATTAGGAAATGTCCACTCGCTTATCTAAACCCTCAAGTTTGGTTTCGCTCTTTGTCTCATCTATCCCTTCCCCCTTCTTCCACTCGTTGTTCTTCACGTTCAATCCTTAACATCGAATTTAAGGTTCCCGAACTCAATGTCTGTCGCTAGCCCGCAACATTCTGTTTCATCTCCGCCCCGCGATCATCAAAAAGACATTCAAAATCACGGCTCTCCTGCTCCGAGTACTGGTGCATTGATAACTCCTCCGGTATGTATTGTGTATCTTCGGATCTATCTCAACCAGGTGAATGACATGCAAAAATTAAATCAATTGCGTTAGCATTCTCCTCCCACATCTTCAGAAGATGGTCAACAACACCCCGATAGCTCTCATTCACCGCGACAAAACAATACTTCGCCAGCCACTACACATTCAGAAAACACGCTAATCTCAATTTCAACGACCTTCTTCCCAGGTGCTCAACTAAACCAATCACCTTCAGACCTTGTGTTGTGAGTTATTGTTAAGTCAGAAACTGAGGTTATCGAGCTTATCCCAGAGTTATCCAGGGTATCCTCAGATTCTGTGTTTTTCTACGTCCACACCCAGACACTACTAAACGCCTCCGAAAACGCTTTTAACCACCTTCTACCAACCAACGCATTAACCGAAGATAGCGAGGCCATCCTCCCACTCTCTGACCCGTCCGAGGTACTGAATGTCGTATTGCACACTATCTACAACCTCTCCTGCTCCCACTACGCTCCGAGCGTTCAAACTCTCGGATTGGCAGTTCGCGCTTTGAAATCATACGGTGTACCATTAACGACCTACATCGCCCCTTCAACGCCCCTGTTTACGTTACTCCTCGCTAACGCCCCAGCCGCGCCATTAGAAATCTACGCCTTAGCGGGCGAACACGACCTTCCACATGTGGCGGTCTCGGCTTCCCCTCATCTACTCTCCTTCCCTTTGCCCACTTTAACTGATGAGATGGCTCAGAAAATGGGTCCTGTCTATCTCAAAAAATTATTCTTCCTTCACCTTGGCCGCTCAGATGCTCTTAAACGACTGTTATTACCTCCCCCGCACCCACATTCGCCCACTCCCGAGTGTGACTTTACTGAACAGAAAAAGTTAACGCGCGCCTGGGCACTTGCTAGTGCTTATTTAGCATGGGATGCTAGACCGGGTTAGGATTTTTTCTTTTGTTGTTTGATTTTCTTGACACTCGTATGTAGATATGCCAGGGAGTACGCTAGAATCTGCTCTTTCTCCCCTCGGGGAACGTCTTTGGTGCAACTTATGCAGAGAATCTCTGCAAGAGCGTATTCGAACATTGATCGTTCAATGGTCCGTTGTCAAAGTAAGTCATTACATCGCACTTCGTGCCCTTTTTCCAAAGCTTATAACATTCTAAACTTTTTATAGAGAACTATCTGATTTCGACTCTGTCACAAGATAATTCAAAAATCAATGCCTCTGCTCGGAGCTGCATCTCGTTTTCGCTCGCTATACATTCTGTAAATTCTGTATCACCACCACTATGGCTTCGACAATTTCGCATTTTTTTCCCAAATCGCTCAAAACTCGACACACACCGTTACGTCTCTTCTCGTCTTGGACGCTCTATACACGCATTTCATTCAAGTTTCATTTTCATCGCTATTATTTTTTATCTTTTTTTTTTTTCATCACTCAAGAATACAAGCGCCATACACGACCCGCTGTACTATTAAAAATTTGTCTTTTTTGGTCCAACAACTTCAACTGTATTTCATTCAACATTTCCTTTTCTTTCATCTTGCCCCACGGTGGACTCCTTTCGTTCTGGCAAATCATACATAAACATAATGTTTGTGTTTGCGAGGACATAGGACCACCATAATTGTCTTCCCTTCCCGCTTATTATTATTACAAAACTGAAGCCACTTATCGAGATTCATAATCATATTTTTTCTCTTCTTTTCTTCTATTACGCGAGGATACCACACCTTTTCTGTGAACTCCAATACTCCTCTTCGAAATGGCGGTTCCCTCCTGGTTGTCGATTTTCTCAGCAGGAAATAACGTTTGGCCCCGGGTCCAAGGCGAAGAATCATTTCGTTATCCGCTTACCTTTTGTTCCGTCACTGGAGATTTTGGCAGTAAGAACAGTAAGGAGAGGTATCATACACGTTATATACCCTCCTTCTGTCACCTTTGATAGAGTCGTACCCTATTATCATATACATGCGAACTACTGTATTATTGTACTCATAGGTTGTTACTTATGCCAGAGACGCTCTTCAATGAAATAGAGATTGATCAGAAAGTGCCAGTGGGGGATTATAGGACTAAGTCGTATCTCGGTCGCCGGTATGCACGGCCCATCCCGAGTTTCTTATTCTCATGATCATTTACCACATAGCACTATTTACGCATTGCACCTACTCATCTAGAATTACAGCTTATAATTAACGATGGAGATTCAAACCAAATTGATGATTCAGACGATGATTCAGACGATCCGGTCCCAGTCGACCCTCTTTTGGATACTGAAATCGCTCCCGCTGTCAATATTGGAGTTGTTAGTGTCACAGATTTGACTCGACTATATAATGTATTCTAAACGTCACATAATAGACTTGAGAGGTTCGTCTCTACCCATCATGAGCCCCATCCGGATCCTTTTATGCCCCACATCCCCCTATATTACAACAGTTACAGCAGGAAATGTAAATCCATCGCATTGGATTGTAATAGTATCACCGTAAGCACCTCAATTGTTATTTTATTTCTCCGACTCATTTGGATAGAAAAGGCTAAAATTTTGTTGGGCGCCTTAACACCATTTACCCGCTTTCCGTCCACAAGTTCACAATCAGGTAAGTCATGAATTTATACGCAAAAAGGGACAGCCTCATGAACCTAAGGTCTCAAGTTGGAATGTCCTTTTCCACGTAATTCGAAAATCGCGCACTATCTTAATATGGTCATATCTCGTTTGGATGACCATTTGCTCGCTTCGAAAAGTTGGTGTGTTATGAAAACGTTTTTTCTATTCATATCGTTTCAAACTGAACCAGATATCCCGTCATAGGTTTACCATCGGATGGATTGAAGTCTTTGGATAGTCCTCACCAATACCTCGAGTATAAAGATGAAAGCGAATGATCCAATATCCGACCCGCACGCTGTCCTGTACGAGGGTTTTAGGCTAAAGAACGATAGGACGCTAACTGAGGCGCTGGCGGCCTCCTTCAAACGTCGCAAGTCAAATTGAACGCTAAACGAAGTGGACCCCAAAAAGGAAGCAAAAAAAAAGAAGACGAATGGTCGAATGAGTACGGGAAGTCTTCGTGTTCGAATGATGGGCGACACTTGACTTCATCTTCGCTGCTTGTTGACGGAGGTGTGTCGCAGACGAATCTGAATGGGCCGACGGTAGTGAAGGTGGTTGCTGTTTAGGTAAATATACCTCACGAGCACCCGGTTTCCCTAAACTAACTTCAAAATGGAGGTCGCTCTCCAAATCATCCCAGGATGCCCATGCCCATTTTTCGGCGTGGATAACGCGAGTGGGGAGGCCCAGCTTCTCGAGAAGTTTCCCCCTTCTGTGCCCATTTTTCTCGCCGTGATCCAATATTAAAGACAAGTTTTCCACGATCTACCTTTTGAGAGTATGTTTGTGATTAACCGCGGCCGATTTCGAAGCGCGTGGTCTGAAATCAAGCATCGCCCCCTTACACTGTCTTTTTCCAGGCTATGGGTCCTGTAAGTCACGGCATCTCCAAACGTGCTGAAGGAGGTGCAAGTTTTTCATTTCCTGTTCCCTTGTATGTCAAGGCATCATTCTTCCATCAACGATATAATTGACTTATTATGTGATATATAGACTGGATTCCTTTCTGACTTCAATGGCTCCCGACGCCACAGACGCCACATCATGAGCACCGTCCACGCGCAACGTTACATTGAATTGTTAAGCCCTGGCGGGTTCGGCCGACCGATGTATTCATATGCTAACGACCCCTTCCTTCGCTTGGGCGATGTATGGGTCGAGCGAGACAATGGTCGAAGCCTACTTAGGCTGATGAACGTACTCGTGCCGAGCGACCACTTTCTGAACACATTCAAGACCAAAGTTACGCTTCCTGCCACTTTCAAGACCTGCTTAAAGAAAGAGCTCGATGTAGTGTGGGAATACCTAGTCCTACTACCTTAAAGGAGTCAGGAATTTCGCTCAGGAGGGGTGAACCGGAAAAACACTTATTCCAATTTGCCTTGCGCACTGGCAAGGATTCTAGATGCGCTTTTGCAAGCTGGAAAATCATGAAACAAATGAATCATATCGAAAAAAAAATATTTACATATGTAAAATAATTTACGATGTCGTGATTTTGCAAAGACTTCGAGTTCAATGTAAGATGTCTCTTTAGAACAAATAGACTACAATAGGAGAATAGAGACAAAATTTGCTTCGTTCTATGGGCTCAAAAAAGAGGCTTTATCACGAGCATGAGCTGCTCCGTTGGCCTTTCAAGTTTCTAAGAGAAAGAAGGCGCCAGGACGGCACCAAATATCCTGCTCAGCTCGTGGGCGCCAGAACTCTTTGATCATTGTACGTCGCCCTCATTCACCATCACTCTCGGGCACGTCCTAGCGTCATACGTCATCCTCTCAACCACGGAAGTTGTTCAGCGCACCAGCGACAAGGCACAACCCCGACCGTGGAGCATCCTCAATTCAAACATATGGGATCCATAGACTCGGTAGTGTTACGTTGTTCCACCAAGTAATCAGATTCACGCCTTTCAAAATGATGACGGTATTCTGCGCACAGTAAGATTTCGAACAGTTAGGTGTAGCATTATGGCCCACCAGCGTAAATAAGCATCGCGCATTGTATTTCCCACAAACGGGAAGTTATCCGGGTTCGCTCTACCCGGCCGACCAACGACGTTTAGAGTCCTTAATCCAGGCGGCGCCATGTCACCCATTACTTTCTTTTCCTCGCCATTAGCTGGGCTCATTACGGCTCTCATTCTCGCACTTTCAATTGCTAGATCAGCATAAGAAGTATCAGACACGGTCAAGGAGCCTAGCATGGGCATCACCGTGCACTGACAAGACCAAGCATTTTAGTTAAGCGACGCGGGGTATCGAGACATCTTCCCCTTGTACTATCTTCTTAGCCCAGGTCCGCGTTAGGAGCGAAGAGGCCAAGGATTTAAGCATTAATAACCAAAGGAACTTCTTCCTCACGAATCAGTGATCGAGTGCTTTACTTAAATTCGATAGTAATTCCTATTTCTCGTTTTTCTCCCCTGCTTTGTCTTGATATCCTTCACATTGAAATGGATCGTCATCGTTATCAGCGTTCTACATTAGATGACTAGGGTATCCTACGTTTGCCTGCTTCCACCTTCCAAGTTCTTGCCTTTTCATTTCTGATGCAGTTTACCAGAGTTCTTTCTTCATCGCGCTCTCCGAGTCAGGCTTATCATCTGTACATATTGGGCATCCCCACTATAATTAAGCTTCAACCATCACATTTCCCATGTATTTTCTGTCATTCGGGCTTTACTATATCCTTTCATCACTGCGGATGTCTGAAGGATCGCTAGCCAGACAAAAAATTGTGGCGCATTGAGGGTATGACGGCTTTCCAGACACCTTTAGTAAATATGTTGTTTTTATACATAGAATATACTTGTCAGATCTGAATAATACTCATGTACATAACGGCTTGGGTTGGTTCTAAATAAAATTACAAATATTTCTGGATCCAAACAGCAGTTTCGATGAAAGCTCCTTCTTTTCCAGCTTTTACCAAAGGGTCGCTCTAAAAGAACGGGGTAAGGACTGAGTCGAAGAAAAGCGACTAAAACAAATTCTCACCATATTACCTCTGACCTGGATATCGGGTATTAAAACATCAGTTGGCGTTCAGTAATTAATTCATTGAGACACGTACAGCAAACCCATGAGTACACCCTTTCCAATGCACTCTTCTATATCCGGGGGCGTATTTCCCATCTCCCAGTAATGAGTCTGCCAAGTCGCAAGATGCTTTAGGGAATTGTTCGTCTATATCACACGAGTTTATCAATAAAGGGACCTGAGATTTGGCCAGTAACGTCTCTAGATCATCCGGGATCTTCAACAGAGAAGGATGGGACGTTGCTCCGACTTTGATGATGTTTTCTTGGGCCAAGTTGAACACGTACTTTCCTTTGAACGATGTGAGCGCTGTTTTCATCGTGACGGAAACTAAAAAACGCACCTCCGAAGCAATAGCCCGTGGCAGCAAAGTGTTTGATACCTCTTCCCTTAAGACCCTCGATGACGGCATTCAAAAGAGGTCGAGCATGAGATTCGGGGTGACGACCAATCCAAGCGCCAATGTCAAATTTCTTCTGCCCCTGATAACAAAATTGAAATTGGTTCATTTTGCGTTGTATGTGAAAGGACAGGAATAAAGTTAACCTCTGGATCTGTCATAATACCCGCTGGAATTGGATCCCCCGCAAAATAATCAAGAGCATAAGTCTGTCATATGAAAATGACGTCAATATAGGATGGTCACTGGCAAGATCTCGTTCTTAAACAGCCGAACCTGAAGACCGTTCCTAGCGAAATCATCGGCCTACGTATAATTTCAGCACTCAAATACATTATGTCGGATTCAGATGAGGCCATACCAATAACTGTCAATTACTAAATTAAATACTATTTCCGAAATGCTAAACCAAGCACTTACAAATGCGTTCTGATGAAGACCCAAAGCATCTATAGGGTTCAGCGTTCAACCATCAGCTACTTTCTCAGCTCAAAACTCAACATAATTTTCCTCTCACCAGGCAAATATAGAAGAGCCTTTTCCTTGTCATATTCTACGCCGTCTGGGGGTATCGCAATATAGACGTCAACCCCGTTTATCTTCTCCATCGTTCCTGTGTGGGTGCCTGGAATTTAATTTGTTAGTGACTAGTCTTGTAGCTTCTGAGACACCAATATATGTTACCTTCGTGCCTGACACCTTTAATGCAATCGGGACAAAGTGTAGGTTCGGACATTGTTAGAATCGGTGAGATAGATTGAGAACTGAGGTCGGGCTGATGATCTGAGGTTGATGAAGCAAAACAGAGACAGTGATAAGTGGAACAGAGTATGTCGGCCGGGTACTTCAGGTCTTTAAATATACGGACCAGAGAGAAATTTCCCAAGCTAATAGTACGCTTTGATTCCGAGGAGTACGTCACGTCTTCTATTGGAGATCCGAAGAATGCGGCAGAAGGTTACGCAAGTTTTCCAAATCGAGTCTCCGGCATCCTCAATAATTAGATATCTAACGACAGATATGTTGTTCGTATGCTCCCGCGAAGCGCGTCCATCTCAAAACAGTTTGCCGAAGATACCGTCCTTGATGTCTTTGTTGTTATGGTCTTATCGCCTGCGGACTTTGTTCCTTTGAGTCAATCGCATCGTCAATAAAGAAATCTGAGAATTAAACCTTGGATAAAATTTCAACAAGAGGCCAACTCTGTGCCTCGTTTCCTAGTCAATATTCTCTTTTTTTAGTACGCAAGCTTTAGCGTATCAATCAAATATTCCAAGGACTATCAAATAATCAAATGTATTAATGAACTCAATGATCCTTCACTGACTTAGATTGATTGCACTTACAAATGCGATTGATGAAGGCCGAAGCCATCGATCATGTACGCAATCGGTAACTGATTATCGTGTAATGTTACTCGGCTTGGTAAATATTTCTTCCCCGAGAACTTCATCCCGTGCCTGGGGGTGGGGGCCGAAAGGACCAATTTAATTAGGCAGAATATCGATGCACTCCAAGGTCAATGGACAGTTGAATCAATCATCGCGAGACTTGCAGAAGACCTAATGACTAGGGATATTTGACGCGCGCGGAGCATGACAGCAACAGACAAGCTGAAACCTATATTTGGTACAGAAGATTTCACAACTTTGATGATATAGAGAAACGCGATACAGCAGGATACAGCTTAATATTCAGAGAATACGGCGCAACACGTATGTAGTAATAAGAGCTGACGCGTTCAGGTCAAAAAGTTGCTGGAAGCCAATAGTAGTATATGGTGCGCCTATCATTGCTCGCATGATGCAGTATTGATCGAGAAGGATTAAATGTATACGGGAACATGCGCTGAGTTTGTCGATATTTGAAGTGTGGTGATACCTTTCAGCGCAGTTGCGTTTTTTTTTGCCTCCCGCAGTGTACATACGTACGTACGTGTGACAACGTGACGTGGCGAGTCATCTCAAGCAAATAAGAATAAAATAAAATGGCGTTTCAGGTTCGAGTCGCAAGGGTTGTCAGAATAATAATGGCGGCGTAAAAAGAGGTTCGAGAAAGAACGGATTCTGAGTTTTACGGTAAGGAGAATAAGAAGAAAAAATTTGAAGAAAAATAAACATACGAACCTGTTGCGAGACAGAATTCAGGAAAGGCATAGTTATTCTCGTATGAAACGGGGGAAAGCACAGGTCTTTAAACCGCCGATATTCGCACAAGTGAAGGAGACTTTTACTGAATCCCAGACAAAACTATCTCTAAGCCAGTATTGCATGAGCAAGCTGACAGATTAATACACTTGAGCTTCTCAATCAAGGAAAATAAAATAAGTAGCTAGACAACTTTGCACCCAATCCATCACAACGTACGAATGATTACATGGTTTAAGTTGTTTTGACAAGGAGATTGATAGAAAATATTCATCTTAGTACCAGTATTTGTCTACTATAAACACGGGAAAAGATATAGAGTACGTTACGAAAGATATATAACAAATTAATAACGGTGGAATAGCCGAACCTATCTGTCAAAAGCTCCACCAAAAAAAAAAAAATCGCTCATAAATAACCATATAGAAGTTTATTACTTAAAGTTTGTATCACTCACTTCCGGAGGAAAATGAGATATCCATCGTTCTGTAAAAACTCCAGGAAATGTATCTTCCAGGTATTTCATCTCTCTAATTCGTTCAATCGACGGCCTAGATCTCTGTCTCGCGCAGCGCTCCTCATGATCGCTCCAAGTATGGACTGGCTTCAAACTGGGATAAACACCATTAAATTTGATCCTGACGTGTAGTTCCTGAGACTGCTTCTGTTTATTCCTGGAGATAAGATAATGCGCAAGATCGTGACTTGAATAGTCCGTTCCATATAACGTTATAGACCCAAGACTAGGACAAATATTTTGTTGCAAAGTTTTATCAGTGATCTTGCAGAAGAATGTCTCAGGCAGGATGCATCCTCGCAAGTCCAAACATCGTAACTTCGTTAGCGGCTTAAAGAAGGGCAAGATTTCCTCCACCGTCGAGGTGAGATCAAACGAATGAAATCTGAGTGCCTGTAATTCTGGCCAATGGCAGATAGGAAGATTGACGTGACCAAGTGACGAATCAACATATTTTTGACAAGAGTGCAAGGTCAATGTCTGAAGCTTGGAAATCTGGAGTGTCAATAATAATTGAAACGTTGCGGCGTTTTGAAATCCAAAAATTTCCAGCGTCCTTAGTGTGGGAAGAGTAAAAGGGCCTTTTCCAAGGAATTCTTCGTGCATATCTTCGCTCCGAGTCCCTTCGAATTCTAGGAGCAAGGTCTCGAGGTTTGGCGCAGTGCGACAGAGATGGCCAACATCATGAGAATCTTCAAGAACGACCCCCAACTTTCGTAGAGACTCAATGCGTGTCAATTTGGTGAATGCACGACTGTAATTTCTAGTCAGAATCAAGGTCTCCAATCTTGAAATTCCCAAATTGGAAAGGATCGGTCCAGTCCGATTTCCAACAACACATCGTAGATCCAGCAGCTTCAAATTAGGCAATCTTTCCACCGAATTGGATGGAAATATCTCAAATAACATATGAGGTTGATTGTGGTGAACACGTGTGTACGATGTAGCGAAGTCCTGAACCACAATAGATATAACTCGAGTCAAGTGGGGAAGAACCAATGCAATATTTCTTGAGGCGGCAGTTTGATTATCCGCACGAGGCCCATGAATATGAAGATGAAGTGGGGTAGACTGAGAAAGGCGTAGCCAGTGTTCGACGACCGGAGATCGAGATTGAGAATAAATGGGCAAGTGGGCCCATAACGCAGGGGTGCCATATACCTCGCGCTTCCAACGATGACAGACAAGTACAAAGTGTGTCCTTTTAGCATAATAGTCCTGTGGAAGCAAATTAATCTCCAAGTTTTCAGAGTCGATAACCTGAGGGAGAGCCTGAGTTATGATGCAGATGAGAAGTTCATTTGGCAGTTGGTGGATGGGTGCGAGTAACGAAGTCATCCCTTGTTGCTCTTCTCGAATTTTCTGATACCTATCCCCGATTCGCTCGCCTTGGAAACTAATGGTGCGATTAAGGACCGGAATGGATGCAGTCAAATCAGTACCAAAACGTACCACCTATGTAGAGCAAGAGGAGGCAAGAAATAGACGCCCGTCACGATGAAAAACACCGTTCACATTGTTTGAAGGAAAATGCGTGTTCAACTTGGCCCAAGAAAACATCATCAAAGTCGGAGCAACGTCCCATCCTTCTCTGTTGAAGATCCCGGATGGTCTAGAGACGTTACTGGCCAATCTCAGGTCCCTTTATTGATAAACTCGTGTGATATAGACGAACAATTCTGATGGCATGGCAAGAAACCACGTCTTGAACCAGATTGAAAATACACAAGGGAAAGTTGGTAGTACGATACGAGCTACACCGCTCACTATTTCTGACATATACGCCAAGGTTTTTATTTTTGTTGATTGGCATGCACTTTCCAAATCGGTGAACATTCGACGTCGTTCAACATTCTGAGGGGTGGGTATGTATTAGTAGCTTGACATTCAGGCGGAGTTTAAACATTTTTTGTTGTATCCTATCGATTACTTCCTTTCTCTTCAAGCATGTTCACATTTGCGAAAATATTACACTCTTCTTTCAGCCGATGCTTTTGATCTTCAAATCCTCTCATACTTATACCCTGTCAGTCACTTTCCAATGGGTAGCATCACTGATCGATATTTCCCACACTTAAATGTCTACACACAGGTGAGTAACACCAATCAAGTAGTTGACCGCAAAAGAGAAAACAGCAGCGGATAGTAATCAACACAAAGTATTTATGATCCTTGTCAGTTTGTCATTCGTCCTCCTATTTGTTTCCCGTCTTTAACAGCATCAAAAGGGTTGTCCTCAAAGATAACATCCTCACCATACTCTGTACGGTACGAGTCATCCTGGTATGCGGATCTTAGTGAGATTGTTCCTTGTTGTCAGTCACAGGAGCACGCGTTTGCTTTGCACGGTTTGCCGAGATGGGCTGGGGCAGAGGTCGCCGCAACGAGGCCAGATGTGCCAGTATATCCAGACGGGATCCATCATAACGTTCTGCGATAAACTCGAGCTCCCATTTCAGCCCATTTTTTCGGGTGGAATGTCTCATGATTTTTTGAGATGGTGTCATTGAATCTGCCATTGGAAGCTAATCCTGCGGCATTGACGTTTGCTTCTTCGGAGTTGATCATTCTCGGCTGAGGCTCGGGTTAATGTTGCTCGTTGGTTCTTCACGGAAATGGGAATTAGAGTGCTAGATTCAAACTGCATTTCATAATGACTTTACGTCCTTCAAATTGGGGACCAAAAGTGTCCATATTGGAAACCTGTGTCAAGTCCAGGACGTGGCATGAAGGGGATATTATACTAGATCTGAGAACCTAGCAGAACAAAGCTCGACTTGAACCTTTAACTGGTGTCGTTGACTTGTTGGTATTGTTGACTTTCCAACTCCAGTATTTTGGAAGGTAACAATGTCAGTCTAGCACGGTTACTCGTTCTGGCACGAGCGACTGCGAAAGCCGCCTTGTGATATAAAAACCTACGTATGAATCAAGTATGAATAATAAATATTTCGTTGAAGTTTTGTAAAGGATTGCATAATTTTTTAGAAGGTCAACTTCAAAAACGTCCGCAACGAAGCCGATACGGTGGTTAATATCCGAATATCATTTGCTTTATCAGAGAAAGAAGTGTCCGTATTTTGAACATGCTTTCAAGTTGCCGTAACAAAACTTCGCGCTTCGTAAACCTAAACCCTAAGCCAGAAACCTGGCTTATCTCATCGTTCAGATTATTCAGCCCCGGTGAAAACTCGTTATGTTATCATTGTGTGACTTAGGGTCCGATCTGTCGTACAGAAGTCGCCTGATGGAGCACGAAAAGTGGATACAATACCAGATGAGCAATCTGGTAGATTTGTGCGCGTTGTGGTGCTTCCGGTCGACCGATCACTTCATCTGTTGACATTGTCCCCACTTCACTCTAATTCATATTTATTACTATTGTTGTTATTATTTACTACTACTACTACTATTGTTTCTATTTACATTTACTATACTGGTGCTACGCATTATTCTGAGCCTGACACTTACGAGTGAATAAAGAGAAAAATCTGACGAAAAGAGGTCAGAGGTCTCTGAGTCGCCGAGAAGGAAAAAAAAACCACGTACCAGGATTAACACGCATGCGGTGTAGCCCAGTGTTCCATACCTTTAACCACTATCATTACCGTCAGTCAATCCAAGGTAAAACAATACGATTTGATATACCTTTCGTGAACGAAAAAATCTTCGTTAGTGCCGTATCGAGCCTGGTGCGATTACGGGTTCGGAAGGTCGCGACACTATAACCATCTAAGGTCTTGATGTAACAATGCGAAATAGTTAGTTTTATCTTGTGGCCGTAGAGAACGATACACACCCAATTCCCGAAACAAAATGTGTGTATGCGCAGTTTCATATGTAGGGTTGCCCTTGGCGAGGGGATGAACTGAGATTTGTAACGGTGGTGTGTCGTTATCAGTTATAATCCTTAAGATAGCTTTTAGATTGTCTTTAAATTGTCTTGTTGATATGAATAGACAATACTTAGCTTAACATAAAGTGTCCTTTGCAATGAGCGGGAGCGACAGTGCGGTAGTGGTGGTAGGAGGGAAAGGAGCGGACGAAGAGAATAGCGCCAAGAATTCAAAGAAGCGAGTCAAGCGACTCATGCACACGGACGGAATCAAAGTTTACTTCAACCAAAATTTTTGACTAAGTTTCGAACTACAATTTGTGTATATACTACCTATGTGTCTAATTTGCGTTGACCATAAGGGAGCATATTTTTTTGGAATGGGACTCTGGTTCTGCCAGATTCGGCCAGAACGGGACAATACGGCCATATAGCGAACGGTGGGAACATAACAAGTTTTCACCGGGATTCAGCAATCGGCAACTTCGCAGCATCGTCGCATCGACGTCACGATCATGTGTCTTCACTCACACTTGCAAGCGGCTTCCGTACTCGCATTTGTAAGAAAGCACAGGTTCGAAATCACATAACATTTGATTTTTCCATTCTGCTTCGGATTCGCCTTTTAAAAACCCCATCCTCTTGTCTAATCCCCTCTCAACTCGCATCGCTGAGATGGCAGAGCAACTTGTACCCCCTTTCACACGCGAAACCGCCCAAAGTACGTCGTTAAGTCTCGACACAAAAATCTACCTTATCTTTTAATCAGAGAAAGTAAAGAAAGCACAAGCACTTTGGAATACTAGAAATCCCGAGAAGGTAGTTACAACAGCAGCGTCTTCGTGAGGGAGGATTCGGGGTTGATTTGTCTCTAGATCGCCCCGGCATACACTGAAGACAGTATTTGGCGCAACAGAGATCAATTCTTTCAAGGTCATGCCAAGATTAAAGAGTTTCTCACCAAGAAATGGCAGAAAGAGACGCAGTACAAGTGAGTTTCATTCGCTGTTGCGTTATTTAAACGCTGTTTGACTCTTGGGGGTCGGGGATAGATTGAGAAAAGAGTTGTTCGCTTTTACGGATAACAAGATTGCCGTTCAATTCTGGTTAGTTTCATGAGTTGCTCTTCAGTTTTCGTATACCTCCACCGAATTTTTTATCTTTCGACGATCTAAAATTCCGACGTCTTGATTCTCATATAGGTATGAATATTACGATGAAACCAAGAAAGCCTGGTTCCGGTGCTACGGTCTCGGTAAGTAACCAACCATGATTACGTTGTAAAAAGGCTCACAATTTTTGTATTTTTCTTCAGAGGACTGGACTTTTAGTCCAGACGGCCGAATGAGAAAACGTCAAATGAGCGGGAACGAAATTGAAATTAATGATGAGCAGAGATGGTACAAAGGCAAATCGTCGGAAGAGGAGTATGACCAGGTTGAGATTAGTGAAGAACATTGGTAAAGCGAACCGAACGAAACCTTTTGAAGCTAGTTTGTTTCAATATGAGTGAATATAATGTTTGTATTTCTGAATGCATTCGCAAGAATAAACCAGTACGGCACACTTGTTTTGTCGTCGGCGCGGTATGGAACTCTGCAGATTATGCATGGCGAAGTGAAGTGACCAAGGGGTCCGACCGTTTTCGATCTAATTTCCCCGACCCTCGGCCTACACTTCATGAAGAATTTGGCCGTTCAAATCCTGGTATTGCATGCATGGGCAGTGTTCGTCGCGCTGAGAAATCAAATAAATGACATCCGAGTCGGAGGAGTCTGATAACTCTGATCCAGGAAATTAGGCATCTTTGGAAGGACCTTGTACTTTTGTTCCGACGTTGCGTGACTAGTTGACTGGTCTCTACCTTCGGGGAAAGCCTTGCGATTTGAAGTTTCTTCATTAGGTCAACAATAGCGAGGGATGGATCCGATCCGTCTATAAGCTACCATATTTCCTTCGCACGTTTCCGAGTCTAAATCTTGTGAGTTTACTGGTATATACTTACTACCCTGCATCACCATATGTACAATGTACAGCATTACCGCCATCGGGTCCACTCCGACGGCAAATGCCACTAAATTTTTGTTTTGCATGAGATGCATGAGAAAACGTTGAAGTACACGAATAAAGTAATCATCTCACCTTTAGGTTATCTGCCCGTACACACGTAACAATATCATAATTCACTGAGTGTTTGAGGTAAGGCCAAAGTCCCAATGAGCCGATTCCTGAACCAAAGAGCTTTCTACAACACGCGGAGTATAATCTGTGAAGATGGTTGCGTATGTAGATAAGTCGATTATTGGGAGTTGAAAACAAGCATATTACGCGTCGCGCCACGGTCCGCCACAGCGCAGACCGAATACACACACATGCGCGTCACGTCGTCACGTGGGCCTAGAACTCCTGGATAAAGCGCTTAGGCATTTACAGATTTTTTTAAATGCAAATCTCTCAAGCCACCACGTTCGTTTATAATTTCTTTCCTTTGTGTCAATCCTCACAGATTCATCAACAGTGAACTCATCCCTGCCGGTACTAGTGTACCTTTTTCGATCTGCAGACGGGCCATGGCAGGGAAACAACCGCGCAAACGGCCGGCTCAGGCTGGTAAGGCGTTTAAAAAGAAAATCTATTATTATCGGACAAAAGAAAAAAAAGTATGTGTGTGTATGTGTGGAATGGAGCAAACAAGCGGGTTATATCCCCTTTATAAATGAGCTAGTATGTAAGTACATGGAGTTTTGGATACTTATGGCAATTCATATTAATCCAATCCTCCGTTACAATTTTCACAAACTGCAGTCTTACTCTCAAATTTCGAATCTCAAATGTCAGCGAAGTAACAAAAATACAAAAACGGTGAATATCTTTTTTAATGCTACTAATAAACCTAAAAAACAACTTTTCTTTTTATTTACTTTGTTCGGGGTCGGGGATATTATGGACAGGGGGAGGGAGAAATGATGTGATAGCCGACTGGCGAAGACATTTTTTCGAATACAGAAGCGATAACTTTGGGGTAAAAACTTGGTAAAACTTGGTAAGACTTGGTACTTTGGAATTGCAGGAACGAGAAGAAGAAGAAGAAGAAGCGGACCGGAGACAGCGGTTGCGGTTTTGCCCAGGGCCTAGGAATTCGACAACACGAAAAAAAAAAGTGGAAAAGAAAAAGAAAGAGAGAGAGAGAGGTGAAAAGAAAAACAGAGGTTGTGATTATTCTAGGTGAGATTAATGCCATGAATAGTCAACGAAACGTAGAACGATATTTAGAGCCAAGACAGACACAGAAGAGTTCAGAGACAATAAGGAAGGAGGAAAGAAACAACTTGAGAGAGGGAGAGAGAGAGAAGAAAACAGAGTAAAAGAGGTACGAAACAGAGAAAATTACTTTGGTATTTGATCCTGATATCTGGGGGATTTAGGGTTTACAGCAAAGATAGGACAGCACGCGAGAAAGAGAAGACATTAACTAGCAAGAGGGAAGAGACAGACGGAACAGAGGAAATAGGAAAGGAAAAAGGGAAAGGAAAACAGAATAAGGAAATTATCGTGGTAAAGTTTTTTTTTTGTTTTTGCGGTGTTTTACGACTCGAACATGAGTTTAGCCGATCCATTCGTCAGATTGTTCAACGGCGCAGAGATAGAATTCGACAGAGGTCGCCTTTCGCGAAACGTCGTCGTCGTCGTTCCATTCACCTGACCCACCGTCAACGTGTCCGAGTTCCCATCTCCTCCATTCACAATTCCATTCCCATTCCCGTTCTCGTTTCCCTGTCCCATTCCATTCCCATTCCTCAACGCACCAGAAGTCGGACGAGAAGACGAAAACCTCTCATTTCCCAAATCCAAATTGGCAAGAGTCGACGTCAGATATTCAATCCCTTGACCATCTCTCACGATAATCTTACTCGTCTGTTGTTGTTGCTGCTGAGACTGCATCCCCGGAGGAGTCCGACGCATCATAACAGGCGAAACCGTCCCCGAGCTGGAATGAGACTGATAATGATGGTGATGTTGCGCAACATGGTGAGCATGCGAATAAGGCGAATGCGACTCGTTTCTCAAAATATCACTAGCCTGAAACGACGCTCCTCCTCCTCCAACAAGATCCGAAGGAACATACGACGATGACGAAGACGAAGAGTACGGTCCTCCTCCTCCTCCTCCGTTGTTGTTGTTCAAAGAAGTAAGGTTAGTGAGATTCGCCAAACGCAACGGCGGGTTGGTCACGGTATTATTGCTTCCATTCACACCATTAGCCGAAGAAGAAGAAGCAGAAGAAAGCGACGCGTCTCCCGGTCCTGGTCCTGGTCCTGGAGAAATAATCTCTTCGGCGTTGTAATGGCCAGCAACGGTCGCAGAAGGTAATATTGATATTCTATCGTTGACATTGTAGCCGGCGTGGGAATAGGTGTATGCGCGCGGGCGCGATAACGGGATGGACAGAGATTCTTTGCTGTTGTTAAATTTACCAGAAGTCTGGTTCACGAAATGCGGCTGAGAATCTGTTATTGAAATAGTCAGGATTAAATGGGTTGACAGATCATGGAGAAGGGTTGAAATATATATACCATTGGGAGACGCGGCCGGTTGTGGATTATACCCCAGAGAATACAACAACTGAAGTGCCTGCTCTTGCGTCAAATGTAGCATCGGTTGAGTTTGGCCGCTAGATAAAGCAGCCGCTAAACGATTTGCATGTTCAGCTTGTGCTTGTTGAGCTGCCTGAGCTGCAGCCTGAGCCGCTTTATCTACAAATTGGGTCACAAGTTAACGTTATCGAACAGACACGGAATTCTTTTTTTTTTGAAAGGTACGTACATTGACTTCGTCCCCAGCTTAATCTGATTCTGCTTCCACCGATAGGAAACCCTTGCATGCGTTCAATTGCACGTTCGGCGTCTGCTTTTCGAACGAATTGTACGAATCCACAGTGCTTCCCGAGTGGAACTTTGACCTAGACGGAAGAGAATGTTTAGAAAGGCGAAGTGGATGATGAAACGATGAAACGATGAGAGGTGCGTACGTAGTGGATATCACCGAATGGCGCAAAAAACGTTCTTAAAGTCTCTTCCGAAATAAGAGGCGAAAGTCCACCAACGAAAACCTAAAAAAGGAAGTTGATACCCGTTATAGCCAAGAAAAAAATCTTTTTACTGACTGTAGTATTATAGGGATCCGTACTCGTAAGCTGTTCACCATTAGGTCCAATAAGATTTCCCAATATCGCTCTAGCCTGAGCTTGATGATTCCACGCCTCATCAAGCAAACCGTTCCCACCGCTACCACCACTGCCATACAACGACGACGACGGTGTCGCCAAAGAACCGTTCCCGAAATTCCCGAGAGTAGCCATTTGCTGTATATGCGCCAGATTCCACTTCTTAGCTGGCGGATTCGATGGTTTTTCAGCCGCCAACTGTTCGATCTGCGCTAAAATTTGAGGAGTCACTTGAAAGCTTTGGACGGCTCGTTCGGAATTTGGTGTTTTAGCTGACGCAGAAGATGAAGATGAAGAGGTTGTGGTAGTGGTGGGTTTGTCGGGTGTACTGGAGCCGTTGGAGTTGGAGCCTTTTGGATGGCTAATAGTCTGGGTGGTACTACTAGATATCGTCGCGACAGGTGAGGACAGGCTGCGAACTAGGGGTGGCTTATCGGTCGCGCTGTCACCAGATCCTTCGATGTTGCCGTTTACCTTCTCGGATTGTTGGTGAGGGGGTCCGCCACTGCCGTTTCCACCGCCCACAGTGGCGGCTGTGTTTCCGTCTGGCTTGAATTTGGCGGTCGCGGGAGACACACGCACTATAAACACATTAACGGCTTGTCAACACTGAGAAGGGACTACGAGAAAGACTCACTCGGACGCGAGAGACAGTACAGCCCGTGCATTTCGATCAAGGCACGTTGTTGATCCGCTTCATCAGTGAACCTATCATCGGAGAAGAAACAAGAAAGAACCAGAGTCAGCGATACAGAATCATTAAAGAAGAGTGCGGAATTGCCATGCTTCTCCTAACCTGACAAAGCCATAGCCCCGACTGACACCGGTCACGGGATCCAACATGATTTTAGCAGATTTGCAACTGTAAAACGGGCGAATAAACTTGGGCTCTCTGAAAAAACATAATAAGCGTCAATTCTGACTAGCATATATCGATATGTTTTTACCTGTCATTTCGTAATCCTAGCACTGGATTTCTGAATACTGCGACTAGATCTGAGTTGGATGTTTCTGGAGCGAGATCGCCGACGAAAATGGAGTATTCTCTTTGTTGTTGGGGCTGAGACGATGACGCCGATGAATTGGTAATGTTTGCCAAGGATATTGCGTTGACGACAGCTTGTTGAGGAGGAGGAGGAGGCTGAGAAGGAGCAGGAGAGGTATTCGGGAGAGATAGTGTCTGCGAGAGTTGAGGAGAGCTGGCCCACTGCAGGTTAAAAGGTCTAGACGAGTTTGGCATTAGGAGCGGAGCACCCGAGGTATCCATGTGATTGAGAGAATGCAGAGAGGACAACACGCTGGCTGCGTGTGCTGCGGTTGGGAAGGTGATAAGACAATAGCCCGGATTGTTGTGTTGGGGTATAGAATCAGAGGACGGAGGCGGGATTTTGATGGTGACTGGGTTATTTGTGGGATTAGGGGTAGTGATGGTGCTGTGGGTGGTTTTGGCGTCGCCGTTGGACAGCGAGGAGAGTGTGTTGCGATCCCATCCCATGAGACGGACGACTTGACTTGCGTATTCGTGATCCATCCACGGCTCGAGGTTTGACATGCAAAGTGTGTTGGAATTTGGTTCAGGAGGAGGAGGTGGAGGAGGAGGAGGTGGAGAAGGAGGAGATCGGTCGAACCCGGGATGGTCTGGGTGATGGTAATAGTGATAATGGTGGTATTTGTTGTTGTCGGCAGAGGCGGGAGGAGAGGAGGAGGGAACGGCGGCGATGGAGTTTGGCCAGCTGCTCCAGTGGTGGACGTCGTCTGGATGAAGGGAAGAAACAGAGAGGGAGGAGGAAGAGGAGGAAGAGGCGCCGCGGGTGGACCGTGTCACTGTCACTGTGGGCGGGTGTGCAGTGGCAGGAGTGTGTGTGTGAGTGGAAGGGTGCATACTCCCCAAAGAGCCAATCTGCCAGATGGAAGCGCCGGTGCCGCCGTAGGCCCAGGAAGGATGGTGGTGCACACTGCTGCTATTGCTGCTATTGGGGTATGTGGCGTAGTCACCGTACGAATTCATGTTGGTTTATCCGCAAAAAAAGAAAGAGAAAATGCGTGTGGGAAGCGGAGAGCGAGAAAGCAAAGACAAGGAGACAAAGAAGACTTTTTTTTGCGACGAGGAGAAAGAAAAAACACAGAATAACTTGGAACGATAGCAAAAAGCAAACAGAAGCAAAGAAAAAAAACTGTTTTTATGTTCAAAAAACCTTGTGGACGACACGAATTCTGCGCCGCTTCGACCGTCGACCGTCGTGTCGTGGGAGGGTAAGGGAGGGGGAGCAAAGGCAAGGACCAACAAGGACAAAGTCAACCCGCTTGCGAATGTGTGTACCGCTGTCCTCAAAAGGCCCCAATCCAAGAAAAGAAAAGCGGCCGGCGTAAACAGCCCAGGCCACCCTCACTTACATACATACACACTAGCACCCAAGTCGGCGGCTCTTGTCCTGAGTCTCAATTTTTTTTTCTCTTATCATTTATCATTTAATTATTATTTTTCATTTTGGGTTTACATTCATTCACTCCATGCCCCGGATTGTTCGGGATGGACACTCCTGCAATGTGCGGTGTGTGGGTGTGTCCTAGATCGGTGGGAAAAATGTCTCAGTCGGTATCGATACAGTGGCGTGGCAGGTCGTGGCGCGGTGTAAAACAAACTTGGACCTACAGGCGATAACAGCCACTCGGAAATGCTAGAATTTACAGTTTATGAAGCACGAAATAACTTTCTCTAAAACCAGCTATGAACTCACTGTCTGAGAATATTATTGTATTTTTAAAATCGATTTTCCTACGCCCCGAGAAAAAGTCATGTACGTTACCCTTTTGCGGTAATTAGCACCAACGGACTTGTCAAAAATTGCATGCAAACTTGCCCTGCCTGTATTTTACTTGGACAGCATTCCGAGTCGATGATCCGGCCAGCGTCTTTGCGGGAGGTCTATCCATATCCCCAAAAATACATAATGTCATATGCACGTTATCATTTTTTGGCCTTTTTACTAGCAGACTTTTTTTTAGCCACTACAGTTTTCCGCTTTTTAGAACTAGATCTAGGCGTCTCTTCCTCTTCCTCGTCCACGTCCTCGGCGTTCTCATCGATATCGTTACTATCATCACCAGCCTCACTTTGACCGTCCTCTACCAATTCACCCTTTTTCCTTTTTTTCCTGTTACTAGGTTTCGACCCGAAACTGTCCAGTCCTTCATACCCTTTGGTCGCGATCTTGAAAATCGCATCCCATGCGGCCTTATCAACCTGCTGAACGCTCAATCGGCCCCGGTTGAGAAGCGCCATGTCCTTAATAGCCTAGAAACCACAATATAAAAAAAGCCCTTTGTTTTTTTTACTGTCCTCATAATCTCTCATAACGTACACACACGGACCTTGAGATCGTTTTTAGTCAGATAGGCCATTTCCACAGGAGGATCGATCAAAGTTGATATATGTCGCAGGAGCGCGAGAGGTACCGAGTGGGCCGCCCGGGCAACGAACCGGACATCGACCATGTACCATCTGGGTGAATCGGATTTCGTCTTTTCGTCGTAGTAAGGGTGATCTCTGAAAAAAATTGTTCCATGTGTAGTTTGGGGACCTAAATTACAGTTTGACTCACTTGTCCCATGCGGTATCTGAGATAGAAAAAAAATGAGTCAAATTGGGAGATGTGCTCATTTGGCGATCGTACACGTACGATCTGGATATGCTTCTTTTGCGATCTGTGTGTTCAATTTTGTTCGTTAGCAAATTGGATTACATACCCATATGGTTAAAAATTCCGAACCTCAGCGAACCCCATGATACCTATTCTCGGAAGATCGTCGCAGTCAATTGAAGTGGGAAAGCAGCCCTGAATATCATAAACTGTACCTAGATTCTTGGTATTTGAGTGGTAGAATAGCACCTAAATGGCCAAATTTACTCGGTAGTTAGCGTAGGTAGCAACCTGTAGCAATGAACTAGAAGAGCGTTACCTTATCGTGTACTTTCATCCCTTTGATGAAATTTCTCGCTTGATAATTACGTACACCCTCCCAGGCTGTAACCTTGACTTTCTCAAAATCGTCAATACTAAACTATAAGATGAATGTCAGACCGGATACTATGTATACTTGAGAGGTCCTCACTTTGACGTCTTTTCCTTTAACAATTCGAGAATCCGGTTCGGCTTTCATAAGATAGTACGAACATGACGCTAAAAATGATCGCACAATGAGTCAAATTCAACAACTTGTTTTTTTTTTTGGACGTACGTTCTGGCTCTGCCATGGAAAAAGCTCTCAGTTGACGTGTTTGTAATCACGACTGACCAGTTTCGGTCACAACTCAAACGCGATCGGTAACACCGTAGAAAAGGCTTAGTGGCAGATCACATGATTATACGACTTCAAAAATAGATTACAGAACCGCCGAATGCCGAAAGCGCGATTTGGCAGTGGACTAGATCAGACATATGCAAGCCATGGCATCAACTTCGTGGCACAGCAAAATTTATATACATACATTGTGAAACTTGGAGAATGTGCTACATAGACAGCCGTAGATGAGGTCATTCAATCTGTCAAGCATGTCAAGGCTCGAAGAGTTATGCACGTGAGATGATTGATTTCTTTCTTTCTTATTCAAAGGTTTGAAGAGCTAATTTCGAAGTCGCTAGATGATACATGGATCGTCCGCTTTCCCAAGAGGTACAAGCTCATTCGGCTGGCACTAAATATGCTCCCCCAGGTCTCCAAAGTAACGCCACTCACCTCACTCCCGGAATCACACGCACAGCTCAAGGAGCTAGAAGCCGAGTCAAAAAAGAAAACAGTACCGCGGAAATAGCGCAAGTCCCGTTGACTTGTATCAACAGCAATATAAAATGGCGAACAGATGCGGGTGACAGCATGTGAGAAAGTTGAGTATATCACACGAGCTCGGGACGTGTGTGTAATCTGTGTAATCTCGATTAGGTCAGATTCAACCGAGTGACAGTCTCTGCGGTGATTGATCAATCAAATTTCGAATTTCAAATTTCAAATGCGAGCCCTGGATGTATTTTTTCGTACTGAGACAGACAGAACCATCGTTATCAGAAATTGGGCTTGAACAATCACGTCAAAGACTCAGTCAGTCAGGAGTCAATGGCAGGAGTCAATGGCAGGACATGGCAAGGATGCTTCCCTCTTTGATTTGAAGTTCCGATGATGGGCAATAATGACTATGGTTAGCGTTTATTTTTTTGTCGCTGGGGTCTCCAAGAAAGAAAGAGCCCATGCAACATTAAATGGCTTATTCGCGAGAATATTGTTTTTTTGAGAGGGAAGAAACAATTGTCAACGCGTCGGATGTACCACTGATCAAAGGACCCTAAGCGGCGCGGCAGAATAATGATGTCAAGTGATCGGGGTACCGGCACGCAACTGCAGGGGCGCGTCTCAACTGTTTCAACACAACAAATACAAGCGCCGTATACATAGGCGAACCCGCCCTTCCACACTCATCCTCGTAACTCGCACACACACCCACACACACACACATTCCGCCCTGTAAAACATCCTTTATTTCCTCTTTCTCAAATACTACGAACTAGGAACGAGCAAGTGAAACACAAGTCAAAACAAGCGAACAAAGCGCGTGCTGCCGTTGTTGCTGTTGTTGCTGTCGTCGTTGTCGTTGCTGTGGGATGATGGCTACTCGGACCGGAAGGGCAAGACGAACGCCTCAATCTTCGTCTGGTACTATCGCCTCCCAAGACACAACTTCCGCACGACCGTCCATCAATAGCATGAATGAGCACGCTCGTTCTAGTTCTGTTCTTGCCAACAATAACAACAACCCTCATCTTTCGAATCCTCACCTTCCCTATCAATATAGCCAAATCAACTCTCCTAACGACCGTATCGTCAAGAATTTAGTTGACAAGTTGCAGGCGAAGGTATGTGTTGTATTTGAGCAATTCAAACTCTTCTCTTCTTAATTGGCGTGTTTCTCCTCTTCTAGTTACCGTACTATTCCGGCCATAGACTATCCGATTTAGAGGAGAATGAATCTGTGAATCAGCTTGTTCAGGGGCTTGTTCAGCTTTCGAGACGAAGTGTCAGTCAAATCCTCATGTGGCTTTTTGAAGTTCTCAACAAGCTAAGTACCGTACGTCCTGTCCTTTCTTCCTCTCTTGCTCGCACACATGGTTCCTGAGTTTCATTTAGAGATATCATCCCTCAAAACCAGCTTTGGACATTCTTGAATCCGAACTCTTTGTGCTACGTTTAGTGGTCCGAGTCTTAACCTTCCACTGGAACACACACGTAGCGGGAACAGAACCCAGCTCTTCAACAGGACCAGGTAGCCCAGAAACTCCACCTCCGCCGCCAATATCAATAAAATCACCGGTCTCATTACCCGTACAAACTTCTCCTCCCGTTTTGGACCACGAATTAGCGGGTTACGCATTAGCTTGTGCAGCCATTTATCTGCGCCGTGTAGGACCTACCACCATCGAGCACCTCATTTTGAACGAACGGATGGAAGAACTGGACAGACTTCAGGAGATGCGTATATTTGAGCGTGATACGGCTGT
This sequence comes from Phallus indusiatus, assembly GCA_027605045.1. Classification (NCBI taxonomy): domain Eukaryota; kingdom Fungi; phylum Basidiomycota; class Agaricomycetes; order Phallales; family Phallaceae; genus Phallus; species Phallus indusiatus. Next base: position 551,146 of record JAQFWX010000004.1, read on the forward strand.
GTTGCATGCGACGCATCATATACCCGTAGATGACGGTCTTATACTCGAACCGCTTTCGAGCCTCAAGTCGAGTACTGAACCGTCTTTTCTTGGTAGGAATGGCAGTAATGGGAATGGGAATGGGAATAGTAATGGCGGTGGAGGACATCATCAGTATCATCCTCCGCATTCTAAAGCTCCAACAACGTCGTTTCGTTTATCGACGAATGGGAATTCTCGTGTTGCGCCGTATATTCCATCAGCTCTAACCGTCGGACTGTACTCTGCCACCGGACATTCCGATATTCTGGCATATCTTGCTCATCTGTACGTTCCCTTTTAACTTAAAGTTCTGTAACATGTTATTCAACCTTTATATTTTAGGGGTGGACGTGTTATTTATCGAGTATCGGCAACAAACTGGCCGACTGTTCTTTCACGAATCAAAACCAAGATAGGCCATCTCGCAAGCGATCCACTAGACGAAGGCAATATCATCGACTTGTTAATGATCGTCTACAGTCTCATCAACAAAGACCGCTTAATCGAGTTCTTGCAACGTACGTAAAACCTTAAACCTTCCATAATCAAGAATAACATACGATATCACACATGTTTTCAGTGATACAATCTTTACTCGTCAACATGAAACCAAGCTCTCAAAGCGCAATCGCCATTATACTAAGATTAGTCATCTGGCGATGGATCAACGACTTTGGCGACGAATACGCGGATGTTTTTCAGTCTTCTCGGCGGAGACTGGAGGGTCAACCTGAGCGCATTTTCGACGTGTTGTTTCAGTTGACGTCGTCCGTTAACAAGCGCATGATGTGGCCGACGCTTTCGACGTTGTTGGCTATCAGTCCGGAGCGGTTGCAAGCTGCTGATGATGCGCTTACTGGAAGGCTTCCGTTTGGAAAGAGGGTATGTGATGTTGTTTTAATATGTAGGGGTTCTCTGATTTTTTTTATTGCTTTTTTTGTAGCATAATAATATACTTGAAGTGTTTCATGGGGCTATTACCACTCAGTTTAAACTCGGAGAAACTGTTATGCGCTGTTATAACGATATATGCAGAGCGGCGTATCTTCTTCCTCCCGTTTCAGCCAACGATGCATTGCATTCATTAGCTTCCGATCTTGCGGACCAACTCAAGGTCAATTTCAAATCACACTCTCCCTACTTTTTCTTATTCTTACTCTCTTCTTTATTAGAGTCGATTGAGTAATCCTCCAGAACCAAAACCATTTTACGAATCCAACGAGCCTCTCGACGTTAACCTTTATGCCGAAAGCATTGTCACCATTCTACGGTATAACCCCTCGTTATCGCTCAATATCTTCCTGGAATGTCTGGAGCCGAGTCGTTCGCCTGCTGTCAAGTTATGCGTTGTTCGGGCTTTGACGATTTATGTTGTCGAGGTTTGTCTTAACGAGAAGCTTTTCTTTAAGCATGTAACCCTGACACTTTTGTGTTCTATAGGATGTAACGTATCCTCGACAACCTCCATTAGACAAGTCTATTTATCAGCTCGTTGCGCCAAAGCTTCGGTCTATAACGAGGGTACGTTTGCGAAGAATTGTTGTTTTTTTCGTCATCGCGTTATTAAACCTTTTTACGACAGGAACTATTCGGAAAAACAATTGACATGTCTTCATTCCCTTCTGTCCTTCGAGACAAAGAAAAGTTAGAAAGAGAAAAAGACAGAGAAAGAGAAAGAGAAGACGGTCTCATTTTCGACGATCGCAAAGATTTGCTCCTCGCCATTCAAACATTATGGAGAATCGATAACGGGTTTTTGTTTTACAATATGGACGAAAATTCCGCTCAAGTGCTTGTAACCCACTCGACGAATATTGTGCACAAGCATCATGATCCGTCTGTTCAGGCTTCTGTTTTGAGGACGTTTGGAACTGTTTTGTCGCGGATTAGTGATCCGTCGGCGGAGTATATTGAAGAGATGAATATTTTCTTGTTTCATTCTACGTATGTTTCTCCTGCCTGGTTGCTTCTTTTGATTTGATTGACGAGCGTCCTGTTTTAGGTTTATGGTTATGCGGGGTACGGCATTGAAGATCTTGGAGAATCCGGATGATCTGGAGCTGGGAAAGATGAATATGGGCACATCGCTTGCTATCTTATCACAACTACTCGATACCACATCGGTACGTGAAAGCCTCCTTTCTGACATATTTAGTCTAACCAACTATTGAATTATAGCAACACCGCGTCGAATGGAAGTACAACGACGATCGAACTACCTGTTTAGCAGTCCTAGAAATAGCACTCTTAACTCTCCTCACATCCGCTCGCGTCGACGTCTGCTCTTTCGCAGCGCGTGGACTACGCTTACTAGCACAAGTCGGACAAGACACTATTATCCCCGGACCAACATACTACACAGACGACAAACCCGCTTCATTTATGACGCTTCTCGAATCGGTGGGCGATCCGAAAGCGCTTGTTTTAGGGAGAGTCGAGTTCCAGAAGCGGGCGAGGCAGGTGGCGGGGCCGTTAGCGTGTCCGAGCACGTCGCAATTGGCGGCGTGGAGAGAAGGGTATTTCAGATGGTCATATTTGAATTCGTTGTTTTCGTCGTCCACGACGTCGTCGTCGTCGGATTCGAGGTCGTCTTCTGACAAGTCGGGTAGTTTTGATGTGCTGTTCTTTCGGAGACTTACGACTAAGGTAAAATCGTGTTTTTTTTGCCTATTCTCAGGTTTTCGCTGATGGATGGGTTGTTTTCGTGTTAGGAACGTTTGTGGACTTGGGTGAATCTTATGTTAATGCTGGCTGTAACGTCCGGTAGTTGCCTCAGTGATGATTCGTCTTTGAATCCACCCTCGGAATACCGGCTTCCGTTCAGACCAAGCTTTTCCGATGAAAGACCTTCGCGACTGATAAAAAGATTCATTAACGATCTCGTGGGCATTTTAATGTCCGGAGATGTACTACTGTCTGAGGAGATTTATGCTCATTTGGTGGCGAGAGACGCGTTAGGCTCCGAGTTGGATTCGAGATGGTTCCCGTTATTGTTCGATATTCTAGATAGGTATGACGTGAAATAGTCTCATGTCTTTGAGACTAAAACTGACGTCGTTTGTTTTTCTTTCTTTCTTTCTTTAGCAAATTGAAATCATTACTGTCGGCGAATAGTCAAGAAACTGTCTACTTGGTCTTTGTCTCCATCGATCAAATCCTTTCCGTCTTGAAACTTGTTCTTGAACGAATTACTGTAGTCGAGTCTGCAGCGCTGACGGTAGATTTGGGTAATATGCTGGTTATGCTGTCAAAACTCCTTCACCGCCCGTCCGAACGCAATTTCGACGTGCGGATCAGAACGAGGTTTTGTGCGATACTCGACATTATTCATGAAAAGGCGTTACCCGTCAAGAACGATAATGTTGTGCGAAATAGTCTTTTTGAAGTCGTGACTGACTGGGTTTGGGAGGTTCGTTTCGCTTCATGTTGAGCTGGTGATATTCGTATGCTCAACTCATAATCTTGTTTTAGGTTTATACGGAAGAGACTAGCAGTAGCCGTGTGGAGCCAACTGCGAACTATATGGATGTTACGATTGCCGCTTTGAAGACGATCGTCAATCTCTCAGAGAATCTGCAGCTTTTGGGTTCTAGCGGAAAAGCGACGGATGATATGGATTTGAATGTTCCGTCAAGGCTCTTTAGTAGATACCTTGGTATCTTGCTAAGAGAGGTGGAAGCTAAACGGATGGAAATGGAAGATAAACGAAGAGAGGTAGAGCCTAAACGAAGGGAGTTGGAACCTAAACGAAAGGAGAGCTTTTGTGTACGTTGCACGAATCATATATTATGATCTTTATACTAAAGCTTTTTGTGCAGGAAGACAATCAAGCTGATAAATACGCTTCTCAAGTTCAAGCGCTGGTTATCGCGGCGATCACCAATTTACTCTCTGCTAATCCGACAGCAGGTGCAAAACATGTATTATCGCTGTCATTCAATGCCAGCCCTCGACTACGTACCATATTTTGCCACGTATTCAGCCAGGTGCTGAGTCGCAATGTGGATTTTGGGGAGTATCATGAAACCTTTCTTCATACCAGCAGGAAGAGTCGGCTATGTGAAGTGAGTGTTCCGTTGTACGTGTATCGTGGCTTAGTCTAACAAGAAATGCAGTTGGTCAAAGAACGCGATGTAAGCGATTTGATTTCTTTTGGTTTTTTTGATGGGTTGTTAATGAAGTAGCTTTTACTCTATGCTATCATTGATCTCTGTCCGAGTAACGAAACAGAGACAATGTCCGCGCTCCTTCTCAATCTATTCAATACGCAAAAGTACGCGAATCTGTCAAGCTTACAGCTTATCAATTTGACTGTTATCATTAGGGGCATGTTGAACCTACTTCGGGTTGTCGTAAGCAGACAGGTCGCTATGGCAGGCGAGTCTATTATGTATTCCTGTTTCTTTGATAGTATTAACAAGGTCTGATATAGAAAACCCGACGGATTTATTCCGTGCGAATGACCTTTGCGGACGAATCTTTTCGGGTTTTGCAAAGTCACATGGATATATTTACCTTCGCAATATCATTTCGCATTTAATAGTCGCGATGCAGGATCCCCCAGAAGGCAAAACTTATGAAGTTGATCCTTCAAAGATAAGACCCGATGAATCTCAAGAGGAGAACGCCAACAATCTTCAAAATATAAGCACTGTCATTCTCGAAGTCCTGACGGATTCATGGGTGACGCTTCCTGAGTATGTAACGCATTAGCTCATGAAATTCTTCTCATTTAACGCGAAAAATTCAGTATGCTCCGAGAAGGCTGTCGAGTTATTAATGATGCTGTGTATGCTCCACCTCTTGTCTGCCTTTGTTTTATTACTTACATGAATCGGGTCTTCAGTACGGAAAAGTGGGGAGAAGAGTATTTTGCGCCCATAGGGGCCTTTCTTTTCTTGCGTTTTGTGGTAAGAATCCCCCTTTTCAACCCCTTGTTCAAGTGTGCTTAGAGCCTTTAAACTAGGTTCCAGCTATTACATCACCAGAAACGATTGATCTGGAAATCCCTCGCGACGAGGTCCGCTTACCGCCGTTCAAAAGAGGGCTGATCCTTGTTGCTAAGATCGTTCAAAACATAGTCAACAATATCTATTTTGCCAAAGAAGCACATAGTAAGCATCATTGCCCGCAAAATGAATGGTAGTGTTCAAAACCTTTTTTTTTCATAGTGGTGATGCTGAACGGTTTACTGAAAGAGTATGTTCCACGATTCGTACAATTCTATAGATACGTTCTTGTATGTCACTATTTTCGTCGCTTATAGCGATACTTAGACATGTTTTTAGGCGTCAAGTCCTTCGGAACGGAACCGGATACATTCTGACGAGTTGCTTGGATCATCATATGATGAAGCGGATACACTTGTACTTCACCGGTTTTTCGAAAATCACAAGGATAAAATAGGCGAACTCCTTCTGGGATATAAGCCTCCGTCATCTGTCATTGAACCATCGAAATCCAACGATGGCAAAATGATATGGGATGATGTTTGTAGTCTGATATTGGACGGGAATTCGACGATGAGACCCCCAATTCTTTCGGACAAGTCATTCATGGAACATCAAGGCTTCCGAACGCTCTGGGAAAAGCACGCTCCAACGATTACCGATTCTTTTCGTGATATATTTCAGGATAGAACAACTTATGTAAGTATTTGTTCGATTTTTTCAATTCCTTGTATTTATGCTTTCTATAGGAACCTACGTTCTTGCTATTTATGACCAGTATCGATGTGGGAACGATAGATTTTGAGGCACTAATGCTCCATGTTTTCAAGGTACGTAACATTATCTATTGACTCAACAACGTCTCAATAGTTTTCATAGATCATCCGCCAGCTAATTATCGTGGGAGATAATGTGTTTGATCTCGTCGTTGACTTTACTGGCTTTACCTCGTCTTCTGAGATACCGCTGTCCTGGGTACGGACGTTGATTGAGCTCACGCCGTCAGAGATTCCCAAACATTTTCGAGATCTATATCTCGTCAATGTTAATGCTGCTGCCCAAGCTTTTCTAAGGAAACTCTATTTCCTGTCGCCTGGTATGTCTATTTATAAGATACACGGCTGCTTTCAATGACATTTGACACGCTCTAGGGCTTCGGTTTTGCAAACGAATTGTCCCAGTTTCCTCGATTGGTGAGATTACTAACTATCTTCACCCGTCAACTGTATCGGCGCTAGAGCTCGCCAGTGGGTCTTCCTTCTCTTGTGCTATTAATCCTCGTTGACGATATTCGTTAGACAGCTTGGAATCCGAATTAAAAACCGAACCAAGATCGACATGCTTTACTTGCCAACAACACCTTCATGGCAAACTGATGACGCCAACGACGATTTACGTTGGTAAATCGCATCTGCGGATTGTTTCTGTAGGTAGAATATTTCGATTTATTACTTCAGTTGACCGAATTGCACCAAAGGTCAAACCCCAACCAGTCTATCCTGGTCTATCGTGTAAAACGGTGGAGATTGTTCCATATACCGACATTCGCGATATTGCTTTGTCTAGGACGCGGAATGACCACCATGAGTTCGTCATACGCCGTTTTGCTGACGGAAGTACCTTGACGTTCTGGTCCATTGAGAAAGAACGGGAGAAGTTTGTCGAAGTATGTTTCATGCCATTCTGGTATGTTAGAAGCCTCTGATCAATGTCTGAACAGATGGTTCGTAATGCCAAAGCCCACATCAAACCCGGCGAGTCAATCTCCTTGAATGAACGGGCGCGACATTTTGTGGTATCCACGTCTTTATTGGCGTCTGCGTTTTACGGAATCTGTGATGAGAACGAATTCCTACGTGAATCTGCGTTTTTATTGCTGTCTTCTCTTTGCAAATCTCTCCAGTTTGACGTTGTATCGCTTGTCTCTTTGAAAGGTGCGTATTATCTTGGAATGCTGGGCATCAGGACTTATATATCTTTTTTAATAGACGCAGGGGTATCTGTACCCATAAATACAACATCCTTTGTCTGCAGTTTCAGCGAAAAACTGTCTAGCTTTGTCCCAGCCCTTACTTTAGACCTCATAGCAGAGATATGCCTGGGCTTTGAAGTGGCAACACATGCCCAGCGTATAGTGGTCTTACAATACATGCATTCCTGGATAAAGAATCTCGCACATTTCGGAGATCCAGCGCATGCTCTGTATGACGAATCTCAAAGCAAACTGAAAGATGTTATTGGGTCGTTGATTGATATATCAACACGGTTTGCTGATGTACGTTTCCCAAAGAATCGTTTCAAAGCTTTGATCCCTTTCTTACACAAGGACAACGTAGATATTTCCGTGTACTTTAAGATGGGTTTGGCCGGACTTCAACAAGTTTGAGAGCCAGTTGTTGAATGTCACTCTGGATGCACTTATTCAGACTGCAATCGATGGTGGTATTGACTCGCCTAGATGCGAACAAATTGGGGACATCCTCATTGCAATCGCAACTATCGACGTGCGAGCTAGAGTACTAAAAAGGCTAAAGGCTGTCAGTAATCATGTTTTATGAACCAATGTTCTATCTCATTCGACTCGTATAGATTCTGAGCAAGCCTGGTCGAACCACGCGGTCTCTCACAGAAAGCTCATTCTGGTCAGAGACCACCGCCATTTCAAGGTTACTACTCAAAACCGGTTATGTTCCACGGCTCTCCCTTCATACGCATCTTTATATGCCCGAAGCAATTCATTCTGTTACAATGCTCTGTTCGACTGGTTCGTTACGTATGAAGTCAACTGTCTATGGGATCGCCATGAATCTTATCCAAAATCTGCGTATCCTACGACTTGAAGCTAAAGCCCCCGTAGCCAAATTGGATGAGCTGATGGAAGAGATGGGAACCAACAAGGTCCTCAATGACTTTGGGCTTATGAGAGTTTATCCGAACAGCGATATCGTTTCTGCGGACAACTGCCCCGACCAAATTCCGATTACGTCGCTGGAAAATATAACTCAGTTGTTCCTTCGTGCGTTGACATACGGTGCAGGAGAGCCTCAGGACAAAGATGAAAGCGGTAACGGTAAGAGTCTAAAATGTACCTTGTGTTAGTTCCGCATTGATCTTTTTCTGAACCAGGATTACTCAATGTCTGGAGAGCACGATGGATGAGCTTAGTTTCATCTACGGCATTTCAACCTAGTCCTTACGTTCAGTATCGGTCGTTTGTCGTGATGGGCGTTCTCGCATCCTCTGGAGTACTATCAATCGACGAAAATATGCTGTACCAAACACTCATTGCGTTCAAAACGGCCTTGAACTCTAATCCAGAGGAAGACGCTTCGTTGGTGACGAGCATGATCCACTTCATGGCCCGGGTTCTTCCCGGTTACGAATCCAACTCGAGTTATCTGCCGAGGCTCTTTTGGCTTACGGTAGCATTACTACAATCTACCGTCAGTTCACTATACGAAGAGTCCGCGAATTTGCTCGGGATAGTTGTCGAGACGATGTCAAAACAGGGCTATTTCTTGAATAGGCGAATGTCGCTGGTCCTGCTCGATGCACGAGAAGATATATCGGTCATATTGACACAGTTGGACGCGATGATGGGCGTTTCTTTCGAGGCTGCATTCTCATTCTCTTTGGCATCCATTATATTCAGAGCGATGCGAGCGCCTCCTCTTCAACCAACTGCAAAGAGATTGTTAAGGAATGTGATCAGGATTGCGGCGGAATCTCTCAAACTAGAGGCTACGAGAGGAAGAGGACGGACGAGGTTAAGTCTCGAGATGGAACCGGATGGAAATATGTTGTATCTGGACTATGAAGTGATGGGATACTTCCTCGCATTGCTGCCTTTCGCGTGTACTTCAGCTTCGTACCGCCAACTGCTACGTGACGCTGGTATTACGGAGAGCTGGTGGCCGCCTTTATCACCCGACTCGGACTCTGAAGATGATGACGACGATGACGGGGACGATGTTGGTACTCCGGCTATCGACCCGAGTATATTTCACCTGGAAGAAGGCGACACCCACACACCCCTTCTCATCATCTCGTTCCTTTTTGCAATATTGGATTGCTATCAAGGAAATGAACACGAGAAAGCGTTTGTTTTTACACTTCTCGTGCGATTGGGCGAGATATACCAAGACATTACGGCGACAGCGGTAGTACATTTTCTAGCCGCGCATCGAGGAGAATGGTTGATTGGTGGACTTGTGGAGGCGCCGCTTGCTCGGTCTGATGCGGTAGAAGTTATCTCGACTTCTGCACAGGCGTTGTTCGAGATCACGATGATCAATCCGGTTTGGTCGACCATGACATCGCCAACTGTTCAGGGTTCATTAGATGAACAACGGACGACCCATTGGAGGGCTCTTGAAGAGCTTGATATGCACATTCTTGCTGCTCCTTGGAAATTTATACCACAAAGCGAGGCTTGGAAGATATTAAAGTGGATCCCGACTCTGTTAGACGGAATGACGATCACACCATGATTATGAACTTGTTTTTTTAATGGTAATTGACTATGCGGCGTTAAAATCATGTCCTAACTTATTTTTGCATGTTTTCTTTTTTTCTGTTACAACCAAACATTGTTGCTTTTTTAATGTATTACTAGACAACAACAACAGCATACTGCCCCAAATATAATTCATTTCTCGAATCTCGATTCGAAGACACAGACACACTTTCGGGTCACGTTCTCGTCACGCTTTATGCAGGCTCAGTTGAGCCCGAGAATAGTACGTGAGTCAGAAGCTGAGAATTCACCCTGAAAATTCACCGCTTTGTTTGCTGTTCATCAAGTGCTCGTTTCTTTATTTCAAGCACGATCTCTAGATTCGCACTTACTGCCACAGATCAGGCTTTTTCTCAGAAGACGAGCTTCAAGTCACACGAGATTATTCTCTACAACAATGACAAGCAGAACACCCTCGCCACCGCCACCGACACCGACCGAGACGTCGAAGAATGAGAATACAGTAGACCCTGATCACGAGCTCATCACCGCACTGCAAAAGTTGTCCAAGAAGTCCCCTAAACTTGTGAAATCGTCGACATACCCTGCTCCAGCCGAACCCAACATGATCGTTCGTAGCTGGAAAATGAATGAATTTAAATATTACGATGTTCCATCTCCATTTCCTACGCTAGCTAGAGGCTTGTTTACTCGTTGGGTTGCAGAAGCTGAAGGTTCTGAAGATACTCCTGGAACGGGGCGGCATGTAATCGTCGCCCGCGGATACGACAAGTTCTTTAATATTGGGGAAGTGCCTTGGACAAATGTTCGTGACAATAACTGCATCTTTGATTTTTGATTTACTAACATGAATTTTGTTTCAAAAAACGAAAGTGGGCAGCTTTACAAAAACATACCGTGCCACCATATGACCTTACCCTCAAATCAAACGGCTGCATTATCTTCATTGCCGCTCTCACTCCAACCAAACTCATCGTCACTTCAAAACATGCTATCGGTCCCGTTGAGGATCAACCCAAAAGTCACGCTCAGGTCGGTGAAAAATGGCTGTACAAACAGCTTGAAAAGGCTGGGAAGACGAAAGAAGATCTCGCGAAAACGTTGTGGGAAACGAACGAGACCGCCGTCGCGGAGGTATGTGCATCGTCTCATTTAGTCAATGGCGTTTTTTTCTTATTGATAACCACGCTTCTTTTCCAGCTCTGCGACGATTCATTTGAAGAACACGTATTGCCCTACACTGAAGAACTCACAGGATTGCACCTTCACGGTATTAATAAACGAAGTGGCGCGTTTCAAACTCGTCCGCCAAATCAGGTTCAGGAATTCGCTCGTGAATGGGGGTTTATACCAACGCCAGTCATCTCGTTCAAAACAGTCCCAGAAATTCAATCTTTCACCGATGAAATAAGCAAAACTGGAAAATGGAAAGGTCAACCCATTGAAGGTTTTGTCGTTCGTACCTATATCGCGGAAAGCCCCGATGCGCCATCTTCAGCGGAAGAAGTTCTGAACGTTACAGGAGAAAAGATAGAAGGAGGAGGAAGAGCAAAACGTTCGTCGAATGATGCACCGCCTTATCCTCCTGGATCGTCGTTCTTTTTCAAAGTGAAGTTTGATGAACCTTACATGATGTATCGCGATTGGCGTGAAATTACCAAATCTATGCTATCGGCTAAACCCGGTACGGAACCCCGAATTCCCAAATCCAAGCTGAACCGTGCGGAGACGAGATTGTATAAGCAATGGCTTGAGAATGAACTTAAAACGAATAGAGCTGCTTTTGATGGGTACACGAACAATCGGGGGATTATCGCGAATCGAGAGAGGTTTTTGAAGTGGTGTGAAGCAAGGAAGGAGAATGGTCAGACCCCGGAGGTGAAGGAAGAAAAGAAGGAAGACAAGAAAAAACAGAAATTTGGCAAAACCGTTATTGTTCCTATCGCTATTCCTGGATGTGGTATGTTCTTCACTTTGACTACATGATTAAGCTTTCTTTTGTTCATTCGGTTGTTTCCATTTGGACAGGTAAAACATCTATTGCGGTGGCCCTTCAACATCTTTTCGGTTTTGGACATACTCAGAGCGATGACGTCAAAGCCAAAAAAGCCGCCCCTGTATTCCTAAAGAATGTGTCCAACTTATTAAAAGAACACGACGTTGTTATTGCAGACAAGTAAAGCTTTTGTACATTTCGAATATTTATCAAGATCTGACCTATTTTTTGAAGAAATAATCACCTTGCACAGCATCGTTCTGGCTTACGCGAAGCTTTGGCAAAGTTTTACCCTCCAGTTAGACTAGTCGCCCTGAATTGGGCTTTAGAACAGCCGCCTGCTGTGATTCATCGTATATGCGGTGATCGTATTTTAGAAAGAGGGGAGAAACATCAGACTCTTCGTCCAGACGTTAAAAAATCCCACGAAGACGTGCTTTGGATGTTCATCGAACAATCTGAACAGCTTTCTGAATCGGAAGTGGACGATATTGTCGAGATGGACATGGAAGAAGATCTGGAGGCGAATTTGAGAAGGGCGATAGATGGTTTATGCCGTGTTCTAGAAATTCCTCGGCCCGGAGAAGATAAAATTGGCGAAGCTGTGTCGATCGCCAGGAACTATGCGTACCAGCCGACTAAGCAGGAATTGTCAAAGGCTGAAAAGGAGGCTGAAAAGAGCACGAAGAAAAAAGAGGGACGAACGCCGAGGTATTTTGGAATTCTTCCCGAAATTGATTTAGGGCAAGTTGTTGAAGGAGCTGTGTCGGCTGTGAAGGACGATCATCCTGCCCCGAAACTATACAAAACAATGCAATCCAAAAATCGTATCGCGTCTCGTCCACATATTACTATTGTTCATTCTAAGTCGCTTCCTGGTGAACAACAATTATGGGATAATGCGATGGCTTTGCATTTGGAATCTTCGCCACCAACGTTCAAGTTCCGAGTTGACTATGTCGTGTGTAACGAGCGTGTCATGGCACTTTCTATTGCAGACATAGGTATCTTGATTGAAGAAGCGGAGGAGGGGGATGGCCAAAACGATCTGAAAGATCTAGCTTCTCCGTTCCTGGAAACGATTCTGCCATTGTCCTCTAGATTGCATATTACAGTTGGTACAGCGGACAGAGACTATGACCCATTCGAGGCTAGAAAACTTGTTCAGGACTGGAGACTTGCGGGAGCTGAAGAGGGCATTAAAAAGGATGATGAGGGAAGATTAAAATGGGCCGCTGTAAAAGTGGGTTCTTTGTGGAGTCGTGGACGTGTTAAAGGATTAGTTTCATGAACCGGGGTATTTTACACTCCTTAACATTTTTTCTCTTTGCTTATTTATCATTTGTTTATGTTCTAACCCCCCTTCTTCTTCCCCTCATTAATACTTGTATTTCATACCGCACTACTCAACGCATTAGTCAACGCATTAAAAAAGACGAACACAGTATATCACTGCTCATTAGCTATCACTTAATACCCCTCACTGACGAGCGTTGACACATTGTACATCATTGGACGCGCGCCTTTTCGTGACCATTCACGTAAACTTCAAGGCTGTGCCAGGGCTGTTGTATAGAACGGTTAATTTTTCAAGAAGCTACACCGAGCGTATAGCAATATGACTACATAAATGTAATATACATAAATACATAGCGAGCTGTGCGGTTCGACCTTTTGGTGGCTGGCCAGTGATTACCGGCTGAAAAAACATTTCGCAAGAAATGTGTATGTATTTGGATAGTTTGTCACAAGTCATATGATGGCTTTGGCATCATTCACAGTACGTGAAGTTTCTATTGCGGCTGGTGGTTGAGACTGTGGCCACCGGTAAGGTTCGGGACTCAGATTTCATTTTTTTTCATTAAGATGGAACAAAGTGAAGTAAAAGACTCGTTTCTTCTCGCATTTAAAACAGGCCGAACCTATGAAGCTATGTATAAAGGTTGTACTGTACAGCCTTGTTATTTGTACCTGTGATCAGTGCCACGGCAAGTCAGCCTTAGTCAGCCTTGGAAAAACGTTTAGCGCTTAAGTCTACCGTCCACCGCGTCCTGTACGGTACTGCCACAAGGGAAAAATGTCATGTTCGAAACAGCCAGTCCTTTCTCGAGGTTTTGTTCAGTTTGGCAATAGTTCACTATCACCATATTCTGTGGGGAAATCGGCTTAAGTGTCCATATAACTTAATCTTAATATGCCAAGATCCGCACGATCTACATATGTCCACTCAATGTCCACTGGGGCGCACCGCCTCGGACTAGTTTTTTTATATAATCCCCGGTTTCCCTTGATTCCATCCTCCTCACACTTACTGACTACACATCATGGGAAGCACACAATCTCATACATCTTCGAGATCGAAACGTCTCGCCTCAACGATCAACGATTCCCCTCCTCCATACACTACACGTGGTGATTCAGATATACCCTTCACACATTCCGGACTTACTTCCCGACCCTCATACCCCTCAAACTGGTACTCGGAGTCTGATCGGCGTTATAATTTGGATGTAAAACGCCCTTTGCCGTCTACTAATCCGTTCCTTGATCTAGCAAGTCAAGGTCATAGGAGAGCGAATCGCAGCAACTCGGTGTCATTATCCGATGGAGAAGATCAGCTTGAACTTCTTAAAAAATTCGACACCGTTATTGTTGTGGATGATTCTGGTTCAATGTATGGGTCTCGATGGCGCGAAGCCAGGGATGCTTTAGCTGGCATTGCTTCGTTAGCTGCTCAATACGACGCAAACGGCATTGATATCCATTTTTTGAATTCATCGAAAGTAGGAACAGATCTAAAAGTAAGTATACCGTATTTTTTTTTTCACGTCGTTCTTGGCTGATTCTTGGGAAAAAAAAGAGCGCAGCTCAAGTTGAACGTATCTTTGATACTGTGCGACCTCAAGGACTTACGCCTACCGGAAGAAAACTTGAAGAATTACTTCTGGACTATCTCCTCAGATATGAAGGCTCTGGGCGAAAACCTAAACCTGTCAACTTTGTGATTTTGACAGACGGTGCGCCATGTAAGCAGTGATTTTTTTTCTCATCTTCGAGCGATAAATGGACTAAAATAACGCATTATCTAGCGGATGAACCTTTGGATGTGATCATCGCTGCAGCAAGAAGATTAGATGCTCAGCACGCCCCTTTGGTAAGTCTGCTTTTTTCTTTGAGTCATAGTCACTCGTCTAATCATGCGTACGTATATTAGACGCAAGTCGGGATTCAATTCGTTCAAGTGGGTGATGACCGCAATGCAACAAGAGCATTGAACCAGATGGATAACGATCTTAGTAAGAATCATAACATTCGCGACATGGTTGATACAACCCCTTATATGGGACAACCTTTGGATTCCGAACTTCTAGGCAAGATATTGCTCGGAGGTATAAATCGGAGAGTGGATCGTATATCTAGAACATAAACTATGACTACCAATCCTTATATGCATTCATTTTGTACCTTAGCGTAATATAATACAACCCCAACTTCTTTCATAGGAACTTAAATTGACATACAAATGCGATACAAAAAAAAACCATTGCATCGAGACACTTTATTCAGATACATGAATACAATGCAAAACAATGCAGAAATAAGAAATGAAGCCCAACAATAGACCAATAATACGGAGAAAAAGTTTCCGATATTAGGCAATGGAAGCATGATATAACAGGAGATTTGTGCATACCATCAACAGACGGCACTCAGCCGGATAAGTCTCATAGGGTGTGTCATTAAGTCGTTGCCATTCCGAGTACAATCCTTCTTTCATTTATGGTTATGTTTCTATGTTTATAACCCCAAGGCCAACAGCCTTCTAAATAGCTCAACTAGCCGAACTGGCTGAATCGCTGATTTTAGCCAAAAAGTACTAGTCTCAAGCTCCACTATGCACACGAAGAAAATAAAAAAGCAAACATAATAATGCAGAAATATCATTGGCTTCTGTCCGCGATTTGCGGATTTATCGCGAGGTTACAGATTAGGGAAATGAACTACGCCATATTCGTATCTTCCTTTTTTTAGACGGCCCGACACTTCTGCCGGTGGCGTTCACCGTGTCAATCAGCTTAATATAATATGAAATTACCGTAACACATCATAGCTTTAAGAACGTTCCTAGAATGAGCTAGTAACGGAGATAAGTAAAGAGTATTTGAGATCAAAGTGAGGAACAGCCGTACACGTCTTCATTACAATCATTCATTGAATACGAGACTAGAAATGCTGCTCTTGAAATTCAGGGAGGAAATGCTGTGTGTTTTTTCTAGTTCAGATTCCCACTCCATGACTCGTTGTTCAGGGTGGAGGCATCCTTGACTCGGAGCAGTCGTTCCCTCCGCTTCGGGTAGATATCTGAAGAATATATACATGAAACGATCATGATTCACGAAAACGCACCCATATAAAGATGGAAAGACCTGTACCCCACAAGATGAATCGAGATCGATTTGCGATTTGCGATCTGGGAGATTAAGTTTGATTTGAATAAAGTTTTTCTGCGCGAGTTCCGGGATCTTGCATGACGGTGTCATTATCCATATGTGGTGGAAGACTAATTCAGTAAGTATTTTGCAGCTTTCCGTTTTACATATAAGGCATACGCACGGTTTTAGCACGGATGTATTAATATGTAATGGCAACTTTTTTCAAATACGTGTACCTAATATCTAAGTTAATAAGTATATTTGAATGCGAGCAACACACTGAATCACTGACCAATAACAGTTCCGGGAGCGTCCCACTCTATAGTATATATGAAAGTTTCAATGACGATCCTATGACGAATTTTTGAAATGAATCGTCTTTGAATCTAGAACGATTCCGACCTATCCTTACCTTGTAGGGTAAAATATCAGTTGATTGGCACTTGATTCTGTCTCAGCCTTGGCATCATTCATCTCATTGTCACTCAATTTGATATAAAAAGAAAAAACCACCAAACTTAAGAGTGTATAAGGACAGAAACATTCGTCAGTACATTGGGTAAATCATTGGGTAAACGTTAAGTAATAAATTTGAATCCCCCAGACTATAGTCCTTGAGTAAATAGCTCGGAAAAAAACAATGGTATTTAAATTCCGAGAATGCTGATGATGTTGTTGTTGAGGATGTTGGTGGCGATGTTCGAGTTCTGAATGAAGACATTCAAGGCGTTGGCGTCAACGGGGATGCCGACCTTGAAAAGAGCAGAAGTTTAAAACCGGAAAATTCAAAAATTGAGGAAAAGAGCTTACGGCTGCCAAAGCTTGGACTAAAGCAAGAACGGTCGAGACGACATCTAGAGTGGAAGCATCACGTTTGGCTAAGATGGGCAAAACGGTGATCTTGTTGCCGTTCAAGATGTTGGAGAGCAGGGTAACAACGTCGAGGTTGGCGTTCAAGGCGGTGAGGATGACGTTGATGTTGGCGTCTAAAGCAGCTTGAACGAGGGCGTTGAGGACGGTGAGGATATCAGCGTTGACGATGGTGAAGGGCAAATCGCGACGACCGACGATGATGGTGTTTCCGTTGAGGATGTTAGTCAAAATACTCGAGTTGTCAATGTTGAGGTTGGCGATGATGGCGTTGACGTTGACGCCTACTGCTGCAGCTGCCTTTGCGAGAGCGGTCACTAGTGCGACAATGTCGACAAGTTCGGGGAGTTGGCGGACGAAGACGACGTTGCCGTTACCCAGATTGCTGAGGAGAGTGCTCTGGTCGATGTTGAGGTTGGCGAGGACGGCGTTAACGTTGACACCAGCCTTTTTCGTATAAAAATGAGTCCATTGATAATTTATATTCAATTGTTTTTAATACTTACGTTCACGAGAGCGTCAATAAAAGCCAAGATGACAGCGTCAATGTTAGCAGGAAGAGGTACACCGGAACGTTTGAGAATAGTGATATCGTTATCGTTCAAGATATCTGTAAGAATGCTGGAATCCTGAACGTCAACATTGGCGAGGACAGCATTAAGATTGACATCAGCCTAGAGTACCGCATTCTCTTTAAGTTTCCAGTTTATATTAAAAAGGGAGTTTTAATTTCTTACTTTTGCTAATGCGTTAGCCAGAGCTTCGATCAAAGTCCCGATGTCTGCTACACCGGCGCGACGGAGAACAGTGACGTCGTTGTCGTTAGCAATGTTGTCAGCAATGTCAGAGCCTTTGATGGCAACATTAGCAAGTGCTGCATCAACATTAGCGAGAAGCTAAGAAAATAGGTGAGTTGGTGAACTCTAAAGAACTCAAAGTCACCGGCGCTGTAGCACTCACGTCCGTGGCTGCGGATGCAACTACGTTGTTTGCAATGGGAACAGCGCAAACAGATACAGCGGCCAAAGCGAAGACGGGGGCGAAACGCATTGTTAACTGAGCAAGTTGAGTGAAGAGAACAGAAGATCGGATGTCGATGGAGACTAGAATGGCGACTTGGGTGCTGCATTTATACGTTTTCCTCGAGCCCGGTTCGAGTAATCTGTTTGCTTGTTGTCTTTGTCTTGCCTTGTTTGTTTATGGTGGTCGGGAATGACGATGACGAACATTGTTGCGTTTTCGACGTATTCAACCAATTGGGTTTTAGACTGACACCGGTTCTTTAGAAGAAACACCAAGGCAAAGACAGCAGGTACTCAAAGGTACCTTTCAGCTCCACCACGGGAAATTTTAACAGCGTACATCACGATTCGGGTATGCGTCTGGGCTTGACTCCTCTCCAACCTTCGGGAAAATTGTGACAGAGAAGAAGGTGAGGCTGTTGATGAAGACAAGAAAGCGTCCTATTACCTGTGTGGTACTGCTTTACGCAAAGTTTAAGTCGACGACATAGCATGTAGTTCCCGCAATTCAACCAAGTATATGGTAGTGACTTGTGGGAAGTGTATATTGCAACTTTTCGAGGGAAACGCTTTGACGTCTGTTGGTTTGTTGTTGCTTTTTTTTTTTGAAGTTCCGAAGAGTCTAGACGCGCCCCAGTCACGCCAAATTCCCAGTATTCAAGTTCAGCGATCGGTTCGAAACTCCGCCGGTTTATGCGCGGAATCAAACTAACCCAACTTTGGAATAAAAGTTCGAGTTGAATGTCAGATGAGCTCGTAGCACCTCATTCGGTAAAATATTTGCGCAATCTATTCTTTGTGTCATGAGTCATGCATGATGAATTAAGCTGTGATATGATAATATGATATATATGAAATTGTCGGAGTACACGAGTTTGAAGGGGAATGCCGTTTAGGTAATACCGTTAGGTAATATGCCTTTATGTGATCAGTGATAGTGATGGGAGGATTCTTTGGACCGGTAGGTTGGTCCCAGGCACTTGCCACTGATCCAGCAAATATCACGAACTCGGACCTCAGTCACTCGTGCAAAATGGTCGCACACGCGGTCCGCTTCTTTTTAAACTGAGAAATTAATTACATCCGAAATCCTCTTGGAATGCTCAGATTACTGACCAGAATTTTCATTTAAGCAAAAATACCAAACACCTTCGTTATATTTTTATTATCTGTTTCCGGTGGCTGAAGTCCTTGAGGCTTGTTTGAAGAGCGTTAAAAAATCCATGATCGGATCATACCATTATCACCAGGTACTTTCTCCAGATTTCTTCCTCTTTGACAATCATATCACGTTAATGACGCAAAATGACGTTGTGCGAACAGCAGTGCGTCATAGACCTTTTGACCAAAGCTAGCCAGAGCCAGCCCGGTTATTTGATCTGCCACAATTGTCCGACTATCACGTTCAGGAACAAGGAAGTTGGACGAGAGGAATTTCCCAAAATAACTCATGCAAATCTAATTTATTCTGCTGACCGCCTCTTCTTTTGCTATCCATAAAGAAGGCTTCTGTAATATAGTAACCATCTTGGCGCGCGCCAGTGACATTGGAGCTACGGGTGGTAGTGGCCGAAAAATGAAGACGATTCGCTATGGCTTGTACTTCATTTTCTGAAGCTGAAGGGCAAAGTGCTGGATTAGGCGGGCTTGCCTGGAAGGGTTTGATCATTCGTTAGACACAGCTAGAAGCAAAGGCTGATCAAATCACCCGATACGATGCCTAAAACGAACTTGTGATTGTCTGTTTGAGATATGAATTAGGTTTTCTTGCAAACGAGGTCAAGTCTGGTTGGCAAGGTTGGGAAACTATAACCATCATCTGATTATCTCATCGGGACCCGAGGAAGCCAGTCTGCCTCGCGTTTTGACAGCGACTATTTTTTTTTTACCCTAAAAAATCCGAACAGATATTTTCCTTATTGAGGGCATATCATCTCATTTTGGCAATGTCAGTGTAAAATTTGCTAGAACATCTGGTGAGACACGACATCAGTTCCCGTGTGTTTCCGAGATGTCAGCGCTGAGAACTATGTGAATTTGAAAATTCAGTGGAGTGTAGTTTTTCAATCATTACGACAAAAAAAAAGCGAAATAAAAAATAGGGGGATCAGTGGATACTGTAAATTGTAACCCTCATTTAATATATTATTATTAGACGGAAAGGAAGTTCATTTGAGCCGCAAATTTGTGATAAACCCCGTAAGATCTCGCAAAAATATGCATTTCTTCATAGTGCATGTACGCCACGTGTGTATACACCATATGGGAGTCCGAGTCCGGATCCTTTCACGAAGAAAAAAAAGAAGAGAAGGAGAGAGCTTTGCGCAAGTGAGAGCGTCGGACTACCGTTTTGCGGACCTGCCAGTGCTGTGCATGTTTGTTACAAACTTTACACTCAAAAAAGGGTATTTACTGCTAATAATAAAGGGGATCCGTGCGACGTACGTACACGTGGGGATGTGATCCTATTTACGTGAAAACCTTTTTCTATTTGCGACACCGGTATATCGATGCAGGAATGATGCAGGAATGATGATATCTTTATTGTTAATGTACTGATAAATGTATATACTATTGATACATGATTGTACAGCTTGGTTGATCACTGAAAATAGAAGTGAAAAGTAAAAGAGACCATCAAAGAAATGGATACGCGACAAAAAAGATGAATGAAAATCAAAAGTGTCAGAACAAGAACGCCAGAAAAATTTGAAAATAACAGCAAGTGAATATATCATACACATTATGTACTACCACGGTCCATGTGCGATGACATCGTCATACCAAAAAAAAAAACAAACAAACAGAAAACTCATCTTCATAATCATATGGGTCATATTCTTCGAAAACCTACGTCAGTAAATCAGTAATCCCTCCCTTCGACGGCTCTCCTAGCCCACGTGGCATTGTGAATGGGACTATCATCCCTCATACCATTAAGCACGCCCGACTCGACCCACGAGGATGGGACAAAACTGTTACGCATACCTCCCGGGCGAGCCGACGAAGGCCGCTGCATCGGGATCGCACGAGGCGGAGACGCAGTAAATGAAGACGCGGGTGTGGGTGTCATAGACGAAGGCGAGACAAACGTCGTTGGCAGCTGATGTTGTTGATGCTGATGACGCCGACCATTCGTGCTATTCTTGTTATTGTTGTTCAATGGACCGGGTGTACCAATATCTTCTTCGAGATCTTCATTGTCGAGGGGACTTTGTTGTTGTACTTCTCCCTTAAGGAACGTCGTTCTGATAGATGAATCCGACAAACCACGCGGACGTAGAGTACGTTGTAAAAGCGGCTCTTGGAATTCAGTTGAACGATGAGACGAGTGAGGATGATCGTGTGTATTAACACCCAAATAAGGCGGTACCTGCGCTTGCTGCGCCGATGTATAAGCTCTCGGTTTCCCAGATCCAGATCCATAAACGAGACTAGCAGCTGCAGAACGACCGAGTGAAATATTCGAAAACGCCCCGCGAAGTTGTCTAAACTTGTCTGGGTACTCCCTCTTCTCTTTCTCTTTCTCCTGATTGAGCGCTACGTCCCTCGTATCTCTATCCTTGTTACTCCCACTTGCCTTAACGTCGGAATCATCGGGTTTGATGCGAGGCAAAACTACCCATCTTTCATCCGGATTTGGAATGGGCGCACCCGCGAATATACCCATGAGACTGAGACTTCGCGGTGTAGGAGCATGAACCATAGGTGCAGCAGCACCGCCAGTGCCAGTGCCAGCGGGTCCATTGCTGGGACTAATGACTCCAGCAGCTCGCGATAATGCACTAGGTGGGCTAGCCGCACGCAAGACGTCATCTGCGGAAACCAAACCATGTCGTGCGTCCGGTCCGACGACGCTAACTGTCATAGAAGACGCCCCGATGGCAGGTGCCAGTTTAGCGCTAGGTCGTTGCGGGACCGGGTGCCGTAGCTCAGCACTATTCGAAGCAGAAGAGGACGCGAAGTGCCCACCCGCGGTACCGGAGCCAGAAGATGATGATGCTGTCAACGTCGTCAACCCGCTCTGTCCGAACAATCTTTGAATCCACCCAGAAGAAAAAGAAGCATTCCCGGTGGCAGCATCACTACCATTCGCGTTGTTGTTGTTGTTATCAGTCGCAAGTGCTTCCTTTTTTAGTCGATGTGCAATTGACGGTTCAAAGATCACTTCATTAAGCGTCACCCGCATCGCACACGCGAGTTCGAAAATCTGTTTGAAAAGCCTGAGAATCGCTTTCACCTCTCCACGTGTGACTTTCCATTTCAGCCCGCTATCTCTCCCCAATTTGAGAGCCGCGACGTCGTTCAATATATTCTTTATCGTCGCTTGACTGACACTCCGTGGGTCAGCGGCACCAGATAAGACATGTTGCTTTCGCAGACGGAGCGTTAGAGTTCGAGCATCACACTGCAAAAGCCGCGTCAAGATACTCGATAGGGCATTCGTCAAAAGCGTAATTGGCTCTGAATCATGTGCGGAGAAATTGTTGGTCCCAATCTGACTTGGCGCTTGGCCTGGTGACAGTGGAGTGGTGGCGTTTGTATTCGGGTTTGAGGTTGACCCAGTTCCTAGAGGACGAGGAGGCACGTTGCTGCTGTGATCGTGGCTGAATTGCGATGATACCGCTCCATTCAAAGGCTTGTCCTTATCAGGTTGAAGGATTGAAGAGGTATCGGAGTGGCTGGATCCTATACTTTCTACAGCGAGAACGGAGGGCCTAGGAGAAGGAAGGGCGAAGGTAGTGTGAGGGTGGGAAAGATGGTTACTATTGGAGGGCAGAAGGCTGTCCGTCTGAACGGATTTATCTTGCGGATAGCGCATCCCAAAATCAAGGGTGTCGTCCTAATAAGGAAAGTATGACATGCGTTAACAGCGTGCTTCAAAGAAACTAGAAAAACAAAAAGGAAGTTGTACGTACAAAAGTGTGAACGCGGGTTTCTTCATCCCATTTCTCTCTCGCCTCTGAAAGTTCGTCTCTGGCTTCATCAAGGAGCATGTTCAGCTCAGAGACGTCCTTTTTCAAAGCTTCGTTGTCAGCTACTAGGGTCTCAAGTATCCGGGCGGTCTGTGCATGGGTGAAAGAATCGGAAACATTTAATGAACGACGGAGAATTTCAAGTCGAGATTTGGCCTCCTCTAAGACGGCCTGAGAAAAATCGGTTCTTGACGCACGCAGTGCCGCCAATTCTTCTCTCAGTGCATTGACCTCGCGTTGAAGGTTTCCTAGAGGGCGCAAAGCAATCAGGGTCATCACAAATTTAGTGTCATCATGATGGACAAATTTGCTTACCGGCATTATCCGCATTAGCTCTTGCCCGCATCTCAGCTGATCTTGCACGTCCAACAGCAGCATCTCTTTCTTGACGGACATCATCACGCTCCTGAGTCAACTGAGAGAGCCGAATCTCCCATCCCGTCGACCTCGATTGTTGTGCTGTCAGCTTATTGACGTTTGTGCGCGCGTCGTGCAGCTCTTCTTGCAGTGCGCGTGTGGTCGCGTCAGATAATTCTGTCTTAATGATAAGCTCTTGGATCCGCTAATATAATAACAAAAAAGTGGTGAGACGTTGATACATGGTTAAGCAAAGATGATCAGTAAACACACTGATTCCATGATGGAGTTCTCTTCAGCGAGGGTGGCCAGCCTGCTTGTGAGACTCTCGATATGTTGCTGTGGATTTTCAAAAGTCGGCGCATCTAATGACGCTACGCTGACCTGTATTTCATGTCGGTTAAGTGAAAAGAACACACGTCACCACTTCACGAACATACTTGACGGGATAATACGGTATCCTGCCTTTTGGCATAGGCCTCATATCTCTGCAACAAAGCCTGTCCGACTTCTGTTGAACAATGGACCGTGAGACAAAGTCAATTATCGCGCGAGAACAAATTAAGACTCACCTGCACTCAGAACAAGTCGGCTTTCAAGCTTTGCTTTGACATTCTTCCATGCTGTTAGATGCGCACAAGTAGCCTTTTGACAGCAGCATTCCAATGATGAAATGTCGGGTGATGAAGATCTCGTTCCTGCAAAATTCTGTAATGCGACTGTGAGATCGTCGATGGATTTCGGAGCGTTGTTGAGACGAAGCTCGGACATGGCGGGACTGGAAGAGCCTGAACTCGGTGCCGGTAGCGGACTTGCCATCATAGTTGAGGAAAGAATATTATATGCAATTTATGAACAATGCATGCGAAAGAACCAAGGTAAATCGGCGGCGTTGAGTGTCCGTTGTTGTGAGTGAATTGAAAGGGTTACCTGACGCTGACTAATCTCAGCTTGAATCGTGCGATTTCCCGGCGCTTGTTGAAATGGCCAAACCTTGGCAGTTGCAACTTGCCAACTGCAATTCACTTGAACACGAGCTGTGGACAATGAGTACATAGGCATGTGGATAAAGGAAGAGACGGTGGCTCGAGCAATCTTCGAGTCTTCTTTATTTTAATTGTTTGGCAAAAAAGCTATTGTTGTCTGGCTCCAGCTGGCACCATGCGATTAACGGGCTCGAAGAAAGCGAAACAAAAACGAAATTCTCAATTCAAATGCTCAAGACCTCCTTTATACAAGTTTATCGGACACATTGAAAACGGCAAATAAGTTGGCACGAGTCTCTTGACCAGCGATCCGATCGCTCCCAGAGAGAGATACTACTATTCATGACGGGCGAAAAGTTCACAAGACAGGTTTATTGCATATTCTATTGTGTTCTATTTCCTCAAGTAGCTACAAGATATTGAAATTCATATCATTATTTTGCACGTTAGAATGCACGAGACCTTTCCCCGAACGGTGGAACATCCAGTACGAACGCAGCCGCGGAATAAAAATACTCCATAGTACTCTCGTTTGAGTATGCGATATAAGAACCAGCGTCGATGAATGTGCCGCGCGGTTTTTTAACCCCTGTCCGAAAGATGAGTTTAAACCACTGACACGCGAAAAGGCTGGAGACGACCTACACATAAGCTGAGGACTAGCCCGAACACCAAAATCGCCCTTGAGAATCTCATCATACATCTCTTCATCTTCGCCCGTATCTATCCCATTCACATTAAACTTAAAGGTGTAGGATGTGATCAGAAACTCGACGGTGTCTGAATCTTCGTCCGTATATAATATCGGGTCATAACCATCTTGCGGAACACCTGCCAGTACAGACTCGCGGTCGTCGGTTTCTCGCACCATAACAGCATTCAAGTAAACGAGAAACCCTGCGGCTTTCATCGCACGATATACAACTGCATCGATCCCTTTTAGATTTTCTGCAAACTCCATCCAGGATATTTTTCCTCCTGTGCGAGGCAAGGGGTATGAATGTGAGAGCGCAATAGCGACCTCAGCACCTTGACTAAGGAACGAAGGGTTCCGCAATGCCGCGACAAAATCGTTATACAACGGGGTCGTTGTTCCTTCCATGTTGGTCACAATCGGCTCCATTTCCCCGAGCTCGAGCATTCTTGTTGGAGAAAAGAAGATATCGTAGGCAACGGTGACACGTGTGCCTGATTTTACGGGCAGAACTTCGTGCTCGACATCGGAAAAGAGAAAAGCCCAGGGAAGCGAAAGCTTCAGCTTGTTATTTTCTTGGACTTCGAAAGCTTCGGAGCATTGTTGATGCCAATCAAACATAATTTCGTTCCCTTCATGATTAACTCGCAATGCACCGCCTTCATAGGCAGTGGGAAGACCGATCATCAGTGTACCGACATGATTACTCCCTTTCGGTGTATCTCTATGAGATTTGAAGAAGCCGTTCTTAGCATACGCATTGAGTTTGTACAAACGCGGGATCATCGTCAGATTTTGAATAGTTTTGCTAGCTTGTCCTTCAGCAAGTACCGATCGTCCTGCAGCCAACGAGCTAATAGTTGTCAAAATCTCCACACCAACTTCGCTTAAGAGCTCTATGCTAAACGCAAATTCGTTTTGACGGAGTTCTCGAGCTAGTCGATAAGACTCATCAAGTACAGTCTCATTGCCCCTTCCATGAGGAGCAGGCACACACACTTCAAGGAGGTCGTTTATTGCAGTCTGGCGGTCTTCTGCTGACTGTTCAAACAGCTTGTGAAAATCGAGCCTAGATGGTAAAATATCATATCAAACAAGAAAAGAAGTGAATGGACTTTGATATCGAGGAGACTTGATTTATCTATTACCAATTGCTTTTGCCTGTCGATCAATTCGAAAGATCCGCCACAGCAGAAATACGAATCAGCGTCTGATATCTTTTGTAGCAGTTGATTGAAAATTGCTTTATCTTCTTCGGTGGCAGCGGGTCTGATCATTTTGGCCATTTCAATGTTGTCAGTGGATGATTCTCAAAAGATGGTAGCAGTCAAAAAGATAATAAATGTCAAACGTGTTTTCCTGTTTAAATAAATATGAGAACGACTGTGAAATCGATGATCGATATGTTTTCTTACATAAATAATACGCAAGCCTTCCTGAAATTCAACTCCTTTAGCGAGTCAATGTCCGATGCGGAAGTTGCCAGTGAGACAAAAAATCATCGGAGCTCCAAATACAAGCGAATTTACGCGTTCTCTTTGAAGATAGGTTTTGTTTCTTCATTAAGTTGCTGGGTACGAATACTGTCAGCTGGATACCGTCGAGTATGTTTTCCGTTAATAAATATAAAATGAATATAGTGTTTATACACGATGCTCTAGTGATGTGGTCTAAGCTCACCGAGAATAGCCTTCTGCTTTCAAAAAAAAGCTCAATGAGGGTAATACCTTGGGCGAAAATCTCGAGCTACCCCGTCTGAAAACCTCAGCGGATATTGTTGTGTGCCAAGTGTGACCGACAAAGATGAATATTAGGACCAGGGGAATGTCAGTTTCAGAATTAATTATCGGTATTCATCTTCGGCGGGACTGAGACGGTCTAGTACTGCCAGTACTAGTCAAGTACTAGTATACTCAGCCATCTGCTTCAAGATTTCGTATCTGAGATTGAGCGTAATGGTATTCAAGTTTTCTCGGGTTGGTAAATTCACATCGACTGTTTAGAGTACGTCATCCATTTTAAACACGTTAAAATAGACTTTAACGGCACATTGTGGGACCACATTCTCCCGACGTCTATTACATGTGAATAATATGATCAAATCCTAAATATGGGGGACAAATCTCAAGGAACGGACATATTTTGGGTCGAGCGTAGGTGTTTCTCAATCTTCTTTCGGTCACTGTCTGCACATCCCTCATTTAGGCATTACTAGGTACATACCCCATCTTATTACCCGTCGTCCGGAGTATTCAACTGCATAACAACCCGTCGAAAACGGATTAACTTAAATGGTTGGAGTCAATTGGTTTGTCATTTTGTAATGCAGAGATGGTGGTTCGAGGAATCTCCGAGTCTTCTTTATTTTAACTGTTTGGCAAAAAAGCCATTGGCGTCTGACTCCCAACTGGCGCTGGCACCATACGATTAATGGGCTTAAGGAAAGCGAAACGAAAACGTAATTCTCAATTCAAATGTTCACGGCTTCCTTTAGACAAGCACATTGAAAACGGAAAATAAGTTGGCACGAGTCTCTTGACCAGCGGCCCACTATTTGAAGGCGATCAAGGCTCCCAGGAAGAGATACTATTCGTGACACGCGAAAAGTTCATAAGACAGGTTTATTGTATATTCTATTGTATTCTATTTTCTCAAAAATAGCTACGAGAATCGTATCATTGTTTTGCACGTTAGAATGCACGAGACTTTTCCCCGAACGGCGGAACATTCAGTACGAACGCAGCTGCGGAATAAAGATACTCTACAGAGTACTCGTTCGCGTAGGCGATATAAGAACCGGCGTTGATGAACGTGTCCTTCGGTTTTTTAACCCCTGTCCGAAAAATGAGTATAGATCCGTCATTGACGCGAGAAAAGGCTGGAGGGGACCTACACATCAGCTGGGGACTAGCCCGAACACCAAATTCGGCCTCGAGGGCCTCCTCATACATGCCGCCATCTTCGCCTGTTTCCATAGTTTCTTCAGGGTATGTGAAGGTGTCAGACGTAACCAGAAACAAGTCTGAATATTCGTCGTATGTTAACGGGTCATAACCATCTTGCGGAATACCTTCCAGCATAGACTCTGTATAATAGCCTTCTTCCCTCATAACAACCTTCAAGGAAACATCAAACCCTGCCGCTTTCATCGCACAATATACAACTGCATCGACCCCTTTTAGACTTTCTGCAAACTGTGTGTCGGTTAATTTTACCCCCGTGCGAGGCGAGGGATATGAATGCGAAAGCGCAATAGCAACCTCGGCGCCTTGAATAAGAAACGAAGGGTTCCTCAATGCCGCAACGAAATCGTTATACAATGGGATTGTGGTCCCGTCCATGTTAGTCAAAAGTGATCCCATGTCCGCGAGCTCTTGAGTTCTTTTCGGAGAAGAGAAAATATCGTAGACAATGGTGATCCGCGCGCCTGATTCTACGGGCAGAACTTCGTGCTCGACATCGGAAAAGAGAAAAGCCCAGGGGAGCGAAAGCTTCAGCTTGTCATTTTCTTGAGCTTTAAAACCTTCGGAGCATTGTTGGTGCCAATCAAACATAATTTCGTTCCCGTCATGATTAACTCGCAATGCACCACCTGTATAGGAAGTGGGAAGACCAATCATCAGTGTGCCGACATGGTCATTTCCTTTCGGCGTATCTCTATGAGATTTGAAGAAGCCGTTCTTAGCATACGCATTGAGTTTGTACAAACGCGGGATCATCGTCAGATTCTGAATAGTTTTGCTAGCTTGTCCTTCAGCAAGTACCGATCGTCCTGCAGTCAACGAGCTAATTGTTGTCAAAATCTCCGCACCAGCTTCGCTTAAGAGCTCTATGCTCAATGCAAATTCGTTTTGACGGAGTTCTCGAGCTAGTCGATAAGACTCATCAAGTACAGTCTCATTGCCCCTTCCATGAGGAGCAGGCACACACACTTCAAGAAGGTCGTTTATTGCAGTCTGGCGGTCTTCTGCTGATTGTTCAAACAATTTGTGAAAATCGAGCCTAGATGGTGGAATATCAACAAGAAAAAACAGGTTGATATCGGGGAGAGTTAATTTATTACCAATTGCGTTTACCAGTCGTTTCGGACTTGTAGTAAAGTGTCAGAGGCCTGTCGGTCAATTCGAGAGTTCCGCCACAGCAAAAATACGAATCAACAGCTGATATTTTTTGAAGCAGTCGATCAAAAATCGCTTTATCTTCTTCGGTGGCAGCGGGTCTGATCATTTTGGCCATTTCAACGTTGTCGGTGAACGACTCTCGAAGGATGGTAGCAGTCAAAGAGATAATAAAATTTCAAGCGTGTCTTCCTGCTTAATATGAGAAATGAAACTGAAATCGATGATCGATTTGTTTTCTTACATAAATAATAGGTCTCTCTGAAACTCAACTCCTTAGCGTCAATGTCCGCGGGTTGAAAATTAAAATCGAGTCTAACGAAAATCGGAGCTCCAAATACAAGCGCTGTAACCTCCCCAGTGTCAATCTAGTCACTAAGTAGTGTTCCAAGAATCAAGATATGTTCAATATTTTCGTTTTTTCATTGAAATTTGAAGTTTGAAGTCTGAAGGCGGAAAGATAGGCGGGATAGCACGTTGACAATGTGGAAGATGGAGGTGCGAATCTACGCGTTCTCCAAGATGGGTTTTGTTTCTTCAATAAGCTACTGGCATAAGTGGAGACAAATATTGTCACCTGGATACGATCGAGTATGTTCTCCGTTCTAAAAAGTGAAAGAAAATATTCAAGTGACTGTAGTGTTTATAGACGATGATCTGGCCTGGTCTAAAATCGCCCACTGGGAATACCCGAAGTTCTACTGTCAAAAAGCTTATTGAAGGCAATAATTTAAGCGAATATCTCAAGCTATTACCTTGCAAATTCTGAAGAAGGCACACGTATTAAAATCTCAGCGGATATGAATAAAAAGTTATCATTCTCAAGAGCTCAGCGGACCGGTACCGATGTTGATCTATTTTTCGGAAAATCATGACTTTCGACAGAGATAAGGAAGCAGGAAATTTGTAAGTTCAGTTTACAGGAATTCATGAGTCTTTGAAGTGTTTCGTGACAGACGTTCTAGCATTGTATACTGTATCTACTTCGAGAGCTCATTATATGATCAGATCCCAGATACGAAAGCCAAATCTCAAGTTCAGGTCGAGCGTACATAGGTGTTTCAGCCTTCTTTCGGTCACTGTGTGCACATACCTCATTTAGGTACCCCATGTTATCCGTCGTTCGGAGTATTCAATTACATGACGACCCGTCGGAAACGGACTAACTTACACGGTTGGAGTCAATGGGATCGTCATTTTGTAATTTATCAAGTTCCCCCACAATTTAGGTGAAACAAGGAGCCCAAACCAGTGCTTAGAGAGTTCAATATTACTCTAAATTTGGCGTTGGCGCCGCAAGCCCATTGAGCCAAAAATCAATAAGGTGTGGCGAGGTTCTTTGATTGGGGCTTTTTAATTGCTGTTGCCACAGATCCAAATATAACTTTTAGCAATGCCTCTTGCATCTTTCGTCCCCAAATACCAAGCTTGGAAACGCTTCTTATAAGAACTCCGTCCAGCCGGACGAAGTAACTCAACGTGTTTTCGCCATATCCTTAAATCAAATGGGACGTAAGGATCTGACGGAAGTGATGTCATTGCAGTGTAATAACTTCGCTTTCTCAAAACTAGGCACAGACGCTGTTCCCTCTCTTCAAGTCATTTTGCAAGTTTCAGACACGCGAAACGCAATGTTCAAGTCCATTATTGGTATACATAAAGAAGTCTCGTTATATATCCATTAGACATTCTATATTAATGGTCAATTGACTAATTCCCAATACCCCTCTACTTTTAAGATGGAGCCGTGCCTTGCACGCAGTATGCGTCTCCGGCGATGAGATTCGTGCAATCGGCATTGATCTCGGGATTCAATGCGAAGAAAAGCGTGGAAGTGATATTGAAAATCGCCTCGACCTCATCGCAAGTTTGACTGGGCTGAATAGTGAAGAATTCGGTGCATCCGTCTGTAATAGTACCAGGAGCGACGTTGCCAGGTGCGTTGCCAGGGAGGGGTTGATTGATAGAGTCGACGCAGTACGCTTCTCCAGCAATGAGATTCAAGCAATCCGAGTTCACCTCAGGATTTAACGCCAGGAAATTTGCGAGGGTGATATCCTCTTCGGTTACGATGTCTTGGCACGATTGTCCTTCCGGGACGGTGAAGTATCGAACACAGCCGGAAGTGATCGTACCAGGGGAAACGTTGCTCGGAATATTGGTCAAATTGCTCGTTTGGACACAGTACGACGAACCGTCAATGAGATTGTCACAAGCAGCGTCGATTTCGGGGTTCATCGTTTTGAACAGTATGTCACTGATGTTGAATTGGTTCTCGATGGACGCACAAGAGCTGTTTGTCCCAACAGTGAAGAACTGCGTACACCCTTGAACGATTGTTCCGGGTGCAACTGAAGGTGGACCAAAAATCTGACGAGGCAGAACAAGAGGAGAAGCGATGACGAGCTTGCTCAATGCAACAAAAGCGAAGAGCGAGTAAGAGCTGAGACGTGCCATGGCTACTGACTGTGAGATGGGCTCGAAGTGGATGTATGCACACTTGTCACTGAAGAGAATGCGACTCAACGAAGCCTTTATATACAAAAAAAAATCTCAGGAACACGAGAATAGTATAGAAACGTTCGTTCGTCCCGTTTGGGGCTCGACACTTCGTCAACACGGACGAGCCGGGCAAGGTGACATTGACTTCAACCTTCCTGAAACACTAGTTAACGCATGGTCAATTCCCTTTTACAGATGAACCAGCGTATAGCCAGTTGGACGGCAAGGACGGCGGCAATAACGGCGACAGGTTAATGGACTAATGCGTCTCCCGGCGCCGCAGTGCTCCCTCCCATTTTGAGACGAAGTACACGGGGTAAGCTTAACCCCTGAAATTTGTAATGGCTTGGCCATAACATCAACAAATCAAGCGAAAGCTGAATCAAAGCCATTGGTTTTTTTCAATCGTGTCCGCAGTCAAACAGCGCTGATGGGTTTTATGGAAACTAACCAATTGAACGACAAATGTCAAATATTTCCAAAGCTCCAGAAGTAATTTTATGAACCAATCCCAATGCTGTGTCTCCTCTTCATGCTCGTTTAATGACTGAACATTTTTAGACGAACTTGATGCGAGGTGTTTCGCTAATCAGAAAATTCAAGTTGAACGCCGACGTGAAATCTCAGCGTTGGCCGGTTAAGCCGAGAGAGAAGAAACACAAACAAAGTTCTGCATAACCACAATCTTGATGACCAGACGTGGCGAACACATTCGCCATGACACTAACGCACCGGGCTACTAATCACCCCGAGACGCGGTCTTCCTGTATTACCGACACGCAAAAACCCAACATGATGGTGTCTGAGATAGAACCGGATTGAAAGTTTATAAGATAAAATGAGACTAATAGGCTGGAGACTCGAGTTAAGAAATATGAAGTTCAAGAGAAAGTTTTCAGCGTTTACGATTGGTTTACGGTAAGCTTTTCTCACGCCTGATGACGTAAACACGTTACGTATATCGTCACACCTGTTCGGCTACTTCGTCTTCGACTTGTCTTCAATCACTTTACTTCGACAAAATAGTATCCTTTGTCTTGCTAGGTCTTGCTCTTCTTTTGTGCCTTTTTTCCTCGGTTCTTTTTCCTTGCAAATCACGATGTTGTACTATGACGTCGTCTGTAGGCTCCGTTGTCCTACATTGTCCTAACGTTAACTAGAATGGCATGGCACTTTTGTCCCCACTTTCTTCCTATATATTGAGGCTTTTCATCAAGTCATACTTTTTTTTGCTTCACCCACACGTAATTTTCTGCGATACTCGACGATTTGCGTACCTTCCATATAATTTAGTAGCACTTTAAACGATGTGGTTAATTGGAAAACCCAAGGCTATCATCTCGCTACTGTGGCCGACCGACGATTTTAGACTCGAGGGCTTGAAGAATAACCAACTTGCTTATACCTTACTCCCTTCCATACTAGACGATCAAATCCTTTACACCATAGTTCAACGAGATCCTCCGACGTCATTTGTTTATTTGGCTCGCGTTCATGAAGCGATTGCGGATGATCAGCAACAAGTTATCTTTGCCCTGTGTGCTGTTCTTCCGTACGCCGTTCGTGATGTCGCATTGTTAACACATAGGACGGGATTTGCTTCCTTCACATACGACGAACGGTGCGTATATACTTAGTAAACTTGTTTTCCAATGTTTTCTGAGAATAATACGGCTAGAAAATTTGTTGTCACTTTAAGAGTCCATGATTGGGACGGCTCGATTGCGAATGAAACATCTACTTTCGCAGAGGCGGCTCATGGTCGCCTCATAGTTCAAGAAGACGCTCTTGGAGTCTGCATCAGCCCTCAAAAAGAACCCGGTGACGAGTTCGCGCCCAGAGATAATATTTTTGTTTGGAACTGGAAAGTTGGATCGTTTTACTGCATTATGGCGCCCTATCAGCCTAACCTCCAGGTAAACATGGTGTTTTGTCGGTTATTCTACTCGTAACTCATAATCATCCTAGTATATGGGCATCTTTGGGTTTCTAGATCAACATTACACAGCAGTCGGCGGTGTCTTCTCACCTG
Organism: Phallus indusiatus; assembly: GCA_027605045.1. Taxonomy (NCBI): domain Eukaryota; kingdom Fungi; phylum Basidiomycota; class Agaricomycetes; order Phallales; family Phallaceae; genus Phallus; species Phallus indusiatus. Next base: position 584,579 of record JAQFWX010000004.1, read on the forward strand.
CACAAACACCGAGCATTTCTGATGAGTTAACACCGACATCTTCCTACGAGGGATTGGAAAGTGAAACTGTCGCCGAGAGAGCTCTTAGTATTGATTCAGTTGAAGTAAGTTGTTTCTCTTGCTCGTGTTCACAGATGTTAATGACCCTATCAGTCTTTGCCTGAAACCATTGACACGGCGTCGGTGTATTATAATGATGACGAAGACTATGGAAGTTGCGTATCCTTGTTGAGGAAAACTCCTTCTCCAGATATGACGGAAGTATGTTGTCTTTCTTCTCGCTTTTATCGATGATTCAAGTAATTAACTCTACAAGCCCGGGCCTGATGATCTAATCGACTCTTATGTGGCCAGGCCCCACGAAACCATCAACACTGCCAAAACAAAGACAAAGACAACCAAAAAATGTTGAATCCCTACCCTACACCTTCAGCACTGTCTAAGGGAATATCTATTTATTTCGAGATCGACAATCAAGATGATTCGTTACGCGACTTTGTGTTTGACACTTCCAATCGATTGGTCTTCTTGCTTTGCGATTTTAACTCAGAGTATTGCAGCGATTCCGACACGACAAACGAATCGCAAGAATCGCTGAACGAACAATCAGAAGAGGGCGATGAAATTCTTCAAGTTACCATCATTCAAACCAATTATTTTACCGAGTTCTATCCCGACGAGCATAATGTAGACGTTATAAAACTATACAATGCTCCGAGGTCATTGAGTTATATGGAGGACTTCTATAAAAGATCGGAGCATCGCAAAAAGGAAAAACCAGTTAAACGGGCATCTTTGGTGCTTGACGAAGGGCTCACAAACGAGAGGACACACCACTCCCGGCTTGTTTTTACGCGAAGCCTGGCTGCGCGTTCAAGTAAGGACTACTGGACCTTGGACTGCCAGAAACTTGCCTTATCAACCAGTGGTATCATTAATGTGCCTGATCCCGGCGAGGAAGGACATATATTTGTTTTCAAATATTGAGACGCCTAATCAGTCTAAAGGATTATGTGTTCTGATTTGTCCGTTGCTGTATCGATTTGATCAATTATTTCTTGATTTACAATGTGAAACTACCTAAGTGCAGCTTCAAGCTGTATTTTCTTTGTAAACTACTTCCGTTACATCTCTAATACATAATTAGATAATCATTTTTTTGTTCTAAACTTCAACCCTACTTCAAGACGGGGGTGTGCCTTGCACACAATATGCTTCCCCAGCAACGAGATTCGTGCAGTCAACATTTAACTGGGGATTCAAGGAGAGGAAAAGTGTGGGCGAGATATCGAACATCACTTCAATTTCGGCGCAAACTTGTCCAGGTTCTACGGTGAAGAATTCCGTACATCCCATTGTGATGGTTCCTGGAGCAACGTTGTTGGGTGCGTTCGTGACGAGGGTGGTATTGATAGTGGCCACGCAGTAAGCTTGTCCAGTCACCAGGTCCAAACACTCCGAATCTACTTGCGGATTTAACGCAAGAAAATTTGCGAGGGTGATATCTTCTTCTGCTTCGACGTCCGTGCATGATTGTGATTCCGCGATAGTGAGGTATCGTACGCAATCGGAAGTGATTGTACCGGGGGAAACATTGCTTGGGATAGTTGTCAGATTGCTCGTTTCAACGCAGTACGCAAATCCTTGAATGAGATTGTCACATGCAGCGTCGATTTCGGGATTCATAATTTTGAAAAGGATATCGCTGATATTGAACTGCGTCTCGATAAACGAACAAGAGTCGTTTGTTCCGATGGTGAAAAACTTGGTACATCCTTGAACGATCGTTCCGGGTGCAATCGGTGGGGTATTAATTACCGTCGGTGCGCTGGCAACACAATACGATTGTCCAGCTATGAGATTGGTACACCCAGCGTTGATCTCCGGATTCAATGAACGGAAGAGAGTGTCAGTGATATTGAACTCTACTTCAATTGTGATACACGTGTCACCTGGCGCGGAAGCATGGAATGCGCTACATCCTGCGGTGTCAGTTCCGTTCGCGACATTACCAGGAATTGTAACATTCTGACGACGCAGAAGGAAAGGAGAAGCAATAACTAGCTTGCTCAATGCAAAAACGAGGGTTGAGTAAGAGCCTAAACATACCATGCCTGAGATCGAAGGTGAGTATATGCACACTAAAGACAGGATTGACGTCTTTATACATCATATTAGTTCTTAAATTACGGCAATCTCACGGTTAAAATGAGACAAACCTATCTTCTTTGGGAAATTTTTGCTCAGTATTGCACGGTAAACCGCTCCTTCTCACGCACTGAAGTATGCCAGCATTCAACTGAGGCATAACGGTGACATCGCGACAGATACTTGATGTCGGTAAGCTTGCTACATTATAGCCCATTTTGATTTTGAATTCCATTAAAATAAGATCCTTATTGAATTTGAAAAGAAAATTCATCAACGACAAGACAGAGATTTTTTCATTTTGCATTTTCAATGATTGGCACCTTAACTTTTTTTCTCAATCAGCACCCGCGCTTAAGCCCCTTTGGCACCAAATGAGACCCTAGCCTTAAACCTTAGACCAGTAAACCAATCACCTGCAGTCAGAATGATTTAGAATCATAAAAAGAAGGCAGATATAAATTCTTCAAACGAGATGATCTAGGAAATGCGATGCTGTGACTTGCTGGTCATAACTCAATTGACTTCCTACCTCGACGTTCATGTTCTTGAACAATTACATTTGTTAGATCGCCCTGTAATACGTACCGGGGAAAGTAAATGGCCTTAACACTGAAATTCAAGCGTTTAACCGCTGGATTTTGAGAAAGGAAATATTGGGATAATACGGAGCAGCATCAAACTTTGACATTCGTTTGTGTGAAACAACCTTTATTGTCCGTCGAATTTTCCTATCTCAGACAACTATACAAAATTAGAAAAAAAACGCAAAAGAAAAGTGACTAATAATCTCATTTAAGACGTTAAGGTATTCATCATCGATTCGGGAACATAGGCATGGACTAAAAAAGTGTCCGATTCTGACGATGGCAAACCCCAAACCCCTCTACTTTCAAGATGGTGCAGTGCCTTGCACACAATATGCATTCCCAGCAAAGAGATTCGTGCAGCCAGAATTAATCTCGGGATTCAACGCAATGAAGAGTGAAGAGGAGATACCGAATAATGCTTCAACGTCGTCGCAATCTTGTCCGGACTGAACGGTGAAGAACTGTGTACATCCACCTGTAATTGTTCCCGAAGCGACATTGGCAGGCGCGGAAGGGATGGCACTAGAGTCAACGCAATATGCCTCTCCCGCTATAAGATTAGTGCAGTCGGAGTCGATTTCTGGATTCAATGAATGAAAGAGAGCGTCGGTGATGCCAAAATCTGCTTCGACTGAATCGCACGTTTCGCCTGGAACGACGACATGGAACGAGCCGCAATCTGTGGTGGTTCCGGATGCAACTGGGGCAGCTGGGGAAACTGGGGTACTAGTTGGACTTGCCGACGGACTTGTCGATGCGCTGGGGGCCTGAACGCAATACGCCTCCCCCGCTATGAGATTGGTGCATTCGGAGTTGATTCCCTGGTTCAACGAATGGAAGAGGGCGTCAGAGATACCGAACTCTGCTTCGACTGAATCGCAGGTCTCGCCTGACACGGCAGTATGGAACGCTCCACAGTTGGTTGTGGTTCCGGATGCAATATTAGCTGGGGGCGCTGTAGCAGTCGGCGTCGATGAGGAACCTGTCGGGGTACCACTGGCAGTACTATTAATACTGACCGCCTCAACACAATAGGCCTCCCCCGCTATAAGGTTAGTGCATTCGGAGTTGATTCCCTGGTTCAACGAATGGAATAGGGCATCAGAGATATTGAACTCTGCTTCGACTGAATCGCAGGTCTCGCCTGACACCGCGGTATGGAATGATGCACAGTCTGTAGTAGTTCCGGATGCAATATTAGCTGGTGGAGCAGTAGCTGATGGCGATGAGGTAGTGGTTACTGGTGGGGTGGTGCTGGTACTACTTGTCGTTGGGGTGGCCGTACTATTTGCTGACGGGGTAGCCGCACTACTTGTTGATGAGGTGGTTGTATTTTTTGCTGGTGTGGTCGATGTGCTACTTGGGGGTGAAGTAACTGTACCATTTGTCGGTGTGGTCGATATGCTACTTGGTAATGAAGTAACTGTACCATTTGCCGGTGTGGTCGATGTGCCACTTGGTGATGAAATAACTGTACCATTTGCCGGTGTGATCGGTGTGCTACTTGGTAATGAAGTAACTGTACCATTTGCTGGTGTGGTCGATGTGCTACTTGGTGGTGAAGTAACTGTACCATTTGCCGGTGAGGTAGCCGTACTACTTGGTGATAAGGTGGCGGTGCTACTTGCCGGTGCACTGGCAGCCTCAACACAATAAGCTTCTCCCGCAAAAATATTGGTGCATTCGGAGTTGATTCCCTGGTTCAACGAACGGAAAAGGGCGTCGGAGATGCCAAACTCTTCTTCGATTGAATCGCACGTCTCGCCTGACACGGCAGTATGGAATGAACTACAGTTGGCGACGGTTCCGGATGCCACTGGGGCTTGTGGGGAAACAGCACTGGCAGGCTGAACGCAATACGCCTCCCCCGTTATGAGGTTGGTGCATCCGGTGTTGACTTCGGGGTTCAACAAATGGAAGAGAGCATCAGTGATACTAAACTCTGCTTCGACTGAATCACACGTCTCGCCTGACGAGACGGTGTGGAACAAGCTGCATGCTGCGGTGGTGCCGACCGCAACATTCCCGGGGAGTGCAGCGATTCCCCTGGGAAGAACATAAGGAGAAGCGATGACGAACTTGCTCAGTGCAAAAGCGAAGAGGGAGTAAGAGCCCAGACGAGCCATGAGCAAAATGGAGGAAGGGGGTGGGTGTATGCACACTTGAGAGCATACATGACATGACTTGAGCCCTTATACACAGAAAAACTGCGGTAATCGCATCAGGAACACTCTGAAAAGTGTCCTTAATCATCCCCCACAATTATTAATATTGGATACTACTGGATAATGAGGGACTTCCAGTGGCACAACAAACCCGGTAAGTTTTCAGTTTCAATATGCCGTCCTTCTTTCGGAAAAATTCATCTAAAGACACATGGTAAATTTCTTTTCCCAGGCCAACCGAGGGGCGTCAACAATGAACTGAGGTATAAGGGTGACAAGTCGAGGAGTTCCGTTGAACCTGCTCCCACCGCATAAACCGAATCACAAGGTAGTTTATTCTAGTTTCTGATCCTCATCCCGAGCAAGACCACATCCTTTATAATAATGACCAGTCTAAGTAAAGCATCAACATTCTTAGAAACAGTTCCGAAACTTACAATGACATCGTTAACATGGTCTTTTTCAAGTTCCTGCGCTAATGAACTACGGTGAACTTAAAAAAACCTGCAAAGCCTGTAAACCAATCAGCAAATCAGCAATATCTCCGCGAAATTCTTCAGGAACTCTTCAGAAAATCAGATGAGATAAACTTGCTAGTCAGATGCTTCTGTTGTGCCTCAATATCGAGAAAAACGTTCCTGGACGAGCGTTAGTATGGGATCGACCTTATGCAAATTTAGCCTGTGAAACTGAAAAATGAAAACGGCGTAATCAAATAGAAGACGCTACACCCAATTGTGACAAATCTCACATTTTTCAAACACGTTCATCTTAAAAATAAAAGGCACGCCTGATTAATATTCTCTTTGGAATTTCACCAATTTCACCAGCACGCAAAGATAAAAGGATGAAAAACCTCGAAACAAATTCGGACTCAAATATATAAGGAAAACAGCAAGAATGCATGAACCAAGAAACACAGAAACGACCATTAAAATGTGCAAAGGTCGTTGAGTATGAGAAAATGCTAAATCTACTTTCTTGCCAAAACAAAGAAAATGGAAATCCTCCATCTAATTGGAACCAAAAGAGGAGAACGGAAAGCTGATTTTGCATACCACTCCGTAGGAACCGTGGAGCAGAAGGGGTTGTTGGATGTTAGGGTATCTATTGCCATCAAGTCGTTAGTGTTCACTACCGAAAATAAAGTGAGTTTTCCTATAAAAACATCGATGATTAAAGAAACTTACTGAGACATGACTCCAATGAGCGACCCGAGAGTGGGAACGAGGCGGATAGACACGGGGTATGTATTTCAACGAGACCAGGGAAAGGGGTTGACCATACATAGCTATTGACGTCGACGGCCAACAATGAAGCGTTTCACCCGGCATCGCGCGAAATACATTTCGTCGGATGCGATGCGAGGGTCGTAAAAGGTCGTAACGGGGTCGTGAAAGGTCGTACCGGGGTCGTACGGGTCGTGAACAAAAAGAGGGAAACAGGAGAGATTGAATATGCAAACAAAAACAAAGGATAAGTACAAGAGAAAAATAGAAAAAGAAAAAAATAAACATCAAAAAAGGTGAGACGATTTTTTTGATGTTTTTCCCCAGCGGATTACGAAAAGGGACGGTCCAATGGGTGGACAGTTTCTTCTGGCTGTGATCGCACGAGAACACGTGCGATGTCGTCCCCTCATGCGCAAAAAGCCGGAAGAGGGGTGGGACTAAGAATCGAGCCAACGACTCTTTTCGAAGATGATTTTGAAAAAGCTTTCTTTTTTCTTTTTTTCTCTTTACTCTTTTTTTTTGGTGCGCGAGGATATAACAGTAACGGAGTCTGAATTGAGACCAGGGTGATAAGGCCAAGAAATGGAAATTCAGTCGTTGCCGAAGGAAATCAAGAAATGTGAGAGCATATGGGAGAAAAGGGCATATAAGATAGAGAGAAAGAGCAGGCAGTTCTTCTATGATCGTTGATATATCCACTTATAAAGTCCCGAGCGCTTCACTGAACATGTCGTCACTAAAGGGACCAGGCAGCTTTGAATGCTTCGTTTTAGCCGTCACTGCAACATTGGATGCTTCGGGTAGCGATATCGCTCTTACGCGTGACGATTGAGGCAGTGCCGGCGTGTATACCCCGACGTCACTGGCGTCGTGTTGTGGAACGGGTATGGAGACCAAAAAACCGGGTAACTGAGAAGATGATGAACACATCGGCATCGATTCCGAGGGTAAGGCTGATGAGGAGGAAGGGAACAGCGTTGCGAGCGCGGCGTTCACAATCGCATTCGGCGTCGAGCCAGAAACTACCCCTATATCATTGAATTCACCAGTGTTCATATCGTCGTGCTCATCGTCCACCAATGCTAGCGACGCAGATGGGAATATTGACGCGCCTACCAGCGAGCCGTTGAACTTGAGCGCGCTGGAAGGAAACGGCATAGCACCTCGAGGTATTCTATGTTGCACTTCAAGTTCTGAATCGGATGAAGATGATGAAGAGGTACGCGAGTGGGCGGAGAAGGAATGTGCCAGGGTGAAATCGTCTTGTGCGTGCGCATGCGAACGTGCGCGAGTCAAGGGCGGGATGGAAGGTAGATATACGGGCATATCTTCATCCGCAGCGTTATCAGAGACATCTTCCATTTCCAAGCCAGGGGTATCCTCATCGTCAGCATCCTCTTCGATATCAAGGTCAAAATCTGCGTTTGGGTCACGTTGCCCTATAGTAGTGATGATGGGGATAAACAAATGATAGAAAAGAGAAAGAAAGAATGCATTTGGGATACATACCTTCAACGACTCTCCACCACTCAATCTCAGCGAGCACTTGTCTGGACGAGGCTGAACCCTCTGACGCGACACGGCGCGTCCGGGGGCGTGTCGATGTCGACGTATATGTATCTGTCAACAATGACCCGGAACTAGGACCTCTTCTCATCCTTCTTCTCCTTCCACTATCGTCGTCATCGCTTAGACCCAAGGCTCCCGATACTCTATGCCGTCTCCTCCGAGAGGAGGAGGAAGGGGCGCCCGCGGTAGAGGATGTCATACCGAGGGAGTTGTTAAAAAGAGTGTCGTATGTGTAAAGATAGGCGTAGGGGTAAGGGTATGCTCCTGACATTGACATCGATCTATGAGGTGTTGGACGCATGGCGGACGACGAGGCACTGCGGCGCACGGCGAGGGGCATACTCTGGGATTACAACACACACGCGATCTCAACTTGCGAGTCCAAGACGATTCCGAGCTCTAGTATTTCTGAATTTCTGGCAAGAAATGTTCAGAAAACTGAAGATAAGAATCAGGGGGGAAGGACCTAACGTCCAGCCCAAAGAGATGATGGTAGGAAGGGAAAAAAAGTTGAGTGAGAAGGGAGAGAAAAACAAAAAGACATTTTGTGACAGTCACACTCGTCTCGCCAGCCTATAGCCGACTCGATCCGACTCCATATGATCTGTCAACTGGTGTACGTTTATCCATCCGCGCCTGCGGGACAAGTCTAGAATTTTGGGTAATATATAAAGGCGTCGTATGCAGTTTACTTCTCGATCTTGTTTATTGTTCAAGTACAGATGGAATCTCATCTTGGAGATGGCTCAAATTGAACGGGAATGGGGAGCTCAACGGCACATCCATCGCATATGGAATGACGTCGCATGACGATTAATATTTCATCGCGGACACGTATACATACATACACAATATGATGGATTCAATAGCGTGAGCTCGGATTCGATCGCTTCGTCGTGCGGAACGTTATCTCCGGGAATCAGCGATTGTTTGATACCTGAACCGAACTAGATTCGACGCGCCCATACAAAATACCACTCGTACCCCGTTGTTTTGTTCACAGAAGGATCAGCCATTTCACTTTCTACACGTTTAATAAGCTCGGGAGTCGATCCGGGATAATGGCGGAGCAGGCTTTCTTGAAAAGACTTTCTGCTAAAAGCAGACAAATGTCCTATACGCGTATCTGTATTAAACCAGCGCGCGCCATATCATAAATAATTGACTCTGGACACAGAGTACGACCCACTCACCATCCCCTTCGGAGAACGTGCAAAACTCAACACGACACGTAATATCGTCGTACATCCTGGACTTTTGCAGTGCTCCAACATATGAGCGGGGTAAAGTAAAGTCGACTCCTCTGCCTCCCATCGTCTCCTGAAACTTATTCCAAAACTCGACGAAGCCAGGTACACGTTCTGGGAAACGATGCACCGGTGCCAGCGTATCTTCTAAAATGAGCAATCCACCTTTTTTGACGAGAGGCAGAATACGCGAAAGGACGTCGCGCGCATTCGGTATCTGACTTGCGTAAGTCAACCGCGTTGGGTATTCCCTTTGCCTCCATTACTTACATGCGTTAGAGTCAATCGTGTGTGAACTACATCAAAAGACTCCGCCTCCCATGGAAACAGTTGACGAAGATCAAACGTACGGAACTGGATGTTCGGCCTAATTGATCTACGAGGAAGACTGCTAAAAAAAGCTTTGAACTGATTGATGCACGTATCACTCACTCTGGATTTGGACGAACAATGTCTACGGCTACGACACTCGCGCCAGGAAACATGTCCGCAGCTTCAGCTGCCCATACGCCTGTCCCAGATCTTGGTATAATAGATGAGTCGGTGAGAGCACTCGGATGAGATGGATGTGCGTACCCTAACTCCAGAATCGTCTTCGGATTCAGTTCCCTTATGGGTGCAAAAGACAGATCGCCAATGAATTCTTGTATCGCTTTGAACTGGCGGGTAAGTCTGGATAGCCAAAAACAGTCAATGTTCTTTCTTTTCAACAGATGTCACTACACACCTGTCTTGTTCCAATGCATTACGGTCCGCAGCCTAACAAAGATGTTAACGTCGACGCTGTGATGATAAAAGTTGTTCGTCCGTTCACGCACCGGAAGAGAGTAAGCAGGGTTTCGAGACATCGTTCAGTCAGACTCCCGATGCAGTTGAAGGTCAAAGAAAGAGATGGTACGCGAAAGTTGGCTGCACCATCAAGAAAACGACCCCCAATTCAAAACACCCAAGCAACCACGCAAGCTACCTGTAATGTGCTTAGCGTCCGCCTCATTAGCCGGTTCGTTTAAATCGTTTTGACTTAGTTTTGACTCCAGTCAAGTGTTACGTCAGCAGCACGTGATTGGATTTTCAATTCAACATTTTCAGCATCCAGAGTTAACTCAACATTGAACGCGTTTGGCGAAAAATGTGAATTAGTTACGTGTCAATCACGCTGTGGAACGCGGCATGGGAAATTCATTCATTCCAACCACTGAGGAACGCGTAAAAATAGCTATCGCACGACGCGTGGACCGTGTGGTATAGTGATTATCATAGAATAATCGAAGTAAACAGCAACCTAAAAGAACTACCGTGATGGGTTCTAACAACTGTCTAGATTTCTGCTTGAAGCTAAATCCAAGGGATGTGCGCAGTATCACTGGCAGGAAATGGGCAACACTTTTGTGCCCATTTTGATACCAAACCAGAAAACCGGTTTTCCGTTCCTAATTCATCGTCGTGCATCTCAAGAGATTCCTTGGACAAGTTGATCCAGATAGATGATCTCGTTTGAAAAATCGCTGTATGTGTTGACTTCCAGAATAGGGGGCATATCGGGCTGGAGCCGATGAAACAGAGGCTGGAACTTCGGAATCATCTTCGCTCGGTTACTCAGCAATCATTCGTCAAGACGACACATGAGGTTAAGATCGTATTGGCGTGGTACGGGCTTTACCCTTGGCCGGAGTTTAAATAGACACAAAACGTGCTGAATATGATATGCATATTGCAGAGATGTCGCTCCCAGATATACGAGGTGAAATGTGGCGCAGCGGATAAGGACAAACTTCTCCTTCCCCGACAAAGTCCTATCGCAACACTCCGACCGGCAACAGATACCGATACACGAGAAATGCTAGACTTGGTGATCTTCAAAAATATTTGACTGGGCCGCCATAAGTAGAAACTCTCGAACTTGCTCTTGACCCTAAACGCGTCGGTTCTGACGTAGTCTTCTAATCCAGTTGTGTCGCATTTCCCGGATTTTCAAAGCTTATGGATTGTCGGTCGTAACGCGAAGATGACACCTTGTGCACATATTAGCAGTCGTCCAAGTCGCAAGATTAGGCTCAAGAGAAAGTTGACAGTGAGCGTCAATGAACAACTACTCGTTACTTCAGCTTGTCACACTCTGTGAATTACCATTGAACGTACCATCTCATCGACATCGCGTTGCTCGGGACTGAAGCCTACAATGATCGCCTCAAACGAAAAAGATGGGGATTAATACATTCTAGGGGATATTGTGAACCTCTTTCAGTCAATGTCACTCTGTCGAGCTCAAAGCATTTCGGAGCCTTACTCAAAGTTTCGCGCTACCAAACAACCTTGAAACCATACTACATAGGGATTTATTCAATGTCAATTACTACAATTTCAGTTCATGTGTATGTCTATTTTACTGCTCAATCTGACTTCTCCTTTTTTAACATTTAGGCAGAAACACAATACGCCTCTCCCAGAATAATATTTGTGCATGCTGAATTAACCTCTGGATTCCAAGTGTGGAATTGCGCGTCCGTAATGCTGAACCGCGTCTCAATCGCACCGCAAGTATCTCCAGAGACAACGGTATAATATTGCTTACACCCTGTTGTAATCGTCCCCGAGGCAACGTTATTAGGAACATTAGAAGTCGTCGCATTACTGGTCTGTACACAGTAAGCTTCACCAACGATGATATTGCTGCAAGCTGAGTTGATTTCAGGATTCATCATTCGGAACAAAAAGTCGGTGACGTTGAACTTTGTTTCGATTGCCGGGCATGAATCTCCGGATACGACGGTGTAATATTCCGTGCATCCCGTTGTTATTGTTCCAGTCGCGACGTTGCTTGGCGGAGAAGAGTTCGACGTCGAATTACTTGTTGCTACGCAATACGCTTCTCCGACTAGTATGTTGGAACAGGCCGAATTGATTTCCGGATTCATAAGCCTAAACAGCGAATCAGTGATGTTAAACTTGCTCTCAATTCCGGGGCAAGAGTCTCCAGACACGACGGTGTAGTATTCTGTACATCCAGCGGTGATCGTGCCGGTCGCGACGTTGCTTGGTGGACCAGTAGAGTTACTCGTCTTGACACAGTAGGCTTCTCCAACAATTATATTAGCGCACGCTGAATTGATCTCCGGATTCATAGTCCTGAACAAGGAATCCGAGATATTGAACTTGGTTTCAATCGCTGGACAGGAATCGCCCGACATCACAGTGTAATATTCGATACAGCCGCTCGTAACGGTTCCGGACGCTACGTTACTTGGTGCGGTCGAATTACTTGTTTGCACGCAGTATGCCTCCCCCAATAAGATGTTGGTGCATCCCGAGTTAATCTCTGGGTTCATAAGGTGGAACAACGTGTCACTAATGTTGAATTTGGTTTCGATGATCGGACAAGAATCGCCCGTTACCACCGTATAATACTCCGCACAACCCTGTGTGATGGTTCCGGAGGCCACATTACCTGGCGGCCCTGTCGAATTGCTAGTTTGAACGCAGTACGCTTCGCCTAGTAAAATGTTGGAACAGCCTGAGTTGATTTCAGGATTCATCATCCGGAACAATGAATCGCTGATGTTGAACTTGGATTCAATGGCAGAACACGAATCACCCGAAACGACGGTGTAGTATTCCGTGCACCCCTCCGTAATGGTACCAGACGCTACGTTACTCGGAGGAGCAGTCGTATTAGTGGAATTGCCAGGAGGGAAGATTGAAAGCACGCAATATGCGGCCCCTCCGAGTAAATTGGTGCACTGCGCGTTCAGTCCTGGGTTCAAAGCCAGGAAATCCGCGCTGCTGACGAACAGGTTGGTTTCAATAGTTGTACAGCTATCACCAGGTTGAACTGTGTAATATTCGGCACAGATGTCCGTCGAAACGTTGGCAGCTACGTTAGCAGGCGTAGCCGCCGGGAACAGTGTATAATTGCCCGTTGGAAACAAAGCGCAAATAGCGGTTCCTGGGACCGGATTGGATGACGTTAACTCAGGGTTCCAAGTGAATAAATCGTCTTCTGACATCCCAGTCGTATTACTAATCGATGCGATAGTATCTCCTGACTGTGTCAAATATAAACGAGACGTTCTTGCCGACGGTTATACGACGTACCATAACAGTGTAATACCACCCACAAGCCGCTGTGCGTGTCCCATTCGCGAGATTTGTCGGTGCAGGAACTCCAGCCCCATCCAAAAATGAAGTCGTCACTGTTGGTGTATACGAAGTCGGAAAAGAAATAGATGTGATGGTTCCTATCGTGAAATTGGTGGTTGTCGGCGCTGCGACCGAGGTTGACGTCAGCGGCGGGAATGGCGCCACACAATAATAATAGCCCAACCAAAGGTTGGTGCAGTTTACGTTCACCTCTAAGAATTGTAAGTATATTTCTCGTCAAAATCTTTTTTCCAGTTTTGCTCACCTGGATTCAGAGTCAAAAAATCCGTTAACGTGATTGAATTGTTCAAAACGACTGTATTGCAAATGTTGCCAGCTTGAATTTGATAATATCTACCGCAATCCGAAGTTGTGCCATTGACAGTTGGCGAAGGTATCGCGAATGTGGTTGGAGCTGCTGAAGGAACGTTTGGGCTTCCAGATGCGGCAACATTTGGCCAGCCTCCATTTGGTGTTAGACAAATCGCTTCTCCGACCTTCAACGGCATCAGCTGACAATATGTGCCTAAACCCGGATTGAACGATTGCAATTGCACGCTGGTAATATTTGTTCCAGTTATCGACCCGGCCATTGCCGAAACGCTCGAACAAGTGTCGTTGGTTTGAATTGTGTAAGTGACGCACGGTTGCAAGAGACATAGCTGACTTCCGGAAGCTATTGAACAGTCGTTGACGCCGGTAAGAAATGGGTTTGTCATGATAATTGAATCTATCGTGACGTTGTTTTGACTGGCAACAGCGGAACACGTCGTGTTATCTGGAACTGTGATGTTCCGACCAATCAACGAGCAGTCGGCACCCGAACTGGTGGTGGAATTTACTCCGAACGATGGTGGATTTATGATGGGACTAGCTCCCTCCGCCGGGGGAGCAGACACATTGTATGATTCGAATTGTCTTGGGTTTCTCATTTTGAGCTCATAATTACACTAGTATTGACAAGATACTTACGGTCCACAAGTCGACACGGCCGACGACAATAATTCCTCAATAGGCTCAGAGTATGTGACCGGATTTGACAAAGTCAAATTCAAAGTCTCCAGGACGCAAAAAGTGCATAGTTCGTTTTCAGGGAGATCAAGCAATCCTCCCGAAGAGTTGAAGGACGCGATTGCAGCCTGACAAAATTGCTGCGTTGTTGGATCTTGAAGACATTGTACGACGTATGCCCCCGCAATTGTATCTACTGCGAGCGTAGGAGCATACGAGATATTATTACTTCCTGGGATGAGGTATGAGCCACAACTTGATACTACGTTGGCTCGATAATCTGCCAGAGAAGCTGTGCAATTGTCGGTGCAGACGGATACCAGGTCATTAAGGACCAAGAAAGGGTATGAACTTCAGCTCTGTAAGTGACAACTCTACGAACCGAGTTCTTGGGATAAAACTTACCTCATTAGAGGAACAGTTGAGTTACACGCAATTATTGCAGTAAGTGCAGCTGCGCATGCATCGGACGGCGAAGGATCAGTTGGAAGGATGTCAGTTGTGTAGATTTGGAACGTTGGGGTTGAGTCGTCGGCGTAAGTGATGTTTGTGCTATTCGCTGCAGCAAAGAGCTCCACGGTGTTTAACCCCAAATCCAGTTGCGAGATACCAGTTGGTGTAGATGTGGACGGTGACGTCGTGGCAGATTGTCGAAAGATGTTTAATTGCTTGAGTAAACCGTCATGAAAGAACTTGTCGTAAGACGCAGAGTAAGCTCCAAGGAATTTGCTGAGCTGGGATGCAACGACGAAAGGGTAAAGAAAAAATAAAATAAGAATGATGTTTAGGCGAAAGCGGTCCATGTTGACAATGGTAAGTGGTCAAGCTGCAAAACGATATGTCCGAATATTGCATCTGTTTAACTTTACTTTTTAACGGATTAGTCAACTCCATCAGGTGGGCGACGTTCCCTGCTAATAGAAGTTGGGTGATTCTTCCGAATATGGATCATTTCACTAATTGATTAGTATGTATGACTGAAACTCTCCCCATCAAGCCAAATGTAACGGTCCGCCAATAATCTTGGACTCACAAGCGCCCGGAGAAACAGCCACCATCAGTTCCATCGAGCTAACCTTGCCTTTCCTGACGTGCGCGTGCTATAAGCGTACCTTAAGCCCTTGTGTATCATGCGTTCACCAGATAATAAGTGCTCATCAACCCTATTTCTTCTGACGACTCTGACTAAATCGAGCATTTGGTTGCTTCTTTGTAGCATATGGTCATCTCAAATGCTTGCTCATCCGACCGACGATGTGTAGGATTTTGACTCGCCGAATGACCCAACAGGTCATGTTCTCCCCCTATAAACATCATAATAAGGAATATTCAAATATTGGAGAGAATTACATCAAAACTGGCACGACCATAATATCTCCGAATATCCTATGTTTTACAAATACTGAGGGCATAGAAAAAAAGGACAACTTCACTATTGTCGCCCCGTTTGTTCCAGATTCACCTTGAAATGCTCAAACATATACTCTTTCTCTTTGCAGTTTTGCTATACGGTTGGTATCTACTCACCACGAGAGTCGAGATAGAGACTTAACAACATTTTCCAGAGATTTTACCTGCAAGTTGCCAACAGCCTCCAGGAAATATAACTGCTCTCCCTGTTGGTAGCTGTACTGCAACTATTCCATGCGCAAATGGAGCCTGCTGCAATAGTATATCGGGATTTTGTGGGTAAGCTTGGTGGGCATGGAAATTTGATCACATGGTTGTTGATAAATTTCTCCAGTTTTAATTCTTCATTCTGTACCCCTGTCGCCTCTGGAGGGGCATGCACCTCTAATTGCGATGCTAAAGCAGAGTGCGGTCCAGATGCTGCACCCCAGAACTTTACATGTCCCCTGAATGTTTGCTGTAGTCAGGTATGGTATCATTTTTGAGAGTCGTCGTGTTCTCTCACCTTTCAACTAGTTTGGTTTCTGCGGAACGACGGAAGGTACATTTCCTATCCAGAGGCTTTAATGATGGCTGACTCCTGATTTGAGATTTCTGCGGAGTCGGTTGTCTATCTAACTGTCAGTCTCCTCCGGAACAATCTTGCGGCTCAGATCAACAAAGCGCCCTACAGAGAAGGATAGGCTATTACGAGGTGATGCTGCAATTATGTTGAAGATGACGTTTGGTACTTATCACTCAATAATACAGGCGTGGGCTATCAATCGTCCTTGTGATACCTATACCCCTGAGCAAATATCAGCTGAGAGTCTAACGCATGGTTCGTGTTGTTTCGCTACATACAATTCATGTATATGGATCAACTTATTATCCTGGTAGTAAACTTTGCGTTCGGGTATATTTCTGAATCTTTCGGGATTATAGAAATGAACCCCGGGGATTCAGAACTTTGGTCGCGTACTACTGCGTTGAAAGAGCGTAATCCGACATTGAAGGTCTTTCTTTCCATTGGAGGATGGACTTTTAATGATCCCGTAGGTCCAGAAGCTTCTGAAAATAAGTTGATTGATGTGACGCACCTTCTATTATTAGCCGACGTCTACCATCTTCAGTCAGCTTGTGGCCAGTAATGAGAGTACTGAAGCATTCATAGACAGCGCCATAATCGTTCTTCAATCATTCGGTTTTGACGGAATAGGTGAACGCCTCTCCTTTTCAGAGCAAATCATATTAGTCTTACTCCACTTGTCAGACATCGATTGGGAGTATCCAGGAGCGTATGATCGTGGTGGAGGTCCGGCAGATACAGCCAACTATGTTACATTCATGTCTAAAGTGAAAACCGTATTCGAGTCATACGGCTATGGCCTTACATTTACCGCGCCTTCATCATATTGGTATCTCCAACATTTCGATCTCCCGGGTCTTCTCAAACATGCGGATTGGGTTAATATCCTGACATACGACTTACACGGTGTTTGGGACGGGACCGATCCTTTTGTAGGACCCATCGTACTAGCTCATACTAACTTAACGGAAATCGTCCAAACGATGCAGCTCTTCCGTAATGTCGGAATTAATCCCAATCAAATGGTGATGGGAATTGGTTTTTATGGCCGTTCATTCCAACTTGACGATCCCAGTTGTTATGAGCCGGGATGTGGATTTTCAGGTCCAGCCGCGGCAGGGCCGTGCTCCGGAAATGCTGGAACTTTGATGTTTAGCGAGATTGAGAGCATCATTAGCAACAATAATTTGGAACCGACGTTTGACGAAGAAGCGGCGGTCAAATATATCGTCTGGAACGATAACCAATGGGTTTCCTACGACGATCCCCAAACGCTGCAAATGAAACTAGATTACGCAAATTCTATTTGTCTTGGCGGTTAGTCTACCAAGCCAAATTACTAAAACGCTAACTCACTATGTCGCTCAGGAACGGTGGTATGGTCCGTTGATCAAGACGATACCTCATATACCGATCTCTCGGGTCTGTACGCCTTTATCCCAAATAATACTGCTTCACAAGTTGTATCCGGAAATGAATGTATGATAACTGACTGTGACGGTAGCTGCCCTGACGGTTACACGCCAATGACACAGCTAGCATCAAATCCTTCGACTGGCGTAACATGTTCAACGAAAAAACTCGCCACTCTGTGCTGTCCGTCGGGCGATGCACCACAACAATGCCATTGGCGTGGTGGAGGCGGCCATAGCTGCAACGCGCAATGCGAGGTTGGAGAAATTACCATTGCTACTGATCAAGTAGGAGACGATGGAAAACCTACGTGCGTACAAGGATTTAAGGCGTACTGTTGTCAAAGCGGCAATCCCGATCCTTTAGGATGCGCAGTCGGAAGTAATTTGTTTTTCTTGCTTTGTATAATCTTCATCTAAAACGCTCATAGATTGTGGCGACACCACCTGTGCCGTTGAAAATGCTGTGATATTCACACACGTGAAACAAGGAAATGCAGGAAGCGAAGGCTGCACGGACCCTGATGAGTTCAGTCAATTTCCAATGGCAACCTGTCCAACCGTCTGTCCGAGCGATGAACCGAAACCGCTTTGTTGCCAAGAAAACTGTGAGTTTCCTCCTTCCTCGTGTTGCGACCATGCATTAATTGATTTTGAAGACGGATATACAAACGTGGGTGCACATCCCACGTGATTATGGCCCTAGCTAATGATCATCCGTCACAAGTGTGCCTGGGTAGGAGACCCACCACAATGCTTAAATGCAGCGTGCCCCGTAGGTCAAATCGCCGTTTGTAAGTCTTGTCAAGAATTTCTTCTTTTCATTTTTTAAACGAAAAGTAGTTGGGGATATCCAGGGGGATGCGCCGAAACCGTGTGTTGGACACGGAATGCGTCTGTATTGTTGTGATCCCCCATCCGGCAAGTATTAGTTTTTTACTTGAAAAAAACGCACACTCATTATGACATTCATTGGTGTATAGATGTTTCTTTTTTGCCTGTTCCGGAAGATTGGGTTTTCCCTCAACTCTCCCCCGTCGGAGGGGATTATTCAGTTGATCAGCCGGCAACTTTCACCGTCGATTTCGACAATGAGGGTATTGACGATCAGCAAGAAAATGATACACCGGTAAAAATATTCTGTGGTGATCAATGTTCGCTGAACTTTGACGTTTATAGTTTGGTGAAGTTTTCATTTCATCGCCTAATCCGGCTGCAGTTAGTTCCATGAGTTTGAATTCGGACTGGGTAATTACGGGATGCTTACGTTCCAGTGACCAACCACAGCAGGTAGGATTTTCTCTGCCTGCAGAATGTATGAGGGAACATCATTATTATTGTTATTTGATTTAGGTTTTAGCCTATTGTTCTAAACCAATAGACGATGAAGATTCGGGTTGTGGTCACGTGTTCATTGGACAGGCCGAGAATACTATCATTAAAATGCCGACAGCTTGCGGTCTTGGACCATATGCAAGAATCACATCACTGGACGTTCATCCAAATCAAACAATTCTATCGGGAACATATCATCAAAGTCGAATTCCATCAAATGAAAAAATTTACGCCCTCAACTTCGATTACAATTTCGCAGAAATTCCAGAATCCAATGGACCTGTTTTGTGAGAGAGTTTGTTCATCGCTAAGCGTAAATTCAATAACTCATTTATTCAGAATGAGGGCCGACCTTGTGCGTCGTTGATTGCGCCCTAGCCTAATGCTTCATTGTTAATTAACCCTTGCACATTCAACAGACAAACGTAGCCGGCTATTGGTTTGTCGTGACTTGTTCAACTGTTGCACCCAAACTCACTGTTTTGTTTGTAGGGACGAGATTATCGACAGCGCACCGGATGAAGGAACTGTATCCACAAAACGGAAGCGTGATTTTCATCAGCCAGAGGGTTTGAGACGACGCTGGTTTGGCTCATTTGATTCTTGGCTTCAAAAGATGACGACACTCAGTACTGGTGATACGATTACGAGATCCTTCTTCTGCTCTTTCAACTACCCCATTTTCCATCAGGCCGAGGCCTGTCCCAATTTCGCCTCGAGTTTAGACATAAGTGTCAGTGGCAGCGCTCAAGCAGTTAGTGATTTCGGATACTATTTAGAGGCTTCAATTGTCCCTCTTGCTGTACAAGAAGCATACGTTTTTGTGAGGGCATCTGCGGGCGCTCAAGCGACATTCTCCATAACAGGAATGGCCGCCGTAAACTTCGATTCCGAAAGGGCGGAGCTCATATCATTCGGGTTTCCTGGACTTTATTATCCTGGCTTGCTTACTCTTGGACCATCACTCGTTTTGTATGGCGAGTTGCTCGGGCAGCTGAGCATGAGTGGACAACTCACAACAACGGTCGGATATCAATTCCCGGT
This sequence comes from Phallus indusiatus, assembly GCA_027605045.1. NCBI lineage: Eukaryota > Fungi > Basidiomycota > Agaricomycetes > Phallales > Phallaceae > Phallus > Phallus indusiatus. The sequence goes on from JAQFWX010000004.1 coordinate 604,447, forward strand.
ATTCGTTTTCGCATCGTCTGATGATATATATACTAAAGATACTTTTAGTCTTTGGATCTATCTTTTGGGAAGATGGATAGTAATAGCGCGGAAGACAATTTTGGACCCCCGATTAACCCTTCCGGCAATAACAACGGTTATGACTTCAGTTTCGGATACAACGTCAATTTAGAAGGGATGGCGGAGGTATTTATGTCTCTTGCTCAAAATACAAGAGAAAACGATATAAGAGTCTTTCATTCTTTAGGTTCACCTGGTAAATCAGCATAAATCAAATTATCAAGATCATCTCTGACTTGGAGCATTATTCAGATACCTTCATTTCAACTTGGAATAAACGTCCTAGGCGGACAGCTATTGGATGCACAGGTATTTTTTCCGTTTTACCGTCCAATCAATATTGACTGTTTTCCAGGTCTTTGTGGAGGCTGACATGTATGGTGGTGTCAGCGTCAACGGTAGTGTGTCGCGAGCGGTGAGCTGACCTTCTATTAAAAATCGTAACAGTTCTAACTTTTCTAAACTCAAGGTATCTCCCAGGTTCTGCGTACAGCCGGTAATATAATTCTTCTCCGAGTCTAACTAGAAATTCACTCTGACTACTCAAATAGTACTATGGCGTCAATTTGGATGCAGGATTAACTGGTTCGATTTTGTTCTGGCGGGATAATGCCATCAGCACTCCTTTTTACACAAATCAATTCCCGTTTGGAGGAGCATGCTTTGATTCTATGACTGAAGCCCCAATCGATGGAACCGGTAGCAGCACGAAACGTGAAATAGGATCGCTTGATGCCGTATTCCAGAGTGAAGAACTCCTGTTCAGCGACTCGGCTTACCAGGGCACACCATTTGCCTTCGAGAAAGACACCATTAACGCAGCTCACCATATTGCTCCACCCATCCTGGAAGACTACGTTTCACTACTAGACGAACCAACGTCTGGAATCACAAAACGTGACGCTGTTCCGTTCTTGCCCGGGAATCTGTTCTGTCCTGAAGCCGGTGACGATATCACAAGTTCTTTGAATGATACCGACTGCACATGCTATGATGACGATGAAGCGAATGATCCATTTGGTACTGGAGTGTTGTCAAGAAGAGCCTTACTCGACGATGAAGACACCGTCTCCATTCCTTTCCACGAACTCGCTGAATCTACTTTGCGTACTTGTTCATCCATCACCATCTCCATCCCTGCGTATCAGAGTACTCCTATTATCGCATATTATGATCTTGCAAATCCAGCCACTCTTGATCCCACCTTTGGTCCTTGGACCCCTACAGTTCCTGTTAACTTAGGAGCAAATCAGGCGGGGAGACCGTTCATGGTTATTGAAGGAAACAAGGTGGTTTACGCACGAGAACACCCTTATGAAGTCAGCATGGGTAACTATTTTTCTCTCTTTTTCTGCCGACCGAATTGATTGACTGATTGATAACACAATCAGCCTCGCTATTCGTTGACTTTCTGCAACAAGAAACAGACATTTGGCAAAACGAGGCGGGAAATCAAAGTTGGTGCACTTGGGTTCAAGAAAATCTCCAGAGCACACCTGCCTACCTCGGTCGCTTGTTTCTTGGTCAAAGCGTATTTGATGAAATTTCTGAATGCTATCCTAGTAATTCACAGAACACTCCGATGGTCATTATGGAACAGATGGCGAACGTTATCAAGAACCTCGCTTTCTATTCTACTGAAGTTACGCTCAACCACATTAATCAGGGACAACCTTCTGTACGATCTACGCGCACCTGGAACACTTATTGTCCTAAAAAGAAGGTTGCTGTCTTACGAAGCGCGGCTGCCGTGCCGTCGTTCCTTAATTCACCAGTTGTCTCCGGCATTTTCCTCGAGACGAACACTTGTATCAGAGATGCTTGGGTTCGGTGGTATAATGCGTACCTTTCCGCCAACGTGGATGCCCCTAACCGTGACAGCGATGACGCCAATGTCCCGAATCTATACGACAATTGGATTCATTCCGTGGTTGCTAACGTTCCGACCTACCTTCGAAATCAAATACAATCGCTGATATTCGCGTATCCTGCGACCGCTGCCGAGGTGGATTTGTCATGGTCCGTATTGCTCGACGAGAAAACTTTGAACTTGTTAGGCCAGCCTTTGAGCCCACCCACCACTCAATACGCTACCAATGTATCAGTTTCTCAAAACGACTTGATGAATCAAGTTCTAGGCGCGATTCAGAATATTAACTGGATCGGACAACTACCGACTCATTAGGAGAAAAATTAATTAGAGATCATTTGCTTTCGCTTTTATTTGGTTGGTTGAGCTTGTATTGGACATAAATGAATGAAATAAATCCCAGAAAAAGATTACTTTATGTTTGATAAGGCGCTTCAATTTTCGAACACAAATATATGCCCTTCTTTACCGGGATCGGGTACATAGACGATACCACTGGTCGATAGGGCAAGATTTAGGTGATTCATGGACCTATACTCGTCAGGCGGGAGCCAAACCAAACTTCGCGTAAAAACCAATCGAGGGCTTTCTTTTGTCTCGGAAGGGCCTTCATCAAACTCCAGAATCAGGGGATCCGAGTCACCTTCCCTCCGTTTTTCCTCGATTTTCCATCGATTTTGTAAATAATCTCTCCACTCTTGGGGAGCTTTGAACATGGGATACTCCATATCTTCATCGTCTTCAATCGAGCAATAATAATTGCGCTGAACTACGGCTACCTGAGCGTCTTTATTGTCCACGCGTATCTGTTCTTCGAGCAAACTTCGGTCGGTGCTGTTAAGCAATGAGGTGCAACGCTGTTGATCAAAGTCGTAGATGAAAAGGACACTCCGACCATGCTGATCGAATGTGAAGTCGGACAACGCAATATCATCGCCGATAGTGAAAGAAGCGAGGATCCGATTACCACACACCGCTGGTAAATATGGATTCACCATTCCATTGATTGTCCGAAAGTGAGCTTTGTGGGATGTAACCATATGAAGGCCAGCTGGATCATCCGAATCCGGTTGAGACTTTCAACGTCGTTTCGGTAAAATACGTAAAGGCAAAGAGAGAGAGAGAGAGAGAGAGAGAAAGAAACTTACTTCAATTGTATCTTTGAGAAGATCTTTCTTGAACACAGTTAGACGACTTCCTGAATGATGGTAATTTACCAATATGTCCTCTGGTTTGGACGAAGACGAAAGAGCAACAACATCCAGGTCATCATCCATTTCAAAATTCATATTATGGGAGAATGTGCGGGTAAATTCATGAGAAAGACTAAACGTTTTCAAAAGTGCGGATGGATTTCCGTGTGCTGACGAGAGCGTTCCGCCAATTGCAATGAAATTCTGATCCACGAATTCAAAATTGCCTTGGTGCTAGATAATACTGAGTTGCAAGTTAAATTTGAAACCCGTAAAGAGATTTACACGAAGAGGGAAATCCTGATCTTGGGGTATCTTTGTGTGGCGGGATGTTCCAGTTTTCCAATTCCAAACGAAAATACTATCTCCGTATGGAGCATCGTACTGTATCACGGTAGGATTCACGAAGTTATAGTCGACACGAGCCGAGGCGTAAGGAAAGCCTTCGAAATCAATTTCCTCATCAGTTTCTTCTCCGGTACTGATGCAGACTCCAACGAGGTCTTCTTGAAGTACAAGGCGACCGTAAGCCGCCTTCGCATGGGTAGACGTTTCTCTCACAATCGACCCGTCCCAATCGTGAACTCTCAAGGTAATGGTGAATTCTCTGCCAGGCGACGTCAGAAACGAGGATAGTAAAAATATACTGTATACGCACTCTCTGTCATAAGTTAAGGATGTGAATCCTGCCCTCTGGGGTAACAATGCGACGCCATGAACAATGTACGGAAGAGTAGCGCACACCGTAAAGGTGATCTGCTGTTGGTTGTTAGCTATCGCTTCATAAACTCGAGCCAGATAAAGGAATGAGGTTGGAGGATCCCGCCGTCGAACTATGGTGTAAAGTATTTGGTCGTCGAGTATCGAGGGGGATAAAGTATAAGCAAAATAGCTGGTCTTTGAAAGCTCGACCATAGGATCATCGGCTGGCCACCGTAAAGAAATGACATTTTTAAATTTCCCAGTTAACCAAGTCATCAAAAGCAGTGTTGCTTTGAAGCGTGGTGAGGTGAAGATCAAAAACAGATAACGTCAGGAACCAAAATTACGTAACCGGCGTATAAGTTCCGAGTTCGGTCTGGCGAATTAGAAGGTACAATTATGATTGGAGCTATGTGGGATGTATCAATAATAAAAAATCTTGAATCTGCGCAAAATATTCCTAACGGGCTTGCCAGATATAGGCCGATTCATTGATCCAACCTGAGTCTTGATTCAGTAAGCAAGGAAATCAATAAAGTTCGTTAGTGCTGCAGCTTCAACGCATAAGCAACAAAGTAGTAAAAAATTTGGCTGGAACGAAGGTCAAGATTCAAAAGCAAAACAACCAAATGGACTGACCAGCGAGTTTCAAATAGGCTCGTGGAGTGCTTGCCACTAGTACAGTACTGCTCACTACCGCGGCCCGCCTACAGTACTCAGTATTCAGCGCTTCAGCTTCCGGACCTTCCATAGGCAAGCAATCTATCAGAGACCAGAAAATAATTGCAGATACAAGCCGGGGGTGAACATTTCCTACCTGAATAACCAATAACTTGGAGGGCTCAGAATTCTGCCGACAAACCCATCTAACTTACATAACGAGAGAGATAAAACAAATCTATAAGAAAATGTATGACATCAAACTTGTGTTGAGCACAAATACAACTGCGCTAAGCTGTTGCGTGTGCAAGGAAAAGACAGTGAACGTTGAAGCCAAGGGTATTGCCGATTGCCGAGCGCTGAATAAGGTTTGTGCCGAAGCCAGCACCTTTTTCTTTCGGCTGCAGTAACTTGCAGCTTGAGCTTAGACACCAACTAGCACTGCGTCCTTTTTTTCAGAAGGCAAACAATATCCAGACAATATTATAACGCTTCCTCTGAGATTTGGTATAATCTTAGGTAAGTTAGGTTTTAATAGTATGGGATTTTTGTAGTAACGTTAAATTTGTCTCGGCCTCTACCTCTTTTTGATACTTTACTCATTTTTCTAGAACGTATCGTATGTAGGTGATATCTATATTACAGATAAATAATACTCCTTAGTTGTCTACTAGACTGAATCATGTCCTATCTTTCAAAGTGATACTTGGCTGTCCGTATTACACCTTAAAGGCTGAATGGTGGCACTACATTGTCATTGCACTTTATATATCCAGTTCACGCGTTTATTATGATGTTGTCGAGCGATCATGGTAACCTCATGTCTCTCATAAGGCAACAAGGTAAAGGAATACTTTTTAATTGAGAAGAATCACAATCAGACGTGACCAACAAGTACGCGAGATGTGGCGCGGGGATGAGAGAGAAGCCCTATCGACAGAACGATCACAATTGATCCTGGCTATGCGGTCACTCGTCCCGGAGCATTGTTGTTCTTTCGTCGGAAATATCAGGTGTGGAAATTGCTGCGAATAAAACGGAGTAAGATGAACCTCGTGTAATTCCCAATGTATATGATAATGACCCTCTTTTTGTCAGAATTTAAATAGAAATTTTCAGGCACAGTGGGGTAAACAATCTAGATAACAAAAGGGGAAGATGTAGGTATGGTGAACAATAAATAAATAATTGAATTCTAGGTCTATCTTTTGAGCGTTTTACTTTCGTGATTCTAAATGGAAACTGCTGTCTAGGATTTATTTTAGTTCGGAAATATGCCAATTCAGTAAGGGATCATAATAATTGCAATCTAATGGTGGTTTAAATAACTGACATATCATAAGAAAAACGCGTGGCAGACGAAGAATTGGAAGCATCTCCGTGTCGTCTCTACTAGAAGTAACTTGAACGGATATCGCCGACCCATCTCTCAAAACATGAAGTTTTTTTAAAACATTCTTCTGCTTTTGGCTCCTATATTATTACTTGACAAGCTATGCCATCGATTATTCACAAAACCGCAGAAACCGAACGGTAATGGAAGAATAACGGTCCCAGTGGTTGCGGATGCAATCATGTCAATGACATAAGTAGACGTCATATACGCAGTCATAACCTTGACAGGTTTTTTTCTGAGAAAATCAGAAAAACGACATTGAGATCTCCATGTAGAACATTGATGCTAACTTACAAGTTGAAAGTAAACGTATGCATAATACGCCAGTGCTACTCCAATTTTGAACGTTATGAGCTTGAAGCATGTAATATCGGTAATTAATGTTTTTTATTTATATTTACCCAGTTGTAAATTAAATACGCGTAATCTACCGTCCCTAGCTCAGCTTTTCACCTTCGGATCTTGATTAGGTGGCAGGAACAAGTTTCTTATGACGAAACAATAAAAACGCGTGTTTTCTTGTAGAAATCAATATAACGCTATGATACACGAAGTTTGCATGAGGTATACATGTTGTTTTTTTCACTCATTCCTGCAGGGAGATCGAAAACAACAAAGCCTGGTATTTCTCCGCTTGTGAACTTCTCGCGTTTCGGCACGGCTGCCGGTCGGAGTAGGGACTTGGTCCTCATCGACATCCACGCGCCACATTCTACGCGTATTTAAGAGAGACATTCTTGCTGTTACTCCGGCACTTAAACTCTCATCTACCACAGTTCAGAGTCTCTCATTTATGCCGCCTCAAACTCCCGTTAGCTCTAAGGGTAAAGCCCCTAGTAGCACGCAGGATACGACGCCATCTTCGCGCCTCATTATCTTGTCTAATTCATTAAATGATAAAGCAAAAAAGCGCGTACGAGATGCAGATCCAAACAATAATCGATGTCTCGTCGAAAATTGCGCCGAGGAACGTGCAGTCGAGTTTGCTCATGTCTGTCCAAAGTGGTTTGCAAATGATGTTAAAACGGTAGGAATGTCCATCCAATTTCACTCGCTTTTGATTTTCAATGAAACCAACAGATGGATAATATCGAATGGCACTGGAAAATGGCATATAAAACTTTGAATCTTGACACTCGCTGGAATATCATGCGACGTAAACATGCTAATTTTTTTTATTTGTATCACAGCTGATAGGTCCTGTTAATAGTCGGTTCATCGGTTCATCGGTTATTTGACAAGTCCTCATGGGTTCTGATACCGGAGCAACGGATCGTTGATCAGTACTATCGAGCTTTAACTTTTTCTAACGAAGAATTTGTTACCACTCGTGCAAAATTTCCGGAAATCGAGGCATGTTTTCATTAAATGTTCCGAGCTTTCTCTAAGCTTGAATTCTACCAGAATAGAGATGACTTTGAGTATACCGTTATACCCATCAACTACAAGGTTATGTCCAGGATCGCATTATTTCGTCAAAATGTCCCTCTCAATTATGACACCTTGAATGATCCTCCGAACCTGACAGCTAATGACTTCGTGATCCACACATATCCCTTTCGCACTATTCCCATTTTGAAAAGCCATGTTCATCCTAAATTCGTCATTCTCGAGACCGGTCTTGTTATTGCAGGTTTAAAACCCGACGTCCTTTTCGCTCGATTCGCTGAATACCCTATGCTACAAAAAATTAACCGTATTTACGAAGCATGGACAGCTAATCGTCCCGATAACTGGGGGAAGGATAAAACTTATAACGTTTCCAAGCCTGATGATGGCCGGGGGAGTGACGCGGATAGCGAATATACGGAGAAAAGTCGAACTAAGCCTCAAAAACGACCTCGACAAGATGACCCCGAAACTCCAACCCCGGGCCCGGTCACCCGATCTCAACGTGCCTCGGGTTCCGGAGCCCAAGGCAAACAGCGAGCTCTCAAGCGAGAACCATCTCTTTGTTTGTCTAAGAAATCTTTGGAGATACACGATAGTGTGATAGGAACGGGAGACCAGTGGACCCATGTCGCGGTTGAAGAATGGTCCGGAAAGTGTCGGCCACTGCCGGAAACGGAACATACCCCTTGGGCTCAGTTCCCAACAGGAGTCTGCGTATAGATGGTTGTTTGAAACTTGATACGGAATGCTTAATTAGAAACTTCCTACGGTTTGATCTCTGCTGTTCGTTTGGACTACTGTTCGTGCTAGTACTGGTAGCTAGTAATTCACAGTGCGTGTATATCCTGTTGTATACCTGCCTGATTATCGTCAGACCACGTGTCGTGGCCTTGTGCAAATTTAATATTTAGTTGTTCTTATTACGTGTCCCTCGGCTGTCGGAGTAACACAATGACAAGGGCTTTGTCCTGTTCCCCGTACCACGCTACACATCGTGCTTCCCGTATTCCGACACTGGCAAAGAGTGTTCATACCCCTATCACTTTTAATCGTTTTGAAGCCAAGGCACTCACCTCAAGTTGCCTAACAGGATCAAGTTCAATGGGTACGTATGATATAGACCCCGGCGATGGAAAAAAACTCTACAGTTTCAATTGCTCACAGTCTCGACCCCATAGCCTTGACACCGAACGACTTCGTAGTCTATACATATCCCTTCGACACCATGCCCGTTTTGAGAGGCCATGTTATCTCTCGCTGTGTTATTCTTAAGGCGGGCTTTGCATTCTCATTGCTCCCTATGATAGAGCACAGCGATATCACTCGCAATTTTCCGATCTTAAAAAAGTGGTCTGCGTTTATGAAGCATGGGTAGTCCCGCGACCTGCTAACTGGATGGATGCAAGGTTTCTAATCCGAAACCCGATAATGAATGAGGGAGTGTTACAGGTAGCGAAAGTACAACACGCACTTGGACAAAGTCAAAAACGGCTTCTAGATCTCCCCGAGAATCCAAACAATAGTTCTGGAACTAATCCCTCCTACTCTGGTACTCAACCATCTCTCAAATTTTGTCTTGCTAAAGAAATCCTCGGAAAGCACGTTCGTGATTTAGGGACGGGAGATTGGAACCACGACTTAATTCTTGAAGAATGCCAGTCTGAAGGATGCCAGCCACTTTCTGATACTGAAAATACTCCTTGAATACAGCCTCAGGCCGAAATTTGTCAATAACATTGAGATCCGAACGAATCTTAAGGAATTTTATTAGACAGAAGTTTACGCGCTTTGATATTACTATTTCCTCACAATATATCATGTACTAATTCTAATAGTCACTAACCTACAACGCGTGTGTAACCATGCTTTTAAACTGTAACAAGTCGCCTCACGAGTGAAAGTGAATTAAGGCGGCTTTCGTCTTTTGCAATCTTGTAGTGGTCACAGTCCCTCGATGTGGTCTTGTCCATAACTACCTTGCACATGGTCACCTGTATTATGAAGAGTAAACGCCTCGTTCTCCAGATAACACAATGAAAAATCCCGAGTTCCTTAACTGCAACTCGGGCCAACAGAGGTGGAAACGGAATTACACACCAGGCCTCAGCCCTTCAGAATTGACTCGCATTTGTGGAAAAGTTGAATTCAGTGGTTGTAGTGTTTGGTCAACGGTCGGTCTCATTAAGTCATGTATATTCAGATCAGTTCGGCGCACGGCAACGTTCAGATTGAAAGGATGTTGTTTTTAAAGAAGGCACAGAAGCCACCGAGTCTAATATTCTAGTTTTGGGATTTGACATTTGAGGGTAACGACGAGCGCTGTTGTCGTCGAGTGAGTTTATAGTGGTATATGAATCCGCAGTCCTTATAACCCGATAGTTTTGTTCAAAGTAAAGCCCGTAAATCTCGACAACCTGAAGAACCCGCAGCATGTGGCAGCTCATGGCTTCAGATTTAAGCGCATTGCATAGGCATCTTCACCGTCGTGATCTAACAAGCGTAATCAAAACAAGTCAAACGCGATTTATAAAGAAGTAAACTGACAATATTTTTCTTCGATCTTGCTCACAGTGAACCCCAATGTATCCCGATAGAGGCCTAATGCCGCTCTGTTTGACTTCCGCACGTGTAATGAAACATAGGCAGCCCTATAAACAGTTGCCATAGCTTCCTCTAGAGCGCGTTTTTTAGTCATTTGCCATGAAGGGACGGGTGGTGCAAGATAGGTGCATACGCGATTGGATCATAAGTTTTTTTGCTAGCCCAAGCCGACGGTGTGATCGTAATACAGATATCGATGTGACATGCCCATGTGGATCTTCTCCTTCTTCTAAATCTTCTTCCCTACAAAATGAATTAGATTCAAGGCGTACGCAGATATCGACAACGTGGACAAGAACATGCATCTTGGCTAGAATGTATCCGACGATTCGACCTTTACTGTCCTCGGCGACATATGACAGCTGGGGCCACGATAGGGCATGATATAAATCTATTATATATCAATACACACGCCCATTGTTTTGAAGCAGAAACTTACAATATCGCAAAGTATAGTTCTCTGGCAAATTATTTAGGTTACACGCTTGCATACCCAAAAGGTCACTTGCCTAAACCATGTAAGGACACCGATTAAAATTTATGAAATTCAACGTACAGTTGCTAGTCGGATATTCATGATAACAACAGGGAATGCCAAAGGCCTTGTGTCAAGGCGAGAGACGAAAAATGTCCGCGTGACGTAAGCATGGAAGCTTCGGAAATAGCCGCGTAGTGACCGACTCGAGTCATCTTGCGAATTAGAGAGACGCGCGATGGCTCAGGATGGTTCCTATTCGGGCTCTCCACGATCATCTCAACATTTTATCAGTTTCTCTTTACCGTTCGGCCTACATTCACACCTTTTCTCCCCTTTTTCTCGTTGACAGCGCATCTTGTGTAAACGTGGGATGGTGCAGAACAACTCAAAAATGTAGTCCTGGGTTCTGTTGGGGAGGACGAGCTGTGCTCGCCGGAACAAGGCAGTGACAGCTCACCCTCACGATCACCCTGACCTCTCTCTTCTTCCTCTGAGCTATGTTAGGTAACTTGAACCTTTACAGCTATACATTCCACTCCCTGTAAGGTGTGCTGTTCTCAGTCTTACACCCTGACCTTTATATAAACCGCGGATGTTATATTTTATATTTAGAGTTTACATTTGAAATGAGATGATCAAAAACAAACCGCTACGAGAAAAACTACTTTTTGTTTGATACCCATACCCAAACCTCTTCCCGCCATTATTTGGATCCTTTCGGAATAGCTTTTCATCGTAGCAAAGAACAGGTTCTTTAATTCTTCGTTCCTCTTTTGGTTTCTCAAGATCTAAACCTCCATTTCATGCAGAGCCAAAAGCTCTGCAGCAAAGCGACCTATTAAAAAAGAAATTAAACAAACACGCGTAAAACATGAAAGAAAAAGAAAAACAACCATGCCCTAATGGCGCAAACGTTCCACGTTCTTCTTCACCCACTATCAGCTTGTCTCACACCTGCTGAATCTTCCGCTCGGGGCACTTCGACTAGGCCATTCTTTCGTGTTCATTTTCATACTAAATTAACGGAATAAGATTCATTCAGTAAGTGACTTCGTATAAAGGAAGCGGCTCTCTTACCACTTCAACGCTGATGTCGGTTGAACCACAATCGGCATCGGCAAACACTCTCGCAACATCAAAATGTATACCCCAAACGAGTCCAATTTCCTCCAATTCAGCACAAAGCATCCGTATGTATCATTCTTTCACTTCTAATCGACTTGTAATCATATCAGATAGCCTGTCTCCTTCGAAAAGAAAACATGAACTCACATGGTCCTTAGCCTTCTGCACAATCAGTTTGATTCTATACTATGGACGCTGAACCTCCCACCATTTCCTGTTCCGCCGAAATCATTGATCCATACAGGGCTTTTTCAAACCGTAACACGAACACGAGCTGTTTGCATAACTGCGCTAGAGACACACATATCCCGTCTTCCGAGAACTTGTTTAAAGGGGAAGAGCACATGAACGTGTTGGATTAGTCTGAGGTAAATGAAGGTGTTTATGTTTCCGTGATGAACCCCGAAAGTGCGACAGTCTTGTTTTTGCCAGGAGATGAAAGGTCGAGTGAAGAAAGCAAGTGTCCAGGGATGTAAGTGAAATCAATATCTCGTCTAAGGATAACAATGAAACAAAGCTAGTAAAGGAGTCATAATACTTACCGGTTCACTTTTCGCCCGACCGGTTTCTTTTTCTACTAGCTCTCTGAGGCGTTTTGGAGTTCTATCTTTCGATGCTAGAGGTTCTTCTTCTTCATTTTGCGGATACCCCTGTCATTCGAAACAATGGCGACACTCCCAGCTAAAACCGCTAGAAGACGCGAGTTCACTGTGTTGCTTGTTACAACCATTGTCGTATAATGTGCTCACTGCTGAACGTGAACGCTAGTGTGTTTGTGCGCGCGCTCGTTCGGTGAACGCCGACGGTCATTCGGCTGTGAATGTCCCAATTTTTAGGTTCAAAATTGGCAATCGTCGATTTTATGAAGGAATTTTTACGTTTATGTATGTATGTATGTGTTGTTAGACCACTGAACACAGATTTGAAGCTGGAATAATATCTATTATTACAACTTGAAGGTTGAAGTGTTTGACAGAGACGTATGAAAGTAAACTCTGTAAATTTAAACGATATTCAATTTTTTATACAAAATACGTGTACTGAGAATTCGATTTTGGGCTTTAATTGCTTCCCGATTTACATCTCGTCCAATCAGAACCATGTACGAAATTGGTGAAATTGAATTTTGTAAAGTTTCGATATGGCATATGCATTACCCCTGGAAGCCAGAACCTCTGTCTCATTTCTGGTGGAACCCAAAACAAAAGCTCCCCCTGCAAACCCAATACCCAGCCTCTGTCATAATAATCCCATTGAGACAAAGTGGGAAATGAAGCTTGTTTCCGTGCCATTAATGTGTAGTCCAATGTCTCCGTCTTGGACGATATCGATGTTCTGAAGTCTCTTTCAATGAACCACATTGAACGTAAGTGATGCTGACTCACCCATTGATGTCGGAATCATCGTCCGGGAGTTGAGGGGCATTGCACCCAGAAGACATTATCCAATACGTATTCAGGTCCCAGACATAACATTGATAAAATAGGGGATAGGTACTACTAGTATATATAACTGCCAGACGTCCTTTGCTCAGATCCAAGGTGACTGCCTGTGTAGAAAACAAGTATCGAATTGTTTCAATGATCATGTTCTCGGATTGTATGTCCCAGATATTTAACTGATACGGCTGTCCTTTACCCCCGGAGGACTGTGTTAAAATATATTTCGAGTCAACGGAGAACCAAAATTTCTTGAATGGTTGATTTAACGATGGGCCAACGAGCAATGTTTCGGTGTCCACATCAAAGAGTTTTATTTCGCGATTGTCAATCCATGCCGTATACTTCCCATTGAGTGATTGTTTAAATTGCTTTTCAGAATAATCAGGATAATAATCATCAGATTCAGGAGGCGAGAACGGAAACGAGTTCACGTTCATGCCCGTTGAATCCAGTATATTGACGCCATTCTTTGACATGCATATAACATGTTTCTCGTTGATGGAAACAGCAATCGGTGAGCAGCAAGACCCCGAGTCCCATTCGAAAGTAAATGTTTTCTTCAAGATGTGATCGCCTGAATCGCAATCCCGAATTTCCGCTTTATCCCTATATATAACAGCAAAGCGGGTACCTCGCACGGGAAGAAGGGATTCCAGGTTACACATCAAGTTGATTGAACCACGAGTCATCTTGGTACAACTATCCCATATATCAATGGTGTTTCCATGCCCAGAAATAAGATAGTTGTCCAAACACAGGAGTGCGGTGATTGAGCGGACTGATCCATCTACAATGATTTCGCCTTCTTTGTCGTCCCAGTGACAGAGTCCGCGGCGGCTGCGGTATGTCACATGAACGCTTTCCTCACCAGGAGCAACACTAACTAGTCCATCATAGTCAAGTCCAGCTTCAAAGATAATCGAGTTCATTGTTGTAACATCCGAGATTTGGAGGCGATATTCATATAGAATCGACTGATAATGAAGAATGAGATATGAACCCCGGAGCCAAATTGCATGCACAATCCGAATGTCATTGCAGCGCGGATCAATTGATTTAACCCATTGTTGAACGCGGAGCGTATTGCCCCGTGTGTACAATGCAATTGATTTGGAGTCATGTGAGAACCCCAAACAGCATTTGAGATCGTCTTCATAAAATTGACTGATTAATCCTCCCGTAGACACATTCCAAATCAAGTACGCGCTATCGGAGGCAACAAGGAGATATTGATCATCAGGGGAAAGGAAAACGCTTCTGATGGACGCCGACGATCGAATTTCGGTGAGTTTAGTCTTTGCCCGTAAATCCCAAATCTCTATTGCGTTGTAGTGTTGTTCAATTGCGATGTAGCTCTCAGTGAGTGCCAGTTCCCCCAGGGGTTTATTATGGCGGGGCATGACACAGTGTTGTGTTTGATTTCTAGTATCCCATATGTACACCCTATCATTGGCATGAAGGGCAATCCAATTTCCGTTAGGAGAAATTCCGTAAAAATAGCAATATCCGAAGCGTTTAACAATTTGACAACTTTCTCGATCGAGTACGAGTACTTCCCCGTTTGTCGACCCGATTATAAAGCGCCCGTCCGAAGAGATGGCACGATAACGACACGGATAATAACTGGCTATCTCCTCTATCTTCGTTTCCTTTGTCTCCGTATTCCAAACTAGGATATCACCACCCCCAAAAAAACAATAGACCACTTCACCATCAAGAGAATATACGATATCCCTGACCAGTGACTTTACGTGATTACCAGCTTTCAAATGAGCGAGGTGTTCCCCTGTCATATAGTTCCATAGTCGAATTTCACCTCCTGCACATCCAACTGCGATACATGTGTCTTTCGGAGAAAAGGCAATCTTGAGATCCTGAGATCCAAGTTTCGACCCGATACGGAGCTCAGTTGTGCGTGAGGGAGGTCGGTCAATATCAAACGTGAGCAGTCCAGGATACCTATCAAGATATCTTTTCGACACAAATGAATCACGAGGAGTAAAGGGAAGGGCCGAGAGATATATGTGTGGCGTGCTCCTAATCTTCGAAATATCATTGTGAAACTTCCAAGCATCTATTGCATCTGCAGCTAAGCCGTCATCTGTCTCCTATCACCGTCTAATTCAGTCATTGATATATATATGCGACAGGTGAAGAATCACCCACTTGACACCAATCCGCTATTACTTGCATAACCATACGACTCCGACGATCCTCTATTGTTTTAATAACCATACGACTCCGATGAGTTTTATCTAGCAAGCTGATTGCTTCAAAATAATACAACAGTTTGTCGTCCATCAACTTCCGAAATTCATGAATGAGTTCCCCGCTAACAGGAGAGAATCGGAGATGAAAGGACCAATAACGACATGAATACGACAAATGAGATGGGATGACTTTCTTGACACGCGCATCGAAATCAGGCACCTCCCAATTGAACAGGTGTGATGTCTCGAGCTGACACATATTGAAACAGAGCATTCGATTCATCACCTTGAGACAACCGAGTGCCATCCGGCTTTGATCTGACGTGTCGACGTAGTACTCATTAATTTCTTCCCCGTTTTGTGTGGAGACGAAAAAATCGAATAAAGAGGTGTGAACAGGCCGGACGGGGGTAGACAGGTCATGGACACCAACAAAAAAAGAACCGAACGGAGTGAGTATTGATTTGATATCGTCAATATCATCAAAGATATTTTGTAGCGCATATATCGACAGGGGTTCCCGCGCAGTTATGATTGCACCTACGACCGCTTTAAAGTCTTTGATAAAGTCGGAATATTCAGATTCCGACTGCGTAGATATGATTTGCCGATATAAATGAAATAATGACAGGGACGATCTTGACACGCAAGTTTCCCAATTCTTCTTGACGAGTTGTCGACGTGTGATGGTGGGATTCATGAATTGGCAAACAGTCTGAGCCCACTGGAAAAGACCCTCGGCGCGCTCGGCTAGTATGCTGCGCCAATCTTCGCTTATCTCGTCCAAGATTGAAGATATTGGGGCGAGACAATCCGAGACATAGACTTGAATATCAGATTGTGTTTCCTTTTTGTCAGTACCGCCCATCCGTATACATTGAACATTGCAATTTTGGCATTCAAGTTCAATGTCTTGTTCTGGGCGTGTAGTGACAATCATACGGTAGTTTTCCGGAAGCTCGCACCACCTGCCCAAGAGTAATTTCATAATATCTCTGCGTTCGTTGCGTTCCCCACTTTCATCCAAAGCGTCCACGACGACCACAACAGATCCAATAGTTGTCACGTTCTTTGAAGGTTTAAGAATGAGCTCTTCGAACTGCGTTTCGGCATCTTTCTTCTTTCGAACCGCAGACTTGTCGATAACCCTCACCAATTCTTTTCGCCACAGGGTGTCGCTGTCGGCCAGGTCACGAGATATAGTGCTGAAAAGACAATTACGCCGGTCCGGGTAACTCCTGTTGAAACAAAACATGGATCCGAGTCGGTTCTGTTTTTGAAATGTTCCAGCGATGGTATGTGCCACCGCGGATTTTCCTACTCCTGCCTGTCCACTTAAAACCAGAATTTGTGGTAAGCTGTCATCGTTGATCCATTGTAATATTTTATCCACCAACGTCTGACGGGTCCCGGGTAAACATCGTTTCTTAGGGAAGAATCCAGCGTCAGGGTCGTAGGGCATGTCTTCTAGCAATGTATGTTCACCTTGTAGAACGAGGTCATAGACCGATAATAATGTAACATTGATAATTCACATACGTTGTTCAATGATTTCCCCAGATATACGAAGTGTTATAATGCCCGTTTCAAGGTTGACCGAATCCGTCATCACCTTGATCAGGTGGTCCAGTTTGTCGTTGAAAGCTTGAACCTTGTCATCCACGCTCCCGCCAATTGCCTTGACTATGTTTTTGGCTGGAATTTCAACATCAGACTTGGTTACACAATCAGATGACATTGAGAAATACGCAACCTGTACTTTCCGTACCGTACGCTTTGAGAAAGTGTGCGCATTCAATGGTTTGTTGGACTAGCGTGGAGAGCATTGTAGACCAGTGGGTGGTAGACCTGGCTGTAGACTTAGTGGCAGTAAGCTTGCAAAGCGTTTCCACATCCGTAATGTATTCGAAAATGTCCTTCAATTTTTCCCATAACTGTTTGACTTTTTTATCCCGATTTCTTTTCGCGATAATGGTCTTGCAAGATCAATCCATATATGTTCAAGAGAAAAAGTGTGTGCCTTTTTACCTTGGGAATAATAGATAGAACTTTCCATGCTACCTGTACATATATACTTATCTGGAAAAGCTTCAGAGAACAATGAAAGGTATGCTTGACGACGAGACTACCTCGGAAACACTATCCATCACTTTCATAAAAGCGTGGAATGTGTCAAGAAATGACACCCAAATCTTCACGTTATCATTGTAGACTTGCTCCGCTGAATTGCTAACAGTAGCAACCTGGGATGCCACTTCTAGATTCGGTAGTCTTTCCAACCCTGATGATGCTTGTTCTACCATTCCCGAAACGACGTCAAGCTCAGATAATTTTGTAATGTTAAGTGTCAATCGACATTCTCCGACGACGTCCAGTTCGCATGCACCTGAAACCATATAAATATAACGACAGGTTTACCAGTAAAATGAACTCACCAAAATCGCCTTGTTGTTCGAGGAGGTCAGTGACCGGGTGTTCGCACGAGCCAACTATAATATTCTTTATGACTCGCTTACTCTGGACAGTAAACGTCAAAAGAGCGTTGTCCGTAATATCGGCGGCACTGAATCGCGGACGTAAGATAAAAAATTCAAGATTTTAAACCCTAACATACAAAATAAAGGGCTCTTTCCAGATCATGCAATTGTTGTCCTGATCGCCTATCCCAATTGCGCTTTGTGTGTCGGTTACCGCCTTGCTGGTAAACTTGATCTTTATTTCGAGCTTGGGATCTCCTTTCCATGAGATCGGAGGCTTAATCAAGCAAATATCTTTATAAGAAGAGTCCTAGATGAAATGGACAGGGAATGTTTAATCAGATAGTGAAGTTACCAGATATTTTTATGCCTTGCGTTGAAACAGCCATAAGGGAATACCATTAAAAACTTGTTATAAGGAGTAAGTAGGGAGTACTGAGCACGAATCGCAGGTTTGTGAAGGGGAAGCGGTGTTTGATTGAGAGAGCGCCTTGAATTGGCCTCGAGGCGGATTAAGATCCCCTAGGTCTCCCCCAGCAAAGTTTAAGCGCCTTACCTAAGCGTGGCTAAATGTTCTCACACGCTCTTGTGTCGCGGGAACTTGTCGCGGACATGGAGACAACATGGAGAAGTCAGAATCACTTTAGCAAAATATGTTAAGATTTAAATTTTAGATGACTAAATATTTGAGGCTCAAATTCCAAATAATTATGTTCAATATTTTGCCCGATAAGGATGCAGAGTATCAGTTGGATCAAATACAAAGCTGAAAAGAACAAGAAAAGAACCTTGAAAGAATATGTAATACTTGTAGATAACCTTTGATTGCAATAGGTTAAATCATTAAAAATAGAAGTTTTTGATTCAGTGATAAATTCTAAACTCGCGCCATGAACTTTGCAAAGGGGCTTTAACTGAATACCTGGTTCACCTTCCGGCGGAGGAAAAAAGCGTGACACACCGGGAATCGAACCAACAGACAACTTAGCGCAAGAACATCCCACATTCCATTAATCTATTATACGACGATGCGTAAGTAGGTTATTGTTGATATAAGGTATTATGGAGGGTGATCATCGAGCAAGGAAAACTTCGGACGCGTCTCATTGGTTGAACAATACGCGCGGAAATTTGTTACCTAATTTAGTGTTGGGCGCCTAAACTTTGCTGGGGGAGACGTAGGACGAATGGATTAGAACCTTGATTCTCAACTCATGCTTGCCTCGTTGTCTCGTTGCATTTCTTTCACATTCCACCTATGATTTCTGTTAATTGAAGCCAATTTTCAATCCGTCGTTGAAGACCGACGTCTAGAATCTCGCAATTGCAATTCAGAGTCCCGGGCCGTACCATCCACGAGGAGCCCAATTCAATGCCTCACATTCATATTCGAGCACAAGAGGTGCGCAATAACATGCTGCCATTTCTGGTACGAAAATAAAACTCTAATACAAAGAGAAATCCTAAAGCGATAAATTATATCAGCCGCCGATGTCTTACGAATGATAATGGTGAACTAGGTGACAATTTTGAGGAAGTTTAGAGACTACTAGCTCCATAAAAAATGCAATCTTTGAGACTCATCGGAGGTCATAAATCAGCAAAAGCATGCGATATGTATACCACGAATGTTCTCTGGCATGTTCGGACCGAAAGTATGTTGTTCTTAGAGAAGACACAGGAGCCGCCGAACCCAAAATGCTAGTTTTAGATTTGATATTTGAGGGCAAAGACGAGCGCTGTTGTCGTCAAGTGAGTTGTAGTGGTATATGAATCCGCAGTCCTTATAACCCGATAATTTTGTTCGAAATAAAGTCCATAAATCTCGACAACCCGAAGAATTCGCAACATGGCTTCAGATTTAGGTGCATTACATAGGCATCTTCAACACCGTCGTGATCTAACGAGCATAAGTAATCAGAACGGGTTAAATGCGACTTGAAAATAAGCGAAATGACAAGATTTTTCTTCGATCTTGCTCACGGTGAAATCTAATGTGCCCCAATAAAGGCCTGATGCCGCTGTTTGACTTCCGCATGTGTAACGAAACACAGGCAGACCTATAAACGGTTGCCATAGCTTCCTCTGATACGCGCTTTTAATCATTTGCCATGAAGACGATTGATGTGAGACAGAAGCGTACGCGATTGAATCATCAGTTTCTTTGCTATTCCAAGTCGACGACAGATACCGATATGACTTGCCCATGTGAATCTTCTCCTTCTTCCCTAGAAGACGAATTAGGTTCAAGGAGTACGCAGAGATCGACAACGTGAACAAGAACATGCATTTTGGCTAGTATGTGTCCGATAATTCTAAGTTTACTGTCCTCGGCGACATACGATAGCTGGGGTCACGATAGGGCATGATATAAATCTATTATATATTATTAACGCACACTCCTATTTTTTAAGCAAAAGAAACTTACAATAATATCGCAAAGTATAGTCTTCTGGCAAATTATTTAGTTTACGCGCTTGCATAAAAGGTCACGAAATTCAAACGTACGGTTGCTAGTCGGATATTCATAATAACAACAGGGAATGCGTAAGGTGTTGTGTCAAGGCGAAAAATATCCGCGTGACGTAAGCCGCATGGAGGCTTCGGAAATAGCCGCGTAGTGACCAACTCGAGCGACTTAGAGAGCTACTCGCGGTGATAGCAAAAGGGTTTCTCGAGGAAGGAAGCAGGCTCAGTAACAGACTCGTCTACACCGGGATGGCTGAGCAGCATCAGAATGAAAAAGAAGGGAGAGCGGTGCTCTCCGGACTCTCCGGACTCTCCACGCGCCACAGACCACGATCATCTCGACATTTCATCGACATCACTTTCTCTTTACCGTTCGGCTTACATTCACACTTTTTTTTTTCTTTTTTCTGGTTGACAGTAACGTGGTGTCATGCGTGTCTCGTACGCGCTCCTTGAATATATCATATCGCGACTATGACGAGGACTTCAATCCATCTGACCACTACGTTGAAAGACTGGCTTTTTTCCCCTTTCCGCCACATTTCGATAGCGAAGTAAGGTAACCGTACATATATCTATCACTTTCTAATTATTGGATGCAGATCTTTTTCACTCAGAATTGTGTCAAACGCAACCACGCCCGTGCTCACGATTTCATTCTACTTCTCTCCAACTCGATCCCTTCGCGAATACAATTTATGGGGTCTCTGAAGCGTATGCATGTCTGAGTTCCCGATCTGAACGTGGCAAGACGGAACGAAAAGTAGCGATAATGCCTATGCGACAAGAGTTGCCATCTCAAGTAACAGCCTCTGGCTCTATTTTCGTCAGGACTGTTGAAATTGATATTCTTGTATAGGCGCCTAACACAGCTTTCTCATGAACAATAACGACAAAGAAAGTGTCTCTGGATTCTCCATCGCCCCATCCAATTACACTACGGTTGACCATCGCGATAACGAGTCTTTTGCTACACACGCCACCCACCGCCCTACATCACCACCCGTCAAAACTGGTTTAGTGGCAAATAAGACTTTCCTGGTAGAAAGACAGACACCTTGTCTCCGACTGACTTTACCTGCTGTCGATGGCACTGAGCAAAGCCGTCATGCCATTGTACCTCTCCCATCTTCTTACATAGTAAGTCATCAGTCACACTACTCAGTTGCGCTCGTTTATACTAAACAAAGGATACCGTTGATGTCGCAATAGAAATTTTCAGTGAATATTCGAGGCAACTTAACCATGAAAACATTCGTCTGCGGTACAGAGATTGCACACGGGAAGGAAATTGGGTGTGGGCCGACGTTCTACCTTCTACTTGGAACCTAATAGTACAACCTGACGATGAAGTGGGCGTTTTCTTCAAATAACCCCCGCTTCCAGAAGTTTCAGAATGCACGTTCGTCAATGGAAGAATCAACATTACTTATGGTAAACTTCGAAACGCTAAGGTGGATTGGAGCCCTATTCTCCCTGCTGCTTCTATAGACAGACCGAGGTCTTTCGAGGTGAGGGATAGATGTTCTTTGCGAGCTTGCGCAACATTGAGTACTTTGTAACAAGGAAGCAAAGAGGGCTATAGCTATTTTATCGCAAACGCCAAAGGTTTACATAGGATTACCGAGACAGGGAGGTACGTTATTTTAATTGAAAGAGATGGGAACGAATTGATTTGGATGCCTATTGTAGAAGGGGAGTTTTTAAAACAAAGATTACGTTTCTTCCACTTCACGTGCATGCGCGACGACAAGTATACTACCGATTGCTGGGTGGAGTTCCCGCCCATAGCCTACCAAGACGATAATGTGTGGAGGGCTCGTGTCCCCAAACCAGGCATGATCATGGGAGTCATGTTTGAATAGTAAGTTGATTCTGAATTTGCCCGTGTCCCCATAAGGATAAGCGAATGGATGTTTCTGTTGTGATTTAAATATGTGATAGCTTACGTGGAAATTTGACTTGTGACAATATTCTAGATTATTCATATCCCTTTTTATAAGGTCTCCGAGGCTAATGCCAATCAATGTCTGATTGAGCGTTTAATGTATGTCATCTCACGTCAACAACTTTCCCTTGTTAGCACAAAGTTACGTTGAAGCTTGAAGTACCTACGAGCGAAATCGAATCCAAATTCTGCGTTGGGACTTGTCACTGAATAGGCATTGTGTATTCGCCCTTTGAGACAAAATGGTTCGTCATTGATTGTATTTCGTGTTCGAGTTTCATCGTTACTATGTACCTTTCGTTCCTCGTAGGCAGGGGGCCCACGAGCGTAATCGATCTGACGATAAAGAGATATCAAGTTTTTTGATCTAAATCCAAAATTTTAAACCGTGTCATCGCGGAGGTCCCTGTTGGGTTTATTTCGTTGGACTGTTTTTCTGTAAGATTTCATCTGTGAGCACTTTCAGCTGTTAGCATAGTATGACGATCAGTGTAGTATAACAACCGTACCTTGATAGATGGAATTGTGATCAAAAAAATCAGGCAAAGAATAAATGATTAAGAGAGTCGATGACATATTCTAATGAGGAAATTGTGGGCACAATGTTCGGGCTGTGTTCGTAGATACTAGGCTACCCACCGCAACGATGTTTGGAGCCGAGATTCTGGAGACGTGTGTCAAGGTGAGGTTCTTCCCAGACGGGGTGCAGAGTGGGAGGTATAATAAGATTTATGAAGCATTGCACCTGGCTAATTATATTTAAATGCAACTTCGAAGTCAGCGGTGACAAGTACTTAGATTGGTACGGTTGAAGGAGCATGTCGATCGACACATAAGTCGGCGACACGTCCAGATCCCATCTATATGTTCTTATTTCGACGTCAAACATATCTGGCCGAAGGTTCACGGGTGCCTTTATGTACAATGTGTCTTCATCAGATCACAATGCTAGCACAAATTGTAGGCATAGACTTTATGCCCTGGGTGATAAGCTCGAGCATCAGACTCTATATATTTTTTTTTCGGTTTCATTTCGTATTTAAACCATAGGCGGTAGTTCACAAATCGTCAGTATCCTTGAAACCTGTTGCGCTTCGCCTAGATCTCACACAATGAACAATAGCTATAACACTTCTGCAGATGCAGAACTTCAACTCATCATTCAAGACGTTTATCAAAGGTGAGACTTTTTGAATCAAACTAAACATTTGTAATTAATTAATCACATTCCTGAACGTTAGCTATATCCAGGATCTTACTTCCATTAGCGTCATAGGCAAGTTGTTATCTCGACTTTAACATTTAACTCATATTATAATCGAACTCTCAGCACTGCTCCTTTATACTACCATATTGAGCATAGGTCAAGAAAAAGAACATGTCTGGTCAAAAAAATTTACTCTTCCCAATTTACTTTATCTCTTGACGAGATATGGATCTCTGGCCACTCAGGTACTCGAATTCGCGCTTTTTTTTCTACAAGTGAGTCAAATTACATTGAAATGTTACACTCTCAAATTTAAAAATCTTCGATACAGCCGGGAAGGTGAGACGCCATCATACTTCAAAATCAGAAAAGTCAAGGATAAAACAGCTTGTGCAATCACATCGCTAACGCGGGAAATGCCGCATTTACTCTGACATACATCGGTATACAAGGTTTGGATTTAACCAAGGGATGCATGATTTTTTTTAAGCGACTTCGAAAAAGGTTTATTGGTAGCCCGCGCTTATTCGCTCTGCTATGAGCATAAAATTGTGGTCTGTGCTCTAGGTTTTTCATTTTTGGGAGGATTCACTTTGGGCCTCTATAGTCAGTTAAAATAAATCTAAGTAAAGTTTATAATGCTAATATCTATTTCTGGTAGCTACGATAAGGTTCCCTGGGTGCATAGCGTCAGTGAATTGAGTTGGCTTATTCCTCTAAAATTTATTTATCTGAACTTGATCTAGTCTGACAATAGGTGTGTCTTACGTTTTCTTACGAACGCATTTTTACCATCAAACACAGGCGAAGCCGACCTTCTCAACATTCTTGCTAATATTAGTACAGTTTCAATTGACCTTCTCGTCTTTGGCATATGCTTGTGGAAGGTTTGGGACACATGGAAACTGAAGCGAGAGACGGGTATTAGAAGTAGCAACGACCTTGTTTACATTTTGATTAAGCAACGTAAGTTTTCCGGCCAAATTGAATTCTCCAGTCAGACGGCGTTTCATAAATGATCCTTATTAGTTATATCGAGATTTTGGTATGTGCCACTGGCGCAATCAGTTGTGTATTAGAACACTTGTCTTAGTTCAACAAGCTTTGTGGTCCTTATTTCCGCCACCTCCACAATTCTTGAATTCGTAAGAAATCTTGAAGCAACTAATCAAAACTTACATTTGCCGCACGTTGACTTTGATATTCTTTACTCAGATTTCGTCCAATGCAAGCGACCTTTTTCTGAGAGAACTTCAAATGCTGAAATTTAATTTACACTAGGCAATCTTGAAATCAGATGTTCCCATTTTCCAACAAGCGTAAGCTTTCTCCATCTTTTCATCCCAGTTGTAATCTTATCCGCTGCTTTCAAGATTATCAACGATTCTAATCGCCGAGTTTACTTTGGATCTTCGTCAACGAAATTCGGCAGCAGTTCAAGCTTCAAGTGTAGCTCTACCAACCCTCCAAATACAAAGCATGCTGCAATATGTGCACGAGTCCATCGTCGTGGGTATGGGTGATCATGATCAGGAAAATATAGGAGCACTGGCAGGTGGTGAAGGAATTGCTAGAAATGGAGCCGATCATGATAATGAGTCTGTTCATGACGCGACTTTCTTCGCTTAAATAATATCACTATTATGTAGTAGAATGGAATCGTGGACTAGAACTAGGCTTGTCCGCCACCAATAGTACAAAATACGTTTTGTCTTCGCTCGCGCTTAGGTACATCTGCCCCCAATCTGCCCCCTATCTGTCCTAATGCGGCGCTTCCAGCTCTTTCAAACTCCGTCTAACTTCACCACTTAACCAACATGGCTAATCTCATCCGTAGTGCCAAGCCCGGTAGCGACTGGACTCTCAGCGACTTAGACTCGTACCACATTAGCATCAATGAGGTGAACACACTCGAATTCTTTGGCTTACAGGTAAGCGAAGGGGGGTTTCACGCTAACGCCTTCGGATAAAGACGAATGACATTCTTTGTATGCCACAGGAGCTGCCACCACCCACCGTTGATCCAGAGCTATTGTTTAATGCCGACGCTAAAGCTATGGAACAAGATTGCAATGCCAGACTCATCGCTTATCTCGATATTGCCACAATTGCCAAAGAAGATCAATTTACCGCTGTCCTTGATTTTACTGTTGAACTTCTCAAGGTTTTAAGATATGCCCGCCGACAACGACTGGTACGGACCCGGATAGACCTCCCACTCCTCATCTGCGATGTCAACACACACGCAGAGATTGATATCTGTGTCGTCGATCAATTTCATGACACAGTATTCTTCTTGTTGTGCAGGTGGATAGGAGGTTGGAGGTTGGAGATCTCACCAGTACACAAGCTCAGCTTATAGCGAAAGCGGTTGAGGCCTTCAACGAGAATAATGCGCAAAGGGAAATGAGGGGACTCCTTCCATTGCAGGAAAAAGTGAGGTTTGTTGATCCTTTTTTGAGGCATCGTTCGTTTTCTTTTACTTAGGTGATGGCCGGCATTGTGATGGTGGGTACGTTACCCGCATTCTTCAAAATTCCCGTCACCGATCTCTGTCCACTCATATTTGCCATGGGACCTACCCTCCGGAGGAAACTTGCGTTACCTATTGTTATCCGCCGATCCTGCGTCCTGGCGGAATGAAGCCACTGAAAAACAGGCGTGAAATCTTCAAGTGTTTAGAAGCGTTCAAGGTGATTGTGGGTATAGAACATGCATGTATGAAGGCCCAGCATTAGGACAACCAGGAAACGAAGGACTCGGGTTCCGCGGGCCTGGATCGTTAACGTGCGTTGTCAGAATGACATGTTGAGATTGGTAACCTTGTTCAATACAAAACGTCAGTTTTATCTTTTCCGCTTATTTAATTGACATCAAGAATTATCTTCTTTTTATTATTCATTTTAATGATCACAAAAAAGTGTATGTAACATACATAAGTCTATTACTAGACTCTAGAGGCTCGCCTCATGCAAATATTAATATTTCTAGAGCCCGCGGCGCCTTTTTGCGCGAGGGTCACTAGTACACTGAGTGTGCCCTAAGGACGAGCAACCAACTCGGGCACGTTTCTCCAATATCGTAGTATGGCGTAAAACTTTTGTTTTGCGACCAAGATCAGGCGTCGACAGGTGAGTTGACACAGCAACTTCAAGCTGAGCCTCGCGCAGTAAATGTTGGGTTTTGTAGCGTCGGACTCTATATATAGTACATTAGACATTGTGACGTAATAGACTTGAGCTCTTCGTCTCCACCATCATGTGCCCCATCTTGTGAACCATCTTGTGCCCCATCTTGTGCCCCATTTTGTGTCTCCCTCTCTTTCTCCCAACAGTAAATCACACCGCCAAGTCCGGCAGCCACTGGACGCGCCACGACCTCGACTCATAACATACAACACTCAATGAGCCGAATCCCGTTGCATTTTTTGGTCCACAGGTAGGCAGCAGCAAGGACAACAGGTTTCGCCAAAACCCTCGCAAGAAACTTTAATGACTTTGCACGTCACAGCTGCCTCCCCCCTCCGTTGACCAAGAGCTCCTCTCTAATACCCCAGTTAATATGATGCAAGACCTCAATGTGGGGATTTTTTGCTGGTTCAGGAGAACAAACGGATTAGACACGAAGATAATGCGTGAGCTCAGCTCGTCGCAGAGGCAATTGGCGCTTTTAACGCAAATAATGAACGAAGGATCGCGGCTGGACTCTCCCCATTGAAAGGCGCGTCGTTTGTGGATTTCTTGGCTGATGATAATGAGAGATTTTCCTTCTTAGGTGATGCCTGGCATCGTCATGGTGGGGACGCTGCCAGCGTTTTTCAAAATTCCGGTAACCCGGACGCTTTCAGCTCATGTTCGCTCTGGCACTTATCCGCCACGGGCAACCGACGTCACGTTTTGTTATCCTCCTGTCAGTCGACCTCATCTCCGGCACAATGAAGGGATGAGACCCTTGGATAACAGGCTTGTAATTCTCTCGTGTTTGGAAGCATTCAAGGCAATCGTGGGTATCTGACCCAAATTCCCTTGCAAACTTTTATTTGTTTTTGTGTATCATCGATTACGCGTAAGTGCCGCACATCTATTGTGTGTTCCATCTGTCTAACAATACATCGAATTTTAGCAAACCTCCAAGTTGTAAGCCAAATCCCAACTGTCGCACCTCCTGCTCAACTCCTTATCCTCTCCAGTGAGCTCCCTCTTTTGTTTTCCTACAGACTCGGAACAGGGACTGACAAAAACCATTTTTTTCCAGTCCCGCGACACTTTCTTACACATTGCTTGATTCCAAGCGTCTCGCACAGCATGTCTTGACGTGATAAGCACCGCAGAATTCCAAGGCGCCGACGAGAAATCTGGTGACGAAGGATAGTGGCAGCGTGACTTTAGGAGTCGGCGCTTATTCTTCGTACTTTGCCGTGTAGCGCGCACGCTGGCTCATTTTTCATTTTTTAATAGTTAGCTAATTCAAGGCTTCGCCTTGAACTCTATAGTACGCTGCAATAATATATTACATATATTATCCTATTTGTTGTTAATCTGGTTTGACACAACAAGGGTCTGTCAACCCGCAACAAGTCCCTGTCTTGCTCGATTGTATCGCAGTATCTTACTCGCTCCAACATATCCAACCATGTTGCGTCGTATGATCGCATTTGCTCTTTCAGTACTATCGCCGTGTCAAAAGAGGAGAAAATATTGTGACGAATATTGGACGCAGTTCAGTCCGCAGAATATATGCGAAGGTGAACTGGGTTTAGGTTGAAATCAAAAATTAGGTTACTCAACTTTGACTCAACTATGAATAGCGAAGAATTGCTGGATACTATAACAACTTAATTTGCTTGCTTGTAACTCGACATCTTGGTGTAATGTATCTGCTCAGTGAATGTCGATGTACGGTAGCCATTTTGTACTTAGCGGCAAAGGTATTTAGGGTTTTAGAAATGTTATATAACGCTTCTGACATAAGCTATAATGACGAATCATAATACGTTGTACGTTGTCCAGTTTGCAAGGGTTTCTGCGTCCCCAGACGTCTCTAGTGCCATCAATCATGATCTGGCTTTGGCTCCGGAGACAGGACCTGATCGATTGATCTCTGGGCATTAAAGGTGTTTTAGCCGTCTACAGCTCTCTTGGCAACTATTCATTTCCGTCTGAGCTTGCATAGGCTTGCATCTGTTCTGGGGCATCCGTACTCTTTGAATTGCCAGCTAATACAAAATTTCCAACTCAGCAACTACGGCCGTCAAACTTTTCATCTTATAATTTATTCCCCTCAGACCTCAGCCCACTCCTGTCTCCCCTCTCCCAGCTCATCCCCTATTTTCATTGGTTTTAAACGACGTGGGTGCCATGACGCGCTTTTGACTGCAATGCAACGCGACGCGAAACTATCATACAATCTTCAATAGACTACGCCAATATGGACTTGATTGAATTTCCCGATACTCTCATCTCCGGTGCTATCCATAATTCTGTGAGTAACTCCTTTATGTCTCCCTATCATCTATTCACACCACTATTCACACCACTTCAGCTTTGTGATCACATATAAGGTCCGCAACGAATAGAACGATTAATCGTCCGAGATGTATACGGTCTCAAGACTAATAATGACCCTGAAGCTAACAAGACTCGTGCTAAGTGGCTTATGAAGAATGAACGTTGGATATATAGCGTCTCCAAACCGGCTGTCGGGCGGAAAGTAATGGTGCCCTTGTTCACCATTCACTGCCTATGTACTGATGACGCTTGTAGGCAAAACAGGCCTATCCATTCTCCCATCCAGCCATCAGACGGGTAATCATTGATTGGGCTTTCGACAATTGGCGTGGCGTTGCTCGCCTGCACCCTGACAATCCCTTTTATGCTTGCTTTTGCTACAAAAGGAAGCTCCGAACAGGTGTTGACCCCGCTGTTCAATTTTCATTCCCATTTCTCTCTGTTTATTGTACCTTGTTTCACAAGGCGTTTTATTTTCCTTGCGTAGACTACAACACGCGGCCTTTTCAACCCGGCTTCACTGTGTATATAAGGAGCCTCGTGTACTCTTGGAATGACAGTTTTTTTCTCCCTCTCTTCTTCGCGTACGGTTTGACCTGTACCCATTATAAGTCTCTCCCCCAACCCATCTACATTCTCTCCTCCTTCCTAGCGCACCCGACGAACTGGTTCCCTTCTTCTTTCCTGCCATTCTCCTGACTCGGCGCCGGCGCTCTCATCACAGCCCACTCAATTATTCTTTTACTGTCGTTTGCATTGAACATTGAAATGAATGATAAATTATGTATTTATGTATGCGCGAGGATATAAGTACTGCTTTGATACAAAACTGGTAAACAAAAAGTCTAGCTAACCAAAAACCATATAAGAGTTAGGTTGAAACTACACGAGCTCTAAGCTGGCTTGTCGATACTGTCTGATAAGCTCCAAAACTTCGTTCGCCATAACCTTCGTTACAAGATCTTGGTCTACAGCAGCAACATACCCCAGAACGATATTCACATGTCGAAGCAATGTTTCAGGGAAACTAGAATCATCCGGCAGTATTGAAGATGTGAAATTAGCAACATGAATGCCGATCGTGGGCTCCTGAGGTCTTCGCAACAAAGCATCATATTGAAGCTGAATATTCGCGCGAAACAGTGTTGACAGCAAATGTAGCGCTGAACGACGAAGAGACGGAGTTTTTGTAATGGAGGTCGTGGGATCTAGATCTATTTGATCCGGGTGATGAGCCTGCGTTGGAGGTATTTCCTTTTTGGACTCTTCTTCCTCAGCAATTCCATTCGACGAATTATGAGCGTCATTTGATGTCTCTTTCTCTTTGGAAACATTCATGGGAACATGCTCCAGTTTGACTATTTCTACAGAAGTGCTGACAAGCCTATCGGCATAATTGTTCAACGCAGCTACGTTCGTCGACGCACATTGAGCAATTACGGATAGAGCGGATACTCGTAGGACTGTAGGCAGATGTGCAGTTTGTATAATCGTCAACAGTGGCGGAAGCAATACGTCGACTACAAGGAAACTCCGTAAGCTTATGTCCGCGATAAACATCAAAAACTCACTGTAAAAGGCCAAAGCCCCTCCACACCGCCTGATAACATTGTTGAGAGCTTCTCCAACTCGAATACGGGCATCAAGCTCTTCTTGACTCATGGCATCGCTAGAGCCCAAAGCACCAGTTGGTTTTATCCCCGTTCCTTGCAAATATATGTCCATTATCCCTCTCAGAACTTCCTTTCCATACCCATCTACCATCGCTGCCAATCCTTGCACGGCGTTAAGGAAGATGTATGACTCTTGATCCTGAATGGACTGCAGGAATATAGATAAGATACCAGGTAACAAAGCTGAATCTAGACGCGATTCTTGGGATTGGTCTTTCAAGCGCTTGGAAAGCAGGTCTCGAAGAAGCTGTAACCCATGAGCTCGTACAGGAATAATAGGATCTTGAAGAAGCTTCAAAGCCTGCTGATATATATCGGCAGCAGTTGGCTGATCGGCCTCGGTAGTTTTTTTGGCTTGTTGACCAACAGAGGCCGAAGCTAAACGCGCCAGAAGTACTAGTCGAGCTTCACGAGCCAACTGACGGAGTGTGGGCGTTGCGTTTATATGAGACGAGATACCTTCGATAGACTCAGCTATCTCTTTCAGATCATGATTAGTCTCCGGTGACAGATCAGGGTTTCCTATACCAAGCCATCAAATACATGGACAACCTGAAGGCGAGAAAAACGGCGCACCTTCTAGAACAGACAAAAGTAGCGTGATAGCAGTCACAGCCATATCATCCTTTCCAACAGCAGTATTTTGGTTGGTGATATCAGTGTCGTCGAAATCTTCATCATCGCTGTCCGCTCGTTCCTCTTCCTCCATGTTGTGAACAAACTGCAGGTCCTTAAGGCCTAAACCTTTCTTCATTGCGGGTGTTGTCAGTGGTGGTGGTTTAGGCAACGACTGCAGCGCATGTTTGACGAATGTCAGCATGTGTTCAGGTTTCGATACCACAGCATCCGATAGTTGCGCTTGCATCTGCAGGATCAGCTGCAATGATAATAAGGTTCTGAACCACGCGAGGTCAAACAACCATCAATGACAACAGTCAAAATAAACGACATACTGTATGGCATCCTCGTCTCTATCTTTCTCTTTGAGATCCTGATATCGATTCAAGAGACGTAAAAGTATATCGGAACTAATGTCTTTCCTATCCATGGCCTTCATGAAGCCTACAAGCCTGGCAGGATCCGGACGAAGATTGAAAGGATTCGCGTCAATGTCTATCTCGTCCTTAGTCTTTCCTTCTAATTCTGCCACGGAATGTAGAGATATTGTAGGTGCGAACGAGCTTTGAATGCTTAATATCAATACAATGCCGCAACACAACGTTTTACACAGTAACATACCTTGCCGAGCGCGTAAATCCAGTCAAGGTCAAATTCCAATCACCTCCTGATCCACATATGATACTCCAAATGCCCTCCAGAACTTCGGGGGACGAGACTACTCGACTCCAAGTAATAAGGAGACCGTAAATGGTTTCTCGAATGCTCGGATCAGCGGTTTTGCTTGTAACACACAAAGAGTAAAGTGTGTAAAGCTCGGCGATTATCGGCGTTAACAACGCCGAGATTATTTCTGGAGACGGATCTGTATTCAATATAAAGGTTTGAAGAGTCAGCAACGCGACCATGGGTGTAAGCTGTTCTTCTGACTCTGTGTTCTCGGCAATTAAGGTCGGCTGAAAAGGCTTATGGAAGTATGGTAGAATTATGGTCGAAGTAATGTGATGATGGTTAAAGTCATTAAGAAGAAGTCGCGACAAAGTGAAAGCACTCGCTCGTCTGTGCGTCATCGGAGTTTTCTCAGAAGAGGAGGGTGTAAGAAAAGCGATGATTTTCGGTACCATGGTCGCGTAATAGTTCTACATTATCTTTAAGTGTGCTCGCTCATATGACTTTACAAAATGAGAACAAACCTCCGGTGTCATGGAAGCAGGTACGGCCGTAAGAATCTTAACGATTTGCTCTAGCTTGTCCAACGGCGCAGATTCACTATCTTCTTCACCGAACACAGCAGTGTAAAGACCTTGCAGACCATCAGGACGAAGCAACTGCTTGCTAAGAAGAAACCCGCAAGTCTTTGGTAAATGTGGATAAAATCGCCTCTTAGGCGCAGCTGACGCCAAAATTGTTCCCAAAGCAGAGGTAGCATCGGCAGTTCGTAATCTGGAATAAAACATGTTGTATATTATTCAAAAAGGCGCAGATAAAGACGTACAAGCCTAGAAATCGTACGGAGAACGCTTTCAACTGCTGCTTTTGTTCGAGAGACCCCAGTATTGGTTTTGGCGGCCAACCCAAGATAAGTAGAGGAGTCAGTAGATCAACGGCGTAGTTACTAAGAAGAGAAGAGGTTATCCATGACTGTCGGATCTTCTTCATGTCTTCTTTAAACATCAGACGCATGAAATCTACCAGAACGACGGGTAATCGTTCTAAGTCGATGGGTTTGTCGGTTAAGTCAATGATAGCTGAGGGTCGGTCTATAGGAGGTTTTAGACCTTCTGAGGTATAGATGTCTAGTTCCGTCATCAATGGCTCCAAACCCCATTTCATGACAATCGAAAGTGCGGTTTTGACACAGGCAATGTCTCTCGTTCCAAGCAGTGGAGGTCCAGCCGACTGCGTCTCCTCTTGATCAAGAATGTCTTGCAGCTTTAGAATAATTCTCAGCAACTCCATAGCAGTGATATATTGAATCTTCTTCAAATCCGCGCCTTCTTCGAGAGCTTGAGTCACAGGTTCGTTCAAGATATCGCTAGCTTTCGTTAAACGTCCTTTAAGAACAGCGGCCAAATCAGGTGACGCAGTAGTTTTTTCTTTCATTCCTGATATAACCATGAGAGCTGATAACAGCTCTTGAAATCGTCCATCGTCCTCGGACATCTTTTGTGGAGGACAACACTGGTACTGGTGGCTAGCATTCTTGCCGCGCAGGCGCCTAGTCAGCTCTGCACATTGCGTCTGCCAATGGCCACGACTTCCAATATCGTTCTGGATTATAGCAACTTCAAGGACAACAAGTAAAAGTTTCTAAATCACTTTATCAAACTCTCCAAGATTTACAATGTTTGACAGAATAGATGGAGATCAATAGCACATCCTCCCGGGTTCACACATTCTTCTAGTCAAGGCTCAGGAAGATCTCCAAAAGAAATTGCTGCGTCATATGCAGCGTTGAAACAAAAACGAGCTTGGGATCTTGCTATTGGACCTGCTAAATCTCTCCCTATGCAAGCGTTTATGTTGTACATGTCCGGAAGTGGCGTGCAAGTCTTCAGTCTCGGTATAGTCTTCATGCTCTTGTTCAACCCATTCAAATCAATTGCGAGCATCAACTCCGGTAATTCCACTTCGTGAGATACCTTGTTTTGTGGTTTAACAGTTTATTTCTCTTTTTTAGCCTTCGCTCCTTTCGCTGACGAGAAGTCGAATCCGCACGGTCTCTTCACGCTATTTCCTCAAAAAATTGTTTATATTATTTGCAACTTCATGCTGGTAGGATTAGGATTGTGGAAATGTAGAGGAATGGGACTATTGCCAACTGGAACGGCAGACTGGCTGGCGTTTGAGACTCGGGGGGATGTAAGTATTATCGTCACCTTAGCTTGTGGTCTCTTCATCTGATGTTTTCTTTCTAGTCACCCGAAATTTTTCTTGCATAACGTACCTAGAAAGAAAAGGAGAAATAATTTATTTTTGTTGATAACAGCGTGGCTAATTAATCTTTGAGTTGGCAAGATTGCGCAGCTTCTTGAAGCCGGTCCTTCTCTAGTCGTCACAGCCATATTCAGCCTTTACAATTAACAGACTAATAAACCGGTCTTTGTTTCGGCTCGAGTAAGAGTTCTTTTTTCGACTTTTGGCGAAATACTATCCTGGCAATGCGATACGTCAACTCTCTTTTTCAAAACAGGCGGCTTTACATTCGTTTGTTGACTTTATTTTATATTAACCACAAGATCACCTGGTCGTTAAAATCACAACGATTATTACTTACCTAATTATACAGCTGATCTAGACGGAAGGTCGAAATCAGGTAAAGATACCAAGCTTGACACTGGTGGTAGACTGTCCTCGTCCTCGTCCTCCTCAAACCACCGTTCCTCACTGTCCATTTCATTAATCTCATCCCATTTGTCATCCCAATCAATTACGTCGTATTCGGCGTTCTAATAGTTTTCCTTGAGCACCCCAAAGCAAAGCAAATCGGTAACCAGCTATGAACGCACGTCTAATAAGCCATATATAAAACGTTCACGAACCGACCGCTCAAAGTTGATTCTGAGCTGGTCAGGTGTCTCTTCCTCTCCGTATAGAAGTCTCTCACTGACTTCGTCGTCATCCTCCTCTTCTTCTTCCTCCTCTTCCTCCTCTCCGCTTAGCAACTGTGTCGCAAATCTCTGGGCCAGATTCTCATGTCTCATTTCTCTGAACCTCTCGGCTTCTCGCTGCTCTTCGTATCCGCTTAGCAAGTGGCCAAGCTTTCCAACTTGTCCTTTCTGTCCTCCCAGAAACTCTCTGTCAGCCCACATCCTCTCTTCCCTGCCTTGCTCAATGCCCGGCCGATCTCTACCTTCCCAAAGCAAAGGCCATCGCTTTCTCGCCTCATCAAACGACAGTTCTCTAGGAATAGTGGAGGCGTATTTTTGTCTGCGATTGCGTATGGCTGGAAGAACCGTACGTTGCTGCGGTGTCAGAAGCGAGGAGAACTGGGTGAGTAAATTGGGGGAAAGTTCGCGTAAATGGGCTGACAAAAATTTTGTCGGCTCTTGTGAGGGTGATGGGGAATATTCTGATGGGAGACCAAGATAAGATAAGATGTGCTGTGCGTTGAACTCCGGTGGACTTGCAGACATTGTCGGGAGGATTCCGAGTCAGTGAGGTGACCTTCAGCGCGTCACGCGTTGCGTCACTGCCAGACCTAGGCCTGTTTCGGACCGAGAATGTGCAAAAGTAGATGCATTTTCATAAGAAGCGTGTTCTTCTAGTTTCATTTCCAATGTTAACCGGTCCAAGTTGGGTACTTGGACAATAAGCGAGGATGCTAGTTGAAATGCCACATCGTCTTAGACAAGGTCCTGTGTAACACTCTTGTGTTCAACATACTGCTAGCTATGTACAGTAAGATGGACTCTCAAGAAAATAACATAGGCAATTATACAAAATGCACAAGTTTATTCGGTCACGGGATCTCCTAGAGGTAAACTCCACACTTTAAATCAAATCCTACGAACATGAGATTCCATGTGGGCGGGTATTTCGAACAAATCAAGATGGGGAAGAAGATATTCTTTTTCTGGACCGAGTTCGCTTAGAAATGTGCGTATGCTTATAGATCGGGTAATAAATTATGTTTTGATTTTGATTTTCCAAAAAAAGTTTGGTTGGGTCAAATTTTGGCAAGTCTTAACCCGAAGTAAACCGCAAAACGAAGTTTACGATGACGGCAACTAAAAAAAAGTATGCCGAGATCAGATCACATTAAACTCCGCGAATCGAAGTATACCAACCTAGTAATGCTAGACATAGTATTGTCTGGGGAATGATTAGACGATGAGGACTGAGTGGAGTTAATGATATATACTTACGGGACCCAACCGATCGTCATATGGCTCCCGCGAACCGCGACGGATTTGAATGGCTCGCCAGTGGTATGTGTAGAGGGCATACACCATTACGCCCATGGCTACGAGAAGAAGTTGTGTTAAATTCTAATCTTGTTTCCATGTTTGATGAAAGAGGACCGACCGACTAGTGAAAACATTCCAGCACTGATCTTGCCGACCTAAAAAAGCGAGATCGGTCAGACGAAACGTAACTAAACGATCGGAGGACGCACTTTATCACCAAAGTTCAACAATCCAACGGCTAAACCACCAAGCACTACCGTAAAATGAAGCCATGAAAGAAACGTCCGTTCGTTGGCAAAGGATACTTTTGGTTCGACGCGCACTGGCAAGGCAATGCGCTTCTGTGCAGTTCGCTGCAGCAATGGCTGGGTGGACATGATTTGAAAATGCTTTTGATGTGAATGTTACGGTCAGAAAAAACAGAATTGGGCGGAGCTGAATGATGAGAATGACGACAAAAATTAGCGTTCAAGGTGTAATATACCGATAGGTCAGTTGCTTCGTCGTCTTGGACGAACGTGCGTCGGCTCGGGATAAGCAGCTTATATAATCGCTCTGGTTGTGACATGAAAGGTGACATCACCCTCACAAAACTTGCACAAAACTATACAATGTTTGAGGTTTTCCTAATTCTTCTTTTTCCTTTTAAGTATACAAACATATATCTACCACTATGACTCCTTGCTCAACAAAATCCCATCTCGAATGACTTGCGCCGTCAATAAACCAAGATCATAATAACCATCGTTGGACCCAGGTTGAAACATGCTGGTATGGGCTGATATTTCATCCAAGGCAATCGTATTGTGAGCGGGAAGGAAATGCGAACGGTATTTGGAATCGGGTGAAGGAAGAATAACAAATGTCCTTGGGTTTGGATTAGCGGGTGGTTTCCCGGGTATGTATGTATAAAATCTGCAAACCGTTGGCTCAGTCAAAAGACACCAAAGAAAGATAAATAAATCTCATTAACTGAACTTACGTCTTAAATAAAACGCCAACTTCAGATCCAGTATCGACAACACTTTCCACTCTTTTCTTCAGAGCTTCTTCATCCCACAAATTCTTCACATATTTCATATGGTCCCCCGCCCACGTCCAGCCAAACGTAACCTCTTCGCGTTTATAGTAGGCTGTCCCAGCAATCGCACCCGCAAGGATTGCTGCTCCGGCGCCATACGCAGCTGGTGCCCATTTCTGCCAGCCGGTCCGTTGTTTCTCTGGTTGCGGTTCCCCCGGCGGATTTCCCGGAGGCAATGCAGTTACTAGTCCTGCACTCTTCGGTGTATTTGGGCTTGTCATGTGTTCTGTCTCCTTTTTTCCAAAAGCAAACCCGCCCATTGTACCCAGTATTCCAGCGCCCGTAGCAACATCGCGGACATTCCGTGCGTACTCTAACGCTTTCGTTCCTGTATTCTTGAATACATGAGGATGAATGCCAAGGTACTGCGAAATATATGAATAACAATTACCTCATATTCTTTAAACAGAAGAGTAAACTAAACGACGGACCGGTGTGTCAAATGCTATACATGCGATAATGCGAGGCCAAAGTGGCGCGGCCTTGTCTGGTCGGGCGTGTGCTATTGCAAGAAATGTATCAGCTGCTAAAAGTCCGCCCATGCTGGAGCTTGTCTTAGGATTGGCCATTACAATAATCACATCAAATTTCGTACCTATGACCACATAGCACGATTTTGGCTTTGCCAGCACCGCCGCCGGATCCGTGGGCAACTTCCTTCTCTACAGTCAGCGTCGTCAACCAGTCGGCAAATCGCTCCACAGCAACGTTCTGAAATACAAACGCATCTGATGCCTGAGTATCAGAGAAAGGTACAAGCCAAACTTACTAATTCGCCTTTGGTCTAGGTAGTTTCAGTCAACACGGGCAATCATAAGCCATATGAAAAATTTTCGTATATGCACCTCGTAGGAAGGAAACACTATACATTCCACGGCACAGCCCGTTACTGTCTCGGTCAGCAAATGCTTCAACCGCTCTGGAAAGTCGCCAAATGTCTCATCTGTGCTTTTGAATCTGACGTGCCACGGATAGTGAATTCATCAGCCCTAATTGACTCAAACAGGTATTGAGAATAGATTGATAATTACCCATGGATAAACACGCAAAGCAGAAGCTCTTTCAGCGTCGACGGTTCTGTTACCGGGGGTGTTTCTGACATTGGTTGAGGTGGAAGGTAGAGTGGCTAATGAGGTGAAATTCGGATGTATCCGTAACGCGTAACGTGACAACAATTACTTAATCGTGCGCTTACAGATATTCAGTGACGCTGAGTCCGCTTGGCAACCTGAAAGTCAACTACATTGGCCGAAAGCGATTGTGATTTACATCATTATTATTGATTTTTCTCTATACTATGCTTCCTCTGATTGATCTCATTATAAAAATTCTTGTTATGACCGCACTCGCAGTCCCTAATCCCTAATTGGCACCCGGCCTCCAAGTCATGTGGTTGAATACAAAAGGGATTTTCTCCAATAAATTATGGTATGTGAGCATGTTGAATGTAAATGATCTCTAATATAAGAGTCAGTTTAGAATAAAACAAACTCTGAAAAGACGTACGGGTTCGTTATATGAACTAACAACTCGTGAACGGCAATTTCCATTAAAAGCCATCCGAGATATCTGAGTCGTACTTGAGTTCTTCAAGTTGGGCTGTGGGTAAAGCAGCGACCATGGATAAGCAGATTGCAACGACGGCGAATGTTATGTTTGAGAGACGCATAATGGGTTGGGTTAATGGGTTAAGATATGCTCAGGAAGCTCAACTGGGGTTTAAGAGTGTGTTGTGTGAGAATTAGGGGAATTCGCCGTCGAAGTACGTCCCCTTTTTATATTCATGGTATTCATAGATATCGAGTCATCTTGTCTATATTTTGACACAAAGAGAAGCCCCGATTGAGATCTACACGATCTGAGAGTGAGCCATGCACAAGGCGCGTGCCACCCATCTAGCCACCATCCCGTTTGACCCGAATAAGGTTAATTGACGAGGCGGTGATTGCACCCGCCGTCCTACCTATTGGTGAGCCTCGAATAGATCATATCCGAATAATCATCCACTGCCATGTTTTATTGTTCTTTGCAGCAAGTGATTACCAAGAGGCAGTGTTGATTGTGTCATCATAACGGAGCCGAGTGCTCTCCATTACGAGTAACGAGCTCGGCGCGCACGGATGTTTTCATTCTCATCTCTTCTCATTGCCTGGATTATTTTATCCGTCTATTTTAAATTTCCATTAACTCCTATTCATTGGGAATTCCATCGCAACGTCTGGTTGCTAGGTACGGCCTCATTGTTTTTATGAAGCTAAATCACCGTCTATGGTTGGATTTCATCACAAGCTTCCGTTGCGCATTACCCCTTCCCCTTATCATATCACACCTCAGTTGCGCCAGATTTACGTGCATTTCAATTATTATCAAGTGTATAAGTGGATTACCGATTATTACGCACTTCTGACTCTGAAATGAGGATCATTTGGTTGGACCCTCGACACATGTTTTCTTTCAGCACGATAGAATTGATTAAGATAGGTCAATAAATTGGAAAAACCATGCTGCCGGATGTCGTGGAGTGGGACAAACTTAGAAATCAAGACTTCGTTCTCATAGAACTACAGTCTACATTACAAGGTACGGGAGTATACATCGGTATCAAAAATTAATTATCATGATTCACAGGACGCAATCAACGATTGACAGTCAACCAAGCCCATCGTACTGTTCCTGACAGCCGGGTTCTTTGATATCACTGTTCTCCCAAAAATTACAATTGCGTACGTGATGCCATATTCTTCGACAAGGAGTGATGATTGATTCGGTATAATTTATAAATAATTAAGGGTCCTGTGGTAAAATCATCAAGTTCCGTGTGCGAATCGTGTTGGCAGCTTATCTTACCTTTAGTACAAGTGAAAAGTAAAAAAAAAGAGTTTAATTTAGGTTCTAGAATCCATCAGGTATGGGCTCCGCTCCTAAAGTCGGACGTGCCACTGGTAGAGATGTCGTCGATGAAATAGAATAAATAGATGAAGACGAAGGCCTGGGTGCGTCCGAGTGCAATCGTATTGGTTGAGATGCAATTGATGAGGGGTAGATTATAAGGAAAAGTGGAAGTGATATTGAGGTGAGCTTGAAGAAACGCATGTTGGATGTAAAATGAAAATGGGTGTTGTGATTAAGTTGGTGAATTTTTCGTCGAGTATGCCTCATTTTTATACTCGCCTCTAAGGCAACGAGTCATGATCTCATGATACTCGTAGCGACAAACAATGAGTCACTTAGCAGGACATTAGTGCCACAGCCCAGTAAGCCCAGTTGTAAGCCGTCCGAAACCATGATTGTGCGCCCAGGTTTTCTTCCCTTTTTTTGCCAGGACGTTTATAATATTATTCATTTCTTTTTGACACAGGTAGATTGGATAAAGAGCAAATTTGAGGTGAGACGGTTTGGCACGCTGATGTTTCAAATTTCAATTTTGAAGACTGGAGCCCACTGGCACGGCCGCCGCCCAGTCTCAAAACACGATTAATAACAATCCGCGGACCTAGTCATAGCATGTCAAAAACTCTTGTCCTAACTATCCGGGCCTTGAGCCATGTTTGACGCGTAACTTTCGGCCCTCCGCGCGTCGAGTTATGTAAGTGCAACACAGCCCTTTCCCGGTGACCGCACTGAGAAATTCGAGGATCATCATATGTTTTTAACTTGCCCATTGATTGATATCCCGCCCAGTTGATCGATCTCTTTGTTCCATTTTTGGTGTAACATCTCTATATGGGGAATGATAATCAATTCAAGGGATCCTACAGTAGGGATTTCCGGGAAACGGTATTCGGTATGCGTATACTAGGTCGAATTGCTATTCAAGAGTCGATCAGTTGTTCCCCTTGTATAGAGTATCCAACATATCGGAACTACCCATCAGTCCAAACTTAACGTCCTAGGCCAAACCGACTGTGTTGTACGTCATTGATCATACATGGGCTATCCTTGTGTACACATTTGGAGACGCGGGACACGGCTCTCCTCCCCTCAAGGCCGAACTGCCGCTACCTGCGTGTTATGATGATAGAAAATGGCAATGAGCGGGTTGTGTTAGTTGTTTTGTGATAACCTGGTGAGATTGGCACATGTTGATGTATTTTATGAAAATAGTCGATGTAATTCAAGTTGTCGAGAAACACATCCGTGCCGTCAGTGACAAGGTTTTTGGGACGTCTGTGTGCCAACGTCAATGGTACAGCCCAAGCACGGTATGAGATAGATGATTAACTTTTTAAATGAAATCAGAACCTGAAATAAGGAACCAACCTGTACAGTTCACCGTGTTCGTACACCATAACATAGCCCTAAATTCCCACTTTTTCTGGAATCGAATGAAATTTAGACCAATAAAAACATCGCGCCTAGTATGGAAGAGCGCATAAACTGAGGGGGGGAAGGGTCAAGGTGTCAACTCAGAAGGTTCCTTCGAATAAATCAACAGACACAGCCTTTGGGTCAGATGATGTCGTTTCTGAAAATACAGTGTTTATAATAAATGTCACATAACATAAGAGGTACAAAATAAATAAATAGCTTCAGTTTCCCGGATGATATGTAGAAAAAACCGATGGATTATGTTTCATTGGATGAATAAACTTTCATGCATCATAGCCAGGAGGAGGTTCCACCGGAGGGACCGTGCTTACACGAGAGCTGCTAGCACTGACTGTTCTGGAAGAATACACGGCTAATGAAACTCTCAGTAAACGCGTTAGATCATTATACAACGACATACGTAGATCATCCCCTAGGAACGCAGAATCTCGTTTCATATACAAAGCCTTCTCCCGTAACTTGTCCAGGGCGCTTACGAACCCAAACATGGGCTGGTCTTTGAATCGGATTTCAGCTTTAGTTCCTTCGGTAAGGCCACCACCGGATGAGGGTTTGATATCTATAGCAAGATAGTTGGCAGAAAAAGTCGGTTGGACGAATGATGTCGAAAGGACGGAGAGGAGTGGAATGGATAAAGTATCCATCGGTGAGTCGCCTGAGTCATCTTTGACAAAAATAAGCTATATCAAACGGTGTTTAATGTATGTTTTGAGCCGGAGAATTTGAATATCGATACTCTTTGATCAGTGAGACACAGTACTCCGTTCTCCTTCAATCTCTTCGGATTTGAAGCGCCACCAGCTTCACCGGGTATGATGAGCGTAATCTCGGTCTTGGTGATTGATATGATGGTAGTTTCATTGTTTATAGGTACGTATCGGCGACTGTTGTCAAGCATTGCCCAGTTGAGAGCCATGACTCAGGGCGGATGGTGTAGTGAAGAGTAGATAGTAACTAGTGGCACTTCAATAGAAGGAAGCTGCTGACCAATGCAGAGCAGCTGAGATTGACTCGCATTGGCCACGTAATAAGGAGGTAGTGCTTAGTTCGCTAAATGTTGATAACGTACACGTATTAAATTACATTATGAGGTATAAGCAGAAAAGAAGGCGAAACAGATTAATCAAAGGAATGTTATATACTTGTGCAATTCACAGGGCTTGTTGCCTATAGCCGTGTACTGTCCAGCCTTGACTTTATACATTTCCCCGTCTAACCATATTTGGAGGTCTCCTGTCATATAACACCTATCGTGGTAATCGCCACAAACCCCCTGACCCCATGGATGAGGGAAGAGCTCATCGTCTTCCGGCTGAGTGGGATCTATCAGAAAGGGGTGGTATAGCGCATCTCTTGCAGTAATACGTTTCGTTGATTCTGGTTCTAGCGTGGCTTTTAATAAATCGATGGCTTTTTCTACGTCGATCTTGTGTTTTCTGGCTTGAGCGAAATCTCTACCCTGGACATCATGCGCGAAGAGGCCGGGGTTTAAACGTCGAACAAATTCGCTTAAGTCCCTGTTTTCCGATTCTATTGAGGGTATATTTGTGATAATGGCTCGATCTGTACGTAGTTAGTCCGTCATTCTACGAGAGTAAGTTTAATAATTCCATACTGTGTAATAAACCTGTTCGTTCCATGGCTTTACGTCCCAGTAATACGGTTAGTTCGACCAAGGCTTCAGTATCATTCGGACAATGGAATATGGGAAATTTTCCGGTGAGAAAAAATAATAAGATCGTCCCCGCTGACCAAATATCCACAGCTAAAAAATTAATTATTGAGTTAAGATTCGTATAACGGAAACCAAGCTTTACCTCCGGATTGCGAGGTGCATTTTAGCAATACCTCTGGCGCTCTGAACCCTCTTGTTCCAGCTCTATTGGCTTTTGACTGAGGACTAAGATAAACCATCAAAACGACATCTTTAACACAGGAGATACCAGTTATTCACCGTGAATCATTTTCTGGATAACCAACACGATCTGCACTCCATTTACTTCGAGACCTTGCACTGCTCTTTGCCTCACGAAGTCTGTCTGTTGGAATCTCGACTATTGATTTGACTCGACCGTGAGCGAACTCTTCGGATGCAGGAGTATGATTGCAAACTGAAGTTTCATCGTAGTTTATCCTCTGAAATAAATATGAAATAAATCACTCAGGTTGTTTGTTTTGACTTACGCATGCCAGACCAAGATCTACTATGGTGCCTGTACCAGTTTTCGGATCAAATAGAAAATTTGCGGGTTTGATATCTCGATGAATTACTCCTCGCGAGTGGATGTCTCGCAGACCACGGAATAAACTGCGCATGTAGTCTTTAATTCCGTCCATAGACAGTGTTAGGTAATACTCCTAGAAGTATATTCAGTAACGTTTTTCTGATATGGTATCACTCAACTCACGCGAAAATCTACGCTTTTGTGGTAGGGCATCACGACTACAACCTGATCTTCTTGGCGGAATGCGGTGATGATTTGAGAAACGTGCCGGCAGCCTCGAAGATCTTCCAGAATTGAAAGTTCGTTACGGATCCGTTCCGGCATACTAGTCGCGTAAATACGCTTAATAGCGACCAGAGGTTTCCTATATGACTCCTGGATCGGAGGCCAATCATTGATCTCACACTCGCGAACGCCTTGCCACGGGCTGTTGTCCCACGCATCGCATTTCAAGTCAATCGCCTTGTAAACTGACGAGAATGTCCCTAGGTATACAAATTGCCATCAGCTTGATATACCGAAACCCTCGTGAATAGCCCTACCAGTCCCTAATCTATCCAATAAGAAGTAATCTCGTTTCAGAGAGGGTACGGCATGCAACAAATCCTCAATCTCATCTTCAATCTCTTGTCGCTCTTCTTTGGAACGAAAGTAGAGCGAAGCTCTCTCTTCAAAATACTCGTTTCCGCCCGTAGAGTCACTATCATAATCGGCGTCCATTATCTCTGGGATGTTCTCCAAGTCGTCCTCATCCATGGCATGATCAAGAATGTCTTCGTCTTCGCCTTCTGCAGCTGTGTCGAACCCTGTCTCTAAGGGGCGTTCAAGAACTGGGCCCTTGTATCCTCCGAGATCTGAAGATTTACAGTCAGAAAGCTCGGAAGAACCGAGTCCGAGAATGCGTTTCGTAGAGTTATCGGGATCGTAAAATGGA
Organism: Phallus indusiatus; assembly: GCA_027605045.1. NCBI lineage: Eukaryota > Fungi > Basidiomycota > Agaricomycetes > Phallales > Phallaceae > Phallus > Phallus indusiatus. The sequence continues at coordinate 648,954 of JAQFWX010000004.1, forward strand.
TTCGAAGAATGTCGTGAAAGGAAATGATGATCTTCTTCATGCGTTTCCCGATCTACACGATTGACAACGTTCATAAAACTCTACGACCAAGAAAAGCGCGTGTGGTTTGCAAATGTGCACTGTCAGGAGAAACGCGAAAAAAGCGCGGACCGTGACGCATCACGTGGTTCATATTACGTAATACACATGGCATTCCGGCACGTTCCGATGACGCGACTCCCCTCAGTCCTGCCTATAACCTGTCATTTGTCCCTTGAGGAATATTAAGGTATGTTTTAGTTTATTAAAATCCCATCTCTGCGATAATAAAGGACTAACTAAACCCATCTATTGTACCTTCTGTTTAGATTAGGTTGTCTCGTGGGATTGATTGTTTACCGCTGCCATCATGGATACCCTAGATCCTTCTTGGGTTAAAGCCCAACTAACATCTTATCCTTTTGTTATCGTAGAAGGAGTATCCAATATACGCACTCTGGGCAATTATCCTTCAATTACGCATCTGGGATTCGTAACCAAACCCAACTTTCTTTTCCGATCTGGGGAGATCTCAAGAATAAATGAGACCGGAAAGCAGCAGCTTGTAGAACTAGGTCAGCCAGTTTTTTAATGCTGATAGAAGCTCTTATACCCAAAATCAAGGCATCAAGAAGGTTTTTGATCTACGATCTGATATCGAACTGGAGAAGTTCGAATCTCCGGTACCCACGCTCTCAGATTCTGTGAATATTTATCGTGTACCGGTGTTTAAGCTAGAAGACTACAGTCCAGAGATGATTTCGCGACGATATAAACTCTATGCTACGGGGAAAACTGAGGTACTCCACATCTTCACATCAAGAAGATTAGATTGCAGAAGTACTCTAGTCTTTCATGGAACTCTATTCTCAAATCCTGGATAATGGGATAGTTTCATACGGAACGATATTCAGACATATCCGCGACCGCCCAGATGAAGGCATTTTATTCCATTGCACCGGTGCGTTTCTGTCAGCCTTTCATAAAGCAACTTGCTGACCTCGGTCATAGCGGGAAAAGACAGAACCGGAGTCCTGGCTGCCCTAATCTTGAAGGTATAAAAACATACCTTCCGCTTTGTCTCGTAGTGACAAATTTCCAGCTTGCCGGGGTTAGCGACGAAGATATTGCCAGAGATTATGCCTTAACTCGAGTTGGCCGTGAGCCAGAAAGGGCTCTCGTAATATCAAGACTCTCGAAAGAACCGGCGTTCGCTGATGATAAGGAAGCAATGTTAAACCTGTTAGAATCACGGTGAGTTTTAACTTTCGACTTTTATGACTTTTTTGACGTTCGTTGAAATTCTAGGGCTGAAACTATGACAGCATTTCTCAAGCTGTTAGAAGAATCATATGGTGGCGTTGAAAAGTACCTCGAGAATTATTTGGGGTTTGTTACTGAGGATATATCCATCATACGGCATCATTTACTCAAAGAGGAGAAAGACGAAGGTACGTTTTTGCGAAGGTTTTATCGTTCTATACATATTCTCAGACAGTAAAAGGTAAACTATAATCACTTAGCAATAAAACCAAGAAACACGAATTCTTCTCGATAATATAGTCGTCATGTAGTTTGGACACGTCGGACATGTGTTGCGCTCTGGCGAATAAAGCACAGCTGAGGTAGTTTTCGTAACCGTCTCCCTTTGATTAATCGACGATCTTTATATGTTAAACCTATCTGCACCGAAGTGAACCACTTTCTTCCCGTTCTCTGGCGTTTGGGTTGGCGTGTTGATCAAGTGTTCATCGAGCCTTCCCCTGCGGGTTTCCATATTTTAACTCTTGCTGCTTTGAATCGCAGCGTTACGCCTTACGCTGATCTTCAAAACGCAATGAAAACAATGTTTTGTTTATTATTCGGCCCACTCGTAACAAGTTGTGCATGAGTTCCATCATAACAAAAACTTTTTCCACTGTTCCACGGATGTATAATTAAGACTTGATAATGTTTTCCAAGATTTAAATCTCGACGAGCTCAAATATAGCTTAAAAGTGTCGGTATATACACGCTCTGTGTGTCGCTATTTCTCATGCTGAGATTCTTTAAGTAATTGCGCAAAGTTATTGGATTTATGATTTGGACATGCATATAGCATCTGCTACTCATACGACTACTAAACCCGGAAGCAAAGCTGGGTACATATTTTAACGGAATCAAAGTTCTAGGAGCTCGACGTCACTGGCTCACAAGCGGTCGCCGGTCACGAAAAGTCACTCGTTAGTCACCATATATGTATTAGCGCTTTTCTAGGAGTTAGCATACCGCATTCATAATTATTTTCATTATTTCCTTTCACAAACTCTCAGTCCTGACGAAGCTCATAACATAAATGGGTAGGTTTTGTCCCTGAGCCGCTCGCTGTTGAACATCTTGAATGCTAATTGTTCTCTCAAATGATAGATCCCGCACTTGTGCGTGTTCTGACTGACAAACTATACGAGAAACGCAAGGCTACCGCGTTGGAGCTTGAGAAGTAATCCCTATCGATCTTACCCGTCCCGACATGCAATTTAATCCTGGTTAGAATAGTTCGGGAATACCATCAAAACGGCGAAAGTACCAAAATCAACAGTATTATTGACCAACTAATCGACTTGTTTGCTCCGGTTACGAATGCTCTTCATGTACGAAATGGCGGATTAATTGGTCTCGCTGCAACAGCTATAGCCCTTGGCGTCGATATCTCCTTTTATATGGACAAGTTTATGAATCCTCTGCTAGCGTGTTTTACGGACACTGAAAACCGCGTGCGGTATTTCGCCTGCGAAAGTCTCTACAACATCGCGAAGGTCTCCAAGGGGGCTATTTTGATTCATTTCAATCCTACTTTTGATGCTCTCAGCAAGGCAAGCACCCTACTTCGCTCAAACAGTAAACAGAAGGTTGAATAATCGCAATAGTTGGTCGCAGATTCCGAATCATCGGTGAAAAATGGAGCAGAACTGGTGTGCTTCCTACTTGATCTGCTACTCTGTTTTGTCCTGAGGTTGAACATAGCTTGACCGTCTTCTCCGAGACATTGTCGCCGAATCTGCCTCCACATATGTTCAGGAGCCCGAACGCAAGCGTCTCAAGACGGACGAGGCGTATTCAATGGGTGTGCTCATAGACCAAGGTTCGAGCTCTTCCGTCTTGGACAGGGACTCTTCAAGAAAGGCGTTCTCGCTATCGCGGTTTATTCCATTGCTGGCTGATCGCATGTATGTTCTCAGCCCCTTTACTCGTAGCTGGCTAGTGGGCTGGATCACCGTCCTCGATTCTGTCCCGGACCTAGAGTTGATTACATACCTCCCTGATCTGTTGGATAACCTTTTGTGAGTACATAGCCTCCTCGCTAACGGCATTTAGTAAACGTTGAACCGATAGGAAATACCTTTCCGATCCCACGCAGGATGTCAAAGTAGCCACTGAGAATTTGCTCGCAGATTTTTTGCGAGAGATCAGAGAAGTTACATTATTACAAAAGCGATATGATATGGAAATTATCAAGGCTAAGAAAGAAGCCGAATCAAACGAAGAAACGCAAGATAATGAAGGAGAGAAGTTGCCTGATATTACTATACCACATTCACAACGCGCGATGTTTGTGCCGGAGAATGGCAATGGGCCATTAGAAGGGAGAGATTATTATAATAATGACGAAGCAGATGATAAAGACGCCGGAGGTAGGTGTTTTATTCCCTTTTTTTTTACTTCTCAGCTTACGCTACCGAAGCGTGGATCCCGGGGCAAGGTGTATCAATCGACTACGCTGCTATCGTTGAGATTCTCATCTCTCAGTTTGATAAACAACGTATTAAACTTTTGTTATCTTCCGGAAGTGAAACCAATGCTTACAGATTTCACGTCACAGACGATGAGATTCAAAGATCAACAGCATTGCGATGGATCGCCGAATTTCTCGACTTCGCTCAAGAAACCATGATTCCTTTTACACCACGTCTAATACCCGTGATATTACCCAACCTCGCTCATCACGTCGAACAAATTCGCAACGCCGCCATTCGAACCGACCAGCTTCTATTCAACGCGATACAAAACCAACCGGCCCCACCAGAACCGATATCAACACCGACGCCAACACCGACACCTTCCACAACATCCGCACGCCAGTCAGGCCCTTCTCCGCCTTTAGTGCACCCTCCACCACGTTCATCAACAACACAAGTAACCGAGGCTTCGACAGAATCAGTTTCTTCTCTATCAGCCTTCGGAACAGACAAACCTTCATCTCGTCACCGCGCGGCTACTGTTCCGGACAGTCAGGGCGCCGGAGGCATCCCAGCTTCTGTTAACACTATTGTAACTGTATCAGAAGTCAGCCCCACCCCAAGCCGTCCTCAGTCGCCTGCCGGTCGAAGTGTTCATTCTCCTGTTCAGCCTTCATCGATAAGCGTTGTCAACAATGCGGCACCTTCGTCTTCTTCTGCATTTCCTGAGGATATCGATTTGTTCGATTATCAAGCTACTGTCACTAATTTGACAGTGCAGTTTTTGAGTGAACATGAGCAGACCCGGGTAGCTGCTCTCAAGTGGCTTATTATGCTACACCAGAAGGCTCCAAAGAAGGTATGTTCATGACTTTACATTGGAAAAGCGCGTTCACATGGTCCTTCTCTTCTTGTGATTTGTCCTCAGATCCTTGCAATGGACGATGGTACTTTTCCTGCATTACTCAAAACACTATCAGACTCTTCAGAAGAGGTGCATATTCTCAAACAAATGATATACAATACGCACACGACTAAACAACTATAGGTTATTAAACATGATCTCCGACTTCTCGCTCAAATCTCATCGTACTCTGAAGAGGGTTATTTCAGAATCTTCATGGTCAACCTTCTCGAGCTATTCAGCACGGATCGTAGATTGTTGGATCTACGAGGCAGTCTCATTGTTCGACAACTATGTCTCAGTTTGAATGCCGAACGAATATACAAAACGTTTGCTGAGATCGTTGAAAAGGAAGAGGTTAGACTTAAAATGTCTTTTTCATGTTGCTTTGTAGATTGGCTAAACTGTTTATTAGGATCTCGAGTTTGCTAGTATCATAGTACAGAAGCTGAACCTCATTCTTATAACCTCTCCGGAATTAGCCGATTTCAGGAAGAGACTAAAGGCACTAGAGACACGAGTATGCGACCCTCCAATTTATTGCGTTTCAAAGTTGTTCATACCATATCACAGCAAGATGGTCAGGTTTTGTTTACCATACTTTATCGCTCGTGGTGTCATAATCCTGTGGCCGTATTTTCGCTATGTCTGCTCGCTCAAGCATATGAGCACGCATCCAACCTGCTAACAATATTGTGAGTTTTTGTATTTTGAAATGTAGCGGATGTTAAACTTAAGCGTTTGACAGTGCTGATCTCGAAGTAACCGTACCATTTCTAGTTCAGATTGATAAACTGGTGCAGTTGATCGAGTCGCCGGTATTCACATGTAAGTGATATATTCTCTTAACAACATTGATTATTGGCTTAAAATGTACACTCAGATCTTAGACTCCAATTACTGGAACCGGAAAAATACCCTTACTTGTTTAAGTGTCTATATGGGCTTTTGATGCTGCTTCCGCAGAGTAGTGCATTCACGTCTCTCCGTAATCGGCTGAATGCTGTTAGCACAACTGGCTATTTGCACGTCGCACCGAAAGCGTAAGATCTTCAATGTACAGTAGGTTGGTTTATCCAAGCTGACAACCCCCATAGATCGACGACAACAGCGGCCGCCTCGACAATGCGTTCGAAAATAGTAAGGGAAGAAATCAAATGGCAAGAGCTTTTACAGCATTTTCGTGCCGTTCAAGTGCGTCACGAGAAAGCGCGAAGACAAGCCTTTGGCGGAGATTATGGGTCCCCTGGATTCTCTATGATCGTACCTGCCAACTCACCTTTTGGAGGATCATCAGCTGGAGGCGTGAACTCGGGTAGTGGATCTCGGCCTTTTATGCGACGACGTGTAAGTGAAGCGCCTACGGGACCGGGAGGTATTGGAGTCCTTAATCGTAATGAATCACCAGCTTTATCGCCTTTAAATCCTAAAGCGAGAACAAACGCAGCGGTATCCTCTATTCCGACGTCAGCTGGGAATGGGCTACTATCTCCCAATCCTCCGGGTGTGCTTGGTGGGCATGGTGTTTCGATAGCAACGAATGCTAACAATAGTTTGGGACCTGGACCGTCTCCCCTGGGATTCGGCAGATCGAGTCCTACGTTGGTCCGCCAAAAGTCGAGAGCGATAAGTCAAAACCAGGCTCAAACAAGTCAAGGGCAAAGTGCAGCAAAGAAATAAAGCTTGATGTACGTAACGATACATGCAGTTAACTTGTAGTTATATGTGACTATTCATTTTTTTTATTCTGCATCTTGGGCATTCTTCATTCATCACTTAATATATTTCTCGTGCAATTACGCATACCAATTAGTCTCAAAAGGTTTAGGAGCAGAAGGCTTGTAGTGGACCAAGCATAATGCATAATATATGTAGCTGCATGTCAAATGGCAGACTTTATTCTACAAAATTGTGTGATGTGATGTCTAGAGCGACCCGCGCGACCTGTTCGATCCCTTCAATATCTCTGCACTCTGTTACATCGATGGCGACTCGGTGCTATGTCAGAGATGAAATTGATAATGTGCGAATCCGATCAGCGAGCTTTTCCAGCCGGGCTGATTTGGCGGATGCTCTCCTGAGAGCGATGCTGGTGGGGCGTTTGGGCTTGAGTTTAGGTTTGAGTTTAAGGAGCTTTTTCCCCCGACTTCTTTCTTTCAGTTGAATACGAGCCTTATGCATTTTGCTCTTTCGGCGCTGTTGAAAACTAGCATTACGCTCGTGTTTGATATGTCTGGTGCAAAGATAGCATTGCTTCGTTTGTCGTGGGCTATTCTGATGTCGGTGCTATTCAATGATAATCGTCAGTCGATGAAATGTAAATCAGTGAGAAACTCTTTACTGATGATGCAAACATGGTAGAACTCGTCAAAGATATCGTTCAAGAGGTGCCTCAAGCTACGTGGTGGGGAAATAGCCCTGATTTATAAGGAGAACACGAGGCGTGCAATTTCGAGTTCGGTGAATAAAGGACATTGCCGGTGGCGTTAACCGAAGGAATGTGATACCGTGTGCTAATAGTTCATTCATACTTTATGGCAAGCATTGCATAGCACCGGAGGGCGTTGTCACGGCTGTGATTCCGCAACAGCCACACCTTGTGATATCTGCTTTGGTGTGTTGTCAGAGAATTCCAAGGCCAAGTTCATCATTTGCACGTGACCTGCTGAGATAAGCACTACGTCAAAACGTATTTCACCTTAATTTTCCCGCTCAAACTCTCTGACTTGGCTGTATTTACAACAACAACATTTTGCACACAATTGTCTCTTCCGAATATTCACAGCATGCCCGCTCGGTCTAGACCCGGATATACGTCCTGGTCCCAGTCTCAGCCCATGCCTCATTCGTCTTCATTCGTCAACTCTCTTCTTTCACGTCAGGACGAGTTGGACGCGGTCGCTCGGGGCGTTGCTCGTGGAGATCTTGTCATTTATGCAAACTTTACCGATGACGAAGACGAAAACAACCCACCCAATTACTTCTCTGGTCTTTCAAACTTAGAGCCACTTTCACCTATCTTGGACGAGGAGGTGATTACCAGAACAGGCGAAGCCTCTCGTTTGCGTCGACGGGGCGCACTGCATGGTAGAAGACACCAACATACTTACACTACTTTATCCTGTGGAGTCGAACTTCCTTGGCGGTTTAAATTCGAAGCGGGCGATGCCTTGAACAAGCGGAATTCCAAGTCCTTACCACCTTTCACGTCCGAATTCCAAAAAAATGATTCCGTTTGTGCAGGAAGTTTACCACTAGAGTTCCCCATTACGGGTTGCAGCTCTGTAATAACGACCTGTGCCTTCATTCCGCCTTACCAGACCTTATATACCGCTTCCGAGGTGACGGATATTGTTACACCTGTGGATCCTTCTTATATGGATGAAGAGCAAGAGCTGAGAGCCGATCAGTTTTTGAGCAGAATTTTTAGTTTCTCCGACTGGAAGCCCATAGCCTGTCGTCAGTGGTAGGTTTCTCTTGTGATGACTCAACATGTCGCCCATTTATGCAACTAGCTTATAATAATAAAATTTCATGTAGTGGTAACATCGTCGGCTTGCGATATTGGCAAAATTTTCATGACGAAGTTGGGAACCCTTTGGAAGACACATATGGCCGCGTCAAAACCAGTCGTTTTGCATTTTTCCCCAATGCAGTCACGTCCTCAAAGCCATACAACTTAGCTGAAGGAAAGTCCTATCCCGAATCATACACAAGAAGGCGCTTGTCTTCTCCGGTTTCAACACGTTCAGCCTCGCCAAACAGAACGAGCGTAGATTTTCGACGTTCTGATGTTCCGGATCAAGAGCCGCCCTCAACTCCAGATCAGCTTGACCAGATTCATGTCAGATTGCCTCTTGCGTCCCGAAATGAGGGCAGCTCTCGTCCTCAGCGTCTGTCGTCCGAAACTGTTCTTCCAAGTATACCTGAGAGTTCGGGTACGCCGGGACATGGTCAAGAGGAAAACGATAACGTGTCATGGGCGACGTGGATGCCAGATCCGTATATGTACTCTTCAGAAACTGAAAATGAAGACGGTGAAACTATTGAACGGGAGCTCGAACAACGGCGGTTGCGTTTGTCCGAAGCTATTTCCATTCTACAAACGACACACGAGGAATTCATGACAAATGAATATCCGGACGAAGTGCTAGATGAAATGGAACCCCCACCTCTGGAAAGTGTCAGCTCCTCAGAGGATAATACACCACCACCTTCGACCTCTGATAATCACAATTTGCCCGAGACATTTACCCACATATCGAATCCAGATCCATATACACATTTAAGCTCCTCTGCACCCGTTCCACCCTCAATATCTGCTAGAACACGCGAAGCCAACAACAACGACACACAAGACCGGCAAAGCAGTAATGGTGAGGAACTACTACTAGCATTGTTTCATGTGATTTGAAGACTTAGTAAATTGTAAAGATGTATCACAGCCAGGTGGTGATTCAAATCCTCCTGCGCCGCCGGCATCCTCTTCCGCCCAAAATTTCAATATACCTGTCGGCGATCAATCACACTCGCATTTGATGCCTACCCATCTACCCATCTCCTACGATTCACCAGCATCAATCTCAGACATTGAAGCAAGTAATCATGATACCGGAGAGATTGAGAGCATTGGTATTCTTGTTGAGGTAGACCCGCCGCCTCAGAATGTAACGTCAAGCTTTGGATCGGCTGTTGTCGTACCTTCTTTGGTCGATCAAAACGAACATATTCAGCGGCACATTTTGGATTATGTCCATGTGACTCCTCCAACAGCAAACACCCTTTCTTCCCCGTCGCGCGATCACGAAGAAGAAAACAGTGAAGACAACAATGGCTCGAGCATCCCTGGCTTGGAAAATTCGACGACTGAAGAAGGATCAGAAGAACAATACACAGATTTTGACTTCAAAACGGATAATTTATTCAATATTAACGCTTCAACGGGAGAATCGCCCAGTGTTTCAAATGGGGTCTACAGCAATTATGACCTTCATTCGACAAGTTCGTGTGATATAGCATCTTTGTTGAACCCTTCTTTTAACTAAGTTATGCACAGGTCTAACCCCTTTTCGAGAATATACCCCTTCACTACCACCTTTATCACCCGGAGCTTTGGCAACCCCGTCGCTTCCCTATTCACCAACAACCTCAGTACCACTTCCTCCAACACTACTTCCACTAATGGAAATACTAGATTCCATTGACATGGAAGTACTACCTTTAGCAAGATACTCCGACCTCGAGGAATCAGATCCCGAGTCCGAAACGTCTGATACAGATTCCAACAGCGAAGATCACGATGATAATCCTCGAGACGAATCGGTTTATACGACAGAAGTGCCGTGGGACCAATCTGATGCGGATTCGGCGCAATGGCCGGATTACGACGAGTCGCCGATGAACTTTCAAATACCGTGGTCGTTTGAAGATGTTTTTCCTTTCCCGCCAGACGAGTTTGATTATGTTACCACGGAATTACCACCCACATTCGAGGAAGAGGGCTGAATATTAATTATGACTATATGACTGGAGAAGAAACTATATTACCATCTGTTCTTGATCTGCAACTATCAATCAATTCGACCTTTTCTCATTGCATTATTTTGCTTTATGTTCCGGTCTCTTGTTTAAAATGTGCATATATAGAAACAAATAACTTAAAAGATTTCGGCTCTGTGCTCAATCAACAAAAACTTTTGGGGTATCGCTAACATTCAATAATAAATTCCATTCATGCATTTTCTTTTCCTTTTTCTCTTATATATCGCACATGGGCTTTTGTAGGAGAAAGAGAGAACAGGATAACAATCAAATAGACCTTAAATACCTATACAACGTCTTTTCTTCTTTTTGGTACCGATCTAACGTCATTTTGACTTTACGTCTGATTCACCGTGGATTCGGGGATCGATACGTTTGACGACTAAGCCGATCAAGAAAATGGTGATGAAGGCTACGCTAACTGCGATAGGCTTTTTGAGATGTGAGCTCAGAGGAACGCGGTATGATACCTGAGAAAGGATGGGTTAGACGGTCGGACAATAGTGAACATAACAAAGAGATGAACGAACGTAGACTGATCCAGTGTGATAGTCTGTTACACCTTTCTTGGTGAGAACAACAGTTGGACGACCAGTCGTATCGAGGTAGGTGATATGATTGATTGTTTCTACAGAGTCCATGGTAAACGGTGTATAAACGGTAATATCCCTGGAAAAGAACATTATGATCGCTTCACTGCGGAAAAAACTGGTTCAAAGCTTACGTGGAGGCTTCAGGAAGGACGATTCTGACTTCGGCTTCATCGACGCTTGCTGTAGGAATTGGAGTCCAGAATGGAACGGAGAGGATATGCAAGTTTTGCGATCTATCATATCGCACGGAGTCGCGCAAAGGAGCGTCCCAGCCAAGAGTGAAGTTGTATGTCCATCCACCCATGATAGGATAGCGTGGTTTGAATTCAAGGGTGCTCCATTGTATATTAGAGGATTTCTGTAGAAGAACTTTTGAAGGAACAGGAGCAGGACGGAAATGCGAAGTAGAGACGTTCCCGTTCAAATCATAAAAGTAGGGAGAAGAAATCCCTTTTGGAAGGTGTAACTTGATTTCAGTCAGGATGCCGGGAGTTGGAAGGTGATTGTAAAGCATAACTTGATGGGTCAATCTAGAGAACTGTCCCTTTAGTTTAGCGCCGTCGTTCAATAGATGAATTTCGTCTTGGACGTTGAGGTTTGAGCCCCAGTGGCTTATCTCGACACTTCTGTTGAGAGACAGAAGACGAAGGACTGGAGAAGACACGTCGTAACGGATTGAGATGGGCGCTTGGTTGTCTGATTGGAATGTAGAAGTCGTCGATGGGGGAAGAGAGCTGAAAGGACCATATGTAATTGTTGCTCCAGATTTGACGGGTCCTGAGTTTCCAGAGATGTCAAAAGGCGATGTATAGTTGTCTGCCGGAGTTGTGTAACTATGAACTTCAGGCGATGGAGGACTAAAGATAGGTGTTGAGCAAATATGTCTCGTGTATTCGAACAACCGTAATTTGCTCACCGAACTTTGGTCCTTTGGGATTTTGTAGCGTAAGGGCTTATAATGAACAAGTCGGTAGTATATTTCAGTGAGTGTGGAGCGTCTTGTGCTGCTGTCGCCGGGACAGGTACGCCCGCGTTTGACTGGACAGTTTCAAATTCCAATTGTATCTCTTCAGCTGCATTCAAAGTTTTTGGGAGCGTCGCTTTGTAAAGGTATGATCGACTATAATAAATGTTGAGATTAATACACAAACGGCAAGCACAAGATACCAAGAAGACCGATATACCTCTCCTTGTCGTACACGGCCTCTTCCAAGTTAAGGACTGTCCTCTCATCTTCACCCTTAGGACGTAACAAAGCCTCCGCCCAAGTAGTTCGCCGCCCGTCTTGCTCTCCAAGTGCAAATGTGTAATCGCGAACACCGTCTTCTAACGCACGCACAGTATAGCGTGTCGAAACGTGCGTCAACGCTCCGTCCAGTTCTATCGTCCTGACAATGGCATTATTTTCGACTTTCGAAGAAGTTGTCTGCGCCGCATTGGCAAAATAGAAGAAAAGAGAGTAAAATAACGGTGTTGTCGTGACCCAGCGCATTGCTGTAGTCTATTTAGTTTTGGTGTCGACGTGGAATGTGCAGCTGCGTATGTAAGCAGTCCCACGGCTACAACTATTGGACAACTATCCAGAAAACAATTTGAATTTCCAAAAGGTTTGCACGAGTGATGAGGATTATTAATGTTTGTATTATTTTACCATGCGTATACTGGAGGCATATTTACAAGTGGACGGTCTTCTCGCATTAATCCTGGCGAGCGAATCTTCTTGAGCCGTCTTTCTAAGAGCATCTGAGCTTTTTCTTCAAGTGTTTTTCCTTCTTTTAAGACTACCGTCAAATTTGAATCGGGATGAACGCGAATACCCATTCTACCACGGCCTTTGGGTTCTATCCTTTTGAGCCTTTTCTTGCCTTTATTCACCCAGGCTTCAGCTTAAGAAAGAATAGCGTCGCCATTGTCAGTCAATCATCCATAAAGTATGGGTTTAGCTAAGAAAATACCTACCAACAATTAATTTGGATCGATCAAGGCTTTTGCTTTCAATTGCATGGTTACGCGCAACAACCAACATGTTTTTGACACGCTTGGCCGCTCTCTTCTGAGAGAAATTCATCTGCAGGATGGCATAATCAATAGGTTTTCCCGATATTTGACGTCCTAACATGTTCAATTTTCGATGTGATATCTTGAAGAAAGATGTTGCAGCTTTTTGCTGTACGACCATCCGTTAGTTGACATTGTTGCGCAACGAAGGGATACCAAAGCACTTCATACCTGTGTCTTTTTCTGTGATGGGGTAAAGGACTTCAGCCCGGAAACTTTATCCGATACCATTCCTTCTCCTTTTGAATCCTCCTCTAATAACTTGGGGACTTCGTCGAAAATGCTTCCTTGCCCTTTCGCTTTGTCAGTCTCCTTCATTATCTCTTCCTCCTTTTTTGTCATCGGCTCTAGCGACGCCGGCATTAGTCTTTCTCTCACCCAGTTGAACGGATTAGCCATCCCACTATTGAAATAAAAAGAAGACAAAAGTTCATTGTTGCATAATTGCTTATAGAGCCAAAAACCGACATACCGTTTCGAGACCCATTGCACGCCATTTGACACCACTGGGGGGTGTACTCGAGAAATTATTAACGCATTAGCTAGAAGGACATAAATTCTATTATTAAACTTTTGAACAGGATAAGAGTAAAGCTGCAAGCACCTAATTGGAATGTCCGTTTTGTCGCTCGGGATTGCATGGACCAAAACCTGTTACGTAATAGGTTTTAGTCAGCAAACGCAGCGGCTTCGGCGCATGGTACTTTCTTTAAGCTTTGACGACAATCCACGAATCCCATCTTGACTATTAGTCAAATGCTTCTTCTTGTAAGTAAACCCTGAATGCAATTCAAAAAGCAATTTTCTCAAACTGATGCTTAGCCATCGATCTGGATACACTGGCACTGCCTTTTCACATGCAAATGTCAAGAAGATTTTCGGATTCCCGATGAACCTTCAGCGCAAGCTCTCAAAGACCCCACGGATTTTGTCCTTAATCCAATCTCAATAGACGACCTCGTTGGAAAAATCAATGCCGTGGGCTTTGAATTCACGTTCATGAAGTACTACTAGAGACGCATATCATGGCACCTTAGTATGGCTCTAGTTTTTCCTAAGCTGTGAGACATAATTGAAAACTGGAACGTGGAACATATACATTCGAAATAGCCCGAATATGAAAACGTAATTAAAACTGGTTGACCAATTTTATCAGGGTAAATCACATCAACGTGTGGATAAAATTAAACGGACAGGGGAAGATTGTTCACGGGGATATGAGTGGCGAAGAAGCAGTACTCCGTTGTAAGGATCCAGAATATAGCGGACACAAAGAATTTTCAATTCACACATACATGCGTCTCATAAGGCACGTTTTTTCTCACTCTTTGCACTGGGTCAAGTTCTTAAAAATCGCCGTGTTTTATGTCAGATTTCTTTAGACTTCTAATCAGGAAGACCAATATAAAATATTGACACCTCACTCTCACGCTCACTTCAGTAGATTGTCTTACTTCTGACGACTACTCACAATGTGACAATTTGACTATTATTTTTTATATTGACCTACGTTAATTTGAAGTATGTATCGTTGTCCGTATCTTTCAACCAGCATACATGAAAGTGAAATCGAACAGGCTACTAGGAAAACTCTAAAATTCTATCCTTAGGCATGGAGAGGAGTCAGCCCGATATCCCCGGTTACCGGTTACCGATTACCGCTCATTCTCCGAACGGGAAGAGCTGGGTGCAATTTGCTGCGGCAAAGGGTGCGAAAAAGAACCCGAGATTGGCATTAAGATTGTCCTTCAAGATACCTGTGGGATTGGGATAAAGAGGGAGGAAAATGTTCTGGACGAAATTCGTGTACAGTCCGCACGAGTCACTGAGATTCGGCGAGTTGGGGTCGACAGTGAAGGAGTTGACTGCAGTTCCATTATTTTTTCCCGGTTGAGTAGGATGCGCAGCGAAAATTGCGTCGATCGCCTTGCCTAGCAACAAGCCGGTCTTTGATGCATCATTACGGTGGAAGTCTTCTGGGAAATGGTGGTCCCGGAAGAAACTCAATGCGTCGTCTATTGGGAGGATACCATCGGCTTTGCGACCGTCGACGAAGAAAATAAGTGCGAATGCAGATTCGCCATAAGCTGTGGTGAAACGCGGAGAAAGGATTGAGAACGTTGGGTTAGTCGCGATACTTTCTTGAATACGCGCGAATCGCAATTCGGCGGCAACTGTCAAGTTGTAATTTCCACCACCGAATGTGTTACTGAAGTTGACGAACTGTTATCGTCGGAGTATTGTTAGATCAAGCTCAAACAGGCGGTGGATCTGCACTTGAGCTGCTTACCTGTTCAAAAAGACCGGGATTGAAATCGTGATTATCACCAAAGAAGAAGTCCACTATTAATAAAACATGGGAATCAGCAAAGGGATAGCTAAAATAAGCTCAAATAGCGGGACGTACGGCGGGTCATACTGGCATCACCTGTAAAAATGTAATGTAACACGCATGTCAAGTACCCATGTGAGAAAATGAATGTGCATCAGAAAGAAGAAGAAAAAGAAGACATTACCTTCGAAAACGGCATGTGTGTCTAATCCTCCAACAATTGCCGGACTTGGGGGATTGGGACCGGTTGAGTTCGTTTTGCTCCCGATACTCATCAAATTAGTAAGGGGATTGCCATCGACAAGCATGGTAGAGAACGCGAGAAGGGTCGCCGTTTCGTAGTTCATGCCAAAACCTTTAATTTGAAATATGTAAGACCGAAAGTTCCATGTCGCATATATGAACAAGATAGCTAACCTTCTTGAACAGCTGTTAAGATTTGACCTGGAGTTGCGATCCCATTGCGAGGGAGGTACTATGATAGTAAAATTAAATCGGTGAAATCGGACAAAGTACTGCAGTACTTACACCATGAGAAGCCAAAGTGTTCAAGCCAGGGCAAGGACCACGGATATCTCCTGGACGAAGAGGCAAAAAGGGATGAGCTGGATCGTTAACCAACTGAACAAAGGAAGCATTGATTGGAGGAGGAGGCTGGGGGGTTGGGATGACATTCAACCTCGGAAGGAGAGCCTGGAGCTCTCTCTCCGTCAGACCCGCAAGGGACTGGTATTGAGGCATCCCTACAGCTCCAGTGACCAGAGCTACGAGAGGCAACAGAAAAGAGAATTTTGCCATGAGAAAGATTTCAGGAGTTAAGTTAAGGGAAGAAGGGACGGTGGTGGATCTGTCAATGTGTTCAGGTGTCAGTTAAGAGATGCTCTTTGACCCCACTTATATAGTGTTCGCGAACGCAAGCATATGTATAGTAACCAGTGGGGAGGTGCATCGCATATGCACGAAGCCTGGCTTCGGAGTTGTTTACAAATTGATGAAATTAATGTCTGCCGCTGATAGAGTCACCGTTAATATTGGGACTGAGGTCCGCAGTTGCGTAACCTCCAAATAGATAGTGCTAATGCTTCAACCGCTTAATCAATGCATTGTAAGAAATCTGCTATATCTTTAAAGTTTGCAGGCAATCTTATCCAACATTCTGCATGCTACCAGCGAGGAGTCGTCCGTCGAACATATCGTCCTCCAATTGCACGGGATCAAAGACAAGTAGTAAACGTTCTAACAACCGGCTGCCTGTCAACAAAGTCTCGAAGAAGAAGCCGATGCCCCGTTCACAGCGGCGACCAGTGTCATTAAGCGACGGAGCGTGTGATCTACACTGCGTACAGATTGGCTAGGCAGCCGGTTTTGTCTAAGTACAAGGAACAGCTCGAACGTTTTAGCCACTTTTTTCTGCGCGCATAGTTCAGGATAGTGTGGCAAGTCGATCCTGATGTTTAATGCGAGTTCGAAATCTCAAACTGGAAGCTTCAAGTGCAATAGATCCCCGGTTGGACCTTAACCCAGACATTCCAGACAGATTGAGTGATTGCGAATACTGGAATGTCGGATAACCAAATCGGTGAGGTACTCTGGAACATCGAAAAAGCCTGACATGTATCTCATTTCTCACTTGAAAGGCACCAAGGAAAAGAACCTTCTTTGGTAGACAAACGATTTCCCTGCCGAATTTTAAGCCGTTTCCTCCATCCTGTCATATTTGTGCCGATCATTATCCGCAAGAGGTGTATAGCAATCAGGGCAGAATTATCAGTGACACTAAACATGCTTCGAGTGCGTACGTACCTGATTGGCTTCAAGATGTGGTCATGGCAGCTATACAGTAGATGATGGGGCCCGCGTGCAGAGCTGCGGTTTGCGCAGAGTATCGCATACGATAATTAGTCTAGAAGAATACTGAATGAACACAGCATTTAACGCACGTACAGGTATACGTGCGAAAACGTGCGGAAATGAGCGTTGAGAATATCTGTCAATCGCAGAGGCAGTTGCAACTTTCAAAAATTTCGAGATTTAGACGCCATGCCAGGAGCACCGGGACAGCAGCCCGGAGCCGTACTACCACGTCAGCGCCTCCCATGAGTCAGTGTCTGGTTCGAACGTACTATATGTAGGAATTGTGAGTCTCAACATAATCAATTAGGGATGATCCAGATAAAAGTATCAGGAATCAGACAGACGAGACTTTCACTCGGTTTGGCATCCGAACATGAACGCGCGTTGCCGAAATCAAGCCGGAATCACCTCCAATGAAAATTGCGTTCGATAAAGGCTAAAATATTTGGATACTGTCTGAAGCCGGTGTACCGGTGAGTAGCGAACATGGTAAGTAATAACTAAGACCGCACCGAAAAAAGAATCCATACTCGTTCAATCCTATTGTCAAATCGTATTGGAATGTTTGGCTATTCTTCATTTGCCACTTTGTTCTATATGTATTTAATAAAATGTTTAGCCGCCACTGTTGATGCGGTACGCTGCGCCAAAGGAACCCTTAAAGGCTCCATGGCATAGCCACCAAAAGCGTATGTAAAATCAGCGTACAGCTTTAATGAGTTTTGTTTAAAATTACTATAGCTTTGGCCAAATTGCCAGCGTTGTCCACATTGTATAACGGAGCATCATGAGCACTGGCATGGTTTCTCCCGGGTCATTAAGTGAGTTCAAACAATTGAGTTCAAGCTGATACGAAAATTCTGTCCCAACTCACAATTATATCGCTCCACTAAGCATTCCTCCAGTATAACAGTTACAGCTGGGTTTTCAAGGGCGTGATGACGAAATTAAACAGTGAGGCACTTTCCGACCAAAAATTATTACTCCACTCATTCAAAATCAAAACTACTAATGAGGAGCCAACCAATATGCCTGAATAAATTTATCTTCGTGTGGAACTACCGATATGATTGTCGTTCTTTAAAAGGGTAGTTCGGAAATGAGATACCCGCTGAGTCCTGACATATATTTATGTATGCCATCGAAAAAACATACACTTGTTGTAGGAGTGTTTGCATCACTTGTAGCCTGCGGATCCGGAAAACCAGAAGACCAACCAATTAACTGCTCAGATCTTTGTTGTATGTAGAGTTGATATCCGCCCAATTCATTGGGATCAACAAGAGATCATATGGTATGGCAACGCAGTGATGAAGTTGGATGACTCCAAAGTTTTCAGCCTGATTGCTGAATTCTCCTTGTATTCTTACTATTTGGATGATTTCTCTTTAGCCAGTCAGAACAATGGGGTTTTTATTATACTTAAGCTCAGAGCTTGAACATCGTTTCCAGGTTATTTGACTCTCATCTATCAACTATGAAATCCGTATATAAATAAAGCCGTAGTGCATAACTTTATTTTTGATTCATAGCACACTTCACCAAAAATTCCTCCCACATTCACGTTATTACACGATGTCTATCACTCGTCTTCTCACATCTGTCTTCCTCATTGCAGCCACTACAGCGATAGCTCTGCCTACAGGTAAATTTTGAGAGTGAATGACCGAGGCCATTATTATTGCCGTTTGCAAAATAGTTTTCCAGCCCTATTTCGCACCAAAAATTCAAAGTCTTTTAAAAATTCTGGGACCACTTGTGAAAATTTAGGAAAATTATATTATGAATTATAGGATACATTTGGTACATGTAATAATTTTTGTGAATGAGATATCTTTGAAAAGTACATGCAGCTCACCATATGAAGTGCAGTTAAACTGATGATTCTCTGTCTAAAAAATTATTACATGGAATGGTTTTTGTTCTAAAATTCAGTGGATAATTTCTTTCAATTTTTACAAGTGAAACTGGAATTTTTGAAGGACTTTGCAATTTTGATGTAAAATCAGGGGTGGAAAACTATTTTGCAAACGGCAATAACTGACTTATCAGACGATGCCTCCAAAGAGCTTACTCCTGAACAAGATGCTGGGGAGTTGCCTGGCTTTTGAACATAATTGTACGGTCATCTCAGGTTTACACTGACATGCTTCAATTTAAATTTACATAAATGCTTTTGGTAGAATATCGCGGTATTTATTCCTAATATGCTAAGTGTATTTAAAGAACGTGATATATGTATTTTCAACTCCTTCCGTTATGTGGTATGTGATCATTGATCACAGAGTATTTGACATTTCAGCTTGAAGTTGACGACTCAGCTCGGATGAAATCCTGTTAGTCTTGATTCGAATTCGCAGCATGCGAGTGGTCGCTGATCGGATGCCAAACGAATATTTGAGACCATTTTTTGAAAAGAACCAGAAGGTGAACACGACTACCGGGTAATATATAATTAAAGGAAGGCAGTGGCTTTAATCAATGCATAATGACCATCAGCCTCTACTTAGCGCGGAGACGCTTCAAGACTTGTTTCTACCTCTTTTACTAAATTGCGATCAGAAGCATGAATTAGCTCTCTTTTCCTCCGAGATTTTGTTTTTAAATTGTTAGTCGCATGTACGCTCACCGGGAAGTTCAAGGTTAATTTTGGCCAATTGCTGTAGTCTTCGCAAGCATTTCAAGTTCTTTCTCCACTGGTGAGTCGTCGGTCTCGCCAGGAATATATACTCGAATACCACTATTCTTGCACAATTGGAATCAAGTATCAGTATCTACACTATGCTCCGGCGCATCTTGAGAAAGCGCTCGAACGATTTGTTGTAGGACGAAATGTTGGTGCACTGCTCTTTCGGTAATACCCGGTAATAATCCACCCCGACCGACGCTAAGACAGCTCTGCAACCACAACCTTAGGCCTCCGTATATGCTCAATCCCCGCGTTTTCATTACTCAGATATAGATTATTTGAATTTTTCTTCTTCACCGGAAAAATAATCAGGCTGGTTTCCACGCATTTTTATCTTTTAGATGCTTGCTCTTGCCCGGACCTCTCATTCGCTCTCGCTCTTTTGGGACCGGTGTCTAGTTTTATTTCAAGGTGAATCTGTGATTATCCCCTGGTAATATATAATAAGTGATGGTGATACAAGGCCGGTGGGTAATATTAATGGCGGACGAGCCTAGCTCCAGTCCCCGTTTCCATTCTACTACATACATAATAGGGATACTACTTAGGCGGAGAAATTCGTGTCATGAACAGGCTCAATATCATTATTAGGCTCATTTCTAGCAGTTCCATCACCACCTGCTCCTATATTTTCCTGATCGTGATCACCCATACCCGCGATTATGGACTCGTGCACATATTGCAGCATGCTTTGTATATGGAGGGTCGGGAGAGTTACACTTGCAAATTGAATTGTCGTCGAATTTCGTCGACGAAGATCCAAAGTAAATTCGGCGATTAAAATCGTTGATAATCTTGAAAGCAACGGATACTGAGATTACGACCGGGATGGAAAAATGGGGGAAGCTTACGCCTGTTGGAAGACGGGAATATCTGATATAATAACTGCCTAGTGTAAGTTAAAGTTCAGCACCTGAAGTTATCTCTTAAAAAAAGTCGCTTGCATTAGGTGAGACCTGGGAGATGAATATCAAAGTCAGCGAGTGGCAAAGGCAAGTTGTTTCAGAATTTCTTACGAATTGAAGAATTGCGAAAGTAGCGGTAATAAGGACAGCAAAGCTTATTAAACAAAATAAAATGATGAGTAAACAATGGTTGCGTTGGTACATACCAAAACCTCGATACAACTAAGGGCCACTTCAATATGAGGCGCCGTTTGAGAGAATTTCTGGTTGGGAAACTTACGTTGCTTAATCAGGATGGAAACAAGGTCATTATTGCTTTTAATACCCGTCTGTCGCTTCAGTTTCCATGTGTCCCACACCTTCCACAAGCATATACCAAAGACAAGAAGGTCAATTAAAACGGTATCAATATTAGATAGATTAGTTAGAAGGTTGATCTCGGCTGAGTTTTTTTTTACATGAACATGCAATACAAACGTTGTTCCAAAAACGCAAAGACATACCATCCTCAGATAAACTAGATCATATTCGGATGATTAAAGAACAAGACTCGCGGCAACTCAATTCACTGACGATATGCATCCAGGGAACTTTATCATGGCTAAATCAAAAAAATAATATTAGCGTTGAGACTTCATATTCTTGAACTCATCTTTACTGACGAAAAAGGCTCAGAGTGAATCCTGCCAAGAATAAAAAAGCCAGAGCACCAACCACAGCTTTATGCTCATGGCAAAGAGAATACGCGCGAGCCACCAATAGACCTGAAAGTCACGTAAAACAAAACCATACGTGGATTTACTAAACCCGAACCTTGAATACCAATGTATGTCAGAATAGTGATGGCATTGCCCGCGTTCGCGATGTTATTACACAAGCTATTCACTTCTCGGTTCTCAAATTCAGTATGACATAATTTCAATATCTCACCTTCCAGGCTGTATACGAAAGTTTGAAACAAACTATGAGTAATATTTCAGTCATAATCCGACTTACTGGCAAAAAAATTGTCGCGAACTGGGATGTCTGTGCGACAAGGGTTCCATATCTCGCGAAAATATAAAGTAAATTTGGAAGACTGAAATGTTTTGACCAGACATATTCTTTTTCTTGGTCTATGCTCAATATAGCAGTATAAAAGAGCAGTGCTGAAGAGTTTGGTTAATATAGGTTAAATGTATAAGTCGAAACAGCAACTTGCCTATGACGCTAATGGAAGTAAGTTCCTGGATATAACTGATTTTCGGGAGAGGGTAGTGAATCACTGAAACGTTTAGTTTTTAGTTAAAATCTCACGTTTGATAAATGTCCTGGATGATAAATTGAAGTTCTGCATCTGCGGAAGTGTTATAGCTATTGTTCATTGTGTGGAATCGATGCGAAGTGCAGTAGGTTTCAAGGATTTTGACAATATGTGGAAGATCATCTGTGCATTAAATGCGAAATGAGACCGAATAATCAATTTTCAAGCAGTCCGATGCTCAAGTTCGTTGCCCACGCGCAAGCCATGATTTGTGCTCGTGATCTGATGAAGACGTTTTGTACCTAAAGGCACTTAAGGAACCTTCGGCTAGATATGTTTGACGTCGCAATAAAAACATATAGATGAGATCTGGACGTGTCGCAGAATTATGTGGTCGGCCGACATGCTCCTTCCAATGTACCAGTACACACTTGTTATCGCTGACTTTAGACTGCGATCTGAGCAAGTTCGAGTTATATTTAAATAATGGTTAGCCAGGTGTTCCAATACTTCACAAATCTTGAGTTAATTTCCATTCTGCATCCAGTTTGAGAAGAGACACCCACCCAACTCACGTTCCAGAATCTCGGCTCGAGACATCGTTGCGATAGGCGGTATCTGCAAGCATAGCCCGAACATTGTGCCCACGATCTCCTCATTGGAAGATGTAAATGAATTCTCTGATCATTTATATTTTGCCTTTATTTTTTTTTCATCGCAATTTCATCTATCAAAGTACGGTCGTTATACTACACTGACAGTTGAAGGGACTAGTGCAGATGAAATCTTACAAAATTTCAGGGCCTGAGCGGAAATAACTCGACAGACCTCCGCGATGACACGGTTTAAAATTTTGGATTTAGATCAAAAAACTTGTAGGACTTGATACCTCTTTATCGTCAAATTGATTACGCTCATGGGCCCCCTACCTACAAGGAACGAAAGGTATATAGTAACGATGAAAGTCGAGCACAGAATACAATTGATGACGAACCATTTTGTCCCAAGGGGGAAATAAACAATGCCTATTCAACAAGTCTCAACGCGGAATTCGGATTCAATTTCGCTCCCTAGTAGGTACTTCAAGCTTCAACGCAACTTCGAGCTAATGAGGGAAAGTTGTTGTCTTGAGATGACGTACGTTAAACGCTCAATGGGGCATCGATTGGCATTAGTCTCGGAGATCTTACAGAAAGGGATACGAATATTGTCACACGAGTCAAATTTCTGGAACGTAAGCTATCACATGTTTAAATCACAACAGAAACATCCATTCACTTATCCTTATGGGGACACGGGTAAATTCAGAATCAACCTACTATTCAAACATGACTCCCATGATCATGCCTGGTTTGGGGACATGAGCCCTCCACACATTATCGTCTCGGTAGGCCATGGGCGGAAACTCCACCCAACAATCGGTAGTGTACTTGTCGTCACGCATGCACGTGAAGTGGAAGAAACGAAATCTTTGTTTTAAAAATTCCTCTTCTACAATAGACATCCAAATCAATTCGTTCCCATCTCTTTCAATTAAAACAACGTACCTCCCTGTCTTGGTAATCCTATGTAAACCTTTGGCGTTTGCGATAAAACAGCTATAGCCTTCTTTGCTTCCTTGTTACGAAGTACTCAATGTTGCGCAAGCGGGCAAAGAACATTTATCCCTCACCTCAAAAGACCTCGGTCTGTCTATAGAAGCACCAGGGAGAATAGGGCTCCAATCCACCTTAGCGCCTCGAAGTTTACCATAAGTAATGTTGATTCTTCCATTGACGAACGTCCATTCCGAAACTTCTGGAAGCGGGGATTGTTTGAAGAAAACGCCCACTTCATCGTCCGGCTGTATTATCAGGTTCCAGGTAGAAGGTAGAATGTCGGCCCACACCCAATTTCCCTCGCGTGTGCAATCTCTGTACCGTAGATGAATGTTTTCATGGTTAAGTTGCCTCGAATATTTACTGAAAATTTCTATTGCGACATCAACGGTATCCTTTGTTTACTATAAACGAGCGCCACTGAATAATGCAATTGATAACTTACTATGTAGGAAGATGGGAGAGGTACAATGGCATGACGGCTTTGCTCAGTGCCATCGATAGCAGGTAAAGTCAGTCGGAGACAAGGTGTCCGTCTTTCGACCAGGGAAG
This sequence comes from Phallus indusiatus, assembly GCA_027605045.1. NCBI lineage: Eukaryota > Fungi > Basidiomycota > Agaricomycetes > Phallales > Phallaceae > Phallus > Phallus indusiatus. The sequence goes on from JAQFWX010000004.1 coordinate 672,957, forward strand.
TCTTATTTGCCATTAAATCATTTTTGTCAGATGGTGATGTAGGGCGGTGGGTAGCGTGTGCAGCAATAGACGGAGGCCTAAAAGCGAACGGCTCGTTACTACGATGATCAACCGTAGTGTAATCGGATGAGGCGATAGAGAATCCAGAGACACTTTCTTTGTCGTTGTTGTTCATGAGAAAGCTGTGTTAGGCGCCTATACAAGAATATCAATTTCAACAGTCCTGACGAAAATAGAGACTGTTACTGTTACTTGACATCCGGAAATCAGGTGCAAGAATATGCATATGCTTCAGATATCCTACGACTTGTGTTCGCGAAGTGATCCAGTGAGATCGAGTTAGAGAGAGAAGTAGGGTGAAATCGTGAGCACGGGTATGGTTGCGTTTGGCACATTTCGAATGAAAAGCGTCTGCATCCAATAATTAGAAAGAGATAGAGATATGTACGGCTACCTTACTTCGCTATCGAACTATGGCGGAAAGAAAAAAAAAGCCAGTCTTCCAGCATAGCGGTCAAACGGATTGAAGTCCTCGTCACAGATTCCGATGCTACTCGGCCATCCTGCGGGATATATCATCTTCCACACCGGACAAATCTGTTGCTGAGCCCGCTTCCTTCCTCGAGAAACCTCTTTGCTATCGCCGCCAGCGTCTCTCTAAATCGTATCCAGATGACTTCAGTCGTTCACTAGCACTACGCGGGTATTTTGGCAGGGTATTTCCGAAGCTTCCATGCTTACGTCACGCGGACATTTTTCGTCTTTCGCCTTGACACAAGGCCTTAGGTATTCCCCGTTGTTATTGTGAATATCCGACTAGCAACTGTACGTTGTATTTCATAGATTTTAATCGATGTGCTTACATGGTTTAGGCAAGTGATATGTAAGCGTGTAACCTAAAATAATCTGCCAGAATACTATACTTTGCGATATTGTAAGTTTCTTCTGCAAAAAATGGGCATGTGCGTTCTTAATATATGATATGATAGATTTATCATGCCCTATTATGGCCTCAGCTATCGTACGTCGCCGAGGACATTAAAGGTCGAATCGTCGGATACATTCTAGCCAAAATGCATGTTCTTGCTCACGTCGTCGATATCTGCGTACGTCTTGAATCTAATTCATTTTGTAGGGAAGGAGATTTAGAGGAAGGAAAAGAACCACATGGGCACGTTACATCAATATCCGTTTTACGATCGCACCGTCGACTTGGACTAGCACAAAACTGATGATTCAATCACGGATGCACCTATCTTGCACCACCCATCCGTTCATGGCAAATGACTAAAACGCGCCTTAAAGGAAGCTATGGCAATTGTTTATAGGGCTGCCTATGTTTCGTTACACATGCGGAAGTCAAACAGAGCGGCATTAGGCCTTTATCAGGACACATTAGGGTTCACTATGAACAAGATCGGAGAGAATATTGTCAGTTTCCTAGCTTAATTTCACTGTTATCCTTAGATGAGATGTCCGTTTTACTTACATTCCTGGGCATTTGCTTTCTTCAAGTTCGCGAGTACCTCGACCTTTCATCTCCTGGCAAAAACACGACTGTCGCACTTTCGAGGTTCGTCACGGAAACATCAACAGCTTCATTTACCTCAGACTAATCCAACACGTTCATTTGCTCTTCCCCTTTAAACAAAATCTCGGAAGACAGGATATGTGCGTGTCTAGACTCTCTAGTGCAGTTATGCAAACAGTTCGTGTTCGTGTGGGCTAGAGCTTGGGTTGATACGACAGGTACGAGTGTGTTGCGTTCTTTGTCTGATATGCTGTCGAGGTTGAACGGGTCCAACCAAACTGTCCGGGTAGAGGGTTAAAGAATCATGTGAGTTCATGTTTTCTTTTCGAAGAAGACAGGCTATCTGATATGATTAAAAGTCGATTATAAGTGAAAGAATGATAGATACGGATGATTTGCGCTGAATCGGAGGAAATTGGACTCGTTTGGGGAACATTGCGTTTTGATATTGGGGGAGCGTTTACCAATGCTGATCGTGGTTCAACTGACATCAGCGTTGAAGTGGTAAGAGAGCCGTTTCCTTTATACGAAGTCACTGACTGAATCAATCTTATTCTGTCAATGTAGTATGAAAACGAACACGAAAGAATGGCCTAGTCGAAGCACCCCCAGCGGAAGATTCAGCAGGTGTGAGACAAGCTGATAGCGGGGAAGAAGAACGTGGAACGTTTGCGCCATTAGGGGATGGTAGTTTTCCTTTTTCTTCCATGATTTACGCATGTTTGTTTAATTGCTTTTTTAATAGGTCACTTTGCTGCAGAGCTTTTGGCTCTGCATGAACTGGAGGTTGAGATCTTGAGAAACCAAGGAGGAACGAAGAATCAAAAAACCTGTTCTTTGCTACGATGAAAAGCTATTCCAAGAGGATCTAAATAATGGCGGGAAGAAGTTTGGGTATCAAACAAAAAGTAGTTTTTTCGTAGCCGTTTGTTTTTGATCATCTTATTTCAAATGTAAGCTCTAAATATAAAATACAACATACGCGGTTTATATATAAAGGCCGGGGTGTAAGATTGAGAACAGCACACCTTACAGGGAGTGGAACGTATAGCTAGGTATGATTGTAAAAGGTTCAAGTTACCTAACATAGCTCAGAGGAAGAAGAGAGAGGTCAGGGTGATCGTGAGGGTGAGCTGTCATTGCCTTGTTCCGGCGAGCCGCGAGCACAGCTCGCCCTCCCCAACAGAACCCAGGACTACATTTTTGATTTGTTCTGCACCACCCCACGTTTACACAAGAAATGAAACCGAAAAAAATTACCAGGAGTCCGATGCTCGCGCTCATCGCCCAGGGCGTAAAGTCCATGCATACGATTTGTGCTAGCATTGTGACCTGATGAAGACTCATTGTACATAAAGGCACCAACGAACCTTCGGCCAGATACGTTTGACGTCGAAATAAAAACATATAGATGGGATCTGGACGTGTCGCCGACTTATGTGTGGATCGACATGCTCCTTCAAGTTCAACCGTACCAGTACTTTTCACCGCTGACTTCGAAGTTGTATTTTAATATAATTAGCCAGGTGCAATGCTTCATAAATCTTGTTATACCTTTTTCCACTCTGCACCCTTCTGTACCCAATCTGAGAAGAACTTCATCTTGACACACGTCTCCAGAATCTCGGCTCCAGACATCGTTGCGATACATGTAGGTAGCCTAGTATCTGCGAGCACAGCCCGACATTGTGCCCACAATTTCCTCAGAAGATGTCATTGACTCTCTAAATCATTTATGCTTGATTTTTTCGATCACAATTCCATCTATCAAGGTACGGTCGTTATAATACGCTGACAGCTGAAAGTACTCACAGATGAAATTTTACAGAAAATCAGCCCAACAGAATAAACTCAACAGGGACCTCCGTCCTCCGCGATGACACGGTTTAAAATTTTGGATTTAGATCAAAAAACTTGTAGGACCTGATACCTCTTTATCGTCAGATTGATTACGCTCATGGGCTCTCTCCCTACGAGGAACGAAAGGTACATAGTAACGATGAAACTCGAACACAGAATGCAATCAATGACGAACTATTTTGTTCCAAGGGGCGAATACACAATGCCTATTCACTGACAAGTTCCAACGCGGAATTGGATTCGATTTCGCTCGTAGGTACTTCAAGCTTCAGCGTAACTTTGAGCTAACGAGGGAAAGTTGTTGTCGTGAGATGACATACGTGAAACGCTCAATGAGACATTTTGATTGGCATTAGTCTGCATTAGTCTCGAAGACCATACAAAAAGGGATATGAATAATCCAGAATATTGTCACACGAGTCAAATTTCCATGTAAGCTATCGCATGTTTATGTAAATCACAGCAGAAACATCCATTCGCTTATCCTTATGGGGACACGGGCAAATTCAAAATTAACCTACTGTTCAAGCATGAATCCCAAAATCATGCCTGGTTCGGGAACAAAAGCCCTCCATACATTATCATCTTGGTAGGCCATGGGCGGAAACTCCACCCAGTAATCGGTAGTATACTTGTCGCCACGCATGGACGTGAAGCGGAAGAAACGAAATTTATGTTTCAAAAATTCCTCTTCTACAATAGGCATCCAAATCAATTCGTTCCCATCTCTTTCAATTAAAACAACGTACCTCCCTCTCTTGGTAATCCCATGGAAATATTCGGCCGCTGCGATAAAATAGTTATAGCTTTCTTTGCTTCCTTGTTACAAAGTACTCAGTTTGCGCAAGCTGGCAAAGAACATTTGTTCCTCACCTCGAAAGACCTCGGTCTGTCTATAGAATCACAGGAGTGAACGAAGCTCCAATCCACCTCACCGCCTCGAAGTTGTCCATAAGTAATGTTGATTTTCCCATTGACGAACGTCCATTCCGAAACTTCTGGAAGCGGGGTTTGTTTGAAAAAAACGCCCACTTCATCGTCCGGCTGTACTATCAGGTTCCAAGTAGAAGGTAGGACGTCGGCCCACACCCAATTTCCCTCGCGTATGCAATCTTTGTACCGCAGACGAATGTTGTCATGGTTAAGTTGCTTCGAATATTCCCTGAAAATTTCTATTGCAAGGTCAACGGTATCCTTTGTAAACAACCCATATAAACGAGCGCCACTGGGTAATGTAATTGATGACTTACTATGTAGGAAGATGGGAAAGGTACAATGGCATGACGGCTTTGCGTAATGCCATCGATAGCAGGTAAAGTCAGTCGGAGACAAGGTGTCCGTCTTTCGGCCAGGGAAGTCTTATTTTTCACTAAATCATTTTTGACGGATGGTGATGTAGAGCGTTCCGTGGCGTGTGTAGCGATAGACGGAGGCCTAAAAGCGGGCGGCTCGTTACTACGACTGTCAACCGTAATGTAATCGGATGAGGCGATAGAGAATCCAGAGACACTTTCTTTGTCGTTGTTCATGAGAGAACTGTATTAGGCGCCTATACAAGAATATCAATTTCAAGAATCCTGACGAAAATAGAAACTGTGACTTGAGATGGCCACTCTGAGCGCTGTTGCATAGGCATTCTTTCGTTTCGTCTTGCCACGTTCATATCGAGGACTCAGGTGCAAGAAAATGCATACACTTCAGAGACCCTATGACTTGTATTCGCGAAGGGATCCAGTGAGACCGAGTTTGAGAGAAATAGAATGAAATCGTGAGCACGGGCATTGTTGCATTTGGCAGAATTTTGAATGAAAAGGGTCTGCATCCAACAATTAGGAAGTGATAGAGATATGTACGGTTACCTTACTTCGCTATCGAATTATGGCGGAAAGAAAAAAAGCCAGTCTTCCAATGTAGCGGTCAAACGGATTGAAGTCTTCGTCACAGTCGCGCCGCGCACGCAGCGCTCTCCTTTCTTTTCATTCTGATGCTACTCGGCCATCCCGCGGTATATATCTCCTTCCACGCAGGACAAGTCTGTTACTGAGTTTCCTTCCTTCCTCGAGAAACCTCCTTGCTATCGCCGCCAGTGTCTCTCTAAATCGCATCCAGATGTTTTCAATCAGTCACTAGCACTACGTATACACTACGCAGTTATTTCCGAAGCTTCCATGCTTACGTCACGCGGACATTTTTCGTCTCTCGCCTTGACAGTTGACACGTTGACACAAGACTTTAAGCATTCCCTGTTCTTATGATGAATATCCGGCTAGCAACCGTACGTTAGATTTCATAAATTTTAATCGATGTCCTTACATGGTTTAGGCAAGCAACCCTTTGGATATGTAAGCGTGTCTTAATCTATGATAGATTTATGTCATGCCCTATCGTGGCCTCAGCTATCATAGGTCGTCGAGGACAGTAAAGGTCAAATTGTCGGATACATTCTAGCCAAAATACATGTCCTTGTTCACGTTGTCGATCTCTGCGTACTCTTTGAATCTAACTCATTTTTTAGGGAGAAGATCCACATGGGCACGTCACATTGATATCTGTATTACGATTACACCGTCGGCTTGGACTAGCGAAAAAACTGATGATCCAATCGCGGATGCACCTATCTTGCACCACCCGTCCGTTCATGACAAATGACTAAAAACGCGCCCCAGAAAAAGCTATGGCAACTGCTTATAAAGTTGTCTATGTTTTATTACACCTGCGGAAGTCAAACAGCGGCATCAGGCCTTTACCGGGATACATTAGGGTTCACTGTAAGCAAGATCGAAGGAAAATATTGTCAATTTACTTCTTTATAAGTCGCGTTTGACTCGTTCTGATTATGCTCGTTAGACCATGACGGTGAAGATGCCTATGCAATGCGCTTAAAAATCTGAACCCATGAGCTTGCACATATTGCGAATTCTTCAGGTTGTCAAGATTTATGGACTTTGTTTTGAACAAAACCATCGGGTTATAAGGACTACAGATTCATATACCACTACAAACTCACCTGACGACAACATCGCTCGTCGTTACCCTCAAATCTCAAATTCTAGAACTAGAATTTTGGATTTGGCGGCTCATCTGCCTTCCCTAAAAACAAGATTCTTTTGGTCCGAACATGCTAGAGAGCATTCGTGGTGTACATACTTTTGCTGATTTCTGGCTTCAAAGATTTCATTTTTTGTGAAGCTAGTAGTCTCTAAAGTTTTTCAAGACCTGGTTCACAACTCGTAGACATCGGCGGCTAGTATATCAACTTATCGCTTTGGGGTTTCTCTTTATACTAGAGTTTTGTTTTCGGCAACATGTTATTGCATACTTCTTGTGTTCAAATATGAATGTGAGGCATTGTATCAATGGGCTCCTCGTGGAGGGTGCGGCCCGGGATTCTGGATTGGAATTGCGAGATTCTCACGTTGGTCTTCACCGACGTGTATAAAACTAGCTTCAGTTGATGGAAATTATAGGTGTCACGAATGTGAGAAAAAGCAACGAAACAACGAGGCAAGTTGAGTTGCAAAGAATCCGCCTCAAGGCGCTCTGGGTCAAACACCGCTTTTGCTTCACAAATCTTTGATCAGTGCTCAGTACCAGTACTTAGTACTCAGCGTTCGGCCCGTAACTTACCGATAACAAGCCTCAAACGGTATTCTCTCATGGTTGTTTCAACGCAAGGCATAAAAATATCTGGTAACTTCACTCTCTGATTGATTCACTGTCCATCTCATCTAGGACTCTTTGATAAAGATATTCGCTTGCTTAAACCTCCAATCTCATGGAAAGGAGATCCTAAGCTCGAAATAAAGATCAAGTTTACCAGCAAGACGACAACCGACACGCAAAGCGCAATTGGGATAGGCGATCAGGACAACGATCGCGTGATCTGGAAAGAGCCCTTCATTTTGTATGTTAGAGATTACAATCTTGAAATTGATTTATCTAACATTCGGGATTTAGTGTCGCCGATATTACCGACAACGCTCTTTTGACGTTTACTGTCCAAAGTAAGCGAGTCATAAAGAATATTATAGTTGGCTCGTGCGAACACCGGATCGCTGAGCTCCTCGAACAACAAGGCGATTCTGGTTAGTTTATGTTACTGGTAACGCTGTCGTTAGTCTTACATTTATATGTCTTCAGGTCCATGCAGATTGAACGTCGTCGGAAAATGTCGATTAACACTTGACATTACAAAATTATCTGAGCTTGACGTCGTTTCTGGGATGGTAGAACAAGCATCATCAGGATTGGAAAGACTACCGAATCTAGAAATGGCATCTCAGGTTGCTACTGTTAGCAATTCTGCGGAGCAAGACTACAATGATAACGTGAAGATTTGGGTGTCATTTCTTGACACATTCCACGCTTTTATGAAAGTGATGGATAGTGTTTCCGAGGTAATTTCGTCGTCAAGCATACCTTTATTCTTCTCTGATGCTTTTCCAGATAAGCATATATGTACAGGTAGCATGGAGTGTTTTATCTATTATTCCCAAGGTAAAAGTACACTCTTTTTCTCTTTAAACACATATGGACTGATCTTGCAAGACCATTATCGCAAAAAAAAATCGTGATGACAAAGTCAAACAGTTATGCGAAAAACTGAAGGATATTTTCGAATACATTACGGATGTGGAAACACTTTGCAAACTTACTGAGACTAAGTCTACAGCCAGGTCTACCGCCCACTGGTCTACAATGCTCTCCACACTAGTTCAACAAACCATTGAATGCGCACACTTTCTCAAAGCGTACGGTACGGAAAGTACAGGTTGTGTATTTCTCAAGGTCATCCTTTTGTCTAATCAAGTCTGATGTCGAAATTCTAGCCAAAAACATAGTCAAGACAATTGGCGGGAGCGTGGACGCCAAGATTCAAGCTTTCAATGACAAACTCGACCACCTGATCAATGTGATGACGGATTCGGTTAACCTTGAAACGGGAATTATAGTACTTCGTATATCCGAGGAAATCGTTGAACAACGTATGTCATTCAAGGTTACGTTATTATCAATCTATGACCTTGTTCCATAAGGTGAATTAACATTGCTCGGGGAAATGCCTTACGATCATGACGCTGGATTCTTCCCTAAGAAACGATGTTTACCAGGGACCCGTCAGACGCTGATCAAGGAAATATTGGAATGGATCAATGACGACAGCTTGCCACAAATTCTGGTCTTAAGTGGACAGGCGGGAGTAGGAAAATCCGCAGTCGCACATACCATCGCTGGAACATTTCAAAAACAGAACCGGCTCGGATCGATGTTTTGTTTCAACAGGAGTTACCCGGACCGGCGTAATTGTCTTTTCAGCACCATATCCCGTGACTTAGCCGATAGCGACACCCTGTGGCGAAAAGAATTGGTAAGGGTTATCGATAAGTCTGCGGTTCGGAAGAAGAAAGATGCCGAAACGCAGTTTGAAGAGCTCATTCTTAAACCTTCAAAGAACGTGACAACTATCGGATCTATTGTAATCGTCGTAGACGCGTTAGATGAAAGCGGGGAACGCAACGAACGCGGAGATATTTTGAAATTACTCTTGGGCAGGTGGTGCGAACTTCCGGAAAACTACCGTATGATTATCACTACACGTCCAGAACAAGACATTGAGCTTGAATGCCAAAATTACAATGTTCAATGTATACGGATGGGGGGTATTGACGAAGAGGAAACACGTTCTGATATCCAAGTCTATGTCTCAGATCGTCTCGCCCCAATATCGTCAAGCTTGGACGAGATAAGCCGAGACTGGCGCAACATACTAGCCGAACGCGCCGAGGGTCTTTTCCAATGGGCTCAGACTGTTTGCCAATTCATGAATCCCACCATCACGCGTCGACAGCTCGTCAAGAAGAATTGGGAAACTTGCATGTCAAGTTCATCCATGTCATTATTCCAATTATATCGGCAAATCATATCTACGCAGTCGGAATCTAAATACCCCGAGTTTATCAAGGACTTTAAAGCGGTCGTAGGGGCAATCATAACTGCGCAAAAACCCCTGTCGATATATACACTACAAAATATCTTTGATGATATCGAAGATATCGAGTCATTACTCACTCCGTTCGGTTCTTTTTTTGTTGGTCTCCATGACCTGTCGACCCCCGTCCGACCTGTTCACACCTCTTTATTCGATTTTTTCGTCTCCAGAAAAAACGCAGAAGAAATTAACGAGTACTACATCGATACGTCAGACCAAAGCCGGATGACGCTCGGTTGTCTCAAGGTGATGAATCGAATGCTCTGTTTCAATATGTGTCAGCTCGAGACATCACACCTGTTCAATCAGGAGGTGCCCGATTTCAATACACGTGTCAAGAAAGCCATACCGTCTCATTTGTGGTATTCATGTCGTTTTTGGACCTCCCATCTCAAATCCTCTCCTTTTAGCGAGGAACTCATTCGTGAAGTTCGGAAGTTGATGGACGACAAACTGTTGTATTATTTTGAAATGCTCAGCTTGCTAGATGAAGCTTGGTGGGGTGGTATGGCGATGTTACTAATAGCGAGTTGGTGTGAAATTAGAGTGGGTGATACTTCGCCTGTCGTATATATATCAATGACTGAATCAGACGGTGATAGGACAAAGATGACACGTACGGCTTGGCTGCGGATGCAAGGGATGCATCGAGATTTGGAGATGATTTTTGGAAGTGGAAGACGCAGAGCACGCCACACATTTATCTCTCGGCCCTTCCTTTTGCTCCTCGGGATTCATTTGTGTCCAAAAGGTATCTTGATAGATATCCTGGACTGTTCATGTCTGAACCTGTCAGTCCTTCACGCACAATTGGTATCGGACAGACGGTTTCATCTCCCAAGATTGCCTTTTCTCCGAAAGACACATATATCGCAACTGAATCTAGGAGAGGTGAAATTCTACTATGGAACTATATGACTGGGGAATACCTCGCTTATTTGAAAGCTGGACGCGCCAGGGATCACCAGAATTCGGCGGCGGTCTGTGATATTGTATATTCTCTTGATGGTGAATTGCTTTATTGCTGTTTTATGGGTTGTGATATCCTAGTTTGGAATACGGGGACAAAGGAAACGAGGATAGAGAGATATAAGGAGATGATCGACGTCGGTGCTGAGTGTTGCGGTCGTTGCACCATCTCTTCGGACGGGCGCTTTATAATCTGGGTGACCGACTCCTGTAAGCTTGAGGGAGCATTTGCACCAATTGAGCAGAAAACGGGGCCACTTGTGCTCGATCGAGAAAGTCGTCAAATTATTAAACGCTTCGGGGAAGAGTACTATTTTCGTGCAATTTCTCCTAACGGAAATTGGATTGCCCTTGATTGCGACCTGAGTGAGAGGTGCATATGGAATACTAGAAATCAAACGCAGCATTGTGTCATACCAGGCTGGTCTCTGGGTCTGGCACTCACTGACAGCTACATCGCATTTACGGGCTACAACACAATAGAGATCTGGGATTTACGGGCAAAAACTATACTCACCGAAATCCCATACACGAGGCCCATCGGAAGCTTTTTCCTTTCCCCCGATGATCAATACCTCCTTGTTATCTCCGCTACTAGCAGCATCTACTCGTTTTGGAGTGTGTCCAAGGGAGAATTAATCAGTGGGTTCATAGTCGATCGTTCCCATTCGGCAAACCAGAGTGGGCGGTCTGATGAGACCGGGTCAGGGTAAGCCCAAAGGAGAGGGGCCCTTTTGTCACACATCTAGAAGTAAAAATAAATAAACGTCGAGTGATTTCCAACGCTCGAGGCAATAAGATAGTGATAAGATCTGACGAAAACAACAAAGAGCAAAAGGTGGGCAGGTACTATCACAATATATGAAATTATCTAACGCTGTCTTAGAGCTAGCACAACAAAAATTAGTGCAGCTCAAAGACGACGAAATCCTGGAGCTAAATGAAACGGTCGTACAGCTCCAAGAAACCCTTCAACAAAACGCAGCTTCTGTGAAACGCGCTTCAGAAGACACCACCTCGCCACGCAACTCACCAAAAAATCTCAAAGCAGTTAAAAGTCTACGCTCGGCTGATGCAAATCTCGATAAAAAGTGTAAAGAGCTAGAGAAGTTAGTTTCTCAAGGCTCTGGGCATATCAAAACATTAGGTGTTCTAGCAGCACAAGAGCTCTTTGACCGAAGTCTTCTAGTCATTGAGGATGTTGATGCAGAGCCTGAGACCAAGGTATATATACATTATTTGAAACGTCTAGTCATAGCTAATGATAATCCAAAGCCCTAGTCCCACTTCTCGTGCACAGTCGACTTCACCACTTCGCGGCAGCTCCCAACTTCCTCCTCCTCCTCCTTCTCCACTTCCACTTCCTCCTCCTCCTCCTCCTCCTCCTCCTCCTCCTGCTGAAAACAATTTCGAAAACCCACCCATATACAAACCCAGTATCCACACCTCAACCCGCATTGCATTATCCGAGGCCTGCAAGTCACCATTACCAGCGCCAACTGTCGTTGCTTCCCCCACATCTCATCCATCCTCCTCCCACTCAACATCAATATCTCCATATTCCATCGTTGTATCCAGCGTCTACAGGTTATTTAGCTCCTCCTTATCATCCGCCCCCGCTGTCATACCCCCTTCCGCATCCTGCATACCACAATCAACAGAGTTACCCAATGAATGTTGGAACATCAGTGCCCTCAACATCAGCGTCCTCATCTTCATTTCAATATAGATTTATTCAATACCAGCCCCCGTCCTCACACCGTTAGTTAATCATATAGTCTACTGGTTGTTTGTATGCTACCTATGCCGCCTTCACTTATAAACCGCCGCCTACGACGGCTCTTTGTTGTTATCGTTCAGATCTTATCACTATCGACGTTTATTTATTTTTACTTCTAGATGTGTGACAAAAGGGCCCCTCTCCTTTGGGCTTACCCTGACCCGGTCTCATCAGACCGCCCACTCTGGCTTGCCGAAGGGGAACGATCGACTCAAACCCGCTCACGATGTTCACACCACGGTAGTACGGCACTCAGACAGAGTATTTGACTTTCATACCAGCCCGAAAATGAATCCAGCCTCACACCCAATCGGCCTCGCGAGCCCAAAAATAAAAATCCGGCTAGGGTAGGATGGGCCTCCGGAGCCCAAGAAACCCTCCGGCCTCAGCCCAATTTGCCACCCATACCAGCCCGAAATGGTATTCGGCCTCTATTAGTATTATGAGGGGTCCTCCCTTAGTTCCTATTTCTTACCGTATTGGCAACTCAAAATGCCTCCAGGTTAATTTTTTATGGGCAGTTCTGGTAAAAATCTTTCCCGCTATTATATTTGGCTTCAGTCAAACATTCGTAAGCAAAATTTAGCAACCAAAAGCTCCCAAATAACAGTCTAATTGATTGGACAATTCTCTTCCCCAAGTCATCGATCGCCTCGAAGCATCCGAATACGTACTGTATCCGGGGTTACTCCCCAGTGCAAAAGAACAATTCGAAGACCCAAACTCATCAGTCCGACCGTTGTTCATCGAAGACGCCATGAAGTGGTTCAGACGCTACCTTTTCAGTCAGCCGGTAACCTGGGAGAATATCCGAGTATCACATACTTTGGGGACCATGCGTTCAGTGATTGAGTTTCCCAACTTGGTTAAGAAAAGAAGCGTTGCGTGTACGTTTAGTTGGATTGAATCTGTTCTAATAAGAGATTGGCAAGTCTGGCTGCGGTTTCACGAGCGTCCAATCTCCGCCTCATGGTCCCATATTGCGGAGCATGCATACCCTGCTGCCGTTGTTGTTGTTGTGCATTTCAAAATGCAACCCGGGAGAAAGAAGAGGGCATCATCGACGCAGCCAATGGATGATAGTTGCACGCGTTTACCCCTGATTGATGCGGATATGTAACACTGACTTCTCTATCAGGAACTCCGGGTCTTCGACGAATTCTGAAAAATGTTGGACCAAAGTCTCAATCACAAGCTTTGCCCCGAGTCGCACGCCGTTTGCTCCCTTGATCATCGTCACCTACGAAAGTATATCTGTAATGCTATGTTTTAGATAGCAAGCTCAAGTCCTTGGTGAAGGGAAGGCTTCAAAGTGGTTCGCAGACTCCGAGCTAGGTACTGGTCAAACAGTTACACTGCTAAGCGAAGTGCCCGTCACCGAAGCTGCGCCCTGGTCGCACAGCTGGCAACCAAGGAGTCGCTCCTATCCTTGCAAATATCCTGCTCGTAGCTGGCGGTGCATACACCCGCTTCGTCAATAGGAATCAAGGAGGAAGAGGTGGCAACTACCGTATTATGCACTCCTTCTGCCACGGCTCACTGTTTTCCCTGCGCGAGACTCTTGTGAGTGTTACGTTTTTCAATGACGGCACTGTTTTTCATTCGATGATAACTCATAACTGAAGGCTTATGATTGTTTCCCTGAAGCGATACTACCTCACCTACCGACACCTGTTGATGCTGCCCCTCTCGCCCTTAATTCTGATTCACATGTCACCTTTTGTTGTCTCTATGTCTTCTCGAGAAATTCACTAGTTCGGATGTCCCTCGGTAAATGGTTATGATCCTGGACGCGATTCGAACAGGAATAAAACATTTTGACACTGTTGCTATTGCTATATCGAGATCTATCAATGAGATGCTACGGCACGACATGTAAGACTCCTACTTCCTCGATGATATCGGATGGGTTACCGGAGGCAGTGGAACAAGTGTGATCAGTCACTAGTGTCACTTTTCACTGAGATCAACAAAAACAGGTCGAGTTCCTCGCCTCTTCCAGCCTGTCATTTTGGTATCTCCTAATAATCCTTTACCCAAAGAGAAGGTTCTCCAGGATCGCCCTGGAGTGCCAAAATTCTTGTTTTACTGATTCGGAAAACGCCATCCATCCTCTTTGTTACGTGTATTAGTGCCAACCAGACTGCTAGTCCATCCATCAGCTTTCTCTATTGACTCGGCTTGCCCTAATTGAAGTCCTGACCGCGTGGGACGTCAATGTTGAACGTCATCTTATACTTCGACGAGTCGGTTAAAACTTAATGAACGGTAGCGACCTAATGATCTCACTTATATACGATCTGTGCAATGGCGCGTAAAATTCTGCTATGTATGAGAACTAATACTGATCCCGGAATAACCGGATCCATCTCAGGAAGAACATAACCAACAACCAGACAAGTTCAAGACACGTGAGATTGCTCACGTGAATTCTAACCGTCAGACCATGGTCTGATCAGGCCAGGATGAGCTTACTAGGGCTTCATACAAGACTCGAATGAGTGTCAGAAACTTTTGTTAAAATCGATAGTTACACTGACATACTATAACAGGAGGTAAATCTCTCAAGGGAATTTTAAGATAGATTTAGCTTATTGTTGTTTCATTATTTAATTGCCTTCAGAAGTATTGGTTTTATCAATAATTTGGCTATTCACCTTTTGACAGATCTTGACAGCTGGAGCTTGGATGGACACATGCTAGTTGTTCTAGTACATTTCCAAGTCTTTCTTCGGATTCTTTTGAGCCAATTTACAAAGCGCTTTAGTATTTTTCAACGCATAAGATTTTCGCTTCCCCATCCAAATATTTATAGTTTAGATTTCGTCGGAGGGTACTCAAGTGCTTGTATGAGAATATAAATACCAGAAGCAAAGGTCGCCAGCTCGTCAGAGTTTTGACAATAATCCCTTAACATGAAATTGGCCAGTCAGTTCATACTCTTTGATTTTGATTTTCCATCCTTGTTCATGCTTTCAAACGACTAGATTCTTTGTTCACTCTGGTGTCCTCATCCATCGCGCTCGTTGCAGCATTGGATTTTTCCGGTGCCCAGTGGATTTGGACCAATGAGTTACCGAGCCCTGGAGGACCCGTTCCCCCAGGCGCAAGAGCCTTTCGTCGATTCATTCCAACTCCACAAGGACTGACACCTGTGTCGGCAAATATCTTGATCACAACTGATGATGAATTCACTTTATTCGTCAACGGGAATGAAGTGGGGGCGGGTTTCAACTTCACCACTGCGCAGGCTTTTTGCGTTAACTTATTTTCCCCGTGTGGGACACTTATAGCGGTAACGGGGGTCAATGCTGGTGGTTCCACTCCTAATCCCGCTGGGGTATTAGCAGCGATCCAGATAACGTTTAATAATGGTAGCACGCAGACCGTCCTCAGCGATGCTGGTTGGAAGGCTCTTAATAGTACTACCATTCCCAACAACTATAATTCATCTTCTTTCGATGATGCTTTTTGGCCCAATGCTGTTACAGAGGGATTTAACGGCAGTCCTCCTTGGGGCATTATTAATCTGCCTTCGAATACCTCTTGTGGGCGCGCTAGTTAGCACTTACATACATAGTAGTTCCTATGGTATCATTTCAGTGTTGGTGTCTTCTGAAATTCCCTTATCATTTTTTGTACTTTCACCGCGTATCACACAAATAAATGTCAAATTACTTCTTATAGCAGATTCAGACTGAACTGATATGTTTCAAGTGGTCTTGTCTAAAATTATATCAGTAATGATTGATATGTATACTGGCAAATTTCAGCCGATCAGTTTTATAAGAGATATATATCCGCGATGACACGGTTTAAAATCTTTGGTTTGGATCATGAAATTGTGGTTTTCACTCTGAATTCCCGTAACTCAAGCGACTCACAGCGTCACCATATGTCATTAATTTTTTATTGACCTACGCTAATTCAAATATATGTTAATGTCCGTATCTTTAAGGTAGCATTCATAAAGATGCACTTCAACAGGCTACCGAAAACTCTGAAACTTTTTTCTAGGAACGATGGTTCGTTCGAGTTTACCCGCTTACTGTCCGAACGGGAAGAGTTGGGTGCAGTTTCCGTCCGAAAAGCCTGCGTTGAAAAAGAAGCCCAGATTTGCATTGAGATTGTCCTTTAAGATACCTGTGGGATTGGGATAAAGAGGGAGGAAAATGTTCTGAACGAAATTCGTATATAGTCCGCATCCATCGCTGAGGTTCGGCGAGTTAGGGTCAACAGTGAAAGAGTTGACGGCCGTTCCATTGTTTTTTCCCGGTTGAGTAGGATGCGCAGCGAAAATTGCGCTGACTGCATTGTTGACCAAATCAGGGGTTTGCGATGCATCATTACGATGGAAGTCGTCCGGGAAATGGTGGTCCCGGAAGAAGCTCAGTGCATCGTCTATAGGGAGGATACCATCGGCTTTACGACCATCGACGAAGAAGACGAGTGCGAATGCAGATTCGCCATAAGCAGTGCTGAAACGTGGGGAAAGGAGCGAGAACGTAGGGTTAGTCGCGATACTCTCTTGAATACGCGCGAATCGCAATTCGGCGGCAACTGTCAAGTTGTAATTTCCACCGCCGAACGTGTTACTGAAGTTGACGAACTGTTAAAGGATATTATTAGTTAGAAAAGGCGGTGATCGTGCTGGTATTCTTCACTTGAGCCGGTGCTTACCTGTGAGAAAAGACCGGGATTAAAGTCGTGATTATCACCAAAGAAGAAGTCCACTATTAATATAACATCGCAATCAGGAAAGATAGATGGCTGGAATAAACTTAAGAACGGGACGTACGGCGGGTCATACTGGCATCGCCTATACAGATGTAATGTAATACGCATTTCGGTGTGAGAAAATGAATGCAGGAATAAAGGGAGACATTACCTTCGAAAACTGCATGCGTGTCTAATCCTCCAACAATTGCCGGGGTTGGGGGATTAGGACCGGTTGAGTTTGTTTTGCTCCCGATGCTCATCAGATTGGTTAAGGGATTGCCGTCAACAAGCATGGTAGCGAACGCAAGAACGCTCGCCGTTCCGAAGTCCATACCAAAGCCTTTGAAATGCGTGAGACCGTGAGTCGCGTATACAATGAAAATAGCTAACCTTCTTGAGCAGCCGTTATAATTTGACCTGGAGTTGCAATCCCATTGCGGGGGAGGTACTACATATACGCACATAGAGTTGAATCAAACCCGCAAAATACAAAAAGTACCAAGTACTTACACCATGAGAAGCCAATGTATTCAATCCAGGGCAAGGACCGCGGATGTCCCCTGGACGAAGAGGCATGAAGGGATGAGCTGGGTCGTTGACCAATTTAACAGAGGTATCATTGATTGGAAGGGGAGGCTGAGGAGCTGGAACAACATTCAACCTCGGAATGAGAGCCTGGAGCTCTCTCTCCGTCAGACCCGCAAGGGACTGGTACTGAGGGATTCCTACAGCTCGAGTGACAAGAGCTATAAGAGGTATCAGAAAAGATAATTTTGTCATGAGAAAGATTATACGAGTCAACTAGAGAAGATAAGACTGTGTTGAATCTGTATGGGTGTTCAAGTTGTCCTTTGAGAAGCCTTTTGGCCCCACTTTTATAGTGTTCGGGAACTCAAGAGGGTAGAAAAAGTAGCCAGTGGGGTGGTGTATCGCATATGCTCCGGAGTCTGCTTTCTACAAATCCAATCAAATAACGTCTGCCGTTGATAGAGTCGCCGTTGATATTGGTATTGAGGCCCGCAGTTGTGAGGTCCATAAACAGACAGTGCAAATGCTTCAAACAGAATGTCGCAAAATTCTGCCATATTCCAGAGCTTGAAAGAGACGTAGTATGACATGCTGCATGCTACCAGTAAAAAACTACTCATCGAACACACTAACCCACCACGCCGGGCCAAAGACAAGTAATACGCGTTCTGGCAGCCGACAGTTTTCCTGTCAGCTTGTCAAGGAAGCCTCGAAATAGCCGATGACCCGTTCAGTACGCTGATTCCGGTGTCAATACGCGGTGAAGCGTGTGAGCCATCGCGTGTACGGATTGGCTGATAGGCAGCCGGTTTTGTTTTGAAGGACCCGAGACAATACAAAGGTTTTAGTCACTTTTTCCCGTGCGGATTAATCCAGAACACGACAGTAAACTGAACGAGTGAGATTTTGATGTCTAATGCCAGCTGAAGCCTCGGACAACTTCTCTTGAAAGTACCATAATTCTCTTCACAAAGACATGCTACTGCTGAGTGAATCTGACCACTAGAAACCTAAATGATCAGAATGATGTCATGCTCTACAGCTTCAATAGATTTCAAACTGTGTTACGTTTCTTATTTGAAATGTACCCGAGGGAAAATATTGAAGACCCGATTTCCCTGCCCAAAGTTTGAAGCCGATTTCCCCATTTTGACCGAGTCATATTCGTGTTGATCATATCCGCAAGAAGTGTATAGCAATCAGGGCAAAATTATCAATGATAGAAAAAGGCGTTTTGAGTGCATGCACATTTGATTGGCTTTTAGGATGTGGTCATGACAGCTGTACTAGATGATGAGCTGCGTGCAAAGCTGCGCGGTTGCGCAGGGTGTATGCGACGATTAGTCGGGATTCGACATAAATTACTGATAGTACCTAACGTACTTGGACAGTGCATAGACGTGCGAAATTCTGCGAAGATGCCGGGAGTCGAGATCTCGTCAATTTGAGAGGCAGTTGAACTTTCAA
Organism: Phallus indusiatus; assembly: GCA_027605045.1. Lineage (NCBI taxonomy): Eukaryota > Fungi > Basidiomycota > Agaricomycetes > Phallales > Phallaceae > Phallus > Phallus indusiatus. The sequence continues at coordinate 691,800 of JAQFWX010000004.1, forward strand.
ATCATTTCGAGTTTTAGACGCCAAAGAAGTTTAACAGGCCGTACAACCACGTCAGTGCTTCTCATTCCAGTGTCTGGGTCTAAACTCACAATTGGCGGAAAAGTGCGATAAGATGTATTACAGCCGTTTGCAGACTAGTTTGCACTCCGACAAGTCGCGCGTCGGATGCTCAAAAAATAGGGTCGAAAGACCGGGTTTTCCTGGCTGAACTGCTGATTGTAAATTAGGAGTATATTAGTAGAAAATGTTTCTAAGATGTATTTCGATTTTTTGAATACAAAAAATTATGATATTTGAGTGATCTGAAAAAAACCGGGTTCTCTGACTTTATGAGCTTTTTGGGACTGAAGGTACTAGGTGGGAAAATTGAGCCTTTGCTTCCGAGTTCCTTGTGGCTCAGCGGTTAAACTGCTGCTTCGCTCAATTATTGTTTGGTTGTGGGTTCGATTCTGAGTGCTCCAAATTTTTGGTTCTCAATACGCCAGTATCTCAAGAAATAAAATTAGAGTTCTTTAAAATTATGTTTTCTAATTTCAATAACACTTGATATTTTGCATGAAATGATGCAGCCTGACATATATAATTTTTGAAAAAAAAAATTGTTTGTCAACTCTGGATTGTTAAAGTTTCAAAAAAAACTACCAGTACTCAGAGTCGAACCCACGACCAAATAGTAATTGAGTGAAGCGGCAATTTAACCGCTGAGCCACAAGGAACTCGGAAGCAAAGGCTCAATTTTCCCACCTAGTACCTTCAGTCCCAAAAAGCTCATAAAGTCAGAGAACCCGGTTTTTTTCAGATCACTCAAATATCATAATTTTTTGTATTCAAAAAATCGAAATACATCTTAGAAACATTTTCTACTAATATACTCCTAATTTACAATCAGCAGTTCAGCCAGGAAAACCCGGTCTTTCGACCCTATTTTTTGAGCATCCGACGCGCGACTTGTCGGAGTGCAAACTAGTCTGCAAACGGCTGTAACGCTTTTCTAAACACATCTCAGCCCCATTCGATCCGAGAGAATCTGATGAAACTCGGTAGAGTCTTACTTTAGGCACGCAGTTGGTTTTCACTGCCATACAAATATCTAAGACCTATATTTTGAGGAAAGTTACAAACAATCACCAAGTGAATATATCAATAAATGGAGGAAGTAAGTATTCACGGCCATCAGTCTGTACTTTGCGCGGAGATGCCTTTCAATTTGTTCCTGCTGCTTTGAGGTCGCAATCAGCGGCATGAATACGCTAATCGTGGAAAGAAGCTGTACTCCCCTTAAGAGTTTGAGCTTAAGTTTTGATGAAAAAAAGTTCCAGTCCGGATGTAGGCTCACCGGGCAAATGAAGTTTAGTCCTGATCAAAAACTTTTCCCCTCGGTCTCCAGCGCTGGCACTGGGAATATCCACTCAAATACTATTCTTGAATCAAGGATCAACTTCTGAAACAATGTGTTGAGAGAAATCCGTCGTAAAACAAAGCGTTCGCGCACAGATCCTTTGGTACCCAGCACCCAGTACTCAGTACTAGTCCGTGTTGGTGCAATCCGTTTAGACTGTTCCGCAGCCAAAACGTAGACCACAGTATATGCGCAATCCCCATGTTTAATATTCCGAGAAAAGCCTATTTGACTTTCAACTTCGGACCGATGCAACCATCCGGCTGGTTTCTAAGCATTTTCATCTTGGAAATTCCTGTTCTTGCCCGGGGTCCCCATTCGCTCTTTTGAAGTAATTTCTAGTATTACAGCTCCAAGATAGGCCTCTCGTCATTCTCATGCGAAAAGTGATATTAATACGCTTTTTTTCGAAAAAAAAAAAGATGATGATGATGATACGAACGTATAAGATTGGGCCAGAAAAAGGCCGTCCGCCGGCAGGTAACATGATTGACGGCAGACGAGAAATTAGTCCATGAACTAATTTTCCTCTTGAACTGATTCAATGTCATGAACTCTAAATTCAATTCCAATTCCATTACCACCTTCTCCCATATTCTCATGGTCATCACCCATACATGCGACGATGAACTCGTGTACATATTGCATCATGCTTTGTATTTGAGGAGTTGGTAGTGCTGCACTTGTAGCTTGAATTGCTGCCGAGTTTCGTTGACAAAGATTTAAATTAAATTCGGCGATTAAAGTTGCAAACCCTGCGGCCAGAATAAAAAACGGAGACCTTACGCCTGTTGGAAAGTGGGAAAATCAGATTGTACAGCATTCGTGGTGAATGATTGTCAGTACATTAAAGCTGTTGCCTTGCCCCTAGTGAAGAATCGGGATCTGTGCTATAATGATATGATAAAGGGCGCTTTGAGCTTTTAGCCATGTATCATTATGATGAAAATATTGCTATTGTTTGGACATTCACGAGTCGATATACCGGTACACTGTGCCGCCGCCAAAGCGCTGACTTTTTGAACGAAGGCCGAGCCCTGAGATAGAGAATCATAGTCAGTATCGTTAAGAAGGCGTTTCAATACTTCACTGATCTGACACTGTTGATCGATCTGTACCCGCTGTGAGGAGAAGCCCGTCACGGCTTGCTTCAGTCCCGGAGTCTTGACTTCAAATCAATAGATGTATGCTAGAATAGCTTACATATGCCCACGCTTTTTATTATTGAAGATATGTATGGAATTCTCCGCCCGGTTTTTCTTCGCCGCCACTTTGTGATTGCAACTTAATTCACTAATGAACGGTCATATATTCATATACCAGGTGTCAATAGCCGCAGATGAAGTCTTACGGAAAGCAAACTCAACAAATTAAACTTCAAGGGGATCTCCGTTGTAACATGTTTTAGATCAAAATACTGCGCAACTTGACATCTTATCACAGCTACCACGCAGTGGGCTGTGGGCGAATGAATAGTACAGTACTGCATTAACGGGGGGTTTGGTAGCGAGACGACGTACATTGAATGCTCTAGTCCGAGAACAATGAATAAAATGGCATCAGTCCGAGTTTTCGGTGAGGGAATTGATCAGAGGGTTAAGGTCACACTTGAAAGACATTTCTTAATCTTACCTGATAGGTATCTCCATACCTTGGACGATTGGCTACTAAAGACCTTTACGAGAAAGTTTTTTTATCCACTCCGACGTCATGTCAACAATTGAATGAATCCTGTACAGTGCTAACTTGCTATACATTCCGCATCACTTCGGTAATAAACAGCAAGCCAAACGATGAATAGGAGTATTTTACTCACAAACATGTCATGGACTCGGAGTCGGTCATCGTCACAATCTAATACCGAGACGCGAGCTCACATAGTAAATCCAAATTAGGGTACCAACTTCCCGGGGTATAAATCTACAATAAAGATCCACCCAAATGGTCTACAATAGGAGGGCCCTATATGTACATATTAAACATCGGCGCGGCGCGTTAGAAGGTGACATGATCATTCACATTTGAGGTGAGATGCTGGAACAAAGATTTTCCAAATGTCGGATGATGCCGCCCATGGAGAAAGTTCCCCTATACTGGATGAACAATTAACTCGTCTTTTGGCTGTTCGTGATTACACCCGAAGAGGATGGGGGATGGGAGGATCAAGTAGTAGTACGTACCACGTGGTAAGTCGAAACTCCACTCTCGGAAACAATTGACCTCCGACCATTTTTGACCATATGTCTTGAAATTTGACCCTATACCTTGAAGAGTATGAACGAAAAAGTTAATTTAATGGAGTGGCTCAATTCTCGAAGCTGTACTCAAGGCTTTTTTCCCTGAAAACGTGTAGATGTCATCTTAATGAATAGATGGAACACATGTATATGTGTTCTGTATTCAGTGATGATAAAACTCGAAACGGAAGCTTTTGGCACTTGCAGTTTTTTTTTCATCCCGGCGCGCCCCTTATAGCTACAGAAGTCTGATTTGAATGTGTTTCTTTCTTAGCAAGCCAAACGGAGATTTATTCGCACCAGTTTTGAGCTTCTTTCACGAACTAGTTCCCACATAATGCGAGTCGTTGAAACCCCGAATCTTGAAGCTGAAATTTTCCCATCCTATGTACGAAGAACTCGAGCCCAGATGTATTATTACACGTCAATATAAAACAAACTGCACCTTCCTTTCTCTGATAACAAATTCATCTTTGAAAACCTACATACTTACTATGTCTATTGCTCGTCTCGTCAGCTTCGTCCTCGTCGTAGCGTTGACTACGGTCATGGCTTTGCCTACAAGTAAAGGCTTATGTTTGACATAAAGCACAATCACATCTAACGCACCTCTTTAGACGACCCTAATATGGAACTCACCAGCGTACACGTAGACGCGGGTTTTTAAAGAAACAATAATGCCTAATTGAGGGAACAACAGAATATAGGGGATATACTCAATGTATTTCCATATGCATTTCATGAAATTCTGTAGAAGTTCCATTCGGAAATTAAGTATTTATTTGATGGTCGTATGACTGTTACTTAGCGGTGGCTTTCATCCTGCAAGGGTTACCAAGGGGAATTTTAAATGAGTCTAGTAGGTGATTAGCATGTGAAATTGTGGAGAGGCCTGAGAGAAAACAGTGAAAACAGACTATTTGTGACTTTGAGAATTGAGACCGTATTGAGAGTCGGATTCTGCTCGGCGAAACAAGCTTGACAATATTCTTTGAGGTCAACAACAACTTTATATTCTTTTTGAAATTACGATGAGAATTTGGATGATGGTGGAACGAATGTGTTTGTTTTAATCCTTCGCTACAAAAAATTGTATACACCAAAGTGTCAGAAGGATTGTTACGAGTCTTTCCAAGGGACAAATCCTACAAAGCTCCTAAAATATACAAAACTTCTGTTGAGCAAGAAAGACAGATGAACAACTTTACCTTCCAACGCGCGGCCACGATAACGTTGCTAAGATTACGCCAAGACACAAAAAACACGCGTGACAAAAATCCACCTGTCACACGAGTCCCATTCGATAGTAAAGCGTGCAAAAAATATTATTAAGCGGCTTGTGATGCCATGTCACCGGTTGTTTAGCCGCTGTCCCCCAGCTTCGCTTCCCCTTTCTTGACATCGCTTCCCATTCTCTAATTATTTAACCATTTTTAGCATCTCCGGCTGGTGCTCTGGTTTCGTTTAGGTTGGCCAAGGAGGCTTTCTCCTTTTGGTTCAACTTCCGTTGCTGTACCTGCTTGGTTTCCCCATTCGGCCACCGTGCAATATATTCAACAAAGTGCAACGGTTAGTCTTTCAGATTCCTAAAATGGTAGAAGTCCGTGATCTGGTTGACTGTCTTTTGTATTTAAACCCCTCAGCTGCTTCGTCCTCCCAGTTCACCACGACCAGTGCCCCCCCCCCCCCCCTCTCCCAAACCATACGATTGACGACTGCCCCCAGCCTCTGCTCTTTTCGTCAAGACTTTAATCTGAGTACGCCCTCTCATACCCCTCATACCCCTCCCCTTCTCATATACACCCTTTAGATTTTTCTTCAGTAAATGAATACTTCTAATGACGTAGTGTATGTACATTTTCTTTGCTTCGTACAGGCGATAAATAGTACTGAGTCATACGATCAGAGCTAGTTCGTGTCATGAGAATGACACTGTCAGATCAACATTAGAACGAGTAAGATTAGACTGTCGTTGTTATTCCTTTCTCACATTTCTTACTTGGTATTAGTTAGGTCTTGATGTTATTCCCCCTCATCCCGTACAAGGTGAAAAAGGCAAAATCAAAGTAAGTTTACTAATGAGTTTATGTTCATTATCTGATAATCGTTGTATTTCCAGGTTTATCTCAAATTGCTGGATTGCGACAATTCGCAGCTTGACACAATCAAGACGATCTATGCTAAGAGCCAGCACTTCCACCAGATCTTTACAGAACTTGAATCATCTCAAAGTGCTGCACGAGAACATTTGCAGCAACAGAATCTCTTGATCGATGATTTGGGAGATCTAGGGAACCGGTGGAGCCGACGGTGGAGCACATCGCATGAGTCTGCTGGGGGGCGTAAATGGCAGCGCATCCTCTTTCAGTGGTAGGTTGTGATTATGAATATTTACAGATGTATTTATATTGTTTGAATATATTGTACCAAAAGTCAGTCCGGAATTAGTACCACTGCGAGAAAAATGAAAGTCGATCGAAAAAAGTTTGAACAGGGCAGGAGTATAATGAGTGCTGAATGGAAAAGGAAGATACCTTATGATTATACAGGCTGTCTGGCACACTTGGACCTGACATATGATCCTCAAAGCACAATAATCTATCGTATCACTGGAATTTTTGAACACGACGAGAAATGCAAAAGTCAGTTAATGAGCCGATTACCTGCCGTTCCAGTACATCCACATGTATGGCAGGATGCATTAAAGCAAATAAATAATGGCGCAAAGTATTTTTCGTTTATAATGAATTGTGAATTTAAATTGACTATTTGACAGCATGGCTGCTGTTCAGAAACGCAATCATGATTTATTTCGAGCCAAACTATATCATGGTCAAAAGGATTATGACCCTGCAAAGGCAAACCATCGCTATATTCTGTTGCCAGGCGACTCACGAACATTGTACCGTAAACAAGCCAAGTTTTTCGGGGTCAATTTGGAGAATCCACCTGCGGAAAATGTGGACAATTGGCTGAATCCCGAGTCAACACTATATAGACCCGAATTGGCGTCGGCAGCTTTTTTTTATCAAGGCCGTACAAACAAGCAAGAGCGGTTCATGCTGTGTATACAGACACCCGAAATGAAGACAACAACGTGGGAGTACTCTCACAACAAGCAATTAATTATTGACGGGACATTTGGAATTTGCGATCGGCGTATTTTATTATTCATTGCTTTAGGGGTTGACAGGCAGAATCGTGGTATTCCACTTGCCTTTTTCCTTTTTTCAGCTCCAACAGGTAATCGGGCGACTCATGCAGGGTATGATACCTCCATTTTAACAGACCTTCTGAAATCGTGGGCGGTGAGTTTGGGCAAGCACGAGGGCCAAGTTTTTTCCCCCAAAATTGTCATAACCGACACGGATACAAGAGAGCGTGGGGCTATACTGTCAGTATGGCCGCATACAACGCTTTTACTTTGCAAATTTCACACACGGCAGTGTTGGACGAACAAGAGAAAATTACTGGTCAAAGGGAGTGGAGACGAGAGCCACATGTTTTACAAAGACCAGGTAATCAAAAGACTCCAAAACCTTGAGAGAGTGTCAGTACTATTATTTATTCTTTTTGATTTTTCTACTGAGATTTGGCTTCCAGCTTAATTGATTCAGAGAATTTCCAGGACGCCACTGCTTCAGCAAATTCTGAAAAAGCATGGCTCAGTGATTTACAACATTCTCATCCCCATCTTTCAACGCTAACAACGGGAGCTATTTCCTATATCAACTACCTATCTTCATACTGGTTATCAAAATCGCTTTGGGAAAGCTGGTCAGCATTCGGACGAATCGTAGCTTCTCGGATCTTAGGAACACCACTTGATGGTGTGATTCCCACAACAAACCATCTTGAAGCTTTCAACGGCGTCTTAAAGCACAAGTATATTCACCAGTATCAGAAGAATGGCCGTCGCATTCGATTCGATCTTCTTATTATGCTTCTAATTACGAAGATTCTCCCTGGCATATACGTACAACGAAATATCGAGACAAGATACTATGATTGGTTGTCTGCTCGTTTTGGCTCCCAACTTCAAAGTCAAGAGTTAGTTGAAGTCAAGAAGTTGAGGAAAACCACGAGTGCAGACAACCCTGCCTCCAGAAGGGAGTATGCTGTTACGTGGTGGTCTCCAGACTCACAAGTTCATTACAATGCCAGTGCACAGGCGATTATAGCACACAACCGTATTTCCGATTTCAAATGGATAGACCCAAAAACGGTCGAGGCCACCTGCGCGAGTAGTCTTTCAAATACTGCATTTCAAGATCATCTGCGTTATACGATGTCCCTTAACTGTTATGGTTTAGCGGCATGTACTTGTCCACATAATTCAACAGGAAATGGTGCGTGTAAGCATCTATGGGCCTTCCGGTATATTCTCCCTACTTTATCACCCACCGTCTCCTTCTATTTCCCATTGACTGAGAAGGCGGCGCTTGACATCCATCAATTATTCTTTCCATCCCATGTGTCTAACGGAACTCTTCATATTGCGGACATGCTTCCAGAACCCCCCAAAAATCACTTGCATTCAATTGCAACTATTTCAAATACATTATCATCAATGGTTCCTGACTCAGATTCAGATGCAAGCTCTGACTTTGAAGAGTCTGAGAACGATGCAGACCAGGACTTCACAGATGCAAGTGATAAGGAAGTAGTACCAGAAGTACAATATTTTCTTAACCTTCTTTTTATTTTACTAACAGGATTAACTAGCTTCAACAAATGAGTTCAAAACTAGCCAGCGATCTTGCGCTAAAGGAACAGCTGAAGGGCCGCATCACCCAGGAAGTTGCATTCATACTTCCCCGTCTCCATGGCGTTTCACAGCTTTTAAGTGATGCTCAAGACAGTATTGATGGGATACCTGAAGTATCAGAACTGCGATCAGTAATTGATTCTCTCCACACGAGACTATCTGGTCAAACAGCACCAGTGGACGGCGATGCTAGTGGTCTAAGTGCGACGCCAGACACCTCAACAGTATGCTTAATAGTTTCAAAAAGTAGCATTTTACCTATGCTAATGATTGACATTAGGCTTCCAATGCTCGTAAGCAATTCCAGAAAACACTACAAAGACAAGGACGAAGAGTTTTACCGCCATCACCTGAACGAAATCAAAAGCGCAAACGGTCTACAGCCACTTATTAGTTCGAAATCAATTTGAAAAAAGCTTTGTTCAATTAATTTTCCTGTATTTATGTATGTGGAAGAAATAAAATCTACATGTGGCATTTGCAATATATAATAGCAGGTATGGTCTTTCGCTGCAACAGGCAAGCCATTGTGTCCTGCAGGGGGCTTGGCCATAATCCAGCTTGAAGAGCTAGACCCTTCTGAGTGTCCCGACTGACCCCAGATCACAACACTCAGAGGTAGAACCCATGCACACCCAATACCGGTACACAATAAACCGCCTTCAACAGTGAAGTGCCATTTGCCGGTTCGGGGAGATTTGTAAAGCCATTTCGTAAAGCTCGTTTGGAATCTTGTACTCGCATCCGTTGTCCACGCGGTGTTTCTCCTGCAGTGGAAAAGCCTTCGTCAGAATTCAGCCATAGATTATCTCCCGCCGGGGTATGTAGAGGAGTATAACAACTGCGGAATAACTTCAGGTGTAGTATGTGTCGCAGTATATCTATATTCAAATAAGTAAAAGAAAAAGGCACTTGACATCAAGAACCGAAGTAAAAACGTACTGAATAGCTCTCTTGAGATTGTTAAAGATCAATCTACCCTCCGCAACACCTTTAACAGTAGAAGCAAAGTTGTCGTCTAGAAGAATCATATTTGCGCCTTCTTTCGAAACGTCTGAGCCGGAGATATTCATGGAGATACCGAGATCGGCTCTCTTTAGTGCGGGAGAGCCGTTTACACTGTTTTATGAGAAACAGATATGAGCTCAACATGAAGAGAAAGAAAGTATAAGGAAGGAAGATTGCGTACACCAGTGACACCAACGATATGGCCAAGAGCCTGTGCACGTTTGACAATCTCCAGTTTGTGTTTCGGGGAGGTACGGGAAAACACAATCTCTTTTTTTGCAAAGACTAAGAAAAGAAAATCAACCTTCAAATCAACGAGCACAAGATCGAACAAAGCACATACTAGTATCCCACTCAAACCCTTGCAACCCATCAATATCATCCCCATGAACAACAACAGCGCTAACCTCATCATCATAAATCTCCTTGACAGGCCGCCCAGTCTTAGCACTTAATGTCTGCTTCGTATCTCTCAAAATCAAATCAATCCTCCTCGCAATAGCCTCGGCCGTCTTCAGATGATCACCTGTGATCATCATCACTTTAATACCCCAAGCGGGGGTGTTCCGATCGACTTCACGAACACCATGTTTAGGTGGATCTTCTAACGAGACGGGTCCGATGAAGGTGTAGTCGGATTCGGGGTAGTTGATTGGGTTATGTGTGAATTCGACGGATTCGGGGTAGAGATGTCCTGGGAGGTTGTACTGTGCGCAAGCGATGACTAGGTGTCCGCGAGAAGCCATGTATGAATAGGCGTCATCGAAGGCTTTGTTGAATGATGCGTCTAACGCCGTCTTTGAGGTAGGTTGAGTATTTGGCTAAAACTCGTTCGGGGGCTCCTTTAAGCATGACAGTAAGGAAACCATCTCGATGTATCTTCCTGACTAAACAAAGTTCAGCATCACCAAGTTATTTTTCAGGTATGAGAGAACGCACCAATACTCAAAGCCCACTTGTTCGTGCTATTAAACGGTACCTCACATACTTTAGGATAGTCCTTATGATGTTTATCATAATCCGGCAAATAACGCCCCGCAAACCGAGCAAGTCCAGTTTCAGTAGCATCTCCCAGAATCTCACGTTATTCGAATGAAACATCGATCTTGTCGAACTTGATCTTGGAGTTCAACGCGCATACGTCGATGACCTCGAGCATTCCGGGAGTTGAGAATGAGTATGGAACTGTACCTTGCGCATCATTGTTGGACTAGAAAGGCAGAGAATGGACGTAGTGAGGTAAAGAGAATGGAACTTTCTGCACTGAGACATACCTGGAATGCGCTGCTCATTTGAGTACCGCTCCATAGGTTTGTGACCGTCATTTGGTTCCGAGTCAACGTTCTAGTTTTTTCAGTCGCAAGAAGGGCACTAAATATATATCAATACACGGCAAAGAACACGAAAGAGGACTTGACATACAGAGCACCAAGTGTCTCAACACCTTGCAAATCCTTAACCAGAACATTCTGCGCAGCCATACGTTTCGCTGCAATAGACAGCCTATAAAAAAAAACCATCAATGAACAACACTCTAATTCTTGAACACGCGTCCTTACAAAAGCATGGCAACACTCGGTAATCCTTCTGGTACAAAGGCAACAAGAATGGACCCAGCGAAAGTAACGGTCGCAGCAGCATTACCCTTGTGAACGGTTCCAATTCCGACACCGAAGAAAACGACGGCGAATAGGACTGCTATCGTAGACACGATAGCGACAAAGTTCGCACTTGAGTATGAAAGGAGGTATTTCTCCCGCCAAAGGAAGATTGGTTTCAAGTTGTTTGAAGCCATGCTGCGATGTACCAATCTGCTCTGTACGTCGCGCGACCCGCTAGAAGAGGGGTCGCCAAAGGATTTGGAGTAAACGCAACACGCTCTCTTGGTGTGGTGCCTTCAAAGCAAGTTCCACTATTGGGTCCTTGGTGAAAAGGCGCATTCTTGTCACTTAAAAGAGGTGTTTGAGCCTGTACCATGTTCCTCGAATTTCTCGCTTCCGCCATGATATTATCAACTGGAGCGGAGCAACCTAGGTCAGCGCTGAAATAGATGTTGCTAACATTGGACTTACGTTCCGGGGCCGTCCTGGGGTTCGAGCCATTTTTGCTTTATCTAGATCGCTATATTCACCCACGAGCTGACCGCTTGCCTCATCACCTCCCCTATCAACCAGAAGCTTAGCCTGTTGACAGACATGTCCCAGAGCCCCCCCGGGTCGGGTTTGGTCAAGGGCAGTTCACGCAGCACTTGACAATCGTTGAGGTATCTAAAAGTGAAAAGCGGTTTCAGTGTTGATTAACAATCAAGCCCTACTTCCCAATCCGTACCATATTCGAATGACGAATGCCCCTATCATAACAGACAGGGAAAAGATGGCGGCGAGTGAATAAAAGTCGAGCTGCGGGAGATACATGGTTAATTAGAAGAAACGGGGGATGGGAAGACATGAAACCTTAATTTACGTACGGTAAACGTTAGCGAATAAAGAGCTGTATATATAAAACGTGAAATGGAAATCGTGGCGAAAGCTATTAGGGCACGGCCCCAAGAGAGCAACCATACTAGGAGTCGAAAGGGGAGTCTGTTAGTCGATATAAAGCATGACAGTATGTATTGACACTAACGTATAGAAGAATGCAGCGATGAGAGAGACGAGAGGATGTGATTCTACCGTCTCCACGTCGTTGAGCTGGATGGAGTGCAGTGGAAGGGACGCTTAGAGCGCTAAGCGCCAAACAACAGGTGTAGTGGCGCCAACATAAAAACTTAAAGTGATACATATTTTCTTTGGTTTAGAACGAATTTTTTAAATAATAAATTTTATTTGACAAAACATTGTTTTACGAGTCTGAGAGCAGGATTTTTATGCAATACAAATTACCAGCATGCACAGTAAATATACTAATTAGAGCTAGCGCGGCCTTCATTGACATTTAAATCACCTTCATCTGCAAAGTATGCAGATCCAGATCCACTAGCGTAGCTCAAGTATTTCATAAGGGTACTATGCCCTGAGTTGACGTCCGAGGGCAAAGTACCAGATGGAATTTGTGGTTCACCTTGGGAATCGGTATATGGTGAATAGTGGTGGTGGTGACGTTGAGGTGTATTAGGTGCTAGAAATAAAAAAATGAGCATATAATATTATTCGGTCTTTACTGTATCTTGAATTTTACCTGAATGAAATGTGGGCACCACGCTTGAATGTAAGGGCATAGTCTCATTTGTTTGACTGAGGGATGACACGGTCCCTCGATGTTTTGGATGCCTCATTGAAGGATTCAGTGATCGATGAATCACTGGTGTGCTGACGGCAGCGTGCGAGTCGAGCGTGGGCGATGATACTTGAGTATTTCTAGAATTCTCCATTGGTATGCCTGCGGGAGGGCGTGAAACTACAGAAATGGGACAGTATTTTTCAAGGTGGTGTTTTAACATATCCTTTCTTATCCAAAGTGAGCAATCACATTTATCATAAAGCCTCCAAAAAGTGTCGGTGACCAAGCCTTCTCCTGAGTTCAATTTTGCAAGAGCGGATAGTAAATCGTCTCCTGCAAGAGGGGGTATATCAGCGTTTTTTTGGATTGCATAGTGAGGCTCCGGAGGTTCAAAAAGACAGCTGGTATCCCCAAACCAGCGTTCACTTGGTTCAACACCTTGTCGTGTATTAGTGTAGTTCGATCAAATAATCAGAAATAACTCACGTTTGGCCGCGCTTTCCTTTCCAGTAAAAGACATGGAATTCACTTCACTCAAAACAGGTGAAGATGAAGGAGTTGGGTTCGGACGAGGCTGTGCGCATGATGGAAAAGACAAGATTTGCTCAACTACTACTATGTCCGTTAACATTCCTTTAGCGCAAACTGTTACATACCTTCATTATCTGAAAAACCTAGTTTCAGATCAATAAAATCAACCCATATCATCTGTAAAGTGAAGGCCGAACTTACTGGGACTATTTCTAGTTTTCTTGGGGCTAGAAAGAAGAAAAGGAATTGCCGGAATATTACCAGATGTTCGCTTTTTCCCTAAATAATCATCTCACAGATAAAACATCAAGTAAAGCGCAGAAGAAACTAATAAACATACCTCGAGGGGTATTGAAACCACTAGTCCGGGTTGGTAGTATAAAACGAGACGGAGGCGAAGGGGTTGAAGGGGTCAGGCTCTGGGGACGTGGCAGGGTAGGATCCGTCTCCCAAGGTTGAAGAAGGTCCTTGGGGTCAAATCCCGGGAGACCTGTAATCATTTGTAGAGATTAGCAATTAAACATTTAAACAATGTACATACCAGTCAGCTTGACTGTATGACGGCGAGGATATCTTGTAGTCAGTAGACGCGGATCATCATGTATTTTCTCCAATGGAACTAAATCAATAGACTAAGAAAACGAAAAACTGATACAGGAAAAATTGGAACTATTTACCAAAGATTCCACAGCCGGTATAATGACCTTGGCACCCTAAAACAACTTTACGGTGGTACGGAGAGTCAGGCTTGTAAACGACCCATATTTTGGCAAAATGAAAAACATGCGGATCGGGATCCTGAGTGTTACACGGGCAGCATGGCGGAGTAAATTCAAAATGTTTGAACGCGAAATCCAGCTGAGTCGCAGGGAATGGTTCTCCACTATCATTAAGTGGCCTATGGACACAACTCAAAGTATTGATCAACTATGAAGGAGAGACACTTACCACATCCACAATAGAGGTTTGGATACACTCCGATTAACCCAGTTGAGAATACGACCTTGCCTGATAGATGAATTCATCAGCTCTTTGCACTTTGCAAATACCTCGAAGGAATCCGAGACATTAACGGGTGCGCGACTGGGCGAATAAAGCTCAGTAGATGAAACAGATGGGGAAGCAGCTGGTGTGAAAGGCATGTCGGATGGAGGGGGATGTGTGCGCGAGTGAGTGTGGGCGGACGAATGACTTTCCAGTGGACTGGGGTGATATTTATATATTGGAGAAAACGAGATTATTTCGAGGCCGGGGTGCACGGCCGGCAAGTAACAAAATATATTGAAACCAGATTTTTGACGTCTTTTTGACATTTCATGCAAGCGAACAAGGAACTACTCAAGGGTTTTCAGACCGTATGGAGAAAATACCAGAGCGCAAAATGACGTACATTCTAAAAATGGTTACTCTAATCCCTATATAGGAAGCAGCTCTTGGCAAGGACGAAGGCTTTATCAAAAAGTATTAAATTAGCATACAAGCGAATGGAAACAAACTAACCAGAAAAGGGTTGCCTATGAGAAAGCCAACTGCCGATAGTACACTATTTCGGATGGGGAAATGAACCTGCTATGACAGCGGAGGTATGACCGAATGAGGAAAGAATAATTGATGGTGTAGTCGACACCAGACGACACCTGAGTACCAGACGGAGAGACCAAAAATGGTTAAATAATGAAATAAGGGGAAGCGACGTCAAGAAAGAGGAAGCGAAGAGGAGGGACAGCGGCTAAACAACCGGTGATATGGCATCACAAGCCGCTTAATAATATTTTTTGCACGCTTTACTACCGTCCCATTCCCGAGTAAGTTGTGCCCGTAGCGACACGACCAAAAAAACATGACTTTCTTTCACCAGTAGAAAGCCATCGAGCCGCGAAAAAAAAACTTTTTCGCGAGATGGCCGAGCAACAACAACAGCAAGAAACAGACATTGAAGCTTTACAAGCTCAAATTGATCTCTCTAATTCTGTCGCATTTGATATCGTCTCGTCATGGATGAAACCGTCTTCATCGAAAACAACAGCAGCAGCAGCGACGTCGACGAAAACTTCGAGTACTGTTGCGCGTGATCTTGAGGAGTTTGCGCGTCGTCCACCAAGGTGCGTGTTTTTGTTTTCGACGTGTGAATTTTTGTAACCCTTTCGTTTTCTTTTTCAAAGGCTTGGTCTTGGTGCAACTGTTTCGAAATCCACTACAGCGACTATACAAGAGACAGCGCGATTGAAAGGAAAACTTTCTAAAAAGCCTGTTCGGGGTGGTGATGAGGAAACCTTAATTAGTGATGGAAAGAAAAACGAAGACGACGAGGATGAAGATAGTCGAAATACTGCTATCGGGAGCCATAGTCACAAACCTACCGCAGGGTCGAGTAAACGGGCAATAGTGGACGTTTTTGCACCGCGTAATAAGAAACGGAAACGAAGCAATTCACTTACAGAAGCTTCGTCGACAGTGGCGAATGCGCGGGCTGTCGAAGGAGAAGCATCATCATCTTCTGCGCGGTTGTCTCCTTCGATGAATAAGAAACGAAAAGGAAAGGGGAAAAATAAGGTCGTTAGTGAAGCAGCTGGTGCTGTGGAGTCATCAACAACTTCCGATCAGATTCAACAGCTGTTTGAGGAGGAATGGACAGGGTTCTCTGAAGACGTGTTAAACTCAATTCAGACTAACACCGACCCCGTTGCCGCTCCTGCTCCTCCTTCTAGTCCTTCCCTTTCATCGTCATCATCGCCGTCACTTCAAACCAAGAATCACGAAAGACAAGCTGTGTCGTTATCTCCTATCTCTCGTCGCGTATTTTCTCCTGCATCTAATATGTCAACGACGTCAACTTCGGCGCTCAAAACGGATGATCAGATTCCACTTTTGAATTTGTATGGACCACCTTCTGTTATTGGAGCTGGGTCTGGGACGAGCGATGCGCATGGTGAAAAGAAAAAGAGAAAGCGGCGAAGGTCGAAGAAACGAAAGTTGGAGCTGGAGCAGCGGAAAGAAGGGTAAGGGTGTGGTGATACATAGAAAAGACTTAGGTCGCACCCCTTTGCATTACATTACATGTATGATTGATTGAACCCGAGAAACAATTTATTCATGTAAACAAGAATAGGTATATATTTTTCCACATACATTCGCATCCAGTGCTATAGGAACAATAATAGACGTACAACAGTTCATTTAATGCATAAAAAAAGACATCGTAGTACACTTGCACGAGCATGACCAAAGTCCTTTTTTTTAGTAGGTCCATATCCGATTTCTGTCCCTCGTATAACCAATCTCTCTCATTTCATCTCGTCTGATTTCTCTTTCTTTTCTTCTGTCCTCTTCGGCGGCCATCATCATAGCCTTTCCAATTCTGCGGCGTTGTTTGTTGCCCGTTAGCCACCCTAGAATGACATGGTGAAGCCCCTGTATGGGCGATGGAGTTCTGTATTTATGGTGCATCCACGGAGGACCACCAGAACTGTACACGGGATCCGCGGTAACATAGATAGGGTCCTGGTGGCGATGGCCCGGATAGTGATTATGATTATGGTGGTGGCTTCCACCACCAAACAACCTTCGACGTTGAGATTTTCTCAGTTTATTGCCTGAATAGCCACCACCGTCATATCGACCAGCATCTTTTGTTTCAAGGTTTCTTGCAATCCGCAATGCTTCGCGGATTCTCCTCGCATGACGTATTTCACGGTCGCCGTGTCTTCTACGACGACTGTTCCCCGTGAGAGCACCGATAAACTTGTTCCACATGCCATGGAAAACAGATGGATTCTGGTGGTAGTCTCTACTGTAATAGTTGCGCTTATCTCTATCGCGTGTTCGTCTGCGCCGTTGATTTCGGCTTTGTCGGACTGGACGTGTAGCACGTGTAGTGTCCATTACAACAGTAGAACCATTGAAAGGTCTGGGGCTGATAACCTCGCCTTCGATAACGATGGGCTCCTTCCGGTGGTGGTGTCTCTGGCTCATGGAGATTCGAGTAGGCTCCTCATAATATCGTGTGTTACTTCCATTGGCAAATCTAGATGCCGCGCCCGAGGAAGACATGAGCTCATCTCGGGTTGGTATGGCATAGTCGTAGGGATCATAATTTCGTCTCTAAGGGTTTTCAAATCATCAGATTTTGAAATTAGCTGACTAAAAAAACGAAAACGTACTGAAATTTGAGAGCGACTCATAGGTCGTAAATCAAGTTTAAGAGTGGAATTGTCTAAATTGCAGGGACGAGGTTTTGGTTTATAACCGTGGTGCTATTTGATCCCGCGCCGGCATAGCCCAGCTGGATAATGGTGTCCAATTGTTCATAGACGTAAGTACAAGCACACTCCACCAGCCTCATTGTTTGCTGATTATAAAATGATGTAATTGGCTCCTTTTAATAAATAGTGAAGTGGTCAAGATAATCGTAGATAAAGATATTAAATACTGCGGTTCGTTGTTGGACATGGTGAGTGCCTAATTGGAATTTGAAGTACGAAAATATAAAAAAATTACAATTTGAGGGGAAACGAAGTTTGAACTTGATAATAATAGTCGTGTTCCGATTAGATAGGAAACAAAACGCGCATGACAAATTTGAATACCACGTTGTTCTTTGAGAGATCCGGTAGTAGTCGTGGATGTCAGGATTTAGAAGAAGTGGTAAATATACAAAGGGACCCGTCCAGCTAATTATAAAAAACAGAGACAGGTGGAACACAGAAATTCTCTTTCAGAAGGTCTTCGAAAACGTGCGCTCCGGAGTTGAGACGGGACTGCACAAAGCCTAAGCCCAATCTTAAATCATGTGCATGATTCATCTCCGTATCAGACCCAGCTTGATGCCTCGCCATCGTGTAGCTGCAAGACTAATACATATACAGCTTAGCAAAAATCCAGCAAATCTGACGATAAAAACGTTGGTGAATTATTGAAATTTGAAAATAAGCTTTTGAAACACCGCACTTGAAAAATGCCTGACGCGATATAGAGCGTTCTTCGAGCGGTGTGCGCGATGAAGCGAATATTGCTCTAAGTACGCCTGGTGTTATAGGTATTTTACTTTTATTTTCTGGTCGTTCTGGAGAAACATCTCGCGTGGAGGACAAGGGGGGTGTCCGCGTTGACATGTTTTCGTCGTGAAACGGGCACTGGCACTGGCACTGGCACTGAGCGCTGGGCGCCTAAATGCATCGACATCATGCCAATACTTTAAGCGCCCTGAGCTGAGCCTCGCCCTCATTCTCCGTAAGGGTCGTGACCAGACATATCGTTGAGTATATTAATTTGCATTATCATTCATTCTTTCTGACAATGGCCCTAGACCCGGATTATGTTAAAGAACGACTCTCTTCTCCGCCCTTCGTGATCGTCGACGGCGTGGCGAATGTCCGTTCGTTAGGAAACTATCCCACATCGACTCCGGGAAAGGTTACGAAGGATGGATACATCTTTCGATCTGCTGTGCCATCGTTGATCACATCTTCTGGAATAGAACAACTCAAGAATCTAGGCAAGTAATTCTTGTTGACATAACAATGGTTCTTCATTCGCTCAATTCATACAACCAAACAAACAAACAAACAGGCGTGAAGAAAGTGATTGATTTCCGCTCAGATATCGAAGTTGTCAAGTTTGGCCAGCCTGTGCCTAATCTCGGAGAATCCATTGAATTTCAGAGAATACCTGTGTTCAAGGACGAAGAGTATACACCGGAGAATCTGGCGTTGCGCTCCAAACAATACAAGTCGGTCGATCCTAACGTTCGCGTTTATTCTTTTTTTAAAAAAAACAAAGCTTGCTAATGGATGTATCCATTACGTCATTAGGAAACAGCCCAGGCGTATGAGCACCTATTGGAGAGCGGCATCATTGCCTATCAGACCGTGTTCAAACACATTAGGGATCATCCCGACAAAGGCATTCTATACCACTGCACCAGTAAACATTTCCAGATTTCTACCCTTTGCCTTTTCCGGAATTACTGAATCCAAATTAGGTGGCAAGGACCGTACAGGAATATTATCCGCTTTGATATTAAGGGTAAGTCACCTTCTAATCTGTGGTATTTGTCATTATTTAAACATCAATCCTCAGGTTGCAGGAGTCAAAGACGAGCTTATTATCGAAGAATACACTCTTTCAAAGATCGGTGGAGAGGTCACACGACCATACGTCATGTCCAAAATGCAGAATCTTCCTGATTTCGTTAATGATCCGGAAGGCTTGATTAGATTCCTAGATACCAGGTACCGTCCTTCTGGGGTTTTATCCTTCAAAATCAGGATCATATGATTATTTACAGACCTAAAGTGATGGAAGCTTTTCTGAAGATTTTAGATGAGAAATATCAGGGCGTTGAAGGATATATGAAGAATCAATTGGGATTCACGTCTGATGATATTGACATTATCCGAAGAAACCTTCTCAGCGATAAATAGATGTCATTAACCCTTTTGGACGGTTCAATTGTGATTGTCTTTCCATTTCAGCCGGAACGGCTGAGCAAGGGTAAATTATAATTTGCTAGATAGCCATAGGGGCTGAACTCGTTCAATAATGAATATATTAACTTAGAAAATCTTGTTTGATTTAGTTTACATTTCTCTCGAAAACTAAAGATCACAAGCGGACGACAAGGTGCTTGGACCGCGGTCCCGAACACAATTACGTAATAATCAGACCTCTTCATGTCTTCTTACTTTCTCCAAGAACAACATTGCAATGCCCCCCCGGGAACTCCCCAAACATCGATACGTCACAGTATTTGACAAATCTTCCGGAAAAGTTCGTCCCAATGGATCTCGAATAGTTGAACCAGATGCAGAAGCATCACAAGCGAAGGTTAATGGCGAATTCAGAGCGCGAAAACTTAGACCGCCTTTGAAAACGACGAAAAACGGGTGGATCGCGTCTGATACGTATGAGTTTGAGAAGGTTTCTAAGCGGAGAAGGATTATGGTTGATGGGATAGATGGTGGCAATGGGAATGGTGAGAAGGATGATGAGGATACTAGTGATGGAGAGACGTTTGTTGCGGGTAAAAAAGTGAAACCCGAGCCTATACGCTATTCTGCGAGACTTCGCCAGCATAATATGCAAGATTTATCATTTTTGGCGTCAAATGCGGCAGCTGACTCCAGTGCCAATGCGTCTGGATCTGATGCAAATGCTGATGTCGAAAAAACCCGCTGCAGCGGTGACCCTTCTTCGGTAAGTATTTTCTTATTATATTATTCCGAGGAAAAACTTGACAAAAAATGGCTACATTCTCTAGGATCTCTTGAAGTCTATTCATTATTATGCAAGTCAGTTTTATGCTTCGTCTGGGCAGCTTGTGAATTCCACCCGGAAGTTTCGTCTGTCGAAGGCCAAGACTAAAAAATCCAAGTCTCGTAGAAGTAGCACCACAGACGAAGATGAGGAAGAGGGAGGAGAAGGGAATGAATCATCACAAGAAGCAACGGAAGATGATGATGAACGAATGACTTCCGATGATGATAATTCAAGCGAGAACTCATATCAAGATGGAGACGAAGATGAAGATGAAAATGAAGGGCAAAGTGATGACGATGAATGGAATGACGATGATGACGCATCGGACGCAGATAACCCAAAAACCGCAAGCCGTTCTCTTCCAGTGGGTAAACGAAGGCGAACAATTCAGCGACGAGCTGAGCAGCAAATTCGGCATTTCCTCGAAAAGAGAGACATGTACAGAGCTTTCGATGGATCTGCGTTGTTTTGCATTGGTATGCGACATTTCTTCTCTGTACTTATTTTGGTTCATCTTAGATTTATGTTGTTTTGTTTGGGTAGGTATGCTTTTCAAAGCCCATGTTATATCGCAGTTGCAAAGTCGCATTCCGAAAGACTGGAATGATCAAGTAGCTGCATACGAGGAACAGGATGAGTTGAACGAGACTTATGACTCTTTGGAAGACGAAGAGACTAGTGCTGAAATAGATCAAGAGGACCAGAAGACTAATGCCGAAATAGGTCAAGAGGATCGGGGGATTAATGCTGAAATAGATCAAAAAGACCAGGGAACTAGTGCTGAAATGGATCAAGAGGGCCAGGAGACTAATAATGCTGAAGATCAAGACAATCAGATGACTAGTACTGAGATAGATCGGGAGGACCAGTCTACCAGTTTAGCTAAGGACGAAAGCGACAAAAAAACTAACTCGGAAAATACTGCGGCCACTGAACCTCGTGAGAAGAAGCGGAAAAGGAAAAAGTGATTTAAGGGATCTTTCTTGTTCTCAAAGCTGATTTGTATATGGCAATGCGCGCGGGCTTATTTTTCCTTCTCATTTTTGCATTCACACACCACATTTTGCATCGTTAATAACATTATTATTGCATCACACATCGCGTGATATCAAATAATTCGCACATTTGCATGTATGTAGCCTGATTCGTATCTTAGTATCACTAAATAATTGGAGCTTTAATCCACCCAATACTCGATCGGCTACGTCAGTGGCTGCACAATAGCACATGGAAACGCGTGACTGTGACATATGTGACGGGTGGCGGTACGAATTCACACTTCACTCATCATCCCTTTCACTGCAAAGCAGAACAGGATCCACATTCCTTTTTTATATCATTTTTTTTCATTTCTCTCCACTCACAACGAACCTCTGTTTCATTCATATTCTTATACTATCTTTTTTTTCCTATTCACCACGCTTTCTGTATTACCCCCTGCGAAGAAACTACATTGAAAGAAGACAATCAAGACAAAGCTTTGACTCAACAATTAACCATGTTTTCTCGTTTATTTTCTTCTTCTAAACGGAACGTTCCTACGGATACAACGACAACTACCACTACTACCACCGTCACCACCACAACTACAACAGATAACGTGACTCCCACTTCAGTAATAGGAGCTGTAAAGCCTGCCAATGAAGTCTACAACAACGCCAAATCACGAATGTCACCGTCTTCTCTTACGGAACCAGGTTCAATCGCCACCAATTCACATACCAACACTGTTCCGGATTCACCTTCGAGAGGAGGAGCTGGACTCCGGACGCCCTCGCCGTCTCATGACTCTGCTGGAGTCGATGCCGAGTCGCTCAAAGAGCTGTTCAAAAGCTGTCCACCCAAAATTGTATATTCATATCTCACTTCCCAAATTGTAAATGGTACGCGCACAAACACTTTTCCGTGTCCCGGTCTTTTTGAGAAAGAAATTAATTTTTTCTTCTTCTTCTTTTTATTATCACCAGCTTCTCCTGGCGAACTGCACATGTTATCTTCCTTTTTCTCCGAGCTTCAACCTCCTTCGCGATTACATTGCGTGCGATGTCATAAATCGTATTTTGAAGTGGACAATGATGATCGGAGTTGTACGATGCCACATGACGATGAAAGTGCCGAAGTGGAACATGTGAAAGGGGGAGGATTTGAAACGCGGTGGGACTGTTGTGGTCGGACTGTTGAAGGTTCTGGTGAATTGGGTCCTCCTAATGGATGGTGTTATGAAGGAAGACATACCGTACGTGTTCGGTTTCTGTTCTGTTCTGTTCTGCCAATCATTAAAAAACCATTTTCTTCTTTTCCCATCAACATATCATTTGCTTTCACAGGTTGATCTCAAACGCGCCCGATACAGGAACGATTCCTCACTCGCAGAGGACAAACTCGTATCATGTGTGAAGAAAAAATGCTTCGCACGTCTCCAGCCTAAAGAAGAAAAACGCCCGCCGCCAAGCCGTGGTGGCGCTGCTAGTGGTGGAAAACCACGTAGCGTTTATATTCCTGACGATGCGCGATCAGTCCGTTCGACGCGATCTACCAGATCGCTTGGCAGAGAAGCCGAAGCTAGTGCTGCTGTTGCTGCGATAATGAAACCCATTTCCACGAAAAGTTCATCTGCGTCCAAAGCTGCTGTTCTTGCTGCCGCTCTGTCATCGCCTCCCCGTCCTTCAGTCTCCCGGAAACGTAAACGTCCGATGAAGAAGGATGACAGTGATGATGATAATGATGGCGAAGAAGAGGAAGAAGTTGAAGAAAAAGAAAAGGAGAACGAAGGACGCAAAGTTAAAGAATCAGCTGTCAAGTCGAAGCCGAGGGCTAGTACTACTAATAATATTACTGGTACAAGGGCCAGGTCGGGACCGAAAGCAAAAGATAAGGAGAAAGATCAAACGGATGATGACGCGAAGAGCGTAAAGAGCGTTAGAAGTGTCAGAGCTACGACGCCCGCGCCGAAGAAGAAACGGCGGAAGTCTGTTGTCGAATGAATTAAAAATGGTAGCAGGAAGAAGACGAAGAAGAAGGAAGTTCTTTTTATGGGCACCCAACACATCAATCGGACGGAAGATGAGCAGGTCCGATTGGTGCAGAAATATGTATGTCCAGAGATGGTTTAAAGTCCAGTCAGTCATCTTTTTACTTCTCGAACACGAAAATGACAACTCAAAACAATAAAAGCATTCTGAACATTTCCATCATCCGGAGTTGATTTTCCTTTTATTCTTCTTAGTCTCTTTTCATCCGATTTATATTATTGTATTGTATTTTTATAATGAACTGGTTTCTTTTATGGTTACACTCTCTTTTGTCGTATCTGAATACGTATGAAAAAGGAAAACACATTTCGTGGTTATTCTTGAGAGAAAAAGGTCTGCTTCTCATGTTCTAGTATCAATTTGACTTAATTTCGAAATTGACTCCCTCCTTTTTTTCTGTCTATTTCAGGACAAATCTTGCGGCATAACAAAGCTATGCTTTTCGTTTTTCTTCTTCTTTTCGGACTCTTGTCATGTACATGTAAATGTAAAAAAGGGGAATTTGACTTGTTTCATAGCGATTGCAGGTATCACACGATGTTGATTATTATTCCCTCTAAACAAATTATGCTTGATCCGTCCTTTCTTGTGAATCTATCATCTCACGTTTCTGCGGAGAGTTCATGATAAGCTCTAAAACCACTGTGGCATATATGCACCACCTTGATTGACATCGCCACCTGATATCGGGAAGAATCGTTCTTCCATAAGTTTCACCTACGCTAGCCTATAATGTGCAATTAATTACGGCTTTGTCTTGTTATCTGATAAAAAAAAAATCTTTTCGTCCTTTTTTCTCGGTGTGAGTTGTTATTTTTGGTTTGACTTCTTTGCAGAAGCTTTATGGTACGAGAAAAACATAAATAGATAGAATTTCCTAAGTAAGGCGGAGAGAAATGTTACAGTCTTTTTTTGTTCAAAGTAAAAAAGAAAAGTATACTTTATGTTACAAATACAAACTATAATATGTCATATATCGTGTGCTATGGATTGAATGGAATTGTTATGAAATGTCATAACAAAATGTATGCTGACAATTGTTAATGCGAAGATATTCCGATGAAGAGCGAAAAAAAAACAGCGAAACAAACACAAAAAAAAGAAGGCCGAAGGAAGATGGAGTGAGGAAATGAAATAACAATCTGGATGCAAGGTGCCAAACTTCAGAAGAAATCGAAAAAAGTGAAGTTTAGCGAGTTGAATGAGTGTAGACTCTCTCTCTCTCTTTTCTTTTGGTGTTGGGAAAAAAACAAAATTAATAGCCTTCATCGCCGCTCTCTGGCTCTACGACTTGAATTGACGGGCCCTTGGGTTTCTTAGGGAATTTAGTCGGAGGACGCCCTCGTTTTTGAGCTTTTTCACTATAAATATATATATATAAGTAAAAGAATTCCCTTTTTAAAAAGCAACGTACCAAGCATTAGTCTGTTTGTGCCTAGTCATACTATCTTTCCGATTACTACTAAAGACAGTCCCGCAATCGGGACATCTTCCGGTATTAGCCAGATTTTCTTCAATACGCTCCTGCTTATCCCTTGAAGTGACGATTTGGGCGTCACTATAGGTAAGCTCACCACTCGCAATCAACGCTAATTCTTCGTGGGCGTGATCGCTCTCAGCGTGACGATTGAGAGTCGCAAAGACTGTCCAGCCTTGATCCCAAGCGGCGCATCGTTCACCAGTGATAGGAGAGACGTAGGTGCAGTAGAACCGGGTTCCTCTGCGTAAGCCGAATTTTAGTCTCTGAGTTTGAGGGTCGTAAGTAGGATCCGGAGGAGGATTGGGTATACTACTTCGTCTTTGGGAGGTTTTTCCGGCTGAAATAGAAAGGGAAACAAAATAGGAGAATGTCAGTATTCTCCCGCTCACGGACGGAAATGGCGATTGTGCCATACCTGAATACCGGGAGTTTTCACAGTCCATCTTATCTGAGGTATAATCTCTGTTAGAAGAAAAAAAAACAAATGATTGTATTAGAATCAAGCCCAGTTTTGGCAAGTCAAAAAGCCAAAGAAGATTAGATATAAATGTACCTCGGCATGGCGATATCGGGGGTAGGGTAATAGCTTTGATGGGCTATTTTGTGGTCGTCATGTACATGAGTGAGCGGGGTATAGCCCGAATTTGGCTCTAAATATTTTGGGGAGGGTTTCACTGATTCGGACCCGTTCCATCGCATTGACGACAGATGAGGCAAGTTATCCCGCGATGAGGGGGCCAAATCTCGGATGGGCGGGAGCTTTCCGGCCCAAGGTAAAGGAGAGACGGACCGATAGGAGGGCGGTGAGTTATCAGAGGAATAGGGCGAAGAAGAAGAAGACGAGGAAGATAGTGACGATGACGACGCGAGTAGTCGAGGTTCCGGAGGTATCCGGAGTGGACCAGGAAAGCGTTTGTCAGTGCCAGCGCGAGGAGGATATTCCATGCCGTTATCCGCGCGTCGTGAGTCTGGATAGCGTGAGCTCGATGATGAGCTGGATGTGTAGTAGTCGCTGTGGTTGTGGCTGCCGTTATTGTTGTACATGACTGGTGGCGTAAAATAATTATTATCAACAGATAAGTGGATAGTAGACCAATATAGAACTACACGATGGGGGCAGAGAGCGACCGCAAGTCCCGGACTGAGACAGACAGACAGACAGACAGACGGAAAGACAGAAAGGACGTAAAGGAATCGAGAGATCAGACAGGACTCCGCTTTTTATGCCACACAGATTTAATGGATCCCGGCTCCGCCATGAAGCTATATGGGGTGGCGTTTAATTGTGTATGATATTTTAGCATGGTTCGAAATACGGAGGCTGTCCCACTTGTCTAAGGCCATCAACAACAATAAGACCAAAACAGGAAGAAGGGAAATACTCAAAATAGAACTAACTCGGATTTGAGTTGTGAGGTGACCGTGTCAGAATTTGTTCTAGATTTTGATGGTTTCGAACAGTTTGGACGCTTAGTTCTGCCAAATACGTGTAGATTTATCTCTCTCTGTTTTCTCTTGGAGAAACGAATGTATTATTTATTCCTTTCCTTTCTTCTCTTTGGCTGAGAACCCAAAGTCGAAGAAGAGAAGGACGCTGTGCCATCGTTTCGAACTTTCCTTCCCCCTTTTAGAGGTTAATTGTAAATTGGAAGGATCAATAAGGACGTCGATGATGTTTTGCAACAATTTGATCTCGAAATCCAACGATCCATGCGAAGCCCATGCCTGAACAACAAGACCACATTTAGGAGAAAGATGTGGTGGCAGATCTGACTCGGCCGAGCGGGCCGCCAACTTTGTGTGGGAGACACTCGCCCAATTAGGCAGGCTTTGTCTGTCCAACTTGGGAAAAAAAGGAGCAGACCTCCCTTTGAAATCCAGGTAGACTCAATTCTCATTCGTCCACTCACATTTCCTTAGTTTTTAAAGGGAAAATACCCCTCACACACAGCAAATGTCATCGTGTCACTTGTTGCTCTCACAAGACCTTTTTATTCATCAATCCAAGTTCCTGGGTCCTGGAAAACCAACGTACTTGTGCATATCTTTGTGAGTGGTGCTGAGTGCTGCAAACAAACACACAAAATTGTATTCATGGACGCACGATCGACCTATCCCACTAGCCGAATAACTATATTTGGCGATGAATAAACCATTCGAAAAGGTGTGCGATTAATCTGAGTCAGGAAAGTCAGGGTTAAAGTCCCTGAACTCTATAAGCGTCATTCAGCAGGGAAGTGCTTCCTATCCCTCGTGTCCGGACGCGGAAAGCCGTTATGTTTCGTGTGGTAAACATCTCCGAAAATATTTCTTACTAAACCCCGCAGCGTTCAACTTGTTTACGCTGGAAAAATTGAGGGAGAAAAACCTCCGATGACCGATATGGCCTAGTGCTTGCGCACCACAATCTATACGTGCACGTACGTACTTGACAATACACAACATACATTCTTCATTTCCGCGTATATTACTCGGATAAAAGGAATATATTGATGTGCATGTTTTTTACGGATGTGATCCGGTTCTCCGAATGGTTCAGTATGTGTGTATATATATTAATTAATTAACGCGTCGCAGTTCAAAGTGAATCTAATATGATGTAAGGGGTCCAGAGAGATGCGAGGGGGTTCAAAACCACCAGAACCACGCCTTGCCAATTGCCGGATCGAAATTGTATTTCTTTGTTAACTCGTGGTCAGGGTTGATGGTGTGCTCGTGTGTTGGTACATATATTTATATGTACTTCCTATCCCTTTCGAGATCAAAGGCAAAAAAGAACAAGGGAAAAGCTTTTACACGATCGCATCCTCCCAAGACCACAATTTCCTTTCTCGTGGGACAAAAGAGAGTGAAAAAAATAATATGAGAAAATAGTATAGATTTTTTTTCACGATCCCTTTCCACGTTTCGGTGGCAATAAAACAAACTTTACATTCTATCTACCTAGGTACAGTCGTATATTTCAGGTCTTCCTTGGCCGTTTGGTATTACCACGACTTAATCGTGTAGCTGTTGTCGCTGATGTGTCAACTGACGAGATCGATAGCGATCGCTTGTGAGACTGTTAAAACGAAATTTTAAATAATAGGGGTTCATATAAATATAATAATGAAAATATGACCAAAAAGTCTTACCTGCTGCGGCGGTGCCCCTTCTGTTGTTCCATCGGCCGGCACTATTGAAGGTTCTCGGTCAACGTCTATCTTGCTTTGACTCGTTTCCTCTTTCACATCTTCCTTATTTTGATCACCCGAATCAGCTTCACCGGAGCGCATTTCACCGCCATGCGCTGGGGTCGTACTATCTTCACCTGCAATCATCCCTAAAAGCTTCTTCTGTGTCCGAATCTCTTGATCAACACGATCAACGGCTTTCTTCATATCTATCATGACCGCTGTCGCATCTAACAGACTCTCAAACCGTTGAATATTTTCCTTAGTAGGCATTACAAGTCGAGTAGTATTGATTCCTAATTCGGTTAACGCTGCAATAACTTTCGGAGCAATACTTGGTTTAGGGTACGGGAGTTTTGATGATCGAAGATGAGCGGGTATGTGAGCTGCTTTGGTAGACGCTGCCGTGGGCGGCGTATCTAGACGAGTAACACAATTGACCTGGTCTGCAATTCAAAAGAAAAAAAATTAAATGAGCATATATGATTGTGCTTTGTAAACATAGGAGATAATATATATGGAAAAAAATGCGGTCTCGGGAACATACCCATGTGGGCCTGTTTATTTGATACGGCCTTTTTCGTGTGTCCGGTGGAAGGTCCAGGGGCCGGGCTTTCAGCATCAGTCCCATCAGGTTTCTTCTTTCTTTTCTTGGGATCCACGAAAAGTCCTGAGACTACCTCTTCGTCGGGCTGATGGATATGAAGCCCGCTCTCAATCCCGGCTACCACTCTCATAAGCTCGTCTCTCTCTTTCGCAAATCGGCGCTCTTTCTGTTCTAATTTCTTTATTTCAACATAAAGCGCCTCTTCTTCTGCGATCTGTTCCGGCGTACGGGCAAATAGACTCGCCACATACATTTTACGTGTCTTCTCTCGTTCTACGGAGAAGATTGAAAAGAGAAATTAGGGGGTCAATATCCAATTGAAGAGAGAGAATAAGAAAAAAAACGGTGCCTTTGTCAAATTGATAGGTATTCAATAGAGCAGATTTGGTAGCCTCGTCTCCCGACCACGGTCTGTTCCGAATAAGCTTTCGGCACACGCTGTAATATCGTGCCTTGAGATCCTGAAAATAAAAAACACAGATTAACACGCACACACGTGATATCGGGTACAAAATGAAAAGCACTACCTCTAAAGTTCTTCCTGGGCCTCCTGAATAATCATATCGATCGAGAATAATAAACCAGCGCATATCGTATTCCTTTACCAGACTGAACAAATAGTCTGTTTCTTCTTTGGTCCATTCCTCATCTGCTGTCCAATCAGAGCGGTCACAAAAACGAAGTTAATCGGATATATTTACCGGTCAATAGCGAGGAATATTCGTCATCTGTATAGGCGTAGACATTAGACGAAGTGTTGTACTTCGCGAATGGGTAAACTAAAGCATTATATAATCAGCTTCTAACTTGGGGTTCAAGAAGAAACACACGACTATTCACCAGCAGGACGCGCTTCGGTAACCTTTTCCCAGTGACCTAATTGTAAGCCATCTTCTCTAGCTTGATTCGTAAATGTCCGCCATTCCCTAAATAAGAAGTCAAGCATTGTCAGTGGCGGCTAAACTTGGCATTTGTGAAGAACGAAGAGGTGCTCATGCAAAGGAACACAAAAAGACCGAACGCGGAAGGGGGGTTAACACATACCAATAAGTCTTGCTAGCTCTTCCGAATTTCGGCTTCTGTTTGAGTTTAGCCTTGGCTTGCTGGACAGCTGCGAGAGACGGTGCGTGGTTGCCGATGAGCGAGTATAGCTCGCGTGATATTCCTTCGGGTTTTTGAGCTCTCGGTGTTTTCTTTGGCGCGGAGTGAATAGCAGGTAATGTAGAAGGTCCAGGGAGAGCGAGGATATCACGAAGATCTGCGCTGCTGGCGGCCATTTTAGAACAAAAAGAGGGGAATCAAGACTTTGTCTTGTGGTAGGAGGAGGGAGAGATCGCTGACGTAATTGAGGCGGAGATGATCAGCTTCGGTGCCGTGGGTGCATTGAAACCGCACTCAATTTCTTCGCAGTAATGCTCTCCTCGTTCAACATCACGTTTCTAGGAACTGCATCTGCGCAGCCTTCTTCAACACGAAATCATTCTTCTCTAGCTTTGAGATTAGGATCCGAGGTTTGGTTGTTTGATTGTGGAGAATCAACGCAGAAACAGATTCAATCCAGCCAAGGCATAAAAATGGGAAGAATTCGGAAAATATTCATAACTCATACTCATGGTATTTTGGCTTTATTGATTGTTCGAGTCTCCTCGATATTTAGCCTACCTTTTTATCCTACACGTTTAGGCGATCATATCTTTGGTCTCTTACCCCTCTTGGCAAGTTGCATGAACGGTGCTGGCGGTACTATCGATGGAGTGGACGATCCGAGGATATTGAATAACGAAACTAATACTCCTGAGGTCGGTAATGCTTGTTTACGGTGTACATATGGCTGTGAAAGAAATATATTTCTTCTATTCTTCGGAATTAGCCCATCGAAATTTATGGCCCGCTGGGAACTCGTGCGTATGTTCGAGGAGGTCTAAGATGGACACACACTTTACTAGGCGGCAAATATGTCGTCCATCAGCTTCTATTTAATCATGATCCTGAGGAAGGCGACGAGAGAACAATCCCACAGCATGCCTCGGAAATATTGGGCCGGAATATCCGACCTAATTCTGACGGTTATTGGTCTGACGTATTTTCTAACTCGCTGCTATCTGTCTCGGCTGCACCTATAGAACACTCTGTTCCGTGTGTAGGGTATGTTGTTCAAGAAGCTCCGATACCAGGAAAGATGGATATTACACTATACAAACCGCATCTATTACGCAATAAGGCCCCCATGTCTCTTCTCAGCAAGTTACAAGGTGGCGAAACTATTACATTGTCAGACGGAACAATACTAGAACCCCCACCACGAAGACCAGGTCGTAAAGTTGTCATTCTGGGCGACACATACGATCCATCCCATATTACAAAGTTAGGAGAGGATGCCGACGTTCTTATCCATGAAGCGACGAACGCTTATCTGCCGGGTATCGATTCAGCAACGAAAGAAGACGAAACAGAAGCATCAGTGGAAGAAAGAACAAAGTCTCGAGGTCATTCGACACCACAAATGGCAGGCGCGTTCGCTCGTCGGCTCAGGGCGAAAAAACTTGTCTTAAATCACTTCTCAGCTCGCTATAGAGGCGACGATGATGTAAATGAAGAAGCTCGTCAGATTATGGACGCCATTGGAAATCTGGCTAAAAAAGCTTATGAGTCGGATCAGGTAATCTGTGCGCGAGACTGGCTGAGCTTCGAAGTAGACAAACCTTCATAACAACTTTGGGAAAAAATAAAACTTGCGTATCTTCTTCTAATCAGTTTGGTACCGTACCAGCTTGTGGACTGCCTCCATCACTTGCTTCGCCTTCTTCTAATTCGTTATCCTGATGGGTGT
Organism: Phallus indusiatus; assembly: GCA_027605045.1. Taxonomy (NCBI): domain Eukaryota; kingdom Fungi; phylum Basidiomycota; class Agaricomycetes; order Phallales; family Phallaceae; genus Phallus; species Phallus indusiatus. The sequence continues at coordinate 723,341 of JAQFWX010000004.1, forward strand.
GATTCTCGATAACCAATTTCGCCCCGTTATCCGCAAATACTTCAGAAACTTCTCCCATTTCAATATCTTCGCCTTCCTCACGCTCTTCTCCTTCCTCAGATTTTTGCGGGGCAGGCGAAGGAGCAGCAGAGTGTGGCCTTGAGGGCATTGGAGAGTTGCGTTCACTGTTCTGTACGCGATCTAAAGCACCTTTAGGAAGGAACGGTTTGGCAGCGGGGTTTAATGAGGATGGTGCGGACCCTGGGTCTTCAGTGTTATCTTCTTCCTGTTCTCTTTCTTGTCTTTCACGTTCCCTATTCCTACGGTCATCATCATGCTCGTCTTGCTCATCTTTTGGAAGAGTATCCTCATTAGTTGCTCCTTCTGCTGATCCGGGTTCCTGAGTTTGGGCACTCGATTCTGGTTCCTTGTCCATGGCACGAAGAACCTCGATTGAAGAAACAATCTGGTCCAGAGCAATTTTCCGAGCGTGCATCATACGAGATTTATGGTCATTTTCTTCACGAATAGCCGCAATTTCCTCTTTTATGGATGATATCGAACTACGGGCAAACCTAAGGACTTTCTTCAAAAAATTGATTGAGAAACTCACGCTTCAGAGTCTGCTCGACTTGGGAGTGCATTAATCTTTTCGGCAATTTGGTCATACTCGATTTTCCGTTTACGAAACATATGTTCTTCATCCAAGGTGACTTTCAGCTCAGCGATTTGGCGTCGAATGACATCCTGCTCTTGAACTACGAAACTCGTTATAAGAAGCGCATCTCCTTTATATACGCGTTAAAGCCTACCAATTCGTTCTTTTTCTTTCTCGTATTCGAGCACTTGCCGTGATTCGGCCTGATATACTAGTGTGTTCTTCTGCAAAGCGAGCTGGTAGGTCGCGATTTCCGCCAACATAATTTCTCTCTCCTCCTCGGCGCTGAGATAATTGTTTTCCAAACCATTCGTTTTGTCCCTGTTTTGTATGCTGAAAGCATACGAGTATAACTTCTTGGTCAGTTTCCGAAGAGCTCTATCTTCCGAAAGGATACGAAGGTGAATCAAAGCATCTAAAGAGCAGTTTTAATATCTGACTTTCTTATTGAACTAGAGACTTTGAGCTACCTTCTTCTTCAGGAGTAAGGAAAGGTATCCGATTCTCTATCTCCACTGTAGTTGTGGCCATAGAAAAACCTTTTGTTCACTGTCTTAAAACCGTGACACTGCCTGCTTAGCTCATCAGGCACGTGACCCAGAACAAACCGCGTCCTCCGTCCGGCGTCTGACGCCATAGGGACCATTCGCTTTCTCGTTTGTCTACAACTCATAATTCATTGAAAAAACCCACATTGCCATTATAGACAGTTCAACTGTCATTTTCGCTCATTGCTACACTTTATGCCCTTCACAAGTAATTCCCCGAGGAAAGTGGCTCCTTTAAGCACTGGCGACGAAACGCGCCCTCGTACACCGGCTAGTAGTTCAACTACCATTCGAGCTTTCTATTGCGGTGTTATAGTTGACCCAGGCAGCGGAAAGGATTTGGATGAAGGTGTGCTACTTCCTTATAACTGTTTCGTGTCAATTAAGGAACCAACTCCCTATTCAGATGTGCGGACCCTTGTTAGCTCCTTGGGAGACAACCTCTCCCTAAGTACTCAGAACATGAACCGAACGCAAGCGGAAACATCTCCGGAAGTCTCAGTTAATGTATAATACATTATCCTTATTGACAAGCATTCTTCGCTAATGTAATTTGTTAGGACCTATTGACACGACAACGATCTGCTACGAATCCGTCCGCTCTAGCTGACGTTCTCAACGAGTTTATTCTAACTGAGAGGTCATACGTTAAACGTCTTCGTATTCTCAAAGAGGTATGTACTTTCCGAATATCACACAGCGAAGTCATCTCAAAGTTAAACAGGCCTACGCTGATCCTCTACGGACGTTCGCCAAAGCAAAGGACACTGCCTTGCTCCCGGCTTACGAAGCCAAGACACTCTTTGGAAACATAGATAGTATACTAGTCACAAATCAAGCATTTCTTCACGATTTGGAAAGGATGCTTGCACCTGGTGGCAGCCAGGTTGTTGGAGGGATAGGAGATGTCTGCCTGAAACACGTAAGGATGGATCCTGAACCATTATGATTCAGATGATTTACCGTATTTCCATTAGTTCAAGGAGTTACGCGCTTTTGATTGTTACAAGCAATACTACTCCAAAAGAGAAGAGGCATTGATGATCCTTAAACGGGAGAAGCTGAAGAAATCCTCCACCGGTTTCGCTGCCTTCATTGAGGTAAATTACCTTAATCACGAAGATTTGCAGCGTTTGATTGTTCTAACATTTGACAAAGCGCATCAAAGAATCCACAGCGGATTATAGAAATCGCGTCGGTTTGAGCGAGCTATTGATGGACCCTGTACAACGTATACCCAGGTATACGTTGATGTGGGAGAGTACGTCATAATGGCTGTCCTAATTCTGATAAAACTCGTTTTTGATATATCTCAAGTGATGCTCAAATTCATGCCTCCGGACGACCCTCAGCGAAACAAGTTAAAGGAGGCGGATCGGATCGCACAAAGCATAGCTAAATGCGAGATCGACGACCACACTAAGCGTGCAACGATTATACATTCTCTGGAACGAACCATCGATGGTTTTCCGGTTTGTTCTATCATAACTTGTTCATGCAATTTTGACGCTTATCTTTTCTTAGGCTGGTTTAATTAGTATCAACCGTCGTTTGGTGGACTGTATTGATGTTGACGACGTTCCTGTCGACGTGGCCACATCACTAGGAATGTCCACTACCACATCGGGCGTTCTTCACTGTACACTGTTTCTTTTCGACGATAAGTTACTGATAGTCAAGCGACCAAATAGTTCAGCGTCAGGGAGATCATTGACTGGCTTAGATCAGTTGGACAAAGCGACGAAGACAGGAGGACTATTAGGAAGCATCAAGAAGCATGGATTGAGCTGTAAAGGTGTTGTGGATATCGTTGATGTAGTCGCGACCGATGTCGGACTGTCAGGTAACCTCTTTCAAGACCCGTATGACTAGATGCTTACCCTTCTTCAGACTTTCATCTCTATTTTGAGAATCCACCTTCCGACCAAACCGATCGGTGGTCCGGTCGACCATTTCGGTCTTACAGTGTTGCCCATGCATCATCTACCCTAGACTCGCCTAATACTCAGTCGGAAAAACAACGTTTCTTAGAAAATCTGTGGACGGTACAGGCACAGATCCGGTGTAAAAACAATCGCTCAATTGTTCTTTGTTCTGGAGAAAAAGAGGTCGAAAACCGAGGAGGTAAACTCACGCTTGCCAGAACCTATTTCAATGTGTACACACGGACTGCGTACTTTGCTGAGCCTTTCAAGGTATTTATTAGTTTCTGTATATCTCTGTTTCGCTCAAATGACGCGTTTTACAGCCGAAAGTTGTTCTGCACATTGACGCCACTGGCGCGGCGGATCGAATAGCGTTTGGACTGGGCGGGCCACCATACGTGGTTGTGCGTGTCCAGCCGATGCCTGGTGAACTATCACGTTACGTTGTATCGTCGAATGACCCCGATGACGAGGTCACGGAGGAAATCGTTCACACAGCGTCCGTTCCAGGACGTATTGTAGACCTCAGTAAGATTTTTTTACATTTGTTTGGATCAGGTCTAATCAATTACCAGTTCACCAATTTGGCTTGTTCAAGTTCCGCACAGAGGCTCATTCCAGACCTACAACTCCTACGGCTAGTCTTAGATCTAAAGTCGGTATTTTCGGTTTAGATGCCGTAGCAAGGAATCTTTTCGTCGGGAAGAATGGCGATGTCTTTGGTGCAGTCTTACAGAACAACCACAAACGTTCTCGTTCAGCCACCAGTAAGTCTTCTACGACCACCACGACTACCATGGATAGTGCCATCAGATTTTCCACGCGCTCCACTGGCACCACGGCTGCTACGTCGCTCATGTCCGATGAGGAGGACGATTCTCCTAGTAGTCCTGCAAGGAAGCTACAGAAAACACGTAGCAGAAGTCGATCAATCGTCAGCTCTCCCGCGAAAAGTCCGGGTGGTTCTCGCTCACATTCTAGAGCAGCTTCAGAAGAACGAATGGTTGAAGACCTCGTTTTACCAACCTCACCTTTCCCTAACGCAGAGTCTGAAGCCGATCTTAGTGCAAGGCTAGAGCTGGCTCGTAGGAACAGTCAAATTCAACACGGCCGTCCTTTACCTGTACTCCCTACAAACCCGCCAGTCGAGGATACCATCCTTGAAGGTATGACTCTCTTCATTACTTTATCGCTAATTTGTTATTGAGTTATCTACAGAGGAACCGCCTTCTCCCGCTGCGATGTTTTCATCAAGAGCAAGACCAGCTTCGCCTTTCTGGCCAGAGAGTACCCCAACCAGAGGTCGAGCGGAACATCAACAAATGCTGGAACGACCATCATCTCGTACCAGTCGGACACGTTCGACATCTACACACGGTGAACGCCGTCCTATGGGCCCAAGGGCTCCTTCTCCATTACCCTCCCAGAATTCCGGACGCCTTGGGCAAGAGTTAGAAATTACGCTTTCTCAGCTAACTCAGGAGATCTCTCCACGCCGACCCGTAAAACAAGCAAAACGTCTTCGGTGTCAACCGTGCAACAGAGCCGGAAGCCACTTGAAGCGAGAATCAATGAGGTTACTCCAAGAGGTGCCGTAGAGACTGCGTATTCAATCCCAAATTCCGTTGAACCCCTCGCAATTAAGAAGAAATCTTCACTACGTTCTAATAAGGAATCACCACCACACCCGCGGCAAAGTCAGAGTCACATTCCAACTCGTTCAGTGTCTACGCGAAAACCATCGCCTCAAGCTCGTGGAGTTAAGCGCACATTATCTCTGCAAGAATCCGATGGATCCGATATATCTGACCAACTATTGAAAACAGCACGGACAACGCAAGAAGATGTACGTACTTGATTTCTTCAACCTTCCGTTTCTTACTAAGACGTACATACAGGTCGAGTCAGCTCGACGCGCTGTCAAGCGGATTAAGCTTGACGTTACCTCAATGAAGGCGGCACTAGGCGAAAATGAATCTCAAAATGTTTTTGAGCCCGAGACACCGCTGCAAAGGCAGCAGTCGTTTCGTTCTCCTCACAGTAGACATTTGCAAGTGAGTTGGTTTTAGTTGGAGGGGTGTCCGTATGCGTTTTGACCGTTTCTTCAAGACGCTTTCTGAGGTAGAAGCACGAAAAGAAGAATTACGACAGGTCATAGCACTAAGAAATAACGACAATCCATTCAAACGGGCGACTCCTAGTAATTCACCGACCAAACCGACCTTTTCCTCCTCGAAACAAGTATCCCGTCTACAAGATCTTACTGACAATATCGACAACCTCGCAAACCAGTCAGAAAAGGACCTGAAGCGGATCATTGGCAATCAGGAAACATTCCTAACAAATCTGAAGGCCTTGATCATGGACCTCAAGGAAAAGACAGTCGACCTCAATGCTGCAACGACAGAGTTGAAGAACGTAAAGATGCAATGTGAAGTTTACAAGAATCTTTTGGCTGATGCCTCAGCTGAAAATACTATCATCATCAAAGTAAGTTTGTCTTCTTACTTCTCTGCTTTAACTTACACTCCTTTAAGTCTTTTAACGAAGAATTGGATGGGATGTACAACGATGCTCAGTTGCCCGAAACTGAGGCATGGATAGCCATGACCAGAGATCTCCGGGAAGCGAAAGCAAGTCGAAACGAGTTGAAGAAAGAAAATGCGTAAGTAAACTAAGAACAATCTTGGTATGCGACTTAGCAAGTTGTCAGTGAATTGAAAAGAAAGCTGCAAGAGATGGAATCGCAATACAGGTAGTGAGTACAGTAGGTTCATGGACAGCTTTACAACGTAATTAATGGCGTGATAGATGAGTATCTATGTTGCAATCTCAAGAAACTCCGTCTTGAAAATGTGCATTGAGGAGGAGGTTATATATTCGTTTGTATTCCATACGTGTATGTATTATTCGGTATTGGCTGGCCCAAAACACAGTGTTTTGGGAAAGCATTCGTTTGCTAATATAGGCATCACAAACAACAGTGTATTGGAATGTACGATAGAATTTGGGTGTAAACTATTAAATACGTCTTTGTCTCTCCATTTCAGCGTGAATATCTAAAGGTAGCGGTGCGTCGTCTAAAATGGAAAAGTGAGACGGAAGTAACGTCAAACTTGAAAATATAACTGACCTTTAGAAAATACATCAGAAATGTCAAGAGTTTCGTCTCGTCCCATTAGAACGTCTAAATGGATATTCGAGTGGAATTTCTGCATTGCCGGCATATGGGGTGTCTGGATACAAGCTCAGACCAAAAGACTTTATACAATTCGAGAAAAACTCATACAGGTGCAACAATTCTGCGCTCCATCATTTGCCGTACAGGCATATGTATTCCGAATACATTACGTTGCATGGTAAGCTTCAGTCGGTCTTGCGTTTCCTCCCACTTGAGAAGAGGCTCGTTAGCCAAACGGTAAAATGCAAGAGTGATTAGAATTTGAGACGCACATTGTCCAATCTCGTTTGAAATGGATCTTTCTTGATTTCAGTGGAAAGAGTGCGTAGGCCATAGCGAAATGTGTCGTGCAGTCCGAAACTGTTCACTGTGTCTTGAACAGAGGCTTTAGACGGACCGCTTTGACTTGGAACAACCCGATATGAACTCTACATAAACGTTAGAACCTTGAGATGCTTAGAGAGAATCAATGCCACCATATTGTTGTACTATAGCAATGTTCTTGGTAAAGAATGATTCTGAAGAGATTGTACGCGTCACCGCGTCGCAGAATCAGTCACGGTTTAGAAGCTGACAAATACATCCAAATCGAGTTCGCATCGATACGAGGTTGCAATAAATTTTGTTCGAAATTGAGTAAAATTTTATACATTATTTCTATACTAAATGACTGTTTAGAGATGACCATTGATGTACCAAAAGTTTCGGAGGATCAAATCACTTATTATGTGGTGGCTTACAGTTAATCTCAAAATAACCTCATTATTTTCAAACCAGACAAGATAAAGTTATGTTATAATTATGTCAAAGGCCAGGAAAAATGCAGCTATAAAACAGTTGAGGAGAAGGAAAACATGCAAATGTTTGATTATAATACATTCTGTGAAAAAAAAAAAGAAATGACTACATTGCGAGTAAGTTATAGGTAAGAGAGGTCTTTTAATGGCGAAATATCATTTTCTTGAGACTGGACCGAGGTTTAAGGGGGGAGGTGGGGGTAGTGCAGGGTAAATTACGATATGAATCTAAGGAACCATCGATGGCAAAAGTGTTGACGTCTTTTGTTTCATGTTCGTGACCGTTTGCGGTGGTGACGGAGGTGCACTAGATACACGACGACGGGACTGAGAAACGTCAGTCGTCGTTGGCTCTTCAAGCTGTACGGAACTCCTCTTCGACGCTGCTTTGCGAACCAACCCTTTTATACTAGCAGCAAAAGAATTCTTGCGACGGTGTGTCGGCGTCTTTGGAGAGGAGTCATTCGCCTGAGCTCCATCAGAACTTGAAGGAAGCTCGTGCATAGTTTCCGAGCCGGTCATAATCGGTTCATATTCGTTTGACAAGGGTGATTTCTCCACAACATCAACGCACTCGGGTTCACTGTGAAGGGCTGACAAACTGGGAGCAATAGAAGGTCCAACACGATTCGTTCGCCGGTTCGGAGATACGACAATCCCTGTCTCTTCTGGTTCGACTCCGGATAAGCCTGAGCCTGATCCTGAATTCGAGTTTAAGCCTGAGCCTGAACCTGGGTTACGGGATCGATATAACAGCCAACTTCCACGTCTGACTAATTTGTTCGTAGTCGCCATAGCCATCACCTGAACGGGTTGGGTAAACTTTGGTGGAGGAAACATGGTTTCACTGCGCGTCTGTGCGTGTATGCGACAGTCAGTAACAGATACGGTTTGGATGTCTTTCATTTCTCGATCCACCAAGTCACGTTCTGCTGCGGTGCTACGTTTCAAAAGTAGAGGTGGCCCATCACCAATAGAGAATAGTTTGGCTGTACCACCAGGAGCCGCCGGAAGGCGATTGCGTATTGAAGACCGAGTTGCAATATGCGGCCGTTGCTGATCGTCGTTCACCGGCGCTGACGAAAAAGTTTCTTTCGATGGGGAGATTCAGACTGCAGTTGAGAAAAAGATGCTGCGGAGGGGATATACTGCCTGGTTTCGAGACTTGAAGGAGGTTCAGATGCCCAATTATTATTAGAACGTATGGCCTTCTTGATTGACTGAATCCACAGTTCTTTCTCCGAACTACAGGCCGCAGCAATCTCAAAGTGGTGATCAAGCGAAGAAAGTCGAAATGCATGCGGAACAAGAGCTACATAGTTTAGCATACCAAATTTAGCTAGAGTTCGGCTGAAGAAATGATAAGCCAAATACCTTCTTCTTCTGGTATATCCACAATTTCAAATGACGAAGCATTGAACCAGTGCTTTATTCGATACGATCGATTTTTGGAGACTTTGGCGAAGATTAAATAACCACCGGCGAAGAGGAACGCCGCCATATACCGCACTCGGATAGGTGGGTCGATGGGATTATACACATGGTGATGGTAAGCAACATCCAATGGACCGGCAAGGATACAGTTGTCTAAAGAGCGAAGAAATTCGTCGGATACAACCTGATAATAAAATCATAATAATCTCAGAACAAAAGCGAAATCGGAAGAAATGCAAAAAAAAGCCACTTTACACTATGTGTCTCTATACGATCCATAATCAATTTTGATTTTCTAGTTTCTTCCGATACCCGTTGGGCTTCGTCAACACGCGTGGTGACGGCATGCATCGATTGCAATGCCTGAACAAGAGCCGCGTCAATGCGTTCACTGTGCGTTTTACTTTGACGAAGCGACTGGATCAGAATCGGATATCGGCAGAGCCTTTGAACAGGTTTGATTAAGAAATCGTGGAAACGCAGTTTTCGTCCAGCCATGGTTACGGAATCGACCGAAAGACTTCGTTGTATCCCAGAACATGATCGTTCCATTTCCGATAAACCGCGAGAGGAAGTGGAGACTTTTAGAAATGCAAATGTACTGGATGATGGAATACGGGCTTTAGCAAAGGGAGATGATGGTGGTGTAGAATGAGAGTCCACGGAACCTGGGGCTGTATGCCCAGGTTCACTGCGGGAGTTAGTACCCTCAGTGGCATCCGCGGCTGCTGAAGAGGAACAAGATCCTCCTGCTGCACAATATTGTTCGAATAGTTTCCATTCAGTCTTGTAACGAACGCGCTCTGCGCCTAGTAAACCATGGACCTCGGGCTGAGATGAGCAAAACGACTTGTAAAGGTCAAATTGAGACGCCTGCAACCAACATCGGCGAAAAAATCCAGAAGAACAGGTTAACGGATGGACTCTACCTTTGAAATGAACAGTTGAGCAATCCGTTCGATTGCATCATCGAGATTCTCAATGTTTGACCCATGCTTTTTGACAGATTGTAGAGACTTCAAAAATGATTCATGAAAATCCAGTAATTCTGAGACATTATCGCCCAGTCGCTGAACTGCAGCAGAAGTAGAAGGCCCAAGAGGAAGTGTAGACAAAGCAGGAAAATAAACCTGTACAATAACCAGTAGTTAAAAAACCAACTGTCTAGATAGTCATTAATAGGCTTAACTCACATATGCGAGTTTCCGCAAATCGTATACATAACTTAGTTCCGTGCTTACAATCTCTGTCAAAGCGTGCCACGGTCTTAGTCCATGTAAAGGAGAATCTAGATCTGTCGACGAGGTCCTCGGTGTATTCGACTGAGGAGGAGATTGCCGTGATCCAGCATCGCTGATACTACTCTCGTCAGAAGGCCGGATCTTCTGTCTGTCTTGAGGTATACGACCGGTCTCTTGCGCACCACCAAAGACATCCTCCGAGTTGACGGCTTCCGACGAACCATTATTCCTGAACGAAGGATTTTCGTCGTCCGGAGCTACAGAGAAAATACGACGCCGCCTTCTATGACTAGGCCGAGCAATTCCAGCGGGAACAGACTTCAAAGTGCTCGGAGCTTCGTATTCTTTATCCTCGTCCTTATCCCTGATGACCGGGTGAAGGAAGCGCGTCGATGGGGAAGCTGGTTTTATCCTTATCGAATCAGGAGATATACTCGGTGAATCTGCCAAACGAATGACGTCTACGCATGGATTAGGGACTGTAGATATACTAGGGAGTCGTCGGGATGTCATGACTGCAGCGGATTGACAAGAGTTGGTATTAAAGGGGGACAGATTAGAGGGGCTCATGGGTAGACATAAGACGTCGAAGGAAGAAGGTTCAGAGAGAGAACACGGAAGTTTGAATGGCGGGGGTGATGTCGCTACTTGCATCGTTGAATAAAGAAAGCGAGAGAGCTGATATGCGATGGTATCGGAAGACTCGAAACAATAAGCTACGACGATGATCTGCCACGAAACGGAGATAGAGGCGCGACCGGAATACGAGAGCAAAACGCAACCTCTACGTAGAAGTGTTAGAAAGAGTGTATCGTTAGTAAGTGTGTAGGTACCTACTCTGAATAAGAACACTGAGTGCGACCGAGAGCGTCCTATTATAGCAGCACAAAAGGTTTGTCAGAAGCATTTGAAGTCATTACTGCACTTACAACCTTTGCTGCCTGGTCCAAGAAGAATAACAAGATATCTATCGAGAAGAATACGAAAGAAAAAGAAAAGAAGAGATGGGAGGCTAGCAAAGAGAGATAGAAGTAAAAGTGGCCCTGGTTGAAGACAATTACATGACCATTAAATAATAGAATAGTGGCAAAACGAACCACGTAGACCGTAGACACGACAATGATGAAATGGTATATGGTTCTCCCGAGAACAAGAACAGGAGTGTTAGAGGTGGGGTATAATCTACCGGCTCAGAAAGACCTTCGGACGCGGACGGTTTATCAAGGAAATGGCGACACCGGAGGAAGCAACGTATCGAGTTCGCGAAAGAAGGGAATCTCTGAAAGTAAAATGAAACAATGATAAAGGATCTGTCTCTGATTCGGTAGGAGGCTTCGTGTCGGAAATGATGTATGAGGACTACCCGAGTCCTGACTAGGTTAGGAAAAAAGGCGATAACTCTGGGTCCTAAATACGAGTCGAGCCAGAAAGGTAAATGAAGGGCCTTTTTACGAGGTTCTTTTTTAATGACCGGGTATATTGTAAAAACGACGTTCTTTCAAAATGATGGCGAGCCTGCTTATTGAACGTGTACGAGGGCTAGGACGCACTGGATTCCTGACCGAGTGGAGATTGGGGCCGAAAGATGAAGGAAAACGGGGAAGGAGAGACAATGTGAAACGAGCGGATGGTATCAATGGCCTTGAAATATAAAAAAAAATTATTCTAAAGAAATGCACTAAACTGAATTGAACGGGTGTTCAGTGTGTGTGCTGGATATGCAGAGCTCCCTTTCCCGAATGCATAAGGGCTGATTATGTCATCGGCATGATGATGATGAATTAGAATTTCCCTTTTACAAGATCACTCCATGCTTTTACAGTAATGCAGCAAATGCGGCGAATGCACAAGACACACACAATTAATCTCTTTAACATGTTTTTTCTTTTCGAAAAATTTTCGTCGTGAGTCGGATATTTTCTGGAGAGCCCTTGCCCGCACAGCGTGACTGCAAACGTCAATGAGCACAAATGGCAATACTACCCTGAAATGGGTGATCGGCCAGACTGGTGAGCGGACGAACGTGTTCTTGTGCATTCTATATACGCAAGATGACAACAAGATGATCAATTACCGAGATTTGTCCTACATAAACCACGATAAGAAATCAAACGACTTAATTGGCCTGGTTGTATTTGCTCGTTCGAGCAAGTACACGGTTGATTGAATCCACAAAAAACGCTCAATAGTGAGCATCTACTCTGGTTCCTCATAATTACGATGACTGTATATCCCCGACATCCGGGGCCCGCCATGGCCATAGACCGGTCGGCGACAAGTCAGATCCAATTAATCCCTTTGAAGTTTCCCTTCTCAAAGGAATAAGGAAAAAGTATCTACTAAAAAGAAACATATCCAATTACCTGGAGAGATTAGAAATCATGACTGTTTATCTTTCTTCTGCTTTTGCCATCGCTTCTTTTTAATCTCGTGGATCTTCTCCCGCTCGCCGAAATTAGAATCGTGAAGTTCCTAATGAAATGAGAAAAAAGCAATAACCGCGTCAACGTATTACTACTCTGAATGACAATTCATACCATATTCGCCAAACGTTTAGCAGTAGACACCGCATTGAGTTTTTCCAACACCTTCGACTCGGGTAAAGTCATTTCCGCCAATTTGATATCTAAACGAAAATCAATAAGTAATTGAATTGTGAGAAAAATGAAATTCAACTTACTGATTCGTTTCTCAATATTAACAACTCTCTCCTCATCTCGCTCAGTCACAAAACTGACAGCAACACCTCCTTTTCCTTTTCGAGCAGTTCTTCCTACTCTGTGGGTATATTGTTCAGGCTCGTCAGGTAAATCCCAATTGATCACCATGGCTACATCTTCAATATCCAGTCCACGCGCAGCAACGTCCGTGCAAACAAGAACAGGGACAACATAGCTACGGAACAACGATAAAGAATTCAATCGTTCGCGTTGAGTAAGTCTCGAATGTAAAGCCGTGGCACGAATAGATAATTCCTGCAATAAATGTGTAAGATACGCTGCTGTATAGGCGCGGCGACAAAAAATCATAGTCGGTGGCGGTTGTTCTGGCGTATCATCATTTTCTGATGTTTTCTTCTTTTTCTTTTGATGGTCCCTTCGGGCTGATTTATTCCGTTTCGGAGGTTCGGGAGGAGCTTTTCGCAGATGAACAACTGATTCCGGAGGATGGCAAAGGAAATAGTACAGGTATGGTTCCCTGACATGCGATGGTACCAGCAGGTAACTTTGGTTCAGGGTCTCCACAGTTTCCACCCTAAACCAGGGTCAGAAAGAGAGAAAAAAACTGATATAAAAAAACACTGACGTTGATTCCATTCGATAAATGAAGGGCTTTTGTTTGCCAGGTTTTGGTGGAGCTTCTGTCAACGTTTCAATTGCTGGCGTTAATGTAGCTGTGAACAACCCTGTTTGTCTATCTTTCGGCATGGCACTGAAAAGATAAGAAAGGTCGTCTTTAAAGGTATCGGTAAGGAGTCTATCGGCCTCGTCCAATATCTAATTACAAAAGAATAGAGTTGTAAATTCCTAAATCTCCGAAGATAAATATAGCATTACTCACAAGGAATTTGACGCGAGATAGATCCCATTCGTTATTATTACTTTTTAATAAATCCACTAGACGACCGGGTGTCGCAATAACAACATGTGGCCTCTTCGCAAGCTCAATGGCCTGTGTCATCATGTCCATCCCACCAACGATAATTACCGAATGAAGATTAATAGATGTTCCCAAAACATTGAATTGATCCGCAATCTGAAAGGCCAGCTCTCTGCAGCAAGGCAGATACGTTTTGCGAGGTTAATGATTAAATGAAAGGGCATTTTTCGAAGCGGAACGGCTTACCGAGTAGGCGTCAAAACAACAGCGAAAATGCCATATGGATCTTGCGATAGTTTTTGGAGGATAGGAAGTGCGAATGCTATGGTTTTTCCGGAGCCTGTTTTGGCGTTGCCTATGCAATCTCTTCCTGACAAAGAAATATAAAGCGTTTGAAAGAGGCTGGTCAACCGTATCGGAATTAGCTTACCTTCGAGCAGAGGTGGTATACATGCCATTTGGACAGGTGTAGGGCGACGAATTGACATAGAATTCAAAGACGCTACTAAGCTGTCAGAGACACCCATAGACGAGAAGTTACGAGGGTTATCCATTGTCTCCTTATTTGTCGATTTTTGACGTGGAGATTTTGAGTTTACATTTATTCTGGAAAGAGTTTCCGTGGGTTCTTGCACGCAACTAGTCAAAAAGGTTAGTAGCTTTCTATTATGAATGATTGCCCAGAAGCCACGGAAACACACACATATCATTATCCTCGCTTTCATCCGAAAAATTACTTCCACGTTCCAAATCAACGTCATCTTCCTGATTAACACAAGTTTTCAGTTTCCCCGGGTGCAAAATTTCATACCGGTGTTTGGTTCATACCGAGACTTGGTCCTCATCCTCTAGTTTTGATCGTTTTGACATGCCATTTTCAAGTCTTCGCATTAATTCATCAGAAGTATGGCTTTTCGTTTCATGTTTGGGCCGAAAGCAATGGTGAAGGAGCAAGATATTAGCGAAGTAATTTTGCTACAGGCGCCCGATCCAAGTGGTTATCACAAGCTCAGTCACGTCACGCTTCCGGAAGCAATTCGTTTGAATTTGAGAATTGGCTTGGAATTGGCAACGAATGAAATCTAGTTGAGATTCAAGCAACAATTTCTTGTGATATAGTATTAATTCAACTTTTATTATACTTATTCTTTAATAAATTTTACAGCGCTCGATTTACTAGTGTACTAGATAATCTTCTCAAGCTTTCATATTTAGTAATCCACTGGGGTTAGGGTTAGAACCAATTTAAGCCCAAAAAAAAGCCCGGCTACCCCAGAGGGGGTAAACCAGGTCAGGAAAATATTCCGACAGTGCATGCAGTTGAATACCACATACAAACCACAGGCTCCGACTGAGGACGAATTGTCGCCGTGCAATGGCCGACTCCCATGGCCCGCGAGCACAAGACATGAAGGCACTCGCGCCATCAAGGTAAGTATGAGGAAAACAGAATGTTGGTAGGGGTGTTTTTATAGATTTCTTGGGTGTCGTGCACGGACTATGAGCGTAAGCGAACGCGTCCACGACTCGGAATTCTTGAAGGACTTCGGAGTCTGCCGACCGGTTCACGACTCACTGAAAGAAATACTCTGTCCAGTTCACAACGCGTCCATATGATCCAGAGTGGACCATGGACGTTCAATCTCGAGGAACACGCCAATATAAAGAGGCAATATCGTAGTGTTACAACCCCCAACTTCGACACAACACACCATGTCAAACCGCATCTCTCAAAACATCACCATCTTCGCTCCTCGAGAACCCGATGACAGAATGACTGCCAAAAAACCATCCGATTGGTCTTGGGACGAGGTCGACTATTTAAACGTTTCTTTCAAAGAAGTCGATTTCGTTACTTTTTTTCGACAAGACCCAAACGTATTAGGACCAGAATGGAATGATTGGTTTATGGCAGAAAGCGACTTCGATGCAGCTGAGGATGAAAAAGTCTGGTCGGTTTTCGAGAAGGTTTCTGAGCTGTATGCATATTCTCCTGACCAAGTTGGAGCTGATCGGATAAAGCTCATGGAGAGTTTATCTACCGAGCTGTTTCGGTTATTTGGCTATATTGTCCCGGAAAAGAGAAGACATAGACTATCATATACAAGTCATTTTACAATGTGCGGGGAGAAATGTGCGGCAACCATGGACAGCGCTCTCATCAATGTCGAAACAGGAAGCGTCGCGCTTGTTGGAATTGAACAAGTCAAACCGACCAGGCATCGAGCTCAGGTCGTAGCTCAAGCCTTAGCTGTATTCGTGCATAACAACAACTTGAGAAGTATACCCCTGACTGAAGCGGTACGTACCTACGAACCACTCCAAACCGTCGAACATAACCATTAATTTGTTTTTGTTTTGCACGTTATGATAGCTCATTCCCGTTATAACTTTGCATTACGGCGGCATTACCCCAACCTTTTACCTCGTCCCCATTACCCAAAGTTTGGTCGACGATGTCGCTGCAGGAAGATGCCCCAAGGAAGATACAGTGATCCTGGCCTATGAACCTATCCCAGAAGAAAAGGCAACAACGTACAACTTAGGGCTTGCTTCGATAGAGAATCGATTACCGATAACACAAGCCTATCTTGCCTTCAGGGAATTCCTCCTGAGACGATGCGGTGAATCATCGTGCCAGATTGAAGATGAATTGCATCGTGAAGAAGAAATAGAAACTACTTTAATCAAATTATAAAAGTTAGTCATATGATGCATACAATAGATTCTTTTCTCCGCATTTACCGCGTTACACGACGGACGTAAAAATTGAGACTAGTATTACACCAAGCTCCGCGGAGACCTTCGGAGCCTGGAACAGTCAAAAACTCATCGATGTCGAAAAGTGTGGATACCCTCCGAGCCTTTCGCTTCCCGTAAATATGGCCCTAAATGCTTATTTATCTGAAATAGATCCGGAATGGGCAGCAGTTGAACCTCATTTTCCTCCAGCATTTTATCTGGACGAGTCGACTCTACAAACCTTCCGCGATGCAGTCGCCGACCTTTTGGCTAAGAGTACGGAAAGAGGTCGTGAGTTATACCCTTCACTGATGACATTGAATTATTATTTCTATCGTACGTTCTCAGCAACGGAAGGACTGAAAGTCGTCGAAACAACGATTCCAGCAGAAGATGGTGAATCTCTTCGAGTGAAGGTATATATTCCTGATGCCCAAGGCAACGAAGTCTCGGAAGGCTTCCCGATGTTATGCATGGTGCACGGCGGAGGTTTGTGAATCTCACAGCAGATCTTCCAACTGTTTATGGTGTAATGATAATAGGTTGGATACTCAATACCATTGAAATTGACGAGGTTTTACTTCGCCGAACTGCTTTAAGCTCCAGAATAGTTTGCGTGTCTGGTAATTATCGGAAAGCACCCGAATACAAATTCCCAATTCCGGTCGATGACATTGTCGTTATTCTTAAATGGGTATTTAACACAATCCTTGACTGTTTGACAGACTAATAACATACTGTAAAAAGGCTCTTCAAAATGCCTCCAAGTTTTCTGTCAATCTCTCTAAAGGCGTCATTCTTGGCGGAACATCATCAGGTGCCAATCTGGCAGCGGGAGCTACCCATCGAATCTCCAATGACCCAGAACTTAGACAGAAAGTAACTGGACAACTGCTCGTCGCTCCTCTAGTCATATGGCCTACTGTTTATCCGGAAAAGTAAGCATCGGATGAATGAATGATAGATTAATAAATATAGTCAAACCAAATCACACAGGTTCAAATCTGAGCTTCTTTCTTTCGGTCTTGCTGAAGATACACATGTCTTGACACAGAATCATCTACTCGCATACGGCCGTAATAACCTATTTATTTGTACTAACGTTTCTTCTCAGTGCTCACGGCATGTAGGTTTCTACCATGGCGACGACGTTAACAAAGCAGCACACCCAGAAGCATCTCCTCTCCTAGCCGATTCATTCGAAAACATACCGAGAACGTACATTCAAGTCTTTGGAAGAGATTTATTTCGAGATGACGGAATATTGTACGAGAAATTGTTGAGAGAGGCTAAGGTTCCTACCAAAATTGATGCGTAAGTTTGCCGAGTTTCCTTTCTCTGTTGCCGTTGCTTCAATAATTTGAACCCTCATTCGGATTTGGGATGAAAGATATCCTGGTGTTATGCATTGTTGTCATACTTTTTTCCCTGAGTGGAAAGTTAGTAAGAAACAGAACAAAGATTTTACAGAAGGGATAGATTGGTTGCTCCAGCGGAAATGATTTGATTTATAAAGAGGCATCTGTAAAGCCAGAAACTTGATCAAATTTGTTTGCGATGATGTCTGTAATAAACAATGATTATAATTAGCAGAGAAAAATCTCTGTATGTACAATATATATCCTTCCACGTCTCTAATCAGATCTCTTCAATCTTCTCGTGTACTTTCAGCCCACTCTCTCGTTCCCATCTGCACTAAACGTGAACACGCTCTCGCAAACGCAAAGACTTCTTCTTCACCCGAGAACAAACTACTGGTTCCGACGTCTGAGATACCCTGTTCCTCACATTAGATCACTAAAAAGACATGATCAACTCTATAAAGCTTACCAGATCGTCCATGACACCTCGTTGGTGGTCCGTTAGCGATTTAGAGCTGGCAGAATCGTCTGAGAATACTTGATGTATTGGAACTTCTGACGTTGTAAGAAGCTTCGTCTGAAAATTTCTTTCAGAAGAGGTGATAAACAAATGATCAGATATGATATGTACCTTGCTTTCATAGCATGCTATATTCAATTTAGTAAAAATTCACTTTTGATGACAGCGATAAACTCACCATCAATGAAAGTAATAAAGCGACGGGCCTTTTCCAACGTATCAATCTTGTATAATGCCTAAGAATGAAATGAGTCAACTTACCATATCCTTCTGATTCAATCCCATCTTCGGTACATCCAATAAAAATATAGTATTGAACTCCCTAGTCAGCTCTATATAATCAGCCGCGCTTAACGGCTGACCGCATAACTGCTTGAACGTGAATTTCGCGATCTTCCCGGCGCTTTCTGGTACAGTAAGATTCCGACCCCAGATCTTCAATTGTCTATCGTGTACGACTGGTCTATCTCCCGCCATAGCAGAGAAAAGTTTATTCATCTCGCTAGAAACCTCGGGAGTCAATGGGTGATAATATACATGGCTTAGAGCACGAGGTATGCGTCGATAATCTACGGTGGCCAAAATTTATTAATTAAGATATGCGCGATAAGATAAAGATAACAACGGACCTGTTCCTGAATCTAAATCCGTGACGTCGAATCTAGACTTGAGTAATTCTATGCAGGGTATAAAGCTAGATCTTTGTATTCCGTTTTTATACAATTCATCGGGATGACGACTATGCAAGGCAAGAAGCAAGGTTCAACGAGTTTGTAATTGGTAATGGTGGTGACAGGGGTACGCACTTGGAAGTCATAACGCAGACGACACCGAATTGTAACAGACACTCAAATAGCCGCCGTAAAATCATGGCATCTACTATATCCGTAACCTGTAATGATAATGACAATTAAAGAGGAAATAGAAAGAAATTTCAAAATGAAATCATACTTGAAATTCATCAAAACACAAGACTGACGCTTCGTTAGCTAGGTCTCGAGCAACTGGTAGAATAGGGTCTGCGAGGCCACTATGCCCTGCAGAGGCTTTCACAGCATGCACACGTTTGTGCACATCGATCATGAATGCATGAAATGAGCTCGTCGTTTTCGCCGTATGTTCGAGGGTAGGGTATCGTAGAACAAATCCATCAGCATGGATTTGCCTGTGCCAACGTCGCCATAGAGGTAAAGTCCTTTAGGGGATGATAACGAGTCGAGAATTGGTTGTGGGGCAGCGCTTCTATTGAATAATTTGTCTAACTGAATAGAGTACCAAATTCGTTAGTTGTGCCAAGGAACAAAAATGGGAAGAAGGAAAAGAAGAGGAGGAAGGTGGAACTCCCGCTTACTATGGAAGGACGGGACGGCGGCGGGATTATTGGTATATTGTAGGATCTTAGCTCGACGTGTAAGTTCTGTAATTTGTCTATTATCGTTCGCTGGTACGGGTCATCCCGAATGATTCCTTGAGCCACGAGTTCGTGGTAACGAGTCCTGGGTGTGAGACTGGGTACTTCTTATAATCCATCGGGATGACATCAATCGGTATAATGAGAAATTTGAACAAGGCTCCATCCACGTACCAGGTCTACCATGGTTTCTGTGTGTCGGATTAAACGACGATATGTCATCGTGGTGGTGGTGTTGATTGAAACTGCCAGAAGGGGTATGTGATAGCGTATGTTCGGTGCGAATAGAAAGGCGGGTATGATAGCACGTTTAGCCAATATTCTCGACAGTTCTGTTGAGCGCTGACATGGCAATTTGTAGGCTGCCAGTAGCGGACCTCTAGAGCGAGGCAACATTGAGCGAACGAGGATGACAAGGGGCAAAAAAAAGGAGGAGCACGGGTCAGTTCCAGTCAGCTGTCTCGCCGCACACAGTTGACACTTGGGCAACTATCACGTGCTGCTCCGAACTGCCTCCGAGTTACCCGAGCCCCGTCTCCGTGTTGTCCCGAAGCGGCTCCACCTCTGCCAGGGAGTACTCGCGATGAACGACGACGGTGACGACGCCGAGCAGTTCATCGTTCTGCTTCTCTCCGACGGGAATTTACCAACCGGGTCCTTCGTTGCTTCGTCAGGTCTGGAATCATATGCCAAGCACGGGTTTCGGGCAGATTCTTCGGAATCAGTCCTGGACTTTGTTCGCTATAATCTCGATTCTTATGCCAATAGCGCCCTAGCGTTTGTGAACGACACGCACGACTGTGTTTCAGAGGCGCTGGAGCACGAATCTTTCGAAGCTTGTCGCGAGATATCTTGCAGCTCGACAGTCTGTACGAAACGATGACCCTGAACCACGTCACAAGACGCGCTTCCAAGGCACAAGGCGTCGCTTTATTGACATTGCTATCCAAGGGATTTAAACAACCCGTATGGATTAAAGAAAAAGAAAAGGATATCCAGGTTTCAGCCTTTGCGTTCGTCGATAATCTCAAGTCTGAAATCCGTCGTGATGTGACACCCGGTCATCTACCTGTATGTTGGGGTATTTTGACTGCTATTCTAAGATTATCTAAAGGCACGTCATATGTTTTGATTTAATTGTTTCAACTAAAGAGGTCTTTTCTGTTTATTTGTAGAACGCAGCCAGCAACTTCATCTGTTTCTCTACGCCAGAGGATTACTGTCGGCCGCTATTCGAATGAATCTCATTGGGCCTTACGCAGCTCAACAGCTGCTTCTGTATGCCGTAAAACCCATCGTAGCGGTTCAGCTTGAGAAGTGTCGCTCCATGACTACAAAGGACATTCTCAAGGATGACGCTTCCGATTCAGCCTGCGCTGGTGGACCAGCGAACACTTGGCCATTGGGCGAAATTCTTGCGGCGCGACATGACTTACAACACTCGAGGATATTTAACAGTTGATCAGCCTGATTCACTTTTGAAAGGTGGGGAAGGCGGAGCACGTCTAATGCATTCAACGTTGTCAACTCAACTGTAAAAACCATTTGGCGGTTCTTTTTGTTAACTTCAAATTAGGCATTACTCAGGTACTGCTGTGGCATAGCGGAAGCTACGTCATTGGGAAAATTGGATTCCGTATAAGAACTCCTTCTCTGGCTACATCTTAAATTTGAAGTTATATACTTCTTTCAAGAATAATTCTTTAAAGTTCTATGCTCTCTTTGTGCTTTCGGTAATTTCCGGCTCCAATTACTTTTTTCAAGTTTGAGGACGTCTTAATATCTAATAACATTTTTGAGGGACAAGAATAAACTTATCATCAGGTGAGCACAGCGATTAGTGTAACGAAAGCACTTTGACGTAGTCGACAGGAAATCTTCCGCTCCAACATCTATTCTTCTTCTTCTGGGAATTCGCTCGCCGTGGTTGAGTCAGTAAAAAGTGGTTCTAATCTTTCCCCGCGCCAAGGCGAGCTTCACGAACAACAATCTTCTATGTTTTGAAATCGAGTTTGAGTATGGGAATGTTTGAACTCCTGACTGACACTATTGTATTGTCACAATAAACTTGGCACCTGGCATGAATTGCTAGACCCAGGGCCAGCTTGAAGCCGGTCTCAATCCGTCTTAGCAACTCTCACGTGAAAAACTCCCTTTGGCTGCAATGCTTGAAAACGTTGTATACGCGGCACCAACAATGACTCAAGTTGGGTTTGTATAAGCAACATGATTACCCATAAGGAAGAGCTTTTTCTCGCGGACTAGGAAAATTGTTTAGCCATCATGGCGCGGCTAATATATTGCATCAGGGTATATAATGCCTTCGGGTTGTTATCATGAATCCGGGCAGGTTCTCACTCAATCTTTCACAGGATGACTTTAGCTGCTAAACAATATATCATTCGCAAGGTAGATCCTCCACTAATTGTATCTGTGTTCCATCCCAACGTTGCTTATATCTCGTGCCGGCAGGGAGGGGGCATAGCGAGCTTGGTTATCAAGGATACTCAAGTCCCTGAGCCTGCGAACGGCGAAGTTCTTGTCATTGTACACGCTGTATCCCTGCAGTACAGGGATCTCGTCATTGCAGATGGAACTTACCCACTCCCGTCAGTGAACATGCTTTCATATTCCTAAGCAGTCGGTCCATAACACACTTCGTTAGGGCAAAGGACGAAATGGTACCCTGCTCGGACGGAGCTGGTGAAATTGTTAAATTAGGTCCAAATGTCATCGATTTCAAAGTCGGGGATCGTGTCTGTGCCAACTTCGAGTTGGACCGCATCGCCGGAGATGCTAATGAGAAGACAAAACAGACAGCACTTGGAGGAGCCGTAGATGGCATGTTAACTCAGTATAGGGTTCTTCCTGTTCATGTAAGAATGATCTTTGATTTATTTGATTTATTTGACAAGGCATTGATCGTCGCCTTTTTGATAGAGTTTGGTAAAAATACCTGATCACTTGAACTACGAAGAAGCATCTACTTTGCCGTATGTCACTTTACAGCCAATAAACCCCTCTAAATTTTCAAAATTTCAAGTTGCGCTGCTCTGACAGCATATAACGCGCTTATGGGGCCAGTCAAGCTGAAGGGAGGCGACATTGTTCTTGTTCAAGGAACCGGTGGTGTTTCAATGTGAGCTCCGAGACAGAATTATTCTTTACGGACAAATTTATGACGTATACATGACAGATTTGCGCTGCAAATGGCTGTCGCTTCTGGTGCAATCGTCATTGCAACTTCTTCGAACAATGAGAAGTTACAAATCGCCAAGAAGTTAGGGGCGAGACATGTTATCAATTACAGAGAGAAACCCGACTGGGATAAAGAAGTTCTGAGACTCGTAAGCATTTTTCACTAAATGCTTTGTTGGTCTCCTTGAATAAATGTTTCCCTATATAGACCGGTGGCCATGGTGCTGATCACATAATTGAGGTAAGCATTTGGTATGGTTTTTCAAGTATATTTTGCTTCATCCAGAATACGTAGGTTGGCGGTCCAAACACCATGAGGAGATCATTAGGGTGTGTAGCTTACTCTGGCTGGATTCATAGCATCGGATTCCTTTCGGCGGCAGTAAGCGAGAGATAAATGTTTCTTTTATCAAATATTCACATGCCCTGACAGGAAGGAGAAGACACGGGGAATATTGCGATGGGTCTTTTAGGCAAAAACGCTTATCTGCGAGGGGTACTAATAGGCTCTGTCCATCAGTACGTCCTGTTTCTTGGTTACATTCATGATTGGATAAATAATAAAAACTTCTCTAGCTTCGAAGATATGAATAAGCTATTTTCCGCTGCCCAAATTCATCCAGTTATTGATAAGGTGTTTCCTTTCCATCAGGCGAAGGAAGCGTATGACTACCTCTTGAGTCAAAAACACGTGGGGAAAGTTGTTATCAAGGTCGCTATCTAAACAAATTGTAACTATGCCAATGAGCTTATTTGTAAAGTATTGACAAAGCAAAGAAGAAGCATACTATGTATATTGCATATGAGACGTGGCGTGTGGGATTGTATTACGAATTGAACTTAAATTCCGGTATCAAACCCGTCTAGGCCTGACCTAAAAAGACTTCGTCTGAGCTAGGGATGTTAGAGTTGCCAATTCAAGGGAAAGAGATAAAGGAGATGCGAAACAAAAATATTTTTTACATGATCTACAATAATTATGAATCCGCTGCATGTTACATACAATACACATGGGGTTAACTTGAAGGGCTGACGGCGGACAAGCTTTGAGAGCTTTGGGAATTGCGATGTCGGGCCCGGGCCAGATTTGACTAGGTTAAGAATATGACATACATAAATAATATCTAATAACTAATCCTTATATTTACGAGATTCTTTTACGAAGCGGAGAAAAACAAAGGAGTGAAGTCGATTTAACGACCACGACTTCCTTGTACAACTTCAATACTAGTAAATTAAGGGTACTCAAATATGCACCAATCGTCCGAGGACCAGTGCAAAAGAGACCAAGGCAACAGACGCAATGGAAGTCTGCGTCGTAACAGCGGAATTAGAGGGCTTTGATGTAGGTCCCGGAGTCGGCGAGAAATTAACAGCTACGACCGGTAGAGAAGTGACTTTTTGGTCAAAGCTCCCGGCGAAGGTGGCGGTGACCGTTCCAGTAATATTGTTAACCTTTTCCACTTCCAAAACCTCGCAATGTGCAGTCTTTCCGTTGATAGTGCATTGGTCATCAATGTCTTCTTCTATCCCGTCATCGTTCTGAACCACATGGACACTTGCGCCGGTAGGGCTCACCCCCAGCGTAACTGCCAGCAAAATGAGATTCAATTCGCAATATATGATGTGCGTTATATGACTCACACGTTCCCGCCGTCGCTAATTCAGAGTCACTGTCGATTATTTCGTATACCTGTGTCGAGCCGTCGACGGTTATTAGACTGGCTAGTTGAATTTCATTGGGTTGCACTCCAGTAACATGTGGGCCAGGAATGAATAAACTTGCGTTGGGTGTCAATGTCGGTGCTGGTGTCGGTGCTGGTGTCGGTGCCGGATTTCCAAAAACACCTTCTCAAAACGTCTGTGTCAAGCGTCCTGAAGAGGTTCATGAAAAAGCAATGACTTACATCTTGAGAACAGGAGTAAACTTTGAACTGAAACGAAAACTTTAAAGTTGATCATGCTGATAATAATAAGAATGTTGAAATTAAACTGGACGTTAAGATAATAGTAATAGGATGAGAAACATGAGGAGAGCGAGTTTGTCTTCCTTTTAAAGTACATCATCGCTCATAAAGTTCTCCGAGGGTTGTGATTTCCCTGGCGATGCACATGAATCTCAGACGATCCCTAGTTTCAGACGATTTCTCGGGGTATTTATACTTGGCGTTTTTTCAAAAGCTCTGAAGCCATTAGCCTTACTGGTCCCCTTTTCTGCATTATCAAGAAGTTGTTACCATACTCTCATTCCGTGAATTGTTAGAATAGAGACGTCTGAAAGTACGTACGGCAGTTCTTTTTGTCAAGATTTTACATAGCTTCGGAGCGGACCCAATGTTTTGATGTCCCTGACAGCTGGGGACACCGTCGCCGGCGTCGGCGTCCTCAGGCGTCCTCTCTCGTTTGATGCTGTAGATCTAAATATTAATCTACATGATGTGAGTACCAGGCAGTGGCAATATGCATGGGATATGCATGGGATGATCCAGAGATGGTTTTTACCTTCTCTTAAATTGTCATTGTTTATAAACGACTAAAAGAAACTCGGTTAGGGACCCGGAAGTAGGGTGTACAGGGGTAATATAGGATTCTAGACAATGATGATCCTGATCCATAAAATTTTCTATTCTGTTCGGTACCAATATCATCGATACGGTTAACTGTTGGAGTTGCTTCAACCACCATAGACTCGTCCAATAGCACCGCATACACATCCTCGAATGCTTTTGGTTTATTGAGTGCGTGTGAAAGAATGGAGTCCGCTCAGCTGCAGAGTGCTTTGCGTTTTGATCGGCCATTTCAAGCCGAACCCCAAGTTCAACCTCATTGCAATATCAGTCTATCTATAGTCAAGTAATAACTCAGCTAGAATATGGAGCTTGAATGAGATCGTGCAGAAACATTCAAAGTTTGTAAAGACTACTTCGTGATTCGGAATTTCGTATAATATATTTGTTATCACGCTTGGGTATCTGAATTTACATCAGCTTGAAGAGCAGGCTGAAAGCAACAGCAGCGATGGATCCAATGGATAGTTGACTCTTGAGAGCCGAACTGGACGGTGGGGTGGTGGTTGTATTGCCGGAGGTATTAGTGGGCGCTGGGGAGGTGCCGGTAGGGGAGGCAGGAGGATTAGTGGGGGTAGGACTGGACGCAGGTGAGTTGCCACTCCCGGCACTGGTCGGACTGGCTGAAGGCGAGCTCGATGTCGCAGGGGGTTGGAAATTCAAAGCAACCACCGGAATAGCGTCACTAGTGGATTCATTGATTACGGTCGACAGCGTCTGACTGTCTGATTGTGCTGCGATTACGGTGCAGGTGGAATTGTCATTGACGATAGAGCATGTAACGTTCAGCTTCAAATCTAGATTGTCATCGCCCAATGAGTGGTCAGTGCCGCTGAAAGCGGCACCAGTGGGGCTCAAAATGAGGGTCACTGATAAAAATATATATGTAAGTGCTTAAGGCAAGGATATGACACGTAAAATCTTACTGACAGGTGTTGGTAGTCGTGGGTTTGGCATCGAAAATTTTGAACACCGTTGACGAGCCTTTTTGGGTAGTGACCGAACTTACAAGCAGGAATTCGTCGGATGCTAGTGTAACGAGGTTGATAGCCGGAATGTACATGGTGGCATTGGGTTGTGGCAGCGAGTGTTGGTCTTGCCCGAAAGCCCCTACCAAGAAAGTTTCTTTAGCATAAGGAAATCCGGTAACGAAAAGAAGTAAGCCTAACCTCGTGACAATAACAACAAACTTTGAACCGAAAGCTTTTAGGCCAACCATCCTAGTAACTGCAAAGCAAAGCTCGACGAGAAATCTCTCTCTACCGCTACTGAAGCAGACTTATATACTGCATTATGGGGTGTGAGTAGTCCGAAACTGTGGATAAACCCATTTCGATCACGATCGAACGCCAGGGTCTAATTACGGTAATGGTTCAAAGTCTTAGTGCATACTTCAGTGCTAATGACGTTATAGGAACCGAGCTGAAGATCGAAGCCAAAACAACTCAACCGTGTATATCTGAATTACACTTCCCAATGTTAGTCCATCAAGTCGAATATAAGGCATAAGAAACGTACATGTCCTAGTAGTCACAGATGGACACTGGGTCAAAGTGAAAACAATAAATAACCAACGTGCTATGCCGAAGCAACTATTGAGCTTGCGCACGTGTTATAATCCGGGCAAGACCACATGTATTCAAAGGGCTATTTAAAGAAACATGTTGCTTCGCGGAGACCGATGTAATAAATGATGATATTCTCGGATAATCATGTATGCAGGTGCCGTCAGGAATCGTGAAATATTGCAGAGTGAGAACCGAGGATATGTATTTTGAAGATACGATGACAATGTTCTGGTCCAAATTATTTCTATTTCTACTACTCGTCGCCGCTTGAGCTTCCATCATCTTTATTCGATCTTTTTGTTCTTCTTCAAGAACCCGACGTTTGTTGAAATAATCAATCTACGAGATATTGTTACTAACACCATAACTAAGAAATGATAGACTACTCACCCAACTTCTCGCACAATTACTTTCGTAATTCTTTTTTCCTTCAAACAGACGTTTGCGGATTCGTCGCCAGGTTTTAAGACGTTTTGCTTTTCTAGACAAGCAAAGTAAGCGTCTCTCGCGTCCCAGCAGACTTTTCTCTGCGCTCGATCAGGAGCAGTGCTACTAGAACTGGATTGATCTGATTTCCACCAAGAAAAGATCCAACTCATTGAAAGTCCGTTGCTATGTAGTGTTTAGAGCGTTTAGCTTCAAGTTGAAGCAAAGTTGAAGTTTGTGTGACACGGGGAAGCCGTCACACAAACAAACGCTCCTCCATGTTGATGCGTTGAGGAGTAGTTGCCCGTCGATTTCCGAGATTCTATTTCATTGTTGTATCGCTCGTAATTTTATGAAATTCACCATCATTTCACGTTTTTTCCCTTAGTTCGTGGTTGCAAATATCTGTGTCTCTATGTTCAACCCCATCGTACCTGAAGCAGGCGTTGTGGGGGCGGCGGACGACAGCAGGGTACGGCGACGCTTTCACCGAAATTAGAGCGACAGATCAACAAAGCTCAGAGTCATTTACATGGAGATCGACGGCCGAAACGGCACGTTATGACGGTGCGGGCACCTATGGCCAGTGAGAGAGTCTCTCGGCGTTCCAAGCCCGCGAACTCACAAGAGTTTCCGCATCTTCCATCGTGTCATGAACAGCGATTACACTAGCGTAGAACAGAACAACCTATCTCACCCAACAAAACATCTAAGATCAAAGAGACCAGCAAAACCGAAACGTGGATCACGATTTTGGCTCATCTTAACATCCCTATCTCTCTCCCTTTTCTTGTCAGCACTAGAATTCACAGCGGTTTCAACTGCTCTACCTCTCATCACAGCTGATTTACACGGGAATGCATTCATTTGGGTAGGGGCCGCTTATGCTCTAGCTTCTTCCGCTATTCTGCCTATGACTGCCGGTGCTGCTCAAGTATTCGGACGACGACCGGCTATGGCTGCTGCGATATTCTTATTCGCTTTGGGTAGCGCTATTTGTGGCGCTGCACAAAACATGGCTATGCTCATTGGTGGAAGGGCAGTACAAGGCATGGGAGGCGGCGGGATTTTGTCATTTTCGGCCATTATTCTAGCTGATCTTGTGCCTCTCAAAGACCGGGGTGTTTTCGCTGGTTTATTTGGTTTGTGAGTGCGGGGTTTCAGCCACAATTTTTTTGACGTTTAACGGTCAATCGACATTTCCGTTGTCTAAGAACATGGAGTCTGGCTGCGGCGATTGGTCCTGTCGTGGGAGGTAGTCTTTCCAACCAAGGTCAATGGAGATGGATCTTTTGTGAGTTCTTGTGTCATTTCCCTTTTCATTATATGACATAGCATTGTTGTCTAGATCTTAATCTCCCAATTTGTGCTTTGGCCGGCTCGCTGATTTTGATCTTGGTCAAGCTGCCGACACCCCCGGGCACTCTTCGTAGCAAGCTTTCTCGACTGGATTGGATGTGAGTTTTAAGCTGGTCGTGTATTGTTTTTCCCTAATGTACAACATAGTGGAAATCTCATTATCATTGGTGCAACAACAGGTGTCACGTTTGCTCTCACAGATGGTGGTGTGATCCAATCCTGGCCTTCTGCAAAAATATTAACACCCCTCGTAATTGGAGTCATTGGATTAGGGGCGTTTTTAATATACGAAGCTAAATTTTCGCGAAATCCCCTGGTAAGTTCAGTTGTTATATTGAATGAAGCTTTCTTTCAATCGTTTCAGGTGCCATTTAGCATTCTAGCAAATCAAACCAGCGCAAGCGGGTAAGACGTTTCCTAAGGTGCCCTATGAATATCGTAAGGATAACGGAAACGGTTTAGTTATGCTCAAACATTTCTGCTTCCGGTTTCAAGTCTGGCCGTGATATGTGAATTTTCGTTTTTTAGCTCCCGGGGATATTTTTTTTATTTACGTTCATTCTATTAGATTATCTCCCAGTATATTTCCAAGCGTGTAAAGGCGCAGATGCTAACCGTTCTGGCGTTCTTCTACTTAGCATGGGATCTGTAGCCGTCGGAGCAATGGTGGGAGGTCGTTCAATCGCTTTCCTCAAGTGTTACAGGCCGCAAATCTGGGTTGGGTGGATCCTACAGACCATTGGCGTTGCTTTGCTAACTACTGTTAAATTGGAAACTAATATCGGAGTAGCTCTTGGGTTTGTCATCATTTACGGGACAGGCGCAGGGTAAAAGGCTTTTTGCATCACGTTTTATGTGGACTCACCCGTTATATGAAAGGATGAACTATGCTTTGCAAGTGTACCCAGTCCAAGCGCCGTTGCCAATTACATCAAACGCTCACGCACTGGCATTTCTTTCATTTATGCGATCTTTTGCTGGGGTAACTTATTTTCATGTTTATTGTGCTGCCAATTACTTATTTTCCTAAAGGTATGGGGTGTAACCTTAGGCGGAGTCATACTACAGAACGAACTCCATCATAAACTTCCCTCCGAATTCCTAGCTCGATTTCCAAGTGGAGTCGCGCTTGTCTATCCCGCCATTCCTCAGATATCTTCTCTTCCAGAACCATTGAAAACTCAAGTTCGCGAAGCGTTCATTGACAGTTTGCGTATCATTTGGGCCGCTGTAGCTGCTGTCTGCGGCGTTGGATTTTTGGCGACTTTGTTTATGAAAGATCATCCTTTACACAAAAAAACGGATACTCAATGGAGCTTGAAGGAAGACAATACTTCGTGGAGTATGAGGGAAAACAATACTCAGGAACAGTCGCAGTCGCAGTCGGCCGTTCCGTTGATTGCTCATCATGATCAGGCTCCGGCGGAAGCGATTGAGCTTATCGAGACGCCAGTAGCCATTTCTGTTCAAAATTGACTCGGTATAACGTATTTATCAAATGCCAACTTTGTGGTACTACTTAAATACTACCCTCATTCTCGCAGTTTGATTATTTAAATTTGTCGTGTACATACCTAAACTGAGAACTCAGCTTGCTTGGGAGCTTACCTATTGATATGACATCTTTCTTGTATTTGTATCGGACTTTTGAGGTCAAGTGGTTTTTTTGAGACGCTTTTTTGAGACGCTAATAATGATTAATGACTTGTAAATTCATTGATTTTGTTTTTGCTATTCAATGTCAGGTTTATATAATATAACTCGTCTTACTCGACAAAATACATTCTCAATAAGTGATATAATTATAAGGAAAGTTCCCTTGTAATCCTACAGAGAAAGAGTCTCAATTTTGAGGTTGAGAATCAACTGTCACTTTCGGAGCTCTCTTCGTCCGCAGAATCTTCAATGACCTCGGCGCTTTTGGGCTCAGGGGCTTGAGGAAATTTCAAATTCTTCTTTGCAGGTTTAGGTGTCTCATACTTTTTATATTGTTCCAGCAGCGACGTTAACACGTCTGAGAATGAAAGAACCTTAGCGGGTTGTAAAATTATCAAGCTTCTGGTCTTAAGTACCTTTGAACGCCTTGTTCTCATAATCGGGAACAGACGACTCCGCCCGTTTCCAAACATTCCGAAGGCTATGTGCGGTCCATGAGTCCAGTTGACCATAAATTAAATCATTCCAAACGATCTCGCTTTCGTCGTTAACGGAAAGCGCGGCCATTCTAAATTAGCTCCGAGTAAGACGGTATCTCTAGCGAAGATGAATGAACACGTACCGCTGGAGAAGCACATAAGTATTGTTTTTTGACCAACGGCGGACATTTTCGTTATCCATTTTCAATTTTAAATCTCTCCTATAAGAAAATAAGACTGGTGCCTATATTCTATAAGGTCGCGGACTGACCACTTATCTCGGCACTGCTCTCTACTTCTTCTACCTTCCATTTTAAGGCTGACAGCTCCCCATAATATTTCGCTATCCAAATCTTTTCCCTTCTCAGTCGTAAGACTTCGGACTATGTTAGTTAATTCATCTATCTCTTCCTGAGTCCATTTTCCTATTTCCCCCACGGTATAAAATTCAAAATCGCACCATAAAAGACAACGTGTAACATACCGAATTGTTGGTTTGTAAGACTCAAATGATTCCTCCAACGGTCTTTGCAATCTTGTGCGGTTCTACCTATTTGTTGACTGACTTTCGTCCAAGAGGTACCCAGATCAGCTACAGCTCTAAATTCAATGTGAGAAATGGTAGAAGCTAAGAAAAACAAATATGAACCTGCGCAAAGCTGCATCTTCCGCGGGAATCCATTTGCCTTGTTTCCCAAGTGGATTGTATGAAAGTTTGACATGGTGGTAAACGGCTTGCAAAGGACGACCGGGAACAGCAAGAGCTGAGGACAGATTAGCATCTGACAAAAATAACGTTCACGCGATAGCAATACTAACCTACGTCTGTCCAGAACTGCTTATGCTCTTGCTGATGTTTTGCGAATATAAATTGAACCATTGCATCCTCCGTCATACCTTTCCTCTGATATTACTAGAATTAGAGACAGAATAGCTGGGTAGTATGACTGGCACGTACGGTACGAAATTGTTCGACGGCTGTTTTAGCTGCATGACTTTCCGTAAAAGAGAACTTTCCCTTTTTGTAAACGAGACCTTAACATAAAACGGTACGTTAGGAGAACTAGTATTATTATTCGTTGAAGGACCGATTCGTAAAAAAACGAACCTTCAGTATCTGCGAGGGCTTGAAGTTCTTTTGAACTGAGCCATTTCGTTGCCAGTAATTGAGAATGCTGGTCTCCCGAATTTGGATCCACGAGGTTTTTAAGATCGACAACATGCTTGCGTTTCTTTCTGGGGGGTTCTGAACCATCGGCAACGGGCCTTTTGTTTGAAGGCTTGTTGTTTTTTTTGGTATGATCGGGAGTGGTAGTTGTAGGTTGGGAGTGATCGTCATTTTCATCAGGCGCTGTGTCAAGCCCTAATGTTTGAACATCTAAACCGCCGAGAGCACCATGCAGACGGGCCAAATCGAGCTGTTGGAAGGCCTGTAAAATATCCTCGCTGTTGGCTGTGTCTAGATTTAACGACCTCGATGCATCATTACGTTGATCAACCTCCGTTTCGTTATTCCCATCCTTGTTCTTACTCCCGCCCTTGGTTTTGTCTTTCTTCTTCTTTTTCTTCTCCGGTTGGGTAGTGTCTGCTTCATCCAACACATCTCGCGATGAAGATGCAGATTTCGGTGCTTCATCAACCAGGTTAATACTATTCTCGTCTTCCCGAACCTTTTTCTTTTTCTTGGATTTTTCTTTCTTCGGTGTCGTCGATTCGGGTTCGGGTTCTCTCGGCTCTATTATGCTAGAATCCTCATTCGTCTCAGCAGGAATGTCCACGTCCTGATGCTGCTCCTGGAGCCTCTCTTTATGCCTATCCTTTTTTTTCGATTTCTTTTTGTGCTTCTTGGGGGAGCTTTCGTCGGGCACAATTGCGTCAGGAGCCGCCACAGTCGGTGTATCGTCAGGTGTCGGGTTTTCTACCTCTTGCTCTTCCGATACAGCTTTTTTGTGTTTCTTGCGTTTCTTCTCGCTCTTTTCGTGAACGCTATCTTCGTGACGTCGCTTTTTAGAATCTTTGTGCTCCTTGGCTGTGACTTCAGCTTCAGCCATCGACTTGAGGGTAGGCGAAAAGTACAGTAAGTGTGGATCCTGGACGGCTTACGTAAACCGTTACACGCCTTCAAACTCGACCACTTGACCTCGACTCCTCATGGGTCTTTCAATCGGAAATATCCTATATATCTCTCTTTTATTCGTTAATGCTATCGCTGTTTTGAGTGAAGAAAGGTTTTTAGCTCGAAGTAAGAAGCTTTCTTTCTTCTTGGGGCTGTGAATAACTCTTGTCCATCAGTTGGGTGGTCGACGCAACAAGCTCAAGTTGGCCAACAAGGATATGCACAACCTTACGATATGTATGGTACTGGGATGGGCGCTCAGTCAGATATTAGTATGAAGGGAAAGTTGATTAACCTAATTGGAGCCGTACGGACTTTAATGCGAAGTACGTGTCTTCATTACCACCAGTCTTTCTATCTTACCCCGGCACGCTCATATTTGTTATAGTACCTTTAATCGGAATAAACCTCATCATAATTGTATACGAGCTTGTATTGGGCTAATAATGCATTCAAAAGTATATTCTCAATGGTAACGCGGTGACATGACGATATAGACAATTGCAAGGCGGTTAGGTGGGAAAAGAAGAACAAGAAGAAGAGTGAAATATAAAGAAAGGAAGAGCGAAGCATGATGCAGGATTAAGGGTTAAGTCGGTTATATTCTTTTCGGATGAATTCCTCGAATTCTTGTGGTGTATGGCCGGTCTAGTCAACTGTCATCAAACGGGCTTGCGAAGGAAATCCAGTGGGTACGTACCTCGCATGATTTCCAATCTCCATCATGGATACACCTGACCTTCCCAGTTATTATAATTGAACAGCTTGTGCTACGCAGATGTTAGAAATTTATAGGTTACTTGCGAAAACGTATACAACGTACGTGATACCCAACTCCTGAGATTGGGTCAAGCTGTCTATCAAGAATTCCTTTCCGGTGTCCCCATTGATGCAAGTT
The DNA here is from genome assembly GCA_027605045.1 of Phallus indusiatus. Classification (NCBI taxonomy): domain Eukaryota; kingdom Fungi; phylum Basidiomycota; class Agaricomycetes; order Phallales; family Phallaceae; genus Phallus; species Phallus indusiatus. The sequence goes on from JAQFWX010000004.1 coordinate 757,005, forward strand.
TGCATTCCCACTTCTTCCTCTTCGTCATCCCAGCGTATTTTCGCAACACCAGCGCACTTCTGAGCCAAATCAACGTTCCCGATCTTCGACCGTCCTTCGAAATTCAAGCATTGAACAAAAGTCCACCATTGTTGCTGGTCCTGTGACAAATGAATGGCACATAGTTCTTGGATATTCCCAGCACATTCTTCCACTCCGTGCATGCAAGTCACACCATAGTCAACATCCGAGGTATTTTCCCTTGAGGCTCTTCTTAAACGCCCCCTATCAAAACGAAACGCCGTAAAAGACTTACTTCGCAATGAACGTCAAATCCAAAGAAATAAGGTCCCATGTTTTTTGGAAAGTCTTATCAAGAGTAGCTTCACAAAGCAGCGCATCAGGACAGCGGCTCATGACTCCTAAAGTAACAGGAACACGGGTGACATTTTCGAATCTGAAATATTGCTGAACATTTTCACCGTAGGCTGTCGATGATAAACTGAGGAAGAGTGCCCATACAACAGAGGCGAGCATGGTGATGGTGAGAAGGAGAGTATGAATGACGAGATCTCATGGGCGTTTCACTCCCTTTAGGCATTGGCAGCTGAATTAGCTTCGAGTGCGTCATCTACTGGCCAAATGATTGGCTCGACTGGCGCTTACATAATTGGGAAATCTCTATTCCCCGCGCTTGTTACACGGGATCAAATATTTTAGTAATATAATACATACAGGGGAGTTACATATAATGCTAGGTATGTGGAGTTTTTATGAGGAATAACTTCGTTAAGCAACTTTTTAGATTTTCTTTGGCAACAATTTGACGATCCGCGTCTCCTTGATCTTCAATCCCGAAGTACCAAAGTATCGTCCAGACATATAACTCCAGTGGAGACACGCAATGAGCCAGTTTTCTAATCCTTTGATGTACCGAGCTACCTGTTCATCGACGGATTTTCCCCAAGAGGGAATTTTACGTTTGTGGCTTTGGAAGTTCTCGAGTGCCTCGAAGCACATCTCGCCCACTACATCGATGGCTTGCTGAAGGTCCATGTCATTTTGCTTCATGAAGATAATAACCATGTTGTAAGTATCTCCGCAAGCTTGTTCTTTGTTAAATGAAAAAATATCCTAGTTTATTTTCAGTTATCAGCATATAAGCTTGAGGTAATGAAGAAACCATAAAACGTACATTTGTCCATGTACAGAAGTCGTTCACGTTTTGTTTTAAAAATTCCATGACGGGGTGTTCCATTGCCTCATCCGGAATGTCGACGCCCAAAGTATACTCAAGGAAATCGATTAAAGGTTTGAGACCACTGCTATCTCTGCGAACATCAATGTATTCCTCTAATGTGGGAACGACGTTTTCACCGCGATGCTTAGATTGTACGTGACGGGCTTCCAAGAAAAGGCCTATATTCTCTAGGAACCTTCGTTGAAAGCCAAGAGGTGCATCCCGTACACATCGAAGCCAGAAGCTAAAAAGAAAAAACGGTAAGAATATGAAAGATCAAGGTGTAAGTGCGGAAACTTACTCTCTAGGTAATTTGCTAATAGTGGGTTCAACGGAGTCAGGACGTGAACGAATTGGTTGAAACTTCCTGGGGAACCATAAAGCGTTCATCATGAGATCAGCTGCTGTTTTGTTTTCTTTCTGACCCAGGTCGTCGGTGAGGTCACCATAATGGAAGATGAGTTGCATTAGATCACAGCTGGTGCGTAAATGATAATCGTCGGAGTCGTTGTAAACATATGCCGAGAGTTTTCCCGCCATTAACATAGTTAACTTTTTCGAAGCGACATCGCTGAAGGTGTCAAATCCGTTTCGGTACCAGTCGTCGGACTCTGTAGCGATGTTGTCACCGTTTGGGTGGTATTCAAGGGGAAATGGGCAGCGAGAGATGAAGTCTGGGATGACGAATGTTGGTAAAGACATGGTTGTGGTGAATGTAGAGGACGATGTAGTGATCTTTTGAATTGTTTTAACAATATGATTCGGTTAGTTATGTGTCTTTTTATAGACATCTTCAGACTTTAAAAAATACCATTAAAAAAATCACTATCATGAACGGGACGAAAATCACTAGTCCGGAGGGTCAACGTCAACGCTACCATGTGGTTTAGCACGATGATGTCAGGACGATTCTCAAAGATGTGTGTGCTTGACACCGTTCACGTAGAATTGTCAATTGTGGCTCAGTGCGTATTATTAGTTAAACGGGAAAGTTTTGCTCCCGTATATCCGATGATAGGATCGCCGACGAGGATCCGACGAAATCAATGATATCGCTTTGGTCATTAACGTTAATTACACTCTCCAATGAACACGCCAGTGCCATACTTTAACGCTACGATACTCAGAATACACAGCATACATTAAATGTCAGACTAATACCGCGGAAATCAGGGTTGAATTCGGGGGATCTACAAAGTCTAGGCGTCTCTAACAATAAATCTAAACATTTTGATACCCCTTCTCAGAGTTATGCTACTACGGATCAAACACAGAATTTTTGGGACCTTACGCCCTTGTTAACCCTCTTCAGACGCTATTCATGTTGGACTGACTAACTCAGTCATAAACAAAGTTTGGCATGTCCATATACAGCTTTCGGATCCGACTCGGGTCCTATTATGCCTAACTTATGCGTCTTCGGTTTCTTCGAAATCTTCGACATTACTTAAAAAAGAATCTAGACCGGTACCTGAAAGTCATTATAGGAAGGCTTTTGCCAGGTCTCATGTGAAGTCTGTGAAGAACGCTGGTATAGTATGCGGTTCGTTCATAATTTGAGATGGAGAACAGTATTTCCGAATTGCCAACGTTTTCAATGAGTTTAAATGAATGACAATAGAGTGTCAAGAAATAATTAATGGAAAATTCAGCGATGGTAAATATATCGAGCTCAGCCCGATAAAACACTGTTAGGCTGATTAGCAATGGAAGATCCGGCTTTTTAACAGGGCCGTGTGCACTGCGCGTCGGCGACGGGTAATAGGAATGAATGGCAACTTCGAGACTATGTTTAGTGTGGAACTAAGTAATTATGAAAGAAGGGGTGGGTGTTTTACAACAAATCCTGCAATTTCATACGAACTCACATTCACCCGGGTGTCATCTTCACACCACGGTCTATTTCTAGAGAAAGAAAAGGCACATCTTGAAAAAAAAAAGCCAGATTAGACAGGGAGATTAAAACATCATTATGTTGTGATGAAGCCCACTAGTATGTTTACAGGGAGTCAACTTCGTCAACTTGTGTTGAAGGTCGGTGTAAGGAAAATTTCATTATCTTTGTATATGTATTCCCACGTACAACGTCACGGTTGCTGAAGCATGGACATATCTCAATGGCTTTCACTTCCATGTATTCGATTGTGATTCAGCCGACTCTTAGTACGTCGTTGAGAGCGCAAGCGAAATCTTTAACCCAACTCGCACTCCAAGCTCCAGCCGTTACTAACAGTTCTCTACAGTTCGGCTATTCTCCTGAGGACATATCTCATCGTTGCTGGAGTTGTAGTTTGAGTTTATTGGATCTATCATTCTTCTCCGGGTTGACAGAGCAGGCAGTCTTATATTCCAGTACTATGAGAGTTGTGAAACGTCTCGCCGAGACGGTCTATCGGTGAAGTGACATCCTTTTTCCTCCGAAATAATATCATGTTATAGTTTTTAATAAATCACGGGCAACTCACGAGTTGTCCCACCGTATTCGATACAGATGAGTGTATGCTGAACGTTTGAGGTTTACGGATCTGGGTTGAAAATCCGGATCCACTGCCCCCGAGCCGCCAACGTGTTCAAAAACTTGGAATCTCCGGACTCCGCCCGGTAGCTTTCATGTGACTGTAGAAAACAACTCTCAATTGAATACATTTGAAATTAGTCATACGAAAAGTAATACCTACTAATCTGTTGCTCTACACCTCTTGTTTTCTTGAAGTCTATGTACTACGGCATTCCTTCGCAGCGACCGGGTAATAGTAGTCTCGCCGTGAAAAATCTTGTGACAATGTCAAGGCTACTCTCTTTTTTTAATTCAATGAATGAATCTATTGAGTACTACAAGGCATTGTTGATTGCCAAGCGGTGCTGCTAATATATTGTACTAGTCGGCACTTCATCAAACTCAAATATCAATATTTCAATGGTAGTAAGGATTTACATTCAAGTCAAAGGGTACAGGTAAGAATTGCCATAGACGGCGCATAAATACAAAAAACCGTCTTATTTAAATATTTAGATTTACGGTGTTGTAGACGTTTGTTTTCAGAATTGACCGAAACTGCCCAATCCAGGCAGTGCTTCCTTTAAAAACCGGGGAGCTCCTACGGCAAATAAATAAATGAAATTAACACATATATTATGAGTGGCTCACGTGAAATATTGATATAGGCGGGGTCGTAGAATCTGGAGAGGCTGGCTTTGCCACCTTTGCGACAGCATCGGTTTCAACAGGTACCGCCGCGCCCAATGCGGTGAGAGCGAGAGATGCGAAGAACAATAGAGAGGAGTTTAAGAATTGCATTGTAAAGGATGACGAGTGTTGTTTGCGCTACCTTGGAAAAAGATGCGCATGCAGAATGGCACACCTGCTTTTTATCCTAAGTTTTTGTCTTGTGTCCAATTCGGAAATTTAACAAGACGTCACATCACATCTCGTATCGTATCAATCAGAACAAAAGCGGCGTATCATCGAACCCTATTGATACAGATTTCCTAATTCATCTATCATCTTCTTAAACAAAGCGACGAACCGGTGAATTATTACTTGGCACTTTCGTGATATTGTGAATTTTCTCGCACTGGACAACGAAGTAGATATAACGTGTTTGAATATACTGTAGAGACGATTTGATGCAAATATCATCAAAAAAAAATCCGAATCGCACCACGAAATATAAGAAGGGTGGGCTTCCTCGCAATTCAAGCTCTATTTTGCAAATTGCACGATATTGATCTCCATCTCGACCTAGTGGCGATAATAGTCATCGTATTTAAAACAATCCAGGTGTTTAGAAAGCTTTTGATCAATTAGCAAGATTTCGATGATATCGAATGAATGGAGCCCAGAGACTAATAGATTACGAGCGGAAAGTGCCTTGCGCAGAGAGTGCAGCTGATATCGCAAGAAGTAAAACTAAACAGGTTAGATTTGGGTTCTCGTGGCTTTATTAGAATCAGCTTCAGTGATGCGTCGTACCACGCCGGCAATTTGAACAAATCTTTTTTCACATACTATAAGCAGACTGGTCAGTGCTGAAGCTCCTCAAGGGTGATAGCTTACAGGTAATAACTTCTTCCGTAAAATTTTCCCTAAACCTTGTCCTCAAATAACTCCAGGATTTTTAACTTGTCCGAGACTCCGAGTCTTGACCTGACTCAGAACAACACCGACCTTGTCACAAAGTTCGGCGAGATTGAATTTAAGCGAGGCTTTGCTTAAATAAAAATCACGTGTCTCCTTCCTAATCAAGCCAACGGATGTTTTTCAGATGAATCATGCTTTAGCGCCCTGCCTCATGCCGTCACGTCCTACTTCACCTTTACTAGGATCACAAGCGGTCCACGTTCCCTCACAATCTGCTTCACAAAAGATCCACATAAACCAGTCGACATGTCAAAATATATCCACATTCAAAGGTTAGTCTCACTTATCCAAGCTCATACAGCTCTTTTGTCGAGAGAACAGCCGTACGGTCTTTTTCTCTTCGTAATCGCGGAACTAGTGGCTCTCCGCCTTTAGAACGATACGCTGGACCAGTCACTAACGCCATGGCTTTCATATAGAAGTTATGAAAGAATATCGAAAACTTGATGATTCGGTGACCATGCGTCTTAACCGAAACCTTGCTCACTTTCGAGATCGAGATCGAGAATCAGGAAGCGCAGGCTCAGCAGCGAACAGTCAAAACGAGGCCTGCGCCTACTTCTGGAATCAGCTTGTCGGTTCGTATGACATTCCGCTATCTTCTATCTTGACTCCGCGAACTTTGTTTTGACGAGAATGTTTGCCTTGTAGCGGGCTGGAAAGCTCGAACAGAGATAATACAGTACTGTGTGGATGTCGCAGACAAAAATATTGAAGACAGAAAAGCTGCATTTTCAAAAGAAGATCTTGAAGCAGGTGATGAGTCTGAAGAAGTGTTACTAAGGCGGAAAAGACATCAACGGGCGGTGTTATATGCGGAAGAGGTCAAGGTACTGTATTATTGGTCCGCATATTGGATATTACCTTGGCTTATCTTTTTTGTCACGCAGAAAAACCAGCTTCACAATGAATTAACAGTGGAAAGAATAGTAAGAACAAGGTCTTTAGAAGGTGTGCCGACCCACGATAACATACATGTTTCATATCCTAACGGCGACTCTTTGTTAGCCTTCCAATCGCGATGCAAGTTCTTTGAGCCACCTATGACGGCCACGGAAGCCAGGAAGTGGTGGGACGCCGCTTTGTCAGGCCAATAATACACGGTAAAATAATTCGGGTCCTTGTTATTTACGAATCTAACAATAGAATAGATATGACTTTCTTATACATGACTTCAGACAACACGGTATAAATACTAGTACTAGGCGCCATTTCCGATCCTAAGGTATACAAGATAGTCCACAGAGCGCGCTTTCTACAATATCACTGGTTAATTTGAACAAAAAAGAGAAAAACGAATTGCCCAAGAAAGACGATAGCAAGGAGATCTTAAAGAAAAAAGTGCTCATTGACGACCTGTTGCTGTTTCCAAGACGACCACGCGGTCGTACTTGAGTCGCAGTATATCTTCATCAGCAAGGTTGTCAAGATTTCCATCATATTTCTCTAGGGCATTTTCGAGACGCGCTCGCGATGTATCTGAGAGGTATCCCGTATCATCCGCGCCTTCAATCCTAATAAGGCGTTCTTGTACCGTGTCCGAGGCAGGAATCGATGTATGTGCCATCACGGGTTCCGGTAGCGTTGTATTTTCTTCGACGTCGGGTTCCCATTCATCAGGAAGGGGTGCGGTGGGCGGGGACGGTGGAACGATAAGACCCTTTGGCCATGTTCCGTCTCGGTGCCATCCCGCTTTAAGAACTTTGGTCTGACAACGGAAGATTGGTCTGAAATATCAAAAAGAACGCAAGGGGCTTGCACGAACCACAATATCCAGAGGAAGAGGCCTTTTGAGCCGACCACCTCTGACCAAACCATTCCATACGCTGTTGACTCCAGCGGCCCATGCTTCATCACTGATTTCAGCCTCTGAAACCAGTCTTTCTAATTTGGCACGCGCTGCACAGTCCCTCGCGTCCGTTTGAGAATGCAGCTCGGAACCATCCTTGTCCTCCTTGGGCTTGAGCCAAGATCTCCGGCGACGGTGAAAGACTTGAGGACCTGTGTTTGGTGTGGAACCGGACTCTTTACATGTTTCTAAGTTTGTTTGAGGTGTTGAAGAGGAAAGATTAGAAATAGGCGTAACGAGGGGTAAAGAAGTTGCTGGTAGTGAAGGTGATGTGCTTGAACCGGAGGAGAGGGCTCCTGCTGACTCGTTCTCAATTTCGAGATGAAGCCCAACCCCCGACATTTCAAATAGAAAGAGAAAGGAAAAACGAAATAAAAAAATGAATGTCGAAGTTTTGGTCTACAAAGTGAAGTGTTGTCAGAAAAGAGATGGAAAGGTCATTTTTTTCCTAAATGATTATTTTTTCAAGTGGCGCTAATAGGAGCGAAGGCGGGGTGATTGGTAAGCAGGATTAGTCATAGCCCCTTTTCGGCAGAAGACTCGCGCTTCCGCAATGAATGACTTCAACTTCTGGGAATCGTTGACGTTGACGTTGACATTGATGGGCTAATATATGACCATGTACGACCCGATTTCAACCGTTTCGGAGGGTTTGGCTCAGGGTTGTGTAAATTATTATTCAACAAATTTGGGTGGAGCTGGCGCAGGCCTAGTAATAGGAGCTTGTTGACGTGGGTTTTCGTGTCAGATGCAAGTTCCTTGGCCGAACCAAGAAAACAAAAAAAAACAAATGTTGACTCAGATGATTCGACAAATAAGGAATCTCCACGCAAAAGGAAGATTCTAACATTGAGTCAAATATAATATGGTCCCGATTTCATTGAAGTTCGACTCGGAAGCGCATATGAAAACTCCGTGTAATCTTTCTTCCCTAGTCATCCGCTCATATGATAATGACCATTTTCGTAAGTTTGAATTTGTGAGAACATCCATATCCATAGATATTACAAGGATAACAAAACACAGGATTAGGATTTGACAAGTTTTCTAGCCCCTAAAACAATATAGCCGGAAGGTCCGACTTCAAACTTGTTTGCACGTCCTGACGAGCTTTTTGATGAATTTATTTCTTCTCAAGCAAATGACGCTTTTTTTGAGATTGATCTTCTCTTATTTATTACCGCGTTCCGGGAGATACCTTGACTCATCAAGTCAGAAATCCAAACTAAAGCGGAAGAAAGGGTGATATAGCCCATACCAAAATAACACCGTCTCCTCTCACGAAAAGCATCTCCATAGTACGTTTAGCCATCTGTAATTCCAAACAATCACAAATTTGACACTATACACGAGTCATAACAGAAACTTTCATACCCCTACATTTCCTGCGGCTGTTGCCTCAGTTGCACCATCGGGAACATCAACGACCATGATAGTTTCCTCCACATCACTCAAAATCAAGTTCATATGGCCATCATATGCCTAAAAAACCAGAATAATAACAATAACACGTTAAGCCAAATCTCAAAACCCAGATCGTTCGCTCTCGCACTCCGTCCGAGTTGGAGCGACGACTGCGGCTTTTACAGAGTTGAACTTACATGAAGAACCCCTGTTAATTCGCGATCACCTCGTAGTTTGACAAAGACACGTTCGCTTAACGAGAGCCGAATAAGATCGAAAGGCTCTTGGACGCCAGATGAAGAGACGTCCACCATTGAATCCTGCAGGCCTTTAACAAAGAACGTTCTTGCTTAGTCAGTCATCAACAACTTCAATCCTGTAGCCAGGCTAATTAAAGTAATTTCTCACTCAATCATACGAACAAGAGCAACAGAAGGAAAATTATCAATTCCAAAATATGAAACATACAATTTATTGCAAATGATCAACGAAAAGAAAAAATGCATATGCGATCCATTTATGCTTAATTACTATTGAATGGGTGAGATAGATATTAGTTCGACAGCGGAACTACTGGCAGATTAAGTGGCTGAGACGAGAACCAAATGATGAGGTTGATGAGAATGATGATGTGTTCCGTCACTGCCATGGATATGATGTTGCCTGAAAAAAAAGATGCAACTTGAAACGCCGAGCGAACGAAAGAGAAGGGCATAGTAATACCGATGGATACGGGCATAAAACGACAAAGGATAATATTCAGCGTCTGCCGTTACCCGTTCCGAACGTTGTGTTGGTAAATCCTGATGTAGACCCATTCCCGTTGGGTAACGTGCTCCTTCCACCTCCAGTAATTCCAAGAGCAGCTCTTAGCCCACCAAACCGAAGCCGGTTTCTGCTATCACCACCGTTCGTGGACGAATTCAATGAAGCCACAGTATTTGATCCGTTGGGACCAGCTATCTCCCGCCACGAATGCCTTCCGCCCTCTAAACTAAGGCCGTTTAAAGAGCTTTCTAGTGAACTGTCGGGATCATCGCCGATAGAAGTAAACGCGGGAGAAGAAGGCGATCTGAGGCGTCCAGCCAGCAAAACCGATGAACCATGTCCATGACGCGAAGATGTTTCTCGCCGAGCAGAATGTGAGGGTATACCATTCGTATCAATCGCCCTGGGTCGTCGTCGGTTAACGAACTGATCTCCCTGTCTCCCATCTCGTTGTTCTCCCACAGACAAAGGAGTTCCATTGCCTGATACAACAGGAGTATCAGGCCGCTCTTGCAATACCCAATCACTATCCTGTTCACCTTCATCAATGGGTAACTGCCGTCCGTGCCCTAGTTCTGCGAAAACGAGATCTGGTGTAGCGGTTCCGTTCTGAGCCGTTCTCTCTGCTTCGCGACGCATAGCAACGGGATCATAAGAGTTGAGAAACGCGATCCCATTTGACTGTGAACTGCGCACCGAGTTAGGCGAATGAGCGCGCTCTTGTCCTTGCCCCTGGTTAGCATGCTGCACCGATACCGCTGGAGCTGCTCCTGGTTGATGTCGTGTAACATTCTCGTTTGCACCTTCACCAGATACCGGCCTTGTCGCTCTAAGTGTGGCATTACTCTGGTTATGCGAATGGGTCAACGTTTGAAGCTGGCCGTTGCTGAGAGGATATCCGTGCCCATTATGATTCAAAGTTGTCACGGTCCGAGTACTTCCATGCGATGCTCTTCTAATTCCTGCACTAATCCCTGCAGCAGGAAAGAAAGCAGGTATCGCGCGTATCGTCTCTGGCGAGTCCCGAGGCCACCCAGGTGAGCTGGGAGTAGTAGCATTGCTGTCGATAACAGGATTACTGTTTCCTGATACCACCAAATTCCCATTGTCGATCATAGAAGGAACAACGACACCACCGGCAAGATATCGATATGACTGTCCCGAACTACGCTCGTCAATCGTCCGCCGACTCACGTCAGCACTTAATGCGCTAGTACCAGTATAATCTTCGCTTTCGTCTCGAACGTATCCGGCTGGAGCTGAGATTGCGCGCCGATCGTCCTCCTCTATATCGTAGCCGTCGACGTTATCATGGATAGGTGCCATCAACTTTTCAAGATAACGCCTCAAGTCTCTCACTCCGGAATTGGAATAAACACAAAAGGCAGCGCGCTGTGTGGTGTTGAACTCTCGGGGTGGAGGACGGCAGAATTTTTGCAGTTCAGCATGTCTGAATGCCGGTATCCCAGTTAATGAAAGGTGTGTTAATTTGGTTAGTTTCTGCAAAAGGTAATGAATCGCAGGGACTGTGATATTTTCGCAGTATGATAAATGGATCCGCTCTAGCGTGTCATGTCGTTCTTCGCCGAGCATCGTAATAGCATTATCTGTTAAATTAACGACCTTGAAATGAAAGTAAGATGAGCACGCGAGAGGTTTTAAAGCATTGATAGCCTAAAACGTACCCTCACTAAACCAATTCTGCGAAGTTTGGGTAATGATGCCAACTCAAAGACAGACATATCTGTTAAGAGTGGACAACAGGCCAAGTCAATATACCGTAACCGCAAGCACGCTCGCGCCAATTTGGTTATAGATCTATCGGTGATACTAGATGGAAGCAAAGAATCAAGTCAAAATGTCAATGAACTTTTTGAATGAAAAATTATGGGCACTAACGAGCTCACATGGCCCAAATGCAGATAATGCAAGTTCTTCCCCAACTTGCATATGCTCTCAACAGCGGCGTCAGTCAAGTTGCTGCATTTGGCCAAGACAAGATTACGAATCTTCCGCGCATTGGTGACGATTCCTTCTATCGCTTCGTCGGTAATGTTGCCGCATGCTGTCAAGTCCAGCATACGAAGGTGTTCGAATGGTTTTTTTAGCTTTAATGGGGGGTACTGTGGCGATAACATGGGTACACTATTTGGGAATGGGTTAGGACCGGGGGGTTGTACATTCTTAGTTGAGGATGGCGGTGAAGGAAATCCTTGATCAGTCACCTGATGGCAATGCGAAAGTCTGAACTCGCGCATGAGAACGGAATGTGTCCAAAGCTCGCGAACTGATGCATCCGTTATGCGCTCGCAGTTATTAAGATCAATTTCTAATAGTAAAGGGCAGGAAGTCGCGAGAACAATGACAGCGGCATCAGTTAAAAGCTCAACTCCACTGAGTTTAATACGACGAAGTTGTGGACAGTTTTTAGCTATGGCTATTACACCTTCGTTTGTAACCAATTTACACGCGCCAAGGTTGAGACCCTGTAGGCGGGATGCGGTGTTGGCTAGGGCAATGATGGCACGATCAGTTGTCTCGGAGACACAGGTAAGATCCAGAGCAACGAGATTTGGGAAACAAGGTAACAGAGTCGTTAGCGCTTCGTCGTTGATAGCGGTGCAGTTGACTAGCGTGAGTCGCTCTAACCGGGTGCAGGCCGCCAACCGAAGAAAGAGCTGTACACTGAGATCTTGCCCAAGAGTGAGGAAGTTGAGCCGCCGGATGAAACGGGGATATGTGAAGAGCTGATCCTGTTCTTTTCTACACAGAACAGAAATCAGTTGGAAGAGACTGGACGACTTGGGGAAATGTGGTTTGTGCCATAAGAGCTCTACAGAACAAGCGCACCAACTGCGCGAGACAAGGAGGCACGAATGTAGATCTCGTGGACTATGGAGTTGTCGAAAGACGTGGATAAGGACTTCTGGTGGTAGTCTACTTGCAGGAGAATGTCGAACAAGAGCGGTTGAATCTTGTTCTGACGGCGGTCGTGCTTTGTTTGGGAGGGGCTGGGGATTCTTCGACCAATTCGCCGGTGAACGTGGAACGACAAAAAAGGACTTTTCGAGATCTTCTTCCTCGTCGTCTGACAAGGAGGTGACTGACTGTGGCGGCGAGGGGTTCGAGTACAACATGGCGGACACGGACAAAGTGAATGTAAAGGACCCGGAGGAATGCGACGGCGGACTTTCAAGTTGATCAGAGTTATGCGTGCCCGAAACCCTGCAAAGTGAGATTGTCAACAAAGCGTTGGTTTATTATGAAACAGCAACAGAAAAGAAAGTTGGCAGGGTGATTATCAGATAACCAAGAATCCAGGAATCCTGAAACTTGTTTTTTCTTTGTTTCAACTCCCAACCAGTCACACCACGGTAATAGTAGTCAAGTGATAGCAATCAATTGCGTATGGAAATACAACAACCAAGGTAATTTTTTGTGTTAACAGGACTAACAAAACTCATCACAGTGCAAAGTAATCCTACAGAAATAGCGCGACAAATAAATAGGGACATGTGTTGCTGTCCCCTGAACCTAATAAGCGTATGGGGGAATTATGGTCGTAGATGTAGGTATCACAAAAAAAAGCTGAGAACAGAACAGGACGAAGCCAATTCAAACCGCCTCTCCAGCATGTTTGGCAAACTCCATGGGTGGCACAGGAATTGTCCCTGAAGAATTGTTTCGCTGTGTGGTATCTTGCAGGGCCAAGGTCTCCACCTTTCCCTCAGAAAAGCTCTGAACGTTTCGATGGCAGTCAGTATGCATAAGAAGGATTAACTTCAAAAGAGAACGCACCGCTTCATTGTGCGACATGTGGACGCGGATAGGATTGACTTCGAGCTGGTACAGGAGGTGAGTATGCATTCGACAAGAATTCAAGTTCAGACATACGGGTGTAGCATATTGACCAGTGCTCGACTTGCGATATGTCGAATTTTGTTCTCGGAGGGTGTGTCTCATGTTTAGACTTGCTAACAATGAGTTGGTATAAACTACGAACGCATAAATGGTCAATCCAAGGAATTCTTCACTTGAGGAAAGGGAAAGGGCGTACTTCTTCCCAAAACGAAATTGAACGCGAGATGAATGTAATTCCCCGGCATAGTAATGAACTGATCAAAACGTTAGACTGGCTCGACAGGGATAATGCTATCAACATACAAGAGCGATATCAATAAATGCCAAGATACTGTCGTAGGCTCAATAAATGGATCACTGCAATTAGAGGATTAAAAATAACTTGCCTGGTAAGCATACCAGTGTCTGGGAAAAAATGTCTTAACGAGAATTCTTTTCAATAATAGGGAAAGACTTACTAATTGCGTAGGCAATTAATTTATCAACGACACGACTGGAAAGATGATGTTTGAGCCTAAAAAGTTTAACATCTCAATTTTTTTTAAAACTTACGAGCTCATCACAGTTCGTTGACTCCATAAGTAATAAGACAGAATACTGGCAATGAGAATGTCGTTGACAGCACCGCTGGAGGGAAAAAAAAATCAGATCATATTTGAATCCCCAATCATATCACACAAACCTTATAAGCCAAATAGAAGCTCTCCACTATGAGAAGAAAAATGACAGATGAGCGCCGTATATATATTTCAGAAGCACACATACTCTCGTTGCTGTGGAGTAGAGGGTGAGTGAAGAAAACAGTCGCATTACATATTTCGAGACTTACATGCCAGATGCGCCACGGGCTGAGGCAACATGGATTTAATTCCCCCACCAGTTCCAAATCCGAGTTGAATGAAAGCAAGAAGGTATAAGGGAGTGAGAGTCCATTTGTTGTATTTGCTCAGAACGCTTATACGGTAGATAAGGAACACTAGCGGGAAGAAGATTCAGGGTCCCCTTGCTTTGCACGTGAAAAAAAATTAAAAATTCCGCACTTTGAACAAGGAATGTAATCCAGGTATTCAGCATTTCTTCTAGACCCAAAGTCCATGTCGATTGCCCGATAATTGCCCTGTTTCCTGCAGATGTTGTGGCAGATTAGCGAATTAAGATATCTCAGATCCCCCATCGGACTTTCTCACCCCAATTGGCAATGACGAAATGATAAACGAACTCAGATATTCCCCCCAGATGGACCATATCAATCGTCCTTTAGCAATTAGTAACGTAAGCTTTCGGTAATTCGACAAAAGCTCAGACGAGCTGAGGCTGCATCTCACTCACCATACAACCAAGACAAGTAATTTCAGATAGAACCTGTCTTTTTGAGAATTTTGGAAGAATATGTAGGCCTGGAGGGTCATAATTCCCGATAGACTGTGTTCAATTAATTAGTCCCTGTGCAGTGTGGTCGTCCTGCAGTGGCGCAGTACGCACAAACATGTGACTAGCAGACCAACAAAAGCTGCGCCGTATGTCTTCGTCAAATCCGGGACTTGATCTGCAGCAGAAGAGTTCGACATTTTGCTGAACGAGGGAAAACAAAGCAGTTGGTGGAGTCGAAAGAGAAGAGAGCGGCTAAGAAGAAAGCGGGGTATCGACCACTTTTATCAAGGTATTATATGTATACTGGCCAGCAAATGAAATACGAGTGGAAATGACTTAACCGGTTGATTGGAATTATAAATACACGTACATAATGCATATTTATGGCATCGTTATTGGCGGAAGCAATCTGGCGTCGAAGGTACCTT
Source organism: Phallus indusiatus (assembly GCA_027605045.1). NCBI lineage: Eukaryota > Fungi > Basidiomycota > Agaricomycetes > Phallales > Phallaceae > Phallus > Phallus indusiatus. The sequence goes on from JAQFWX010000004.1 coordinate 772,046, forward strand.
GCGCTTTCCGGGGTTGGGAAACGTTCCTCTCTCAAAAAGTATAAAGTAAAATATTGTGTTATTCGAATGAAGTGGCTGTATGATCATTTTTCACGAAGACAAAAAGGAAATTTTTGATGCAAAAATTTTTTAGACAGAGGCAGTTCATCTTCTAATTCTTCCCACCGTTGCCTGTTTGCATGGTTCTGATATCGGCAAAGCACTGTTTTACCACGTTTATTGATCAAGTTCACACTGTTGATGTACATCAAGGAGTGAAATGGTGGCGTTTGGCGGCAGGGAAAGTAGCTTACATCTAAACTTAGTGGCAGGGAGATTGGGCTGCTTAGCTAACCCTGTACAGGCACTAGTACAAACCACGGCTGCGCGGTCCATAGTTCTCCTGGTATTCAATATTCTTCACCAGTCTCGAAATTTCAGTATCACAAAAGTAAAATTGCATTGACCATGATCACACGCTCTTTAGATGTCCCTGCAAGAAATTTTCCTAGTTTGAAAATTTTATCGGATCGTGCCGTTGGAAGCCAGACCAATTATGTACATCGTGAGGTAAACTGTTCATTATTTTGCAACAAACACAACACGAGTAAGAGTTGGGACCGTACACTAAAACATACCTCCGACCTACCAAAGAAAACTAAACCATGATTTTTAAGAGGAAGTAATATCGCTCCGTATTCACGAGACAAAACAGAAAACGACAAACCAACCAGTTTTTTTTTCAACACCAGGACATGGCGTAAAATCCGAGTGAGTTAAATTCAAGGATTACCGCTCATCATTCGGGCACGATCTGGATGCATTCCATTTGTGAAAGGAGGGGGGTTGTTTAAAGGTGGTTGGCCCGGATGGTTTCCATTGAAATTGGGGGGAGGAGGCCCTCCACCTGAAGGCGGAAACGGTGGAAGAGCTCCACCAGGACCGGCCGGAGGAGGAAACGAAGGAGGGGGACCTGTTAATCGTAAGACAAAAGGCAATTTAGTGGCTTTGAAGGATATAAGTACCTTGAAATCCTGGTGGCATCATCCCAGGAGGACCAGGTGGAAATGGCGGACCCATACCAGGAGGAGGAGGCATACCCGGAGGAAGTCCAGGACCGGGAGGAAATGGTGGTCGGGCTAGAAATATGAAAAAGAAAAAAATCATTCGGTTTTAGTATTGTAGAAAGTAAAAGCACACAGATGGAAACCACGGATAAAGAGATAGACACGCTTTCTTCTGTTGAGGGTTGTACTTACGAGGAAAGCCTGGTGGGCCGGGGAAACCTGCTCCCATGCCTGGAGGTGGAAATGCACTGGGAGCGGCACCGAAACCAAAAGTGCCAGGCGGGGGAGGATTCCCGGACTCGTAGGCAGAGGTAATTTGATCAATAATATTTTGTGCCTTATCGTGACCAAGGGCTGATTTTTAGAGAGATGGGAATAGATGATCGGTGATTAGAATTAATTATCGTTAATGATCATGACGACGAGAAAAATTTAAGCTCACAGGCGTAGTAATCCCGAACGTTGGCTAGATGATTACGACCGCTATTGTGGGCCTTCCTAACTAGATAAGAAAAATCAAAAAAAAGAAGAAAAAAACGTATTAGATAACAAAATACATACCACTGGTGGAATCATGAGTCAAAAATACATCGCAATAATCGCCTGTTCGAAAAAATCAATTTCGAGTAAGAAGTACTAGAGATTCACCCACAATAATGTTTGGGCATTGTAAATAAATTTTTAAAGGGTAAATATCTATAAGAAGTTAAGATTTCAAATTATGATAGAGACAATTGACGACAAACCAGTCTGAATAGCTTGTAAAGATGACGGTCGCTCGCCACCAATGTTGTGCTTTCAGAATTCGAACTCCGAATGTCACGCGCGTTACGCTCGGCACGCTCGGCCATCTCCGCATCAAAGATCCAAACAACTCTCCACCTTCGACTTCTCAGACGGACATTCTTAAGATGTATGAGAAGCTTTAAGAAGCTCACAAGAGCAATATCGGAAAATCAGACATCATAAATTTGGGGTTCTGGATAACTAGAACCAAATGCTTGTTCCAGCTTTCCTTGCCACTGGTGATTTAACACTCAATTTGATTTTGAACCATTGATCAAATGAACAAACAACAGATGAGTTGCACGGAAGTATCATTGTTTAATTTGGTTAGTGTTTGGAGTCACGCGGTGTGCTAGATTTCATTACTCTACTTTTGAATTGCAACTTGACTGCCTTTCCATTACTTTGACGTCAAAGCTGTGGCAATGGCGCCTTGTTTCAGAGTTCCTGTGGGCACTGCGCATTTCCGAATTTTGTCAGCCCCGCAAGCTGATTATCTAGGGGTTTCCGCAGCACGTTTTCAGTTTAGCCTCGTACGTTCCTTAACTCAAAATAGTGAGAGAGAGGCCTTCCGCTCGTCTTAAACGTTAGCATGCGAGCCTACTCGCAGTTTTCAGCCGCGGAGAGTCGATCGTTCCCGAAAGAGCCTTGAATTAAATCATAGTCAACGCCAACCGAGTGAACCTGTGCCTACCTATCTGTCAATTTTCTCCTTGAAAACCGTTCCATCATGAATTAAGGATCAACAAAACGTCAGTTGCCCCTTCCCTTGATCTGGTTTCCCAACTAAACGTGATATATTTCGGATTTCAACTTACGATACTACTGATGCAGGACGTGAGTTCCTCATTCGGAATGAACGAAAAGGAAGCATGTTCCTTTTTCGAAGGGTCACCGCGCGGTTCGAGAGTCAACGGATTTCCCAAGCTTTAGTGGTGCAAAATATTTTTCCTCATCAAAATCACAAGATCCGGATGGTTATTATTTCAACACTGAGAATAGACGAACCATATAAAAATTTTTTACACCAAAGGTTAGTTGGGTTGAATTGGGTCCCCAAGGCACTTACTCACGTTTGTTCTGATCAATGCTTTTTTTTAAAAAAACTTGCCGTTCGAAATTCGGCGGATTGAACCGAGCTTGGGCACCTCGGACATTGAGAAGTTCCTTAATAATCATAGTAAAGAGTTCAATCATGTGACGCTGCAGGTGATTTTGACATTATAATCACATTAATCACATAAATAGTGCGGTCACTGGTTACTGCTGCGTAGAACACTAATATCCGACTACGTAGCGGCGTCCTCCCCGCATCCTCGATTCTTTAGACTTCGCTTATCACCAGATCCCAATAAATAATTAAGTTTGTTTAAATCCAATTCAAGCCGAAGAACTAGTGAAAAATCGGCACGGTTCAACGTTGGATGTGGCGTAGACCATCAATTAGCTGATGTACTTGACTTATCGTATCAGAATTGATTTTATACACGGCGAGCTACATAATATAAGGGTATCCACATCAAGATGCCACTCATGTTCCCATGTGGAAGCTTTGTTTTGGTTATCGCGGTGGCTCATTCAACAAAAAGTATGCGTGCTTTCTTAATACATTGTATTGATTGATGCGAAGTTTTCCAAGAATAGTGCCTACAGTCATAAAAATAACATACATTGTAGCCAACGATATTTCAACAGATATGAAATTGCGACATCAACAATCGTCCGAACACATCATTGAGCGGCAGTGAAGCAGCTATCAATTTAGCATTAAGCCCTTTGCGACCTCACATGCACGGCCGGAACAGCATTACTACTTGCTGAAGTCGAATGAAGTGTAACCATTTCAAACTGTGGTGGATCTTGCATCAAAGAGTGTAGTCTCCAGGGAATATCGATTGGATCTGTAAGAACGTATCCGCTCGTTGTTTCTGCTCCCGATACGTATAGTCCTGCGTTGACTAATGATTGTCTGCTGTTCAGGTTGGCTAGGGCGGTGATGGAGTATCTGAATTTCAGCGCGTCAGATTGATCAATATCACTGCAAAAAATATGTCATCGAGACTCACAGTTTCCCAAATATGAAGTATCTGTTCGCGCGTAAGAACTTGAATGAGATGTGTAGTGTCATTAAAGCGAGTGCTTACGGGATGTTGTGTACAGTATGATTCTTAAAAGCGAGAAAGAATGAAAGATTTAGAATGGCACACAGTGCCATAAATGTGCCGGTACGAATAGACTGCCCTATCAAACGTTTCAGGATGTCTTGTTTGGACTTGATGAGAATTTTGGCTCGCGTCTTCAGAAGCTGTAAAACATTTCAAGTCAAGGTAGGAAATTTCGGAGCATATCCGGACGTACATAATATACCATTCCTATGGCTATAAAAATATCACATCCTGCGCTCATCGCAAGCCATACCTAAATGTCAGTCAGATAAGATTATCTGTCAAGTATCAGGATGTCCGAGCGTACAACAAAGACATCAATGGTCCTCTTCATTCTGGGATCCGGGACCTGGGAAATCAATTTGACATAAAGAATTTATGTAAACTCTTGTAGCATACCCGTGCAATCCCAATAGCAGCTGCAGCAAATTGACCTACGGAGATCTGAAGAAGGCGTCTGTTCGTCAAGTGTTCCACTATGTACACCAAGAAAATTAGAGAACGTACACCAACTATGAAAGCCGATAAATAGCTGTTCATGCTTAAAATTTTCAACCGTCGTGCAAAAAAAATTTGGACGACGAATGCAACTACAGGACGGTGAGAACGATGAGAGTTTTACTTATATTTGACGGAGCTCACTGAATCCTGTCAGTAAAACTGCTGCCGACAACGACCTCGGAGATGACATCAAGACTTGTGGGTTTCCCCATCCCGCAATCGTAAAGTACCATGCCGCATGAGTGTAAGTGCCTGTCTTGGCGCATTCCAACAATAACAAGAATATAACTTCGAAAGAGGTTTCAAAATATACACGCTTGAAGCAAAAAATGACGAACCAAACACTTTAAGGTATAGAGGATCTGTTCGATACCATTGAAAATATAAAACTGAAGTTTGTCAGGTCAGCTTTTCAAAATCTTGTATTATATCCTTTTACTGACATATCTGTAAACTCAGGATACCCAGAAAAGCCCAGCTTAGTGCACAGCCGACGAACTGTCGGAAGTGTCATTAATTTCTCAAGTACATTTGCTGCGATTTTGAGTTTGACTCACAATCGGTCCCAGGCTAAATGAAGAAAAGTGACATCGCTTTACTGATCCAGAACACGGTTGAAAGTCATACAAACTTACGTTGAATTCACACCCATTCTCTTGCTCGAAGAATATGGATGAGGGAATTGACATCAAAATGGCACATGCTGCTTGAACCAACATGCCTCTGAATAACGGTTTTAGACCGACGCTTAACCGCGTGCGACATGTGCGATCCGAATCAGGGTCGAGACAATTTCGCAAGGGTCATGCTCACACGCCATTTCGTTTCAATCAAATTACGCGTACTGCCACTCTTAAAAATGTAACCCGCCGGTAAGAAATGCTTTCTTAACGACGATAGATTGCCATGATTGTAAAGCTTGCTGGAATCGACGGCGTCACCTATTAACCAGCTGCAACCCTAATATAGAAACAAGCTGAAAGGGACATAGCGGAAGCATATGTTTACCACGTGTATAAATAGTACGTGTATCGGCACTCTCCTTTGTTGTAAAATTTTTTTAAAGAATGCACTATTCTTTTCAGAGAGTTGTGGAGAATTTTTAAGTTTGATTCTATCTGTCAATAATTCCGTCAAGTCCGGAGTGCTCTGTCTGAACGCGAGCCACTTAACAAGAATGAGATGCAATTTCATTCAAGAATATAACTCCAATATAACTTTCCGTCAAAGCATCAAAAAAAACCTAGCCGGGTGAGCGAATACCGGGGAAGATCACCGAAGGGCGTTGAATGCGTCATCCCACAAATCGCGTTGTCCCCATACCCCAGTGACAGCGGCTACGACCATCCAGCAGCCCACCTCACCCATATAAGAAGTCTAGAAGAATCTCACAATGAATAAAGATATCACTCAGTCAGGAAACAATATAAATTTCACCTGAGATTTCGTAGAAAGTCGATCCTCTCGGTCTAATCGCTCTTCTTTTATGAGTCTAAATATTTCCCTGACCAATTTTCTCAAAAAACTGATCTCGTCGCTGGTAAGGTGTGAATCAAGCTGTGTCAGCAGAGCAAAAATCCAGCGACCGTGCCTCGGAGTAAAGGCGTAGTTACGTTTCATATTAGAGTCCGGAGGTTCCGGCGGGGCAGGGAGGAATGTATTGTCAAAATGACCTTGAATCCATTGAGTAAAGTATTTAAGTAAGTGAACGACGAATTTCTTTAAATGTAATAGTATGTTAGCGAGTCTTCGTCGGGGGTTTAACCTCACTTGGAAACTGACCTGATCCAGCCTTGCTAATAGTCGCGGCGTTGGCTCGCGTAACTCTAACACCCCACCTTCAAGCTCCGGATTTGTTGATACCGAAATTGACCGCGTATTACTATTTTGGTCATAGCCGTCAATTCCTTCATCTAGGAGCAACCCTTCTTCGTCTTCGTTCCCTTCCGTTTGATACGTTAATTGCACATCTCCCTCTTCAGTATCATCCCAAGATAGAGCTTCCTCGTAGACAACGACAGGTTCCGAAATTCTAGCTTTCTTCTGGACTGAGTGACTGAGACTTTTTTCTTTCTTCTTTCCTTGGGTATTATGAAACTGGGAGCAGGGGACTCTTTCCCAATCAGCATCACCTCTGAAAAAAGCCCACCATCGATCACGATCGCGCATTGCGGGAATGTTCACAGGTGTGGTATCTGGTAAGGCTATATGAATGGTTGATTGACGCATATTCTGCGAAAAGGGGAAATAATTAGAAAACACGCGTGGAATTAGCACAAATTCAAATTAGCGCACATTTCTTAGATTTTTAAATCGTTCCTCGAAACATGCTCTCCATTCTTCCGAAGGTATGATATCATCGTCTTTTGCATTTTTTTGATTATCAGTGTTAAGCGGAGCAGAAGGTACGTCCTGAGTTTGGTTGGTAGGGAAAGGATTGCGAACTCTCGTCACCAGTGGCAGGCTTCGCTCTTCACGCCTAAGAAATCACCCTTAAGCTCTATGAATGATAAATACGATAACGGCGTTCAAATACCAACAGACCTGACGGTAAAGAGATACTCCATCCCATTTTGTGGGATACCCTCATAAGAGTTTGGTAAATTCGCCACAGGCAGCACAGCCGTTCCAAACTTGAACGGTTCCTCATCATCGTCCACATATCCGCTCGCGTTAAAGTCGGCATCAGCATCAGTTTCTTCGGCGTCACCGTCCTCTTCTCGCTTTCGTTTTCGCTGTCCATTGCTGTGGCTTAACGAGATCGACGATGTCATGGCGAGACTCCGAGTCGCGGTTTTCACGCGAATTGCGTGACGCGTGACGCGTCACATATACCTCATTCATGCTTTTCGACCGGCACGAATTTAAATATGATGATGTATGTATGTATATTATGTGACTAGGATACATAAAATGCTAGACGTTACACTAGATGATTGGTGGAGATTAATCGGAAGTATGTCAGAATATATAAATCGTAACAAAAGAAGATGAGCATCAAGGAAACGTAACGAAATCAAAACGAAATCAGCGTCATGTTTTGCTATGATGATTTTTCCCTTCCAACAGGGTGCTGGGCACGATAGATGGTGTAGCAGATGAACCCGAGTCAGTGGGCGGCACCCCCAATTGTCCTTGCAAACCGCTTTCTAAATCGTGATTCGGCAGCCAAGACATATCTATGGGATCAGTAAAGGCAGGACCTTCATTAGTCGTACCCTCTCCGGGGACATATAACCCCGCATTTACAAGTGATTGTCGACTATTGAGATTAGCGAGAACTGTATTAGAATATCTAAAATCTTTGGTTGAGGGCCAAAAGATTACGCAGTAGTTTGAACGCCTACAATTTTCCCAGTATGAAAAACCTACAGATATAGTATATGTGAGAAAGGACATGAGAATAACGAAAATAATAGGGGTGATGGTTACTACGTACGGGGTATCTTGCAAATTGTTTAACGTGAAGCCAAAGAAAAACCCTAACTGGATTAAAGCGCAACATGCAGTAAATGCCCCCGTCTGGACGGATTGATTGATTAAACGAGTCAGTAGCGCACGCGTGGATCTTATGTTCGTATTTGATTTTGATTTCCTAATCTGTGACACAAGCAAAATGAGTTTAATAATCTCAAGCCAGTAAAATTTTTCGTAAGCCTACATAAAATATCATTCCACCGGCGATTAGTATATCACAAGCAGCGCTGGAGGCGAGCCATACGGCAAACGCGTCAAATGTTGACAATTTCATTGAGTCAGTGAGTTGTGAAGCCAATACTTGGCTAGCACCTGCGAGCGCGGCGAGAAACTGAGCAAAAGCGATCTGAGACGGAAGGGGTATCCGTTAAAATCCGAACCAATGATGGAGAAACTAACCGCTACATACCGCGACAATCAAACCACTAACAATCACATTTTTACTGAACACCCATAGCCGTCGAGCGAAGAAGATTTGGGCAAGATAGGCAGCTGTAATGAATTAACTAGCTGACGTGACCGCTGAGGGCACGCACTTACTTAAAGCAGTGAGAATAATGGCTACTGAAAAACTCCAGGGAGCAGCCATTAAAGTTGCAGGATTTCCCCATCCAGACACCATGAATAACCAGGTTGCGTTGGTTGAAATAGCCGTGTCAGCACACTCGAGGATCAGAAGTGACAATACTGAACATAGGAAAAATGCGGTGCTGCACTGGATAAAGAAGTCCACTATTTACCTAGAAGTTTGATCATCCGACGATCCTTAGGATACCATTGAAAATATAAGTCTGCACTGGTGTTATTATCAAACGATAATGACACAGAAGAAGCAAAACATACAAATTTGCAACACCACTACTCCAAAAAGACCCCAGCTCATTAAACTTCCCAACAGCTAGAGAGACGTACAAAGTGAAATTTGAAGCATATGAGCTCAAAGACCTACAATGGGACCCAAACTAAATAGTTTCCAAAATATTTGAAAACCTGATTTCGAGGAGATGTGTATGAAACTCACATGAGATTTAAATTTTCTTGGGATGTGCTCATTTCTTGCCAACAAGGACTCTAAGAGCAGCTGGGATGGTGGTCATCGACGCGCAAGAGCAGCGGAAGATAAGGGTAGTGGAAGATGAAACGAAGAAAGAAAATTTGGTAAATTTATTGAATTCTTATTAGATTCTCAAGGAATCGAGAATTGTCGGATCACACGTGGCCGTGGCCTTCTAGGCGAGTTCAGCATCCGGCGATTCGAGACCTGAACCTTCTTTCAATTTTCTCCCACTCTCAACGGGTCTGTTGTAAACTTAGTGTTTCGGGAGTTTTCCGACGTCTAATAAGAGATAGGATAATCTCTGATCATATCCCATTAAATTCACCGCTGCGCTTTTGAAATGAAAATTTCCGAAAGTGGTAAACTTTCCTGGGAAGTTGCGACAGGGTGATGTGAGCGGACATGGACGTCATTCACCACGAGTTGTCTACTATGTCGTCAACATGGGAGCCAGGGATGCTTTTACGTAGCCCTCTATTAATTTGTTCGTTGTCGAGCTTGTCGAGGTTAAAAAAAAGGTCTTTAGTCGAAGTGTTGCTATTGGTCACGGTACTCTGACTAATTTGCGGAGTTCAAAACAAAGCCAAACAAATTCTCTCAATCTCAAAACTCTCAACACGAGCTTCAAATACAACGCAGCAATCCGTAAATAAAAAACCAAGGAACAGTCCATCCACCATAGCTGATTGTGGCGTTGATGCAAAGTTAGAAATATTCTCTCGTCTTCTCATGCTACCTGTCATTTTTCAGCTTACTGTGTATGTGGATCCTGTCGGCATTGAAATTCCTTGAACACACCTCAAAATCAAGTCCAACTATGTAATCTGTGATAGCAGACCCGATTGATGTGGCAGAACTATGACCCAAATATATTGGGGATGATGAAAATCGTGATGCACAATCTGAGCCGGTATCGTACCATCAGTGTGTAGACCGCTGCCTCAGATTGCATCCGAGTGTTGTCCGATTCAATAACGGCGTAATATTTTCTGCGGCATAGGCTACATTTTTGTCCTCCGTTTTCTATGTTTCACCAAGGTACGCCGTAACATCCAAAAACTGGTCCCAAGCTCTTGGGAAACCAACAGTTGAATTATACCCATGGGTGCCACTGACGCTGAAAAATAGGCTTCCACGACTCAATGGCTTTTGTGGCTTTATTTCCTCTCTATATGACATTGTCAATGCTATACATGAATATTCCTATATGCTGGGATCGCATTGCATCATACGTCCGAGAAGCACCTATTATCTTCGTCATGTCATAGTGAAACATGAACATATCGATGTCGAAAAACAGGTATCAACTGCTTATAATGGATGTATGTTGATACTACTGCTCCGTATTTGTGTCTAGTAGGAGCATGTAGGAGTACAAAACCCGGGCCGAGAAAAATCAGATATCATTAGATGTTATCAATCAGTGATAGAATATGACGTTCGGGTATGCCTGATACTATGTACATGGTTAACTATCTATGGTATGTGTATATCACGTCGTCTTGGCGAGATATGAGATCCTGATATACTGTATTTTTAAAATGGTCGATTCTCCATTTATTCTTCTACCTAATTCCCGTTTTGTGCCCATGGGGTGGGCTCACGAATACTGATTCGCTCTTATATTTTTGTCGAATTCTCAGAGATATCAACGGACCCATTGTACATATTCACTAGAAGGAATCCTACTTTCAGGAACCAATAGCAATAGAATTTCTCAGAGAGTCGACATCGCTTGAGTTTATAAGGTACGTTGGGAATACGCTCCAAACTTCTCACATATTCTATTGCAGAGCGACCGGGAGCAAAGGATTCCAAGTTTTTTTTCTATCAAAAAGGCTTGGACAAATATATTTTTTATGCATATGCATAGTATTCTGACAGTAAACCCGAGGCGGATCGCACAAGCGTAAAGGCGTACTCATATATATGGAGCTCAAGCAAGAATCACTAGTCGTTACATATGTAAATTTGCCTCTTCCGACCCAAGAAAGCCTGGCTTTTATACGCAGTTGGCTTTAGCCGACGGACACTTCCGACGTGCGCGTGACACCAGACAGACACGCGTCGCGTAACGTGTTCTATTAAATATATCCGCGCTACCCGACACAACACGCGATTTCATTCAGCTCCACGTGCGCTCATCCGCTCACAACATCAACAACAATGATACCGTCAACGCCATCTCCTTCAAAGAAACATTATTCTACGCAGCACAGAGATGAGCAAGACGCGGCGGAACGCGTATGGATCCGTGGTGTTCTAGAAAGAAATCCGAATCCGCAGGCTGCGGACACGTCGAGCATTGACGTTCAGCTTCAACTACAATCGTTACTTAGGAATGTAGGATCTAGGGTTCGCAAAAGTACATTGTTTGCTACGCGTTAAACGTTCAACTCCAGCTAATTTCGTCTTGATCACGTTCCTCAGGTGTAACCGAAGGTTATAACACTCCTCCAACAGCTTTATCTACACCGTACGCGTCACCTACAAAGGACCATAGCAAACCGAATCTAGAGCCTAGTGTTTCCTCTCCGCAACGCCCACCGGAAACGCAAGATCGTGTCTTTACAAGTTCAAAGGATATCCTGCGATCGGTCTACTCCCAAGGCTATTCAACTCCAAAGTGTCCCCCTCCGAAGAAACGTGGTCGCTCTTACGATTATGACGAGCCAGAAGACAAGGGAAACGCTGAACATGAGGAAGACGACCGTATCGACATTGATCTTCCGGAGGTGCTTACACGTGCCAGCTCGCATCGAATTATCAAACCACTTCCATTCCGGCTAACCCAAGCGCGCCCTAATACTGCCTCATGTACGAACACAGCAGTAAACGACGATCCGTTCTCTACACCCCAAGAAATGTCTCCCGAGTCGACAGAGATGGAAACTTGTATCGAACTTATGAAGGACGTTGTAAAGGTCCTATGATGTGGTAAGAGACATGTAATCCCGACTCCCGAGTCATGGTTAGCAGTAAGTTGCAAGAATTATTTAGAATTTATGGATGGATTGGAACTTGCATGGACATTCTCATGGATTGTATTCTCAAACTATAAACATATTTATTCGGTGTTCATCCTCACCTTTGCTTTTACCGCTCTGTCGTGCTAAATATCATTATTACACGCTATGCCATACTGCATTTCTTTTTTTACAAAAACATTATGCAACGCGATATAGTCGCTGTGACTTTACAGTATGCATATGTTTGAAGGCTTATGGCCTTGTCGTCTTCAGTCGCAAGCGTGGGTCGGTTCCAAAATGGATCCAAATATCTTTCTTAAACACTTTCCTACGTTTTTATCTAATCTCTACCAAAACCTTCGTCTAGATGGGTTTATGACCTTGATCATGATGTGCCAGCAGGGGATGGTTGCCTAGTCGCAGTGGATGACCCTGGGAAGGTATTGCGAGCGGCTGATGAACCAAGTTTACATCAAGCCTCCCTATTTGGAGTCTTCGTCCATCTCCCGCACTTGCTTCACGAAAGTGAAGTTTCCAATAGTCGTCGTTCTTGGAGAGTGATTAGGACAGCTGACTAAGCGAGCGCTGACTCGTTCACCGCAAACCGCGGTTACTCGTTGTCATCATAGCAACAATTAGAGTTGTCTCATTAGATTACTTTCTATCACAGCTCGTAAAAACTCTCCGATGTCGTTGGCCCCTGTAATATGTGATAACGGCACGGGATACTCAAAGATTGGGTACGTTGTAGCCTTTTATATTCTATATCTCTCAGAATGTGAGCGACTTATCGATTATGACAGATTTGCGGGAAATTCAGATCCTTCCTTGTAAGTTTATAAATTTCTTGAATCTCTATGTTTTCTCACCACTTTCTACCAGCGTATTTCCTACTGCAATCGCGACTCGAGACACACAGTCAACAGGACGAGGACCGCCTCTTCCCTCAAAACCTGGACATCTAGCCTCCAAGCGTGGCATTGAAGATCTGGATTTCTACATCGGTGATGAGGCGTTGGCAAATTCTAAAAGCTATGGTCTTCATTATCCAATCCGTCATGGGACTATTGACAACTGGGATTTGATGGAACGATATTGGGAGCAGTGTATATTCAAGTACTTGCGCTGCGAGCCTGAAGACCACTACTTCCTTCTGGTAAATATCGTTACCAATTTCTTTGTATTTAATATAGTGCACTTTTTTAACCGACTGCATTTGATAGACTGAACCACCTCTCAACCCGCCTGAGAATCGAGAAAACACAGCAGAAATATTCTTCGAATCGTTCAACATTCAAGGATTATACATCGCTGTTCAAGCAGTTCTTGCTCTCGCCGCATCATGGCCCTCTAACAAAAACTCAGATCGAACTCTTACAGGGACTGTCATAGATTCAGGAGATGGTGTTACGCACGTTATTCCCTGCGCAGACGGCTACGTAATCGGCAGCGCGATCAAGCACATTCCGATTGCAGGACGAGACATCACAAACCATGTCCTTAACTTGCTGCGAGAGCGTGGCGACGCTGCAGCGATTCCCACAGAAGAGCAGCTGAAGATTGCTGCCCGTATCAAGGAAGATTATAGCTATGTCTGCCAAGATATTGTGCGAGAGTTTAAGAAGTACGATGCCAATCCTCGGGACAATATTCAGCGCTTTGAGGGTGTACATTCCGTTACTGGCCGGGTCAGTCATCCGTACTTGCTCCCTTTTTGACCGTGTTTAAAGTTGGCTCATTCTTTTTCTTCTTTCATTGATTACATTGATTAGAAATATTCTGTTGACGTCGGATACGAACGGTTTTTGGCACCGGAAATCTTCTTCAATCCCGAAATATACTCTTCGGACTTTTTGACTCCTCTCCCTGAAATCGTGGATGGAGTCATACAAGCGTCGCCTATTGACGTCAGAAGAGGCCTGTACAAGGTATTGTTCAGCATCATGCTACAGTAACGGGAGCGTTACTGAAGTGCTCTTTTGTTAGAACATTGTACTGTCAGGAGGATCAACCATGTTCGACCACTTTGGACAGCGGTTGAAACGGGATCTGAAGAACATCGTTGATCAACGCATTACAACGAGCGAAGCACTCAGCAGCTCCAAGGTACAATCTAACTGTTGTTGGAGTACGTATGAGAGACTGACATAGCCATAGTCATCTGGTGTCGAGGTCAACGTTATCAGCCACAAACGTCAACGGTGAGTATACTGATATTTTTGCGTTGGACTTGGACTGATGAGCATCATGTCGAAAGATACGCCGTCTGGTTCGGTGGATCTTTATTGGGGTCGTTGGTATGTCATAGTGCTGCATCTGATAGTCACAATTCTCATCTTCTTTTCCTCATAGCCCAACTTCGCATCATACTGTCACACGAAGGCAGAATACGAAGAAGTTGGACCCAGCATCTGCAGAAGATACGCGATTTTCGGAAGTGTCAATTAATGTAAACCACTTGTAATGTAAATGAAACATCTATACATTAAGTCCCGTGTACTTGCTATTTTTAAGGATGTTCAAAACAGAAGATATTTATACATTATATACACATCATTTTGGTGATTGAATCACTTCCGACCGTCCTTGATACCGCACCACTTCCTTCAAGTACAAATAGCCCAGGAGATCTCAGCCTCCCGTCCTTTGGTGATCATTACCTCGATCTGATGCTGTGGTGGGATGAAAACTACTCCACCCTTCCCTAACATATCATGCTCTCTATATTCGCTTCTATTGAAAGCCGAAATAACGACTTCTCCCTCTAAGACAATCCCTACCGTCGGTCCTTCAATAGCGTTCAAGATCTCCTGTCTATGATTCTCGTCGATATGCGTGTATAGGACTTGAAATTCCTTGATCGTAGTCGGATCATATGTGACGGTTCGACCCAGCTGCGCTCCCTTGTATGGCTGCGGGGCCAACGCATATGCATTCGCCGGTTTGAAGTTATCGGCGGTGAGCATTTTTGCAAACGTATTGACGTCTCTCTCGTTAGGAGGCACGAAAGCTGCGTTAACGACATTGTCGGATACCGCCATGCATTCGATGATATCTCCGTGGATGTAAGCATGAGCTTCGTCTGCGTTGATTAAGAGTGCTTGTCCCTTTTTCAATGACACGTAATTCATCAGCAATGGGGCTACCAAAACGCCAGGATCGTCTTGATACTGCATATACAGCTCGCGGATGAGTCGCGTTTGTGTATCTTGCAGGTTTTCGGTGCGGTCAATGAGACTTATAATCAGGGGCTTTATCTCTCCGGGAGAACGAGAAAGAATGGAGGAAATGATTTTCTTGGCTGAATTGAAATCATGCACTCGGACAGGCTCGCCTACGGCTTCAGCTAATTCGGGAGTCTCGTTGAATATCTTCCTAATGTGCTCGATTGGTTTGAATCCTACGAATGCGCTGAAATCACCCAATGCAAGAGCGATTTCTGGTTTATGGTTGACATCGACGAAGCTTCCTGGATCTTTGTTATGAAGCCCCTCAGCGAGGGATTTGTTTGGGTGTGCTTGGAGAGGAAGCGCTTTCGCGATGGAAAGCACTTTGAAAAGAAAGGGTAACTCGGGTTTTTGAGAGGAAACGTCTCGTCCCGATGTTTTGGAGAATTTGGATAAAACAGCAGGTCCTATGAAGGTATTTGGGCTGGAAGCCAAAAGGGAAGCAAGCGTTTTATCTGGTTGCTCATAGAGATACGAGGGACCATTTGGATGAGTCCCCATCCAGACCTATCAAATACCCATAATCAATCCTTTTTCTCGAATGCATTGTACGATAAAATAACTCGCCTCTGCATAACTTTTGCCTTCCTGTATGTTGTAGTCAGGACCGCAAGCCGCAGGTATAAGTTTAGCCACCAAGGAATCCTTCGAATCTTTTCCCCAATCGTATGTTTGAACCGAACATTTGAGACGATAAAGTGACATTGCCGTTATAACTTTCGTATGGAGCATGTTACACTTCCATATACATGCATTTATAGAGTGTCGCCCATGATGTCATTCATCCCTCCAAGCTTCATGGAAGAATACTTGTGGTCATCCAATTAGCCGTGACATAGACGAAACAAAGATAGCTGATTAAAGCAAGGTTTGCTTTTTTTGGCGTATTAATACAAGCCTATACATAACTAACTAACTAAAGCCAATCTTGACGATACCTCTACTTGAGCTTGAACCAAATTTGATATATACGAAATCATTAGGGTATCCTACAGCAAGTAAGATTACGGAAGGTTTTGAGCAGAAAAATAATAACGTACTTGTAAATGAGAATTGAAAAGCTCTTCCAATTTACCCTTGTCCATGCCAGATGTGCTGACGTTAAGCGTATCCAACAAGTATCGACCGACAGTGACATCACCTTCCACTTCGCCAGAGATGACAGAACGAACATAGGCTAGCACTCGATCTACCATTTCACTTACTTGACGCAGTGAAGCTTCAAGCGTTGTCAAGTCTGATTCTAATCCGATGGGTGTTGGTGACGCGGCGGCTTTAGTTAATAGATCGACTAATCGAAAGCTCAAAGGAGGTAAGGAAATAGGTTACGATGATTACTCACGGCTACTGTATTCAGCGGAATGGGAGCTAAGGTCACAAGGTATAGGAACGAAAACTGCGTTTTCTGGTTTTGGGGTAACACCGACGGGTGAACTGAGATGAAGACAGATTAGTGCTAAGTAGGTTTCATGCTGAACGAGATAACAAACCTTGTGTAGGCTTTGACGCTGACTTGTTCTCCCTCTTGAAGGCCAGTGTCCATTGCGACGTGGACAGCGGGATAAGGTGCTGTCTCTTGTGAGTAAAAGTTGTGGATTAGGGCAGAGTAAGTGTTCAGATTAGAGCCGGTTGAGTACCTTGAGTCTATGAGATTCCAACTTGAAGCGATGAGGGGGACACTTACCATCCTACGATGACTTCTTTGGGGTTAACCTTTTGGTGCAGCTCGTATAAAGTACGATGATAGTCCATGTCCACGGCGACTTGTTCTACAGTCTCGCTATGCAAGACTGCAAAGGCGGTTTTCACTTCTATTGTATTTTCATTTCTGATACCGAGTAATGTTCCAATAACCCGCTCTTGACTCTCTTTTCTGCGTAAAAAGTGGTCGAGGATGGAGAAGAGAGCTGCAGGGTGAATAGTCACAGATGAGAAGGTGCGGCTGATAATTAGATAGATTTTGTTAGAGAAGTCTCATTTGAGAAATTAAATTTACTTACGGAGCTCCCGAATGCACCGATGAAATAGGTTGCTGTAAATAAACAGCGGAAGTCTGTTGACTTAGAGGCATGCAGCAATGGCGGAGTGTCTTTTTTTTTGAGCGTTTGAGCGCCTAAACAACTGCAAACTCAATCCACGGCCATGCCTTCAGACGAAACAAGAGTAGGTGGACCATAGCATTTTCGATCTTTTATTTTTCTAAAATTGCTTCTAGGAGCGAATTGTGAAAGCCATTGAACTTGGAAGGGTGAAAAAATTAGCTTAATTCAATATACCTTATTGACCGTCTCTTAGACCGTTTTGCATTACACATGGGTGCCTTTTGTTATCTACATTGGATACACACGCAGTAATCCTCAACCCTCATTAATCAAGTGTGTTTCGTTGTTATGTTGCATGTAATTCCGCACCTAACATCTTTGCTAGATTACTCACACCATTGGCCTAATGGGTAGCTCGAAAAGGCTTTTAAAGCCAGTGTATTTTGTTTACAGTTCAAATGCTGAATGGTTTTTTATAATTGCATAGGTAAGCCCTACTCTCTTTTCTCATTGGGCTACGATGATAAACCCGTGGTGTGCCACTTTATTGGCATCCGACGTTCGTTCTGTGTAACCGCGCTTCTGTGGTCGGTTTATCAGTAATTGCGACGATGCGGACCACTCTTAAGGCCAGACTTGAGCCCCATTTTTATTCCGTTGATAACATTTTGAGATTGGACATATCTAACGCACTGTTCTCACACTATTAGATTTTTTTTATAAATATATTCGCCGAAGCTCGCTTGCTGCAGTGATACGTTTGCACATCGGACATAACTTCGTAGAACCTAAACAACGTAACCAACAAGTCTTACAACAAGTGTGCCAGCAACCCGTTGAGACTGTTGGTTCCAAGTAATGATCCAGACAAATTCGACATGCCTGCCCACCCGGTGCTGGTATTGCCTACATTAACATGCGTCAGATATGTCCATCCAACGGAAGAAAATGACTTACCGGTGATAACTCGCGCGATAGTATTTTACCATTACTTTGCACTTCTTCCTTAAGAGTTTCCTCGTTGCCTACCTCAATCTCTGTATTGGGATCTTCTGTCTCATGATGTGACCCGATAATGTCAGCTTCTGTGAATTGAGCCTCCCCAAATACCGCAGCGTCGTCTCCGTCTATGTCGATATCATCTTCGGTGTCGTTCTCCTGAGGATTCCGTATACTATAGCCTGCGCCTGACATTGTACACACGAATGTAAGACGTAATATAGGGAAGACGAAAAAAGTTCCTACGAACCTCGAAAGTCTACGGAACGGGTGATCCGTATACGTGTTTCACCGCCTATTTCATACTCTTCTAACCCGTTCGCTGCAAGATCATTTTCATCCGCAACAACATTGTCCGTAGCATGTCTCAAGCAGGCGTCAATATGTGCCTCCATGCAATCTGCATCGCCTGACAATGGTGCTTGACATACAGGGCATACGTTAGGTCCTCTCGTCTTCGATACGCCTTCATCCTCGTCTATGTCATCTTTCAAAAGCTCCTTTAGTCTGGCATGTCGTTCACGACGACGGCGCTGGACCGTTTTAACGGTCTTCGAGACTTGGGCGAGTAAATTGGCCTTTCCTGATGTTGTACTGCTTCCTTGGTTTGGATTTAGGGAGCGTCTGGCTCTTACTGCTGCACTTCTTCTGCTTGGACTGGAAAGAGAAACCGAAAATTCGCATTTAGACGGTGAGACATTAGCTCAGAAACTTGATGTATCACATACCCAGCGGCGAAAAGATCCTCTTCGATCTGCTCCCAAGGTAATAGATCATCATCGTCCAGTCGGGATTGGCAGATTTCTTCCACCCGCTGAAGCTCGAAAACTTCATGAGTAGCCAATAATCTCACGGGAATAGTATCTTCGCAGACAGGGCAAATCCTAGTCTCCGCTTTTTTCGCTGTAGTCATAGCCAGAATTAATTGTGCAGATATGTGTATATAAGAGAAAGAAATACATTTTTTGGCCTTTCGTTCCAGATCTACTTTCTCGCATGGCAGTGACTCTGGCGTGTCTGACAAGGAGCGCTTTTTTCCTCTGAGCAATTTTTCAACGGGAGGTCATAGAATGGTTGGGTATCTCACTTTTGATTAACAACCGGCATTATAACATATTTATTCTCGATAATTTCACCACGTTTAGAAACCTCCGTAAAGCGATGGATGCGTCAGATGCAGACTGGATGAAACCCAAGGTTCTTTAATTTTAGACGCTCGAACGTTGTGTGACCCGCGTGCTGTCACGCGTCATTCCCATTTATATTAATTTTTATTCACAAATTGGACAAGAGCGCATTTTCTAAACTTCTAAGAGTTTCTGGAGATGTATTCAAACTGCACATGAAATACGCGATATCTCCGAGCGTTCGATAGTGTACGTTGAAAGATCCGACATTTTCGCTGTTAATGGAAGCGTGTTTTAGGAAAGCCAGAGCTGAATGAGCCGATCCGGAAGTATATCCTGAATAGACATAGAGTGTGAATAATATTCTATAATGTAATATGTGAGAACAGACCTTCCACATCGCCGCGAATTTTAAAGGCCAAAACTGTGCCAAGCGTCATAACTTCCTCAACACTGGAGCGTAATGATAATTGCTTGACAAATTCTGGGGACCAAAAACTCCACGGTGAGTTTTGAGCAACAGAGGATAACGGGTTTCGCTTCCACTGTCGTTGAGCAAACCGATAAGGCTCCTTTTGCGAAACGATATCCATTTGACGGAGAGTTTCAAGCGCGACTTGGCAACCCACGGGATGCGCGGTATAACTATGGCCATGTAAAAGGGCTACCGCTTTGGTATCCCCCATAAATGCTTGGTAAATGGAATTATTGGCCAGTGTGATGGCCAAGGGTATCAGGCCACCCGTTAACATTTTTGCATAAACCCCAATATCGGGGTTTACACCTAAAATGGAAGAACAGGTTTCGAAGCCTAGCCGGCGTAGGCCGACGAAAACTTCGTCAAAGATGACTGGAAGCCCTTTCCATGTATTTTCCGGTTGTTCCTGAGCCTCCTGAGAGCGTACGCACTCGATAAGAATGCGCTGAAATAAGGGATCGACAAAAATCATCCCTCCTGCACCCATTACCAAAGGTTCCAGGACCAAAGCAGCCAATTTCGTCGTGTGTCGTTTGTTTAGGTTTTCCAGTGCGTTTTGAACGAAGTTCCTATATATATCAGCTAATGGAGATTGCAGCCGAGAATCTACATCGTATACACTCGATAGAGAATTGTCCGACAGAGGCCCCAATATGTGTGAGGGCGCTTGGTGAAACTCCCGGAAGGGCTGGGGTAAATTGATTTTGACAATACCCCGTTGAACACCAATTGAAGGCGGATCCAGCCAGAATCCCTTCGCGTTATGCCATTCACAGCTGTAAATACCTTCTTCACAGGCATCCATTGCACCAATCGTGTCTCCATGATAACTTCCCTTCAAACCGAGGACTCCCAATTCGGGATCAGCATGTTTTTTCCATTCATGTCGTTTTGTGAAGGCCCTAAAAGCCATTTTCAAGGCAACTTCCATGCCTGTGGAACCGTTATCTGAAAAGAATGCTCTCGAGGCCCATCCTTTGCCAGGTGGTCTCTGAATCAATGTTTCAGCGAGTTTGAGAGCCGGAAGATGTGTTGCCTGAGGGAACATCACATGTCCATACCGTCCTGCCGCTTGCGCAGCGGCCATAGTCAAGGTAGTATTCGAGTGTCCGATCGTTTGAGTCCACCATGAAGCGCTTCCTGAAAGACGTATTGAAAAGTAAAACTTAAGGAATTCATGATTGACAATATACCATCAAATTCAGGATTTAGCAGACTTCGGTCTTTCGTGTGGGATTGCTTGTATACTGAAAAGAAATCGCCTTGAGCGCTATCAATGACTGTTACGTCTGAAGTATCTTTGACCATTCCATGTTGAACAAATGGCCACCAAACGTGATGCATCGTACGCTCGGCCATTGAATTCAAATTTTTGAGACGCTCCAAGTGAGCTTGATGAAGTCTTTCTTCCAGAAGTTCCATTTGGGAACCAGGCGATACTTTTAGTGTTGAATAATAATCATTGGTTGCATGGGTATCTTTTCCGCTGTCACCGGTAAGATTCGGAGGAGGCTGGATATTGAATAGTGGAATTCCTCGGTCCGCAAAATATTTGGATAGGTATAGATGATTTTTATACAAATCGTCGGAGAACATGGATACCGCGTCGATCTGGTAGCCTCGAAGGAGGAGAGATTCGTAGGCTGAAATTGTGGCAGAAATTCCTCCAAGCCTGGAGTCTCCAATTAAGACGACGGGTAATAATAATGGACGGTAAGCATCTGCTTGGGGAATTCCAGAAATCGCGGGGGAATTAACACCTAGAGAATCTCGTTTAACTTGATATTTGGAAAAGACTTGTCCGAAGTACCTCCTGCGGTCTCGATATACATAGCGCTAGGACCACTTAACCCACTCGCACATTTCGATATGTGATCATTGATTACTTTTATCAGCCTCTCATCCGATATTATTTCCTGAGACCAAATAAATCGAACAGAGCTGAGCTGATATCCAAACTAGTCCAAAGTGAACTACCTTGTTATCCAGCTGAGCTGCTAAGTGAGGACTAAGCGGTTTGGTATATTGAAAGAGACAACGAGTTTGCAAAGTCTCCCGGATATCTTTGCAAAATGTCTTGATGTGTCTAGATATTTAAGTCGTTAGAATCTGGAATTCAGAGGGCAGGAGGATCAGGCTAACAGGTCGTCTGCTTCCTCGGGTGCCCCGGTACTGACGGGTTTTAGATAGAAGACCCCACTTCTTCTCAAGGAGGATGCACGACATAGCGCGGTACTAAAAATCGTTTTTCCGACGGCAGTATTGGCTCCGAATATTTGGTGAATGCGTAGCTGTTCATACAGCCTCGTCATTGCTTGAAGGGCTGCGAGGAATATAAGCGCCGACAGCCAGGGCTGGAAAAAGCGCGTCACGCATCACGCGTTGTCACGTCTCCAACGTCCTCTACTGCATTGATCATGAATTGTATGTCTTATATTGTATTGTATGAGGTGTCCACTTAACGATATAGATTCTCAAACGTATGGTAGTGGTGGTGGTGGCTACTTGGTGGGCAGTCAGGATAGTCCAGGTCAAGAAGCAAAAGTTAGTATATTCCTTCCTCCCTCTTTTCTTTGTAAGGTCATTTTTAAACGCGTGTAACATTTCTAGAAGCAAACTGGCTCGGGTGTACGGCCTGTAACCATATTGCAACTCCTAAATGCTTCCCAAGCACATAGCGATGCTCCTTTCATTGTGGACGGTAGTGAATTAGGACAAGTATGTCTTGCGCACTCTATGACTTTGTTTTGAGACATTCATAACGAGCTGTTTCTTAGATCACAGTTGTGGCTCGACTAGTAGAAGACATTGAACCGCAGAGCACAAATATTCTTCTCAAATTGGATGATTCAACTGGTCGCATCGACGCCCGACATTGGCTGGATTCTCACGAGTCCGCCGATAGCTATAGCCAATTAAAGTAGGCTTTCTTTTATGAATCAAGTAAGTATCTCAAATGATCCAGAGAGAGATCCTTCGTTCGTGTAATGGGAACTATGAAATCCTTGGCCGATAAGAAGCATATTTCGGCTCCCCACATTCGTTTAGCATCAGCCCGAGAATTTCTATTTCATAGGTCAGATGTGATGTTAGCTTATGCACAGTCGTGTCTGGTAAGTGTATACATTCTTGATCGACCATTGGAATGTCGCACCCATATTACTCAGGTACCATCTGGAGGTCCGTCCACCAGTATGAATATTGATACATCCGCGTACACGCCTGGTGCCACGTCGACAACGAACGCTCAGGACAATCCAAATTATGCTCACCTCCCCTCTCTCGAACGGAGCATTCTTGACTTCATGCAAAAATCTCCGGTCGACAACAATGGTGTCCATGTTCGAAGCATTGTCGCAAGTCTAGCTTCCCTAAATATTACCGCTGATAAATTAGTGTAAGTCGGCTTTTCTGCTCTGAAGCATTGGTTGACAACAGACGCGTTGCTAGATCCGCATTGGATCGGCTAATGGACGAAGGTCACGTATATACTACTTGCGATGAGAATCATTTCAAAATCTCTTAATTTTTGCTCTGTACTATTAGTTACTCATTGAGACTGTACATTAGCTGAGAATTTGCTAGCGGAACCGTAGAGAAAAATTAATTAGCTGTGACAATGTGACTGGTCGCGTGACTAAATTTTTCTCTCCCTGTCCTCTCGCCAAGCGCATCATCTTTGTGGCCCGCAGGCCTGAGATATTTTTTTTCTATTCTTCTATCATAATAAAGGGCCTTATACATGTTCCATTCCAATTCGTCTTCGTTTAATCAAAGACAACCAAAAGCAGGACCCTCAGCGATGCCACCACCGCGGTTCCAGCAGGACAATTTTCACTCCAAATCAATGCCATTTCCCAAAAGAAGTTACTCTTCCTCAAAGCACGGTATGCCTTCGGATAGAAAAATAGCCACAAACTCAAGAATCGAAAAGGACGAAAAGTACAAAAAGGACATGTACCTTACGTATGTGAACAACGCATTGCTTCAAAAGGCGAAGGTGCGTGTATTCTAGTCCGAGTATCCTCAGGAATTAAAATTCGTCCAATGACAGGGCAATAATATTCCATTTGATGAACTTGTTCAGTTCTTTTCGTCCAGCCAGTCTCAGAATACCAACGCACCTACGACAACAGCTCAGCTTCGGCTGTGTCTTTCTGCACTATCACATGTTGTCTCTCAGCTTGAACGAACACATACCGCTTTAGTAGAGGCTATTGTCAATCTACCATGGGCTGTAATGGATCCCATTTTTTCAAAATCTTACATATCTTTTATTGGAATACTAGTTAGTGCTCGTCCACAGTACTTATCTTTGGTACTACAGAAAATCGCCCTCGGTTTCACTTTTCGTACGTAACTAAAAAAATCTTTAAGTGATTAATTCATACTAAAGGCTTCGTTTTGTACAGGCTCTAGTGCTCTTGCTACGGGTGCATTCACGTTAGAAGACGCTACACCGCCGGTAACTCGTCGCTTGGTTTACGAAAGATACCATAATCTACTGGAGTATCTATTTTCATTGATCCCCACCCTTCCCACATCACTACACCCATTATTAGTGCGGAACTTTCCTCATAAACGACAAGAACGAGCAGACCAAGAAACTTATATTCGTAACTTACTCCGCATAACTGAATATTGCCCGGCCTTGACGGACCGAATACTCGGAATAATCATCGATAGAGTCATTCAGGTAGATGTAAGTAATCCAGTACTTCTTATCATATCAAGCTTGAACTTGTTTAGGTCGAAATTCAAGTTGAGGTTGAAGAGTTAGAAGAAAATCTCGGTGATGAAGGGATTTTCCTCTTTGATCCTCTCGATACTGTTGTTGGACAGGAAGGGGATGGTTCCGATTCTGATGATTCTGATGGGGAGGATGCGCTCAGCGATGTGTCTTCGGAAGTGGAGGCTGCATCGGACGACGGCAAAGCCCCAACAGCACAACCAAATCAAGATACCACTCAGATACGGGACATGATTACAAAGTTGGACAGCATGATGGAAATTCTTTTCCAGTACTTTGAAGGAACGAACAAAACATATGATCTTGCGTCTGGCGATTCATCCTTACCCTCAGAGCCCTCAGAAAGTCGCCATTTAGCCCATGAGCAGAAAAAGTCTTTCTTCATTATCTTATTATCCATCTTCGACCGCACAATCATTCGCACCTTCAGATCACGATACACGCAATTTTTGATCTTCTGGTACTCCTCTCTTGACCCCGAATTCACGGACATGTTTCAGGGAATGCTCGTGTCTAAAGCTCTTTTGGAGGAGGATCAGTCCATTGTAACTCGTGTAGCAGCAGCTAGCTATATAGCGAGTTTCGTTAGTCGGGCATTATTCGTTGATGGCAATAACGCAAGAATGGTCATTGGACTCATGTGCGATTATCTGGAACATCACCTCAATCAATGCGCGGCCATGGGCAAAGATCTTGATCTCAACTCCACGTACCACGCGGTGTTCTATTCTGTCGCTCAGGCGGTTTTTCTCGTTTTCTGCTTCCGATGGCGGGACTTCCAGGTCGACGCAGAACCCGACGAGTTAGCTGCTGTACCAGTTCCGGCAAAGAAATGGATTAGCAAGCTGGATGTCATGCAACGCGTCATCAAATCGGAATTAAATCCGTTAAAAGTGAGTTCTTGATGCGAAGCCAGCGTACCTCTTGACTCACGATACGCTCTTAGGTTTGTTCGCAGAATGTTGTTGGACAATTTGCCCGCGTTGCTCACTCAACAAACTTTTTATATTGCTACACAATTATGTCAGGCAACCAACGATCGCAATCGCACAACTCAAACGCGAAATCGTCGACTGGGAATCGTTTAGGTTCCACCATAGATGCGGAATTAAACACATTCTTTCCTTTCGACCCTTATAAGCTGCCTCTATCGGCTCCACATATTCAAGATATATATCGCGAATGGTCTGCGGTAGCAATTGAGGATGACGAAGAAGACGAAGACTCTGATGGCGAAAGCGGAAGCGAAGTTGGGGACGACGAAGTTTTGAACTTGTCTCACCTGCCCCAGAACATTCCGGGGGCTAATGAAATTGATATCACTGGCGGATTGAGCAATTCTTTTGGCGGGATGAGTATTAGCCCCGTCCACCCATTCATCTCGCCTCTGGATCAGCGTCCATAAAAGTTCGTTCATAAACGTACATAGCACTCAGTTCCGCTTCACATTTTGCATATTATTTACATTTATGTAATTGCATTATATCACATTACAATGTTCTATTAGCGCAAGTTCAACATACTGTAGTCATAGAGAATGATAAGTTAGCAGTATTCAAAATCGGTCGTATGGTTTCATATCGTCGTATCAATGTTCGTTAATTCGTATCCTGAAAAATCCGGCGCACAGAACCCCTTCCATCCATCAGCATCCTGCTGCGTCCGACAGTCCTCATTCTTCGTTGAGTACCTTCGCGAATGCTGCGTATAGCTTCATCCAAATCGCCACGACCGATGCTTCTTTGCCCATTCGGAACTGATGGCGGAGGTGCCAAGAGTGAAGTATTAATCTGCATACCGGTGAGAGGTAATCTTCCGAGAAGAAAGGGGAACGTTACGTGAGAAGAAATCTCAGGTTTCTCTTGGACTTGTTGCTCTTTGGTTTGCATCGCAGGTAATTTGGGTGCGACTTCTGATGCGGCTTTCTAGAAGGAATCAACTCAGTAGACATAAACAATGAAAGCAAGTCAAACAAACGTCAAGAGCCACTGCAAAGGAAGTTACAAGACCGAAAAACTCCTCGGGCTTCATATTCTCCGAGCTTTCAATATTCTCTCCATAGTATTGAAGAAGAGATTGCAAGTCCTTGTCGATGGAGTCGCTCATATGTTTCAAAGCAATAATTGACGAAGTGACGTCGTTTGCGAAGGGCTAAAGGGGTAAGCGAGAGTCAACAAGACAAGAACGGTTAGGACTCACATCCATAATCACAACAAATTTGTCTCCCGGAAATGCACGCCGTTGTTTCGTTGCCTCAATCTCACTCTTAACTTGATCCAAACCATTGACGACAGCGCTGACAGAAGTAAAAGTGGTTTGAACGGAAACTATATGGTATCAGTACGGTAACGAAGTCTATTTCAAGATTCACGTACTACGAGCTGCGGCTTCAATATGTGGCATATCAGTTATGAAATGAACCAGTTCTTGATCAGACTGCAAAAGAACTCTTGCTAGATAGTGCAGCAAAGTCGGACAGCCGCCTCCAGCTCTGGCTGTCTTGGTTTCTTTCATCTAAAACAGACTGGCTCAGACCTTTCTTCTCGTGGGGTACATCGTCACGTACCTTGAGAAGAGCTTCCAACTGGAAACCACGAGCATTACCTCTGAAACTAAACCCGTTTAAAGCATTGCCCAGAGTAAGCACAACCTGTTTAGGATGGTCGGAAACCACATTTGTTCAACCGCTAATGTTTGGAACTCACCTGGAGAACTTGCTTGAATTTCTTAGAGTTGCGCACTTCTCTACAGACTTCGTGTAGGATATTGAGCTCCGGGCGAATTTCTTCCAGATCGAGATCCAACTTTCTTCGGTAAAGCATACAATCAATACGCTGAGAAAGTCGGGGAATGGTAGATATCTGTATTATTTTTTAATGGCGGGACAAAGCACGGGGAAAACCATCCAAACCGCATTGAAATATTGGTCAGCTTTGGCCAGTTTACCTATGTCCTCGAAGTCTTTAATGCGTGTTACCTGATACGATTGATGTCAGACATTGAATGGATCATGATGAGTTTATGAACGAATACCTCTTCTGGTGTGGGTAGATTCTTCGCGACCATTTTCAAATCGTCAATCGTGAGTTTATCATCATTAATCTCAAGGATTGCTTGTCGTATATCATCGGGAGGGTATCGAATCCTTGAGAGCATTATGCCTGTCCCGGGTTTACCACTGAGACCAATTAATAGCTTTTTTTTTTACTTACCAATGTTTTGAGCGCGTGTGATATCAAGCAATGTGGTGACGCCTGGTTTTTTACTCTCTGTGTTAGTTTGCTTGCTTGAGTTTGGAACATCTTCCAATGAAAAGGTTTCTTCAAGATCTTTCAAATTCAGTTGAAAAGCGAGCGGTGTCAGATCGTTCCAGACATTCGATGTAGTATTAGAGTGTGGGAGTTTGTTCCAGAAGAAGGGTTTTAGTCGTTTTTTGGGACGGGTTACTTTAAGCGGTTTGCTTTTATTCCAGGCAGATGGCGGCGGAGGAGGTCCTGGTGGTGGCGGTGGCGGTGGAAAGACGTTTAACGGAGGACCACCTGATGGAGGTGGCGGAGGTGGTGGCGGTGGCGGGGGTGGAGTATCGCCTTGTGAGAGTTTACCCGAGACAGGAGGGGGCGGAGGAGGAGGAGGGGGAGGAGGAGGTGGTGGTGGTGGTAATGCTTGGAGATCAGTTGAAGGTGGAGAGAAGGTTGGGGGAGGTGGAGGTGGAGGTGGAGGCGGCGGTGGAGGGAGTACCGTTGTATCTGAGTTCACTGTAGCATCAGAGAGCCCTTGCGTTGCGTGAGGTGGTGGCGGAGGGGGCGGAGGGGGAGGCGGTAAAGACGCGGCAGTATTAGCACGTTTGGGGGTGGGATTGGGAGGCGGAGGTGGAGGTGCAACACGAGCTTTAAACTCTTTCTCGGACTTCGTGCTCTGTGCAGCTGCGAGTTGCTCAGTGAGTACAGTTATTTGTTTCCGCAAAGATTGTATTTCTTCTTCCTTAAGAGTAAGACTTTCAATTGCTTGGGAAGCGATTTGTTGAGCATCAATCTCAGGCTCCCGCTCAGCAGAATCCTGTTGCAGCCCAGCCTGGAATCGAGAATATACCGATTCCAACGCCCTCTTTAGATACTTGATCTCTTTATCTCGTTGATTAACCGTGTCATCCAACTCAGCAAGCTGAAAGTCCATATCAGAAAGGAGCTATACAAGGGCACTGTATCAAACCTTAGCCTTTAATTTAGTGACCTCGTCATTCAATAATTGCCATTTAACGCGATCTCGTTCGCGTCTTGCGCGTTCATCCTAGACCAACGTCAGAAACAAGACATATTGAGAAAGTAGCAGCTCACAGGGTCTCTATCGACAACAGGGTTGCTTGCTCGAAGACGATCAAGTTCGCCTGACAATTGGAGGACTTGCTTTTCTTTGGAAACAAGGCGTTGAACAAGACCTTGAAAGCTAGGGTTTGCCTGTCATATATAGATATAAGTATTCTACTAAGAAAGTTAATAGTTAATTGAACTAACTTCTGCTCCAGGTCGACCTGGTTTGGAAGGTGCTTCAAGGTTGAGCGGCAAGGTTCTTAATGTATTCACTTCTGCTGTCTGCTGATCAAGCTCACTTTTCAGCCGTTCACGCTAACGTCAACATTAGTCCAAGTCGTCGGAATATACTCTTGGTGTAATCGCCTTACCTCGATATTCAGCTCTTCAACCCGAAGACGAAGACGATCTAGTTCGTCTTCTACATCAGGATCAAATCCCGTTTGTGTAACATTAGTGCGTAAGTCTTGCCCTGTGATATCTTGTATTGATGTCGTGAATGTTTGAAGGAGCATTCGCCAACTATCGTCACTATAACTTCCTTAGTTTGAGTTGTGTACTTATTAATAATTGCGCTATACATATTATCCAATAAAGCTGCTTGCTGAACAAATTTATCGAGTACAACGAATAGATCCGCTTTGTTTTGCCTGTTTATGGATAAGAACAAAGCACCCAGCAAGGCTGTTCGAAGACTTACAAAGGCAAGTCCTTCTCAAGGATGACAGTGTACCACTTCAATGTGTCAACCATCATTGGGTATATATCTTTGTGTTGTTTGGCGATTGTAATGAGGCTCTCCAATGTCAGCTCTGATTCCGACTGTGATCGCTCACGCCGTCTAAACCGGCTTCGGGTGCGCTCACGAAGATCTTCCTCGTCTTCAAATTTCTCCTCGGTGTACACATTGATTTGAGTAAGAAGAGCCTCCGGAGGCTTCATGTATTTCAAAGTCTGGAGAATTTCATTATAAGCTTAGCTAAACGGACAAAGAAACAAAACGCACTACGATCGCCTCATTCAAACCTCTTCTAGTGAACTCATCTCGCAGCATGACGCGTTCTTCAACATCGTCAGAACAGTTAGTCAGAGCATTGATTAATGCTAGAACGGCTGTCCGACCATCCCACAGACTGTCGCTTTCAAGTGTTCTCTCTCCATCATGATCCGAGGACTGGAGAAGCGACACGAGACATTGGAAACGGTATGTCTCATCAAAAACTGAGCGAAATTCAGACATAGCCGATAGGACCAATCTGTGTCCATCAGTTATGGAGAGGACACATATGGCGGCCAAGACCTCAGCCGCTAAAGCATACAATCTAGGCGAAGGAATGCTTAAGGTGTATGTAATGTGGTCCACCAGTGCAGGAGAAGCCAGAACGCAGTTAAAGCCAGACTGGACAAAACGTATAAGTGGGAGGATTGGAAGAATGTTTAAAACTTACCGGCGTGTTTAGCAGTACCCGTAAACATCTTATAACTTCCAGTACCACAGTTTGTTGAACGTCGGTCAGTAGTTTATGTCGACTAGAATTCTTCCCGACTAAACCGGCTAACACTTTCCCTAATGCATCCATGCCACTGCCGCGTACAAATTCGTCTATCCATGTAATGTTGGTGGTAGACAAGTGAACCCGCAAGGAAATCAAATGCTTGACCAAACGAGTATCTGTCGCTTTCCTAAGTCTCAGGAATCACTAACGATTAATGATGTATATACAACGAATGACAAACGTACCATTTTTGTATGCCATCGATGTACCACTGCGGAGTGTTAGCATTCTTGCCATCTGGAGATTTTTTGTCCGAATGATCCTTTCCACCTGAGCTATTCCACCAGCTGCTCCACAAGCTGCCCGTGTTTTGAAGAACTAGAGAAGCCGACGCGCCTTCCTCGGACGCAGAGTCAGATGCGTGAGCTTCTTTCGTCGACGAGGGCGAGCTATTTCCCCAGCCAACTCCAGAAAAGCGCTTCATTATACTCTCTCCCGTTAATTGAGGTGCAATCTTGGATAATAAAGGTCCAGAACTACCAGGCGACACGGTTTGAGAAGTAGTAGAACGTTTATCCCGTGATGGCTGAGCCTGCGCATTCTGATGGAGTAAATATGATTTCCTGTCAGGCGGAAGTAGACGCATAGCATCGCGTTGAGGTCCTTTGATTCCCAACTCGTCCATCATCGATTCGAAAGCGACAGAGTCAAACTCTTCAAATGTCTCACTTTGGCCATCGTCGCTTGTATCGTCTTTGGTACTTGGATAGCTTCTCATAGTATCCGACTTGAAACCAGGTATACTTTTCTCTACAAGTATCGGCCCACTGACATTCTTGCGAACGGCTATTGATGACGATGAAGAAGCCGACCCGCCGCCTATCCAATCGTCGAACAATGTTGACAAGCGATTTTTACTATTGACCGATTCGCTGGTACTAGATTGGCTCTTTGCAGTTGCGAACTGTGTTGCGCCAGTTACCGCCTTCGCTGTACCTTCACCTTCGTCATCTGGTATTGGTTCTGGTGATAGGCTCCGTGGATCAGGATGGTCAATTGCTCTATCACTAGAAGGAACAAAACGCGATTTGGACGTAGGGCGGCGGTACCACTCATCCGGCACACAAAAACGATAGCGCGTTCCCGATGTCTTCTTCGCAATTTTATCGGACATTATACTTGAGTTGTGCAGTGGCGTTACCTCTTTCTAAACATGAATAACGCAACTCATAATATATAATTTGAGATATAGTACCTTCGGGTTTGCCATCTCTTGCCATTGACACCTCTTCAATAACATAATCAACAGTACCACCACCGGATCCAGAGAGAACCTTGGCAAGTCCCAGTTCATCACAAATGTTACTGATAACATCCTCCACGGTGGTACTCCGAGCTAGGTAAGAGATCCAGCTGAATCCATCAGGTATTTCAGGTACACGCAAGAAAGCTAAACGCAAATTGAGGTTGGGGTGCAATGATACCAGCCGAAACTGAGGGGTATGAAGGTGTCCTGTCAAAGGAAAGGCTGAAAAACGACGTTTAGAATGGGATGTAGGTGTCGATGTTTGAACGAGATGTTGAACTAAGGTTGACGACGGAGGAAGAATACCTATGATTACGGAATTCGACGTTTAAACATTTAAGGTCTAACTAGCTCAGGCTTACCAGATGATAATGTTTCAAGTTCTGAATCCTCCCATAACCGTCCTGGGGGTTCCTTTCGTATCTTTTGGAGAGCCCATTCATCATGTTTCCAATCGCCAAGGACTTCTTCACAGACATCTTCCAGCACTTTGAGAGTGTCGATTACGTCCTTGACGGTTGATTTAGAGGTTATAGAGGCAAAATGTAGAGAGCCAGAGGGAAGAAGGATAGGTGCGATAGTGGTTTGCTCGGTCATGAAAGGGTATGGCCCGGGCCCGCGTCGGTATAACTTGTAGATGTGAATTTGCGATTATTTCGGGATATCGATGATCTAGAACCAGATGCACAAAATGGTATACGACAAAAAAATAATGTGAAATGTTAAATTGCTGCAGTTGTCATACGTATTTGCGGGGCACACGCTCAGCCGCTAAGAGAGCCGGCGGTTACCGAGGAAGTCTTCTTCCCATGCTGTAAGCGTGACTATTATGACTAGACCCAATCGAGAATATGTATGTAGATCTTCCCGTTTCATGAATAAAAATAAAAATAAAATAAAATAAAACTCTCCCAAATTGCCAAAGATCTCCTGATATGGACTTTCTTGAAGACATCAAGGGTAATAAAGCAATCGTCACGGTGATTTTTTGGCGTTCAAAATAAATTATTTCGTTTCGCGTAAAAATTCCAGTAATTAGTAATTCAGTAGAGAAAAAGACATCATGTTTTTTGAGCTAGAAGTTTACATGAAGAGGAGGAAAATTTCGAGAGCATTTCAAAAGCAAGTTTACAACACATTCACAGCAACCAGTACTGAAGATGTAATTAGCTCGACCATCCAGTCAGAGAGTAATTTTCCACGCGCAGCATTGGAAAGAAATATTAGCAATGTTCACACCTGCTAATCGTCAGCCTTTTGCCCAATAAAAGATGAGAGGAGAAGTGCTCACAGACAACGGGTAAATAAGCGGCGAACTTTTTCATCGCCACAAGGATGAACTGCACTCTAGTTATCCATAATCTTTCTTCATCTGGATGGAGGGGCGAGAGGACAGCTCTTTAAGAATAGCATCGATAGTCCATTCCCAACAGAGCTGGAATGAAAAGTGTATGTCAGATAAGAAGGATGCTTTAATAGACAGAACGGACACCGATAATTGGGTCTAAATGTGCGAAGTCTTCGTCACGCAATTCATGGACAAGAGCAGTTACCTCTCCGGCCATATCAAGACATTTCTCCCCACACCGAGGAGGGCATGTTTGAGCCAGCTTCGTGAGTGTAACGAATACTTGCGTGTGCATGCTTAAAATTGACAAGTCCACGTTGCTGGCCATTTCTGATGACGGTACCACGTATATAGATGGAAGGACGTTTCGCAATTCTCGTGCTTCCCCAAAGAGTGCATTCGTTTCATCTTTTCATAAAAATCAGTGACAAAAAGAGCCGAGTGGACGAATTGACGTACATATGTTTTTCATTCCTTCAAGCTGGCTTATCTTGTACATCAGCGATGCGCACCTCACCCTAAACTGTATTAATGAACTTTGATCCAAAGGTGGTCTGTTCCCTCCAGCAGACAATGACGGTGTCGCAGGCTGACTCTGAGAACCAGTTGTGTTGCGTAGGGTAATAAGTCCCGGTCCTAGGTTGTTCAAACCTCGCTTGGCACGGAAAATTTGTTCAAGCTTTTCGGGGAAGAATGCTAAAGATTCGATCTGAGTGGCGATGAATCGATCAACGATATATGCGCATTGAACTACTAGCAACTCCTCGTCATCGCAAGCTTGTGCAATGACGCAAATATCGGGATGGCGGTTTGAGGTTTTGTCAAGCTCCAGAAGATAACCAAATGCTACCGCGATGTGCGTGGAAGCCTCTTTGAGGCAATCGTCCATATAGAAATACATGGCGAGAGCTAGGGTCGCTCGTATGAAATCGAACACATCCTGTCGCGGTAGAGGAAAAGGTTGAGGCCGCAGAGCAAATTGTACCCGTTGACGAAAACGATGTTCGTGTTGACGGACGTCGATTTTCTCGGTAGAAAAACGGCATGAGACGGTGAATAGTGCATAAAGGAGGCAGTCTTGGATTGCTCGGGCGCCACCTTGAGTGTTAAAGCGGGACAGTAGCTCTGTCTTGGAGATATCCAAGCAACATTGAGAAAGGTGAGGAAGGGAAGCGTGAAATCTAGAACAATCCTCGTGTTAACGAAATTAATTTGCTACAATCGAAGAGGCTTACAGTATTGATTGAGTCTTCTCCGTCAGTTTTACGTCAAATATTGCAGACGGAGCGACGCCGGATTGAGAAAAGTTGAAAAGATCAACTGGCAAGCATTCCTGCCCTTGAGTGGGAGAAACATCAGGAAGTACCAATGATTCAATGGAAGAAAGGGGTGATAGATCAAGCGAGCTTAGACTATCGGGACTGTCGAACACCATGCCAAAATCTTGTTGTTTAAGAGGTTGAACGGCATCAAGTTGGGGTATTGTGTTTGAAAAGGTGAGTCCCAAAACGGGTTCATGATGAACAAACAGCATGGGATGAACTTGAATTTGTAGTTTTCGATTGAGATCCTTCTGATCTTCTAGTATTTGCATGAGATTACGACTTTCCTGACGCGCGGCTTCGAGTGAGACTTCCAGGTTTTCAACCTTGAACTGAAGTTGACGTTGCTTTCCTTTTTAAAGACTCAGGATTGAATAAATGAATGTATAAGTTATATTACCCCAAGTTTCTGGGTCATCAAATATACATTGTTTGCCAAATTTGTTGCAGTAGAAGCACTCAGGCCTAACGCCATCGCATTTCTGAAGACCAAAAAATTCACTAAGCTGTTGAGAGCAAGAAACATGTACACGTACTATTTTTTTCGTTCTACACACCAAACAAGCCTTTTCGTGGAAATTTTTGAAAAGATCAATTAGTGTGAGGGGTGGCGAAGCATTTCAATCGAGCTCACCTTTCCGCGTTTTAAAATGAAGCGGCGATCTTTGACAGGGGAGGAAGGAGGCTCACTCTGAGGCTTCACGTTGGACTTGGATTTCGAGGTTTTCTTCTTAGTGGGTGCCATTACAGAGAGGGAGGGGAATGGGAGACAGTCAAAAATATTAACATCGATTGATATGGCAGTTTTTGTAGACTGCCGGGGTCAGAAAAAAAGAAGTCTCTTAAACCAAAAAAGAGACTTCAAGGCTGCCAGTGCCGATAAAATGCTCCAAATATGGTCTTCGAAAACGTGGATGGGCGGCATGGGAAGCGAAAGCCTTTTTACTACAATTTTCGGATAATCCAGGAATCATGTTGGAGAGTATTGAATTCCAAGTCCGCCGTCCCTTGAGGACCAGGACCTGTGAGACTGTGACACGAAAGTATGGTTGGCCAGTCAAATGGCCGAAGGGCTAAACCAGCTTGGACCCAGAAGCAGTAAATAGTCCCTAGCTAACCGACCAATGGCAAGCGTCCATATGACTTATATCTGTTACATCATTTCCCACTCCGAGTCCCCTTTGTTCCTTTTAGAGCGTATGAATTAGATGCCTTATGTTATTTTGCAGCTGCTGAACTTGAATTCCAGGAGGCGGTGAGTGTGAAGTACTACATATAAAAATTTCTCCCATACCTTATCGATGTCTCATCAAAATTTTTGCGTGCCCATCTAAATGGCTTTCAAGTGAGTTCTCAATTCCTTGAGGAAGCGAGCGGAGGGTCGACAGGATTCATGCAAAAAAGTAGCGGGAAACATGCCGGAAAGCGCAAGCCGGTTAAATAATAGCCTAGAACTTGTTTGGTGCCTCGGCTGGCCAACATTGTGTGAGCGGCGTGTTGATTATCAGCATTATCAATATATGCGAGCCTAAATGCTGTATATGCATGGGATGATCAACGTCGACATTCTGATACATAATTGATTGCGGTGGGATGCTCACGAATATAATTAATTTTCATGGTCAAAATTTCAATCTGATAATCCAATGTCCCTCGATCGATAACATTTGTTTCTGTCAATCTTGATACAACTCAGTACTCAAAGCCTAACATGTCCCTACAGGGATCTGAAACTAAAAACGTGTTCGAGTGCCCGGGTAAAAGCTAATATACATGAAGCTTCAAGTTCTGAGGACATAGGAGTACTTTCCCTCTAGTACGAAAGAGACTAAGTCAATACTCACCAAGGTTGATGAGCTCAAATGCATCGGATGATTTTTTTTTCGAGTATGCAGATCACTGATGCGTTTGAGAAAATAAAAGAGTAAGATTGTACGCGAAGTAACCGGCGGCGCGATCTCAAACCCAGCGCTCGTTGTTTCGCTAAAAATAGATTATCTCCATTGAGTGATTATGACTCAATTAGATTGTTCTCCTACATAAAACTTGTCATCTGCTTCTCAAGTTTAGAACGTCCAGAAGAAAATCGAGTCTGGGAATGCAGGAAGACAATGCAATATCTTCGGGGATAAGTATGTCCGAGGGACCTTTCTACACAAGCACAAAAGATCCCTACGCGTTGAATTT
The DNA here is from genome assembly GCA_027605045.1 of Phallus indusiatus. NCBI lineage: Eukaryota > Fungi > Basidiomycota > Agaricomycetes > Phallales > Phallaceae > Phallus > Phallus indusiatus. The sequence continues at coordinate 808,636 of JAQFWX010000004.1, forward strand.
GAAGAAACAATTTCGGATTTCACCAATAGATTAACGTTGTGATTAAAAAAACGCGAAAACCGTGCATTTGATTCTCGGCACGCTATGCCCCCACCGCCCGTGAGAATTAGGGTGTGATACGAACGAACTTCCTAAAGATCTTCAGACTTCACCTTATCTCTGTCCTGTGCAAATGCTACCTCATTGACGGAAAGACCGAGCTAACATAGTGGTTGTGCATCCCTTCTTCCGTCTAACTCTGAAGGAATAGCGGGGAAAAGGACAAGAATTCTGAAATGGATCTTGTATTTTTGTGAATTATAAAATACTTATCTTAAATGGTACCTCAAGCCGAATGCAGATTTTATCATTATATTACGGCGCTCAGGGTTCCTATATGTTTCCTGACGATCAAAGGCGTAAGCCTGGGGCATATTTTGACAATAAAAATGGAACACACTATTACAGTAATGTGGCAAAATATTCCTTTTACTCGGCTTCTTAATCGAAGCGATCTTTTTCTTGCCGCTTCTGGATGGCCATAAACACTCGTGCCCGGGCCGCGGACTTAACAAATGGCCGTAAATTGCGTATTATGAAAACTGGATGTCATTGGCTTCAAGGCTTTCTTGCTATGTTACAGGAGTTGAATCGCACCCGACATCCTGCGAAAAAAAAACAACTCACCCCATCATCTGGATGCAGAAAAGATAAGCGAGAAGATTGGACGAAGAAGAAACGGCCTATCTCGGTGAAGAACTCATGTGAAAGACCAGAAATGGAGTTATCGGTGCCAAAGATTCTCGGAACGTTCCGCCTGACGTATTAGCAGCACTGCCCGATATCCGAAGTTGCTTGGAACTAGGCGCAGAATATGAATGTTTTAATTATTTTGCACACCAAAAGTCTGAGTGATATGTGCTTGATGAGTCCCACACTTCCCATTCCGCTGTTCAACGTGGGTAAAGGCCCTCTTGTCTGACTGCATGTGACTGGATTAGTTGATCAAGGGTTTCCCCATTTAAGGAAGACTCTCAAAAGTACTCCAAACAGGAGCCTAATTGTTTTTGAGGGGAAAAAAAGGAGAAATAATTATGCTAACAAGCATGAAAAATGGCGAGAAATTCAATGTGGTTCGCCGAAAGAACGGCTCGTCACGCCATTGTCACGTCCTGTTCACACTCGATGCACACGAATCACGATCGAAGATAATTCGAAGCTGAATATTGTTTCTGCAATTTTTTTCATCTGAGGTTTAACGGAAATTGTGAGAAGATATAATAACAACTGCATTAAACGCTCAACAAAATCTCAATCTGAGAACATCGGTCGCGCGGTAAAAGACTGCGACAGAGCAGAGGACCGTCAGTTTGATTCGCTTTTTTCCAAGTCGATTTTTGATTCACCCATTTAAAAAGCTCATTGTAACTGAAGTCGTCAAATTCTGTCACAAAAACGACATAATTTCCGGATGACTCCGACAGGTTTCGAGCAGATTGAGCTGGCTCACGCTGCACGCAGAGAATGACGTCCTGGCTTATTCCCAGCGTCTGCTGCAATATTGAAATGGTTTTTGGTGTAAAAATCAATTTCCAGGTCTGTCTTATTCTTTCAATGTATTAAAACTTAAATTCTATTTTACAGTTAGAATACTACCCCAATTACCGGTCCCATCCTTATGCGCCAAGTACAGTTTCACATTTCCCGGTTAAGCCCCCAATTCTGTCAATTTCAACGTTTCGCCCCGTATTAATGAATAAACTCCCAATTCTCGCATAATTGTCAAGTTTATGACGCAAAGGTATTGATATCTGGTCTTCTATCCCCTCATACTAATTCATTTGGTTTCTGATTAACTAGACTGGAAGCCCATCCAGGCATACACCCAGATCGGTTCTGAAGAATATTTATTCATTTTTCTCAAGTAATAAAGCTTCAAGTACCACTATTCCTTGAAAAGCGACAAGCTCTGGCTCACTGCCATGTACCATTGTTGTAAACCTGGACAGTGTGCCATGAACTATGCGGATTAAACAAACACCAAGATCCTGCTACGGTCGTAGACTTGAAGATGATATTTTAAGCTGTGGGTAATTAAATTAATGGTATAGACGAGCTAATGAAGAATTCAGCAGCGCTCTAGTAAACCCAGACCTCGAGTGCGTCTTTGACATAACTTTTAGCGTTCAGTGTTGTCCCTTGGACGTAAATTCGTCATAAAATCCACCGACGTACTCCAAAGAACTTCCGTCCACTTGTTATACGCAGTAAATATCAATGTCCGCCCTCAGATTTCTATGTACACGGGTCGACCTTCTGCACCTCCGGGCCTTATTTGGGATGTACGGTTCAGCGTCTTCTATGCCAAAACGTCCTTAACTGACTACCAGTCATAAAATGTCTTTCAAGCCAATAATAACTAGGTGTCGGAAGCAACAACTCCCGGATTCCTGTTATTGCGAAACTTCAGCCAAGATGTTGGAGTACCATTCCCGTAGTCCCTTTTGGGAGGCATGATATAGCAGTAATGAACTCTCGTTTTCTTTCGCATAGCTTACTTTTATATAGATATTTCTAGCTCCCATTAATATCGAATCATCACCTATCGCGTTCAACACGAGGTTCGGCCGGACCTAAAGTGAGACAAAGCCTCATGCGCCTCCAAATCTTTAAACACCTAGTATCAGTACGACCGACCGATACCTTTGAGTTCTAAACAGGGATGTTCTTGAGTTAAATATGGCATACGAACTTAAAGATGTACGTTCTCATATCTTCAACTTTGTTACACGCAAATCTGAGGCGACCTGCAGAGGCTGTGTTGAGGTACTGCCGTAGATCTCGTGCCAATTTGATTGATATATCATCGAGTTCGTCGCAACTGACACCTGGAGCGCTTTTCATTTTTGGGCGTCGAAATGCCTTATTAACTTTCTTGTTCATACGATAACCTCTTAGCCACTAGTACTCTCCCGCCACACACATAATAATGTCGTTGCAGGCGATTCCTACCCACCTACTCTACGAAATCGTTTCTCTCCTGGATGATCATGACCTCCTAGTTTTGGCTTTAACATCCCGCACATATTTTCAACTTATTTCTCAGTATTCCCGGATATCTCGTATATCGTCCTTGCTAGGCGAAAATCCCGTTTGGTTACAGCTCGAAGAACCTCCCCAACTGCGCAAGTTTGTAACGGAGCTATGCATCGGCGATGACCCTATCTCTCTGCCTGTCTTTAATCATATCTCTATAACTCAGACTGAGGAAGACGTGGAAATAGAACCAGCGGACTTGAAGGATTGGGGAACTCAGTCTCGGAGCATCCCGAGTCTCGTACGAGGCCTACCCTACCTCAAAAATCTCAATTCAGCCAAATTTATATTTCATTCATCAACAAGACCGACTGTCAAAAGAATAATGGATGCTTTCGCCCTTTCGAGTCCCATTTTAGAGGAGTTCGAAGTAAACATTCGCTGGAACCCTCAAGAAGTACCGTTCGCGAGATTCTTGCGTCCTGAACTTAAGCTTCCATTAGATATTACGAAGTTGTCCGTCAGTGTCTTCATCATCATCAGCCAAGTTCACTATAACTAACACATATGTAGATTTGGCATACATTCGATTCCAGCCGTCTAACAAAATGTGCTATTCATATAGACATCCATGACAATTCATCAACAGCCGATCAATTTACATGGCAATCCAGAGATCACTGCGCCTCCGTTTCTTGGACGGAATACGATTTCATTTCCGAGTTCCTCTTCCATTCACCAGAGCTCACTCATCTCTACATTTGCGTATCGCCGACGGTGCAGACGAAGATTCTTCACTATTCATGGCCAAAACTGGAGCATATGACAATACGAAACATAGCAATAATCACACCCACAGCGACACCGGATTCGGGCGAATTACGACAGTTTCTAGAAAGACATCCCAATCTCCTGACCTTGTCGCTTCCGTTGACTTCATACCCTGCCTCATCCGAGCATTTTATCACTGAGGGTATCCTACCGAGACTCAAATCATTCTACTACGATAACAACAGTGAAGAAATAAACCTTCCGACTCTTTGTCAATTGCTGTCCCCTTCCGCTGCTAGGAACTTGACCCATCTCACCCTTCGTCTGACAGATGCAGCTTTGGCCTCCCAAAAGGGGATTTATCGACAACTCAGGAATCTTGAAAGCTGCTGCTTGATCGGCGACGAACTTTTATGCGACGAGATCGTCGTTATAGATCTCATGAAAGTCTTGGAGCACTTCGTTGCTCATGTTACTAATATTCGTTATCTACAACTTCCAGGAATCCAACCTCATGTTGTGCCGGTGAGTCAACATTTATTTGGTAGACATATACCCACGATAAACACTTCCGAATAGGAACTCTCGGGGTTGATTTCCGTAATTCAACTTCTGCCCAATCTCACACATTTATTCGGTCTCTTCGCTTACTGTCAGATTATCGACGTGCACCAACTGGGGCTTTTGACGCAGCTCTTCAGTATCCCTCGGTTGAAGTACATCGATATTGCACAACACACTTTATACCTCAGCCGGAATTATTCTGAAAGAAGATTGGAGCACTCTTTCGTACGGTTGGAGGCTAATATGGCAGATCAGCACCGCCTCTGTCCTCAAAATTGGGGAGAATTCTACTACGGAACAATCTGCAGAGAAAACTTGTTGATTAGAAATTACTTCATAAATGATTGAGTAATTAAAAGTCAAAAATCTTATTCGACCATGACGGTGTGACAATCACGATGACGTTTGAGAAAGAAGCCCATGAGCCGCTCCAGCACACGCGCCAAACGAAGCCAAACAAAGGCGTTCCTCATTCTGTCTCTACCGACGCATGAGAGGCTGCATTCACTGCATTATTGAAACGAAACTTATAACGATTTACCCCGTCACGACTACTTTAACGATCACGAGTTCTTCGCTTTAACGACTTTTCCAACATATCGCCTGTTTGAAGTGGCCCTTTAGGTCTATAATTGACTCCGTGCGGAATACATGGTGATTCACTCTTCGTTGGTTACGCATTGTAATCATAGCTAACATGGTCCATGACACTCTTTTATCATTCTTTTATCGTGCTCCAGTTGCGTCGATCAAATAGCCGGATGCAACCCCCGCCTTCCCCTACCAAAACTCCTAAAACCGATCCATCAAGCCAGTATACTCTCATTGAAAAACTAGGGACAGGTAGTTTTGGTACCGTTTATAAAGCGTGCGTTTTGTTATCAAATTGGACAAGATACCGATCATTCATACATATGACATCTATTAGTATTCATAACGAGACAAAACAGATTGTCGCCATCAAACAGATAGATCTCGAGGACTCGGACGATGACATTGGAGAAATACAGCAAGAGATAGCCCATCTCGCACAATGCGATTCGGAATATGTCACCCGATATTATGGTAGTTTCGTTAAAGGATATAAATTATGGATCAGTTGCGTTTACTACTACCACTTCACCAAATATCCATAACCTCATCAATTTTTTATCCCATAACAGTTATGGAATACCTAGCAGGGGGCTCTTGTCTTGACCTACTCAAAGCAGGCGTCTTTTCAGAAGCCCACATTGCCACCGTTTGCCGTGAACTCCTTTTGGGTCTTGACTATCTACACTCTGAGGGTAAAATTCATCGTGATATCAAGGCGGCCAACGTCCTGCTATCGGCTTCTGGATCCGTCAAACTCGCGGATTTCGGTGTCGCAGCCCAACTCACTGCTACCCTTCGACATACCTTTGTTGGCACTCCTTTTTGGATGGCACCAGAGGTTATCCGACAGGCGGGTTATGACTCCCGTGCAGATATATGGAGTCTAGGCATAACCGCTATAGAAATGGCTAAAGGCGATCCACCTCTGGCGGAGTACCATCCAATGCGGGTGCTCTTCCTTATTCCCAAGGCAAAACCACCCGTTTTAGAAGGCCCCTTTTCCCAGTCTTTTAAAGACTTTGTGGCGCAATGCCTGACAAAAGATCCTTCGGCACGACCATCCGCAAAAGAACTTCTCAACCATCGCTTTATCCGAACTGCGCGAAAGAGTTCAAGTTTGAGTGAGCTCATTGAGCGTCATCAAGATTATCGTCGCCGAGCTAAGGGGAACAATAATGGCCAGGTCATGGGGTCGATGCATTTACAGACTGCCACATACGATGCGAATGCGACAATACGAAGTGAATGGAACTTTGAGACTGTGACGAGTTCGATAGTATCACCAGACTTGCTACAAGACTTAGAAGAAATCGGAGACGAAGAAGATATGGAGTTTAATCTTGAAGACCTTTCAAGTGCGTCGGTCCGCGGAAGTGAACCTCTCGGTATGGGTAACGACGCCGCTGCACATTCAACTGTTGTCATTAAGGTGATCTTTGACACTTGACTCAAACAATATCACGAATGTTCTAAAGCTATATCTAGCCTATTGGAAACGATATGAAGGCGGCCAAGTCAGCCTCAGACCTTCTGGCAGAAGACGACCTACCAACGTCACCGTTGGGTGCACCTCCAGCGTATTCGCGTTCAAGCCAACGATCCAGTTATGCAGCAAGACATAATACTAATCAAGGAACTGCTCTAAGACCAGCAGACTTAGGAAATGGGTATGTTATCGTTCTTATGAACAAACAATTGCTAATCCTCCCATTACAAGGATGGAGACCGTACGGCCGGTCAAACGTGTCGATGCCGCGGGCTCGTTACGTATGTCGCGGGAGTTCGTAGGAAGCATCCGTTCACGCGACACCAACAATCCTTTACTAATACAAACCTCTAATACCGGCCAAGCTAACGGTAGCGTTGGTACTAGTGCTAATGGCGTTGATAATAGAAGTCCGACTAAAAAATCTTCGCGAGGACTATCAATATCCGAGCAGGGAAGGCTGGACGATCAATGGTGGATGAAATCATTATCCCGATACTGCAAAAGCATACGAGGGACGATATGGATGCTCGTGAAATTGAGGCCCTTAGTATGCTTGCTCGTGGGTTCGCCGATTTGAAAGATGCAAATCCAGAACTGGGTTATAATGTTGTGCTGGACATTCTTTCTGGTATCAATGAGTTAGTGTATTCGTTGCTTCTCGGCTTCATGTCCATTCATTGACGACACTATTCTTTTGTATTCAGGAGTAATTCCGTAAAGCAGCACATAGCGACAACGAAGGGCCTGTTTCCGCACAAACGGATAGTACGGAAGAGTGAGATGACAGCCAAAGGGTTGGTTGTCGTAGAGCAAGAGGAAGATACAGTGGCATCTCCGTCAAGTCCTACTTCACCGCAGTCAATGAATTCAGACTCGCCTGTTAGGAAATCCCCCATTGCGGAATTATTATACATGCGATGGCTTGAGGGACTCAAAATCAAGTGGCCAAATATACTTGGGTCATAAGCAGGACGTCGGGGTAGACTTGTGTTCGGTTTTTCTTCTTGGGTTCACTCTTTTCTTATCACCATCTCATATCTCATAGTATTATTTCTTCTACGCGTCCCATACAATACCCTACACTCTCCATTATCCGCCCTTATCCTATCCATACTTAGTTTTTTTTGATTCTCCACGCGACCAGAAATAAGTCGGTAGGACTATTTTCAAAAGCATCTCTCTTTCCTGTACTCTACGAGCGTTACGACAATTTACGAACTTCTATTTCTTCATATCATTCTTCTGCCGTTTGTTCTTTGTATCACTGGATTGGCTTTTTTCCATAATTACTAATAGTAGTTGACGCGTCGGCTTCCTTGTTGATTGGGCGTGGATGCCAGATGTCGCTGAGGACCGTTCTTCAAGTACACGGACAAAATTAGTTCTGCAACAATAGCTCTGGTGGCAACATTATACAAAATAAAATGCGCGTCATTTCATGACAAGAAAATGATGGTGGTCAACGTCAACCTAAAACGCAATGCGCGCTTCAATTTCATTAGCCGATAACTTGAATTGATGTCACCGAATTGTGACCGAAAGTCATGACGGTCATTTAACCACTGCAGTCATTTCAAAATGGTAAGTTGATGCACTCAAGGCATCTTAAAAATAACCCAAACAAAAAACAGGTAAATGTTTACTGCTTAAATTTGCAGCCTACCACTCCGATAAATAACTAATATTACTATTCGTTTGGATGGACGACCTTGTTCTTGGAATTCAAACTTCTTCGTAATCCGGTTTCAGGCCAAATATCTCGCATTTTTCAGTTGTTTATTAGGATGCATTGAATCGAGTGTTTTAGTCGGCTCCAAACAATGGACTAACTGTCACCTCCGGAACGACCCCTCGAACTTGAACTCAATGCTGCACTACGCGTCTCCAATTGCTGGTCTATAATACGTGACAACGAACCCTGTGTTATTATTAATCTGGTTATCAAGAAGCGATCTCACACAAGACCTGCTGCACGATCTGGGATAGTCACAGTATATATTCCGTATCTCAAATATATTTTTCTGAATCTTCGATAGCTTCAAGTTCTCACCTTATACTTTTCTCTAATCCATGGTATTCTCAAGTGTACCAAGAGGATATAATTGAAATCTGGGAGCGAAGCACCAAAATGATCTTACACCAAGATACTTCTGCATTCACAATTCATGATATTGACCATCAAGATGCCTACAAAGGAGAAATTGTAAATGCGCTCGGTTTGTAGGCATAAGTACTATTGATATGACGTAGTCTATTGAAAGTGTTGCATGGCGTCAATTGTGGCAAGTATAGTCATTTTCGCCATCATTGATTGCACCATAGTACGAGACCTGAATCATCGCTTAAACTTTTTTCGGAAAAGCATAATTTTGTGAGTTGAGTGAGTAATACTATTGGTCTTATATTCAAACAGCTAGCTTATTAAAAGAATTTAGAGATGAACTGTGGCTCGAAATTGTTGACAAAGCGTGCATACATATAAGTTTGTATGTATATACCCCTACTAGTAATACGAAAAAAAGCGAGAACAATTTAATTAACTAGAATTTTACGGGTGAAGTAGTTACATCTACATCCGCAATTGTAGCTTGTGCATTTATAAGACATCACTTGGACGAGATACTTGAAGGCACCTTGATCCAAGACCAAGGCGCGCTTCCATCAACTCCCTCCGTAACAGCGTCAGGCCAAGTACTATCGTCGAAAGAGAAACTGATATAGTCCGAGGGGAAATTCGCATGGTTGAGCGCCTTCCAAGCAGTATCGCTTGCAACAATCTGCGTAGTTCCATCGTCGTAAGTTATTTCGATCTTCGCCAGTAATCCAGCCGGATTAGGAGTGGAACCCGCGTTCACCGCCGTTACAGCTATAAGTACCCCGTATTTAGAATCCACGGGAACGCAGTAAGACTGCGCAATGTTGAGGTTATTGCCCGTTCCTACTTGATTCTCATTGATGTACAGAGTGTAGGCGTCATCGACCGTGATCAAGATTTTTGCGTAGACGGGAGACACTCCGTGTGGGTTTCGAATAAAGCGACGGAAGGCTCTTGGACCTGGGGGAACATTTCCTCCGGGACTTTTGAGTTCATTGGTCCAGATCCATTGAGGGCCGGTAAAGTCTAACGCTATTAGTGGATAAAATGAATGTCAAGAATGCGAAATTACAATGAGAATGAACAGACTGACACATTGTAGTAGTATTAAGAGATTGAGAGATGGTGATGAGTTCGCCCATCTTGCTGCCCGGTATTTATACCCTCAGACCAATTATTGATTTTTAACGAAGTCCCGATTATTGGAGAATATTTCTGACGACGAAAAGTGCTGGTTCCACGTAGCAGGAACGTCGAGAACCGCAAATGCCCTAGAAGCGAGCCCAGCAGTGCCAAAAAAGTGTACCTTTGTTCACGTATAAGAACTGTCAAAGGTCAACGTTTCAACGTCCAACTTGGACCGATAAGCCATTGGTTGAAGTCGGTTCTAAGTTCCAACCTGAGTCGAATAATAGCTGAGACGGGTAATGTCTAGTTAGTACGGATTCAGCCTAAATTAGTTTTGACTCGACCGAGGAAACAATGGAAGTTCCTTAGACATGTCAATCAAGGAAAAAACAATAATGCGGTTCGAATATTTTGAGGGTAATAGCGAGTGCTAGCTCTCACCGCCTAAGACACATTGTCCCTCGACATTCACCTAAAATCGGACCTTCGACTGCACCGCGACATAGCTGAAGCGGATATGTTTAAGCGCACCATGACGAGTATATTATTAGGTACCCAGAGTCGCGCTGTCATGTCAATAGCTAGACTACAAAAAAATCGTTATATGGAGAAATTACAAGGATCTCTGCACATAAGGTAACACACCAAATTTTGCGCAATTGAAAAGCTTAGACTAATAATAGACATATTTATGATTAAATTCGATTGAGCTAAACCTTCCATGAAAGGAGCTTGACAGCTCATCGTGGTTAAGTTCGACTGCAGTGATTGGGAGAAGGCACAATGAATGTCGGACCATCTATGTATATCCTGTACACGAATGTGAACTAAAAAACTCGAAAACGGTAAAATAAGAGAAAATATGAATATAGTACCAACTTGAACGTATTCTATAACGTATTCTACGTCTCCCAAATTGTACATTTCACTTGGCGCCAAGCGGAACCGGTTCAGTATTCTGAAGGGCCTCAGCTCCACTTTCGGTTCCTGAACGGAATGGACCTGAGTCCGAGACTTGGACCGAACTTGGTTTTAGCGGTTTCAAACCGAATTGTGGCCATCACTAAACTGAATAAACACCGTCCAAGTTTTTCGCTCTGTGGAATGGTTCAAGGGGTTAATTGAAATCCTCGATAAGTTTGTAAACTCAACGTTCCTTCATTGTTGCCGTCCCTGTAACGCTGTCAGCTCCTGGGTCCTGAAGTATTACACTTCTCCGATGGTCGAGTTTGTTACTTTGCTAAGTGATCTAAATGCTCACCTGGGGTATAAATACCAAGCAGCAAGACCTTGAACTTTAGACCAGTGCGAATCCATTCACAGACATTTAACTTTCTTAAATCTCTCTTTAAAAATGAGTAAGTTCCTTCACTCCAACTCAAAATTTCATTGAAACGATCTCATACTCATTACGTTGTTCATACCCTTTACAGCCTTAGATTTTTCCAACTGCAATTGGATCTGGACGAACGAATTGCCAAGTCCTGGAGGAAATGTTCTCCCAGGCCCAAGAGCCTTCCGTCGTACCATTCCAACTCCCGACAAATTGACTCCCGTTTCTGCTAAAATCCTTATCACGTGTGATAACGTCTACACCGTATTCGTCAACGGAATTAAAGCAGGGAGGGTAACTACTTCCCCACTGCCCAGGCGTACGACGTTCCCCTGCATTCCAAACACTCTACAGTCATAGCTGTTTACGCCGTCAACGTTCAGCTCAATCCGCCCGCCCCGGGTAATCCTGCTGGATTGTTAGCCAAGATCCAAGTGACGTACAACGACGGGAGCGTAAAAACTTTCGTCACCGATTCTTCTTGGAAGGCCCTCAACAATGACAAGATTCCCGTCGATTTTAGCCGGTCGTCTTTCGACGATGGGTACTGGCCTAATGCTGTTACCGAGGGCGTTAATGGCAGTAGTCCCTGGGGTGTCATCAAGTTGCCTTAGAGAAATTGTAATGCGCCCGGTTTGTGGGCGTAAATAATTTTTGATAACTTCCCTTTTTCTGCTCCTGTCTTCTTGAATACTTTGTTATGTATGGTTGGTAAAACGAGCGATTTCAGCGAACATGAAACTTTCGATGTTATAAGTGATTAAGATAAGGACGGGTACATGTCGTAGATTCCAATTGATCTGCGGGCTTCTTACTCAAAAATAAGTTCACGAAGGTGATGAAGTAAATTTTGTGAAGCATTGAGCGAGCCGGAAGCAAGGATGGTCTAGCCGAAACTGTCACGGAATGTCACACGAATGAAACTTCACGTCGTCGACGTCAGAGTCGGAGTCCAGACGAGGATGAACACGCGGGAATTATGCCAAAACAGCGAAGCTAGTAAATGTCTCAGGCCTTTACTTCATAGACTTCCTATTTCCTACTTTCCTTAGTGGTAATATCCTATCAGTAATACAATGCCTCTAGCTCAAATGTCTATGGACAACTCTGGTAAAAAGATCCTTCCACGCTATTATACCTGGCTTGAGAGCCTTGGAATCAGATATCCGTAAGTAAGAAATAAAACTTCATGCTGTCAATCTAAGCAATGTCAATACAGTTCTTCCGCCAGAAGTTACTGGTCGCCTTAAGGTCCCATACTCGGGATTACTCCCTGACGCAAGAGAACAATTCAAAGACCCAAACTCAGTCGAACCGTTTTTAAAACCGAGTACGAGATATCTCACCTGAACTAGCACACCGCATCTCGCATTTCTGAGACACGTATGGTGGCGTATCATGATGCGGAACATGCAGTGAAGGCGCACCATGAAGTGGTTCACATACGATTGGTCTATGGTGTTGCAATACGATTTCAATCCGGCCTGCATGTCCTCTTGCTACTGCTGCTGTTGCTGTACATCAAAATGCAACGGAGACTGTCTTCCCCCGGAAGAAGAGGGCATCACCGACCCAGCCAGCGAATGATGGTTTTACCCCTGATTGATATGGATATGGATGCGGATATGAACCTAACATTGACTTCTCTCTCAGGAGCTAAGGGATCTTCGACGACGAACTGAAAAATATCGGATCAAATTCTTAATCACAAGTTTTGCCCCGAGTCGCACGCCGCTTACACTCCTGATCTTCGTCGCCTATTAAAGTATGTCTGTGATGTTATGGTTTAGATGGTAAATTCAAGTTCTTAGTGATGGGGGTGCTTCAAAGTGATTCGCAGACTCTGAGCTAGCTACCGGTGAAACAATTACACTGCCAAGTCCCCATCACCGAAGCTGCGAAATTGCGTCCCAGTCGCACAACGGCTGTCCTTGCAAATATCCTGCCGTCGCTAATGGTGCATACACACTCTTCGTCAATGAGGAACAAGTAGGAAACAGCAATGACTACCGTATTACGCACTTCTTTTATGGCTCACTGTTTTCCCAGTGCGGGACGCTTGCGAGTGTTACGTGTTTCAAAGGCGGCACTGTTTTTCATTCGATGATAGTTCAAAACACAATACCACTGAAGAGGCCCTCGTGATTGTTCTTCCTAGGACGATACTACTTCACTTCCTGTTGATGCAGCCCCTCTGGCCCTTAATTCTGATCCACACGTCTGTCTTCCCGAGAAATGCACTATTTCGGATATCCCTCGGTGAGCTTAATGGTCCTGGACGCAATTCGAAGAGGAATGAAAACATTATCGATATTGTTGCTGCATTGTGATCCACCAATGAAAGATGCTACCGAACAATCATTTGACTCGTACAGATGTGGTGGAACAAGTATAATAAGTCGCTGGCGTCACTTTCCACCGACAAACAGGTCAGGTTCCTCAACTCTTCCAGTCATTTTGGAGTTTTCTAATGATCCTTTCCCAACATAAAGTTCTCCGGGATTACCCTGGAGTGCCAGGATGAGTTCTTGTTTCACTGATTCGGAAAACGCCATCCATCTCCTTTGTTACGCGCATCAATGTCAACCAGACTTTATTGACCCGGCTTGCCTCAGTTAAAGTCCTGTCCACGTGCGATATCAGTGTTGAGCGTTAGCTTATAATTCGACGAGTCGGTTAAGATATAATGAAAGGTAGCAACCTAAGGATCTCAATAGGTACATAACGTCTTGTAGTGTGACCAGAAGAGAAGATATGTATGTACAGGTTGAATACTATATACAATTGAATATGGTCTGTGCAATAGTGTATAGAATTCTGCTACGTATGAAAACTAATACTGATCCCGGGGTAAAACCGGATCTCAGGAAGAATATAACCAACTACAACCAGACATATCGAGGGTTGGAAACTTTGTGCAAATCAGCTTGGGGATTTTTGCGAAGAATATGGAGTTCATTGATGTTGGCATTTTTGACAGATCTTCTAGACAGCTGGTGTTTGGATGGGCACATGTTCGTTCTACTCGAGTTTACAAGTATTTTCGACTGCTTCGGATTCTTTTAGGCAAACTTGTTGGATTTGCCAACACGCACTAAGTAGTTTCTTTAGTATAGGATTTTTGTTGCAATCTCGCCTCCTCGTCCAAATATTAATAATCGGAAATTCCTGGGAGGGTACTTAAATGCTTGTATGAGAACATAAAAGCTAAGAGCAAGAGTCGCAAAGCTCACCAGTGTTTTGACAACTTCAATCCCTTAGCATTATGAAATTGACCAGTCAGTTCATCCTCTTTGATTTTGACTTTCAATCTTTATTCATACTTTCAACGACTAGATTCTTTGTTCGCTCTGGTGTCCTCATCCATTGCGCTCGTCGCGGCATTGGATTTTTCCACTTCCCAGTGGATCTGGACGAATGAGCTACCGAGTCCTGGAGGATATGTTCCTGCAGGCGCAAGAGCCTTTCGTCGATTCATTCCAACTCCACAAGGACTGACGCCTGTGTCCGCAAATATCTTGATCACCACTGATAACTCATACACTCTATTTGTTAACGAGAAGCAAGTAGGAACGGGTAACAACTGGCCTACCCCGCAGTCCTTTTGCGTTCCTTTGTTTTCTCCGTGTGGGACACTTATAGCGGTAACGGGGTCGAACGCAGCTGTCGGTTCGGCTGGGGTATTAGCAACGATCCAAATAACGTTCAATGACGGTAGTGCGCAGACCTTCGTCAGCGATGCTGGCTGGAAGGCTCTCAATGCTACTATCATCCCCAGCAACTATAGCTCGTTTTCTTTCGATGATGCCTATTGGCCTAATGCTGTTACGGAGGGAGTTAACGGCAGTCCTCCGTGGGGATTTATTACCGCACCTTCGAACACCTCTTGTGGGTGCGCTAGTTCTTAGCCCTTACGCAGTAGCTCCTATAGTATCATTTCAATGTTGATGTCTTTTGAGGAAATTTCCTTATTGTTTCTTTTTGTATCTTCACCACTTCTCGGCGCACAAATAAATGTCAAATTATGTACTTATAGAGGAAGGCACTTATCGCAAATTATGCCAATTTCGACCGGAGGTCCCTCGACTTGGAAGAGGCTCGCCAAGACCTCCAACAAGCTGTACAACGCATTTATGCTAGTATTTGATTTTCTGGAAAAAGACAGTACTGACATTTGAGTACAACCTTCCAACGCTGGTTCGACCCGTCGCCCGAGGCAGTACTAGTGGGACTTGGCCATGGTGAAGGTTTCACCCGATCCAGTATTAATTCTCCAAAAGACCTGTATGCATATTTACATAGGGTGAGCCTCATCTGTGTTTCTCTACAGCTAAATGGTAGCTGACCTCAATTCGGGGGAAGCAACCGATTATACTTGTTATGGGAGGTACTGTAAATAGGGCTTTGCGAAAAACTGATTTTTGATGAAAACTGACAGGCTCTTGTCAATGCTGCATAGCCGAGAGTCAATCTCAAGCTCAGTCTTTAGGGAGCGATTCATTACATATTATTACCTATCACCTCCATCGATACATAAGGCCCTCATGAACCCCGTAGGGTCGCAAGGTTTGTAAGGCTTATGGGCTGCCTTGTACATGCCTGATACCCGGGCGCACGGCTAGGAATGTGATAGGGGTTGGGGAATGTGTGAGGCTTGGATTGGAGTTTGAGGTCGGATAAGATTGGTAAACCAACCTAAGATTTGTACTCACTTTATACCCACGCACTTTGGGTTGCATTGACCTTACGCTCAAGTGCACATCGCCCAAGACTTTGGGAGCCGCAATGTATTGCACCGGGTGGTAAGGTTGTCTGAGCCTTGGTGGACCTTCGAAAATACTACGTCAGACGCTCATTTGTTCACTCAGATCTAAGCGACCCCAAAGCATTGTCAGAGTCACCACGGGTTGCAGCGGCGAATTCGGGTTAGTGTTGGAATCCCAGGACGATAAAGTAGCGGACACGAAGGTGTAGACTATATAAGCGCCGTGACTAGTACTGTATACAGGAGTAACTCATATTCCAACAGTTAGCCCCGTGAATGACGCGTGCGGGGACGATGGCAAGTGTGTGCGGTTACAAAGATTAGCGATTAAGCTTTGGGGACAACCACTCGACGAAGGATGGACAAGTTGGCGTTGCGGAGTCGTCGCCATGAAAGCAACCTGTCACGCCGTATCACAATGCGATCTCTCAACTTGGCGTTAGCTGCGTTAAGTATCTTCTGGTCTCTCTTTGACTAGGAACGCAATTAGTATATTAACTTGGGGGCCATCCATCATATTTACACCACGTCACACGGCACACAAAGAACACAGGGTTCGAACACATATCTTAATCAAGAACAGTTGCAAACTTGTACTCTTCGATCCCTAACGAGTTCAAAGATGAGCCCATGTATCCAGCAGGGATTATCAATGATTCGATAACAGACATACCTGCTTCCTTAAGCAACTGTTCGGCCTTCCCGTCCTTCTCGCACGGCTTAAACTGCGGAATTTTTGCCGGGTCCATATCCTTATACCCACTGAATCTCTCGGACTGAGTGATAAGCATCCATTCAATATCAAGAACCTCTCCAACTCTTCTGAAGTTTATACGATGAGGGTATGTTTTCTCGAGTACGGCCATCCGGATAGAATAACTATCCCGAGATCGATCGAGTTGCGTTTGCAGCAACCGCTCCGCCCACTGAGCCGCAACTTCGTGACTGATAACAAAGCCACCCATTCGATGGTGGCGTGGCGGAGCTCTTCGCGGCTCGTTGAATGAAGTAGAAGACATAGAGAAGTTAACTGTAACTGTCGGGTGTTTCAAATCCGTTGATACGGCAGCCAAATGGGATGTGGATTCACTTGTGGCAAGGACGATGGTTGTGATTGTGCAATGTGTAGACTCGTTTCCAGCCCCTACTTTTTTACGGCTGGCAGAGCGAGCCTACGTAGGGACTGGGAGAAAATATGCGGAGGCATAGGGAGTAAAGTCGCGGGCGCTTCAGTTTCGAGGACTTGGCGAAATTCAGCTTCCTCGCATCAACATGTCCCACAGTCCCAGCATCCTCTAGGCCTTTTTGACACAATCAAGAGAGCATTAATAACTTTTATTCGATACTTTCAATTATTATATGTAACGTAAACCCGGCACTAGTAGTTGGGTGCGCATAAGACAGTTGCATTGAAGATTTATAAACAAGACTACACAAAAACCAACTTGAAAAGAAAGATTAAAAATGAATGACGAGTGAAAACAATGAAATCTGCTTTGGACGAGTTTCTCGCATGAGAGGTCGGAGTTTGCGCAGTTACATATGATTAGGTAGAGCAAACCTCGCGGATTCACTGGCGGTCGTCTCATGCAAAATGCGTACGTATACGACATCAATCATGATCTAATCGATATTGTAGTGATGGGCATATTGTTCACTAGCTTCCACAGTGATTATGGGAAGAAAATGAAGTATCCGAAGTGTTATCAGTTAAATCAAAACCCTGGTCATATTTGAATGGTGACTGATAGTAGTCGAGAAGAACGCAGGGATGTTGATGGGCTGCCTCAACGGTGCCGTTATATATAATTAGCATCGCAGCGCTCCCGTCCTGGGTCATAGTATTTTCCCGAATCACGAACAATAACGAGACCGTAGATATTTATTCGGAATTGTTATTGGGATCCGGAAACCATTCCGCGAATGCGAGGACCAACGCAAAGCGACAGTATAGCGTTTATCACCATAAGCATGGGTGCATGATCATTTTGAATTGGATTGGCATACAAGCGATATGATAATTAGATTATACCTCCCATATAAGTACCTCTCATGACCAATCATCAAGCTTTGACAGCAAACTTCCTTACGGAAAAGTGGATATCCTTCTTCCGTTGTTTCTCTGTTTTCAAGGAACGCTCGTGCTAATAGAAGGTTAGAAAAGCGACGTAGGCACAGTAGAGTGACAACGCACGGGTGTTAACCGTCTACGGATAGCACGGGTCTTTTTATATCTTAAATCAAGAGGAAGATAGTTCTTTCCCTTGTAGAATTCACGGAGGTTTTGGCGTTGCTTCTGGGTTATGACGGTCAATACACGAGCAATTGATTTACGGACGGTGTTGCTAGATAGCAAAACAAATCAATAAGCGCATATTGTATATGAAAGCATCTACGACGCCTCACATTTTAGTTAGCTTAGCTGCCGAACCACCAGCAATTTTCTGGACACGTAGCGAGGACAGTTCTTGTTTAAGCTCCAAGAGCATCTTCGACAAGTCATTTTTTGACCTAAATATCTCGTTAAGTACGCTGTGACCTCCAGGTCAAAAGTACAATTACTGACTTGGATTGAAGTTCGTATGCCTTGATCTTGTTGGGCATGGTGTTGAATCGGGAGGGTCTGTGTTCGAAGTAATTAAAGCAAAAACAATCAGTCTATTCTGTTAAAAAAAGCAAGGCTTGTCAATCGCCGTACCTTGAGGAAAAGAATGGGTGCACGAGATACAAGGATTCAAACTCCGAACAGAACCTTACTCTGGTGCTAATGCAGTTGCTTACGTACTCTTTCCAACAGGACGGATTACTCCGTTCAAAGTAGCCCGTCATTCCGATTGGTCACCGAGTTTAAGGAATGGAACATCGGGCCGAAAGTCCACTAGCTCTGCCCGTTGACGTGCGCATGCAAGCTCGATATCAACGCATTTGAAGCATACCGTTTTCTCACTTCTGTGCTTATCCTAAACTGGGAAAAAAATTCGGTTATTTGATTTTCTGCGCTCATTTTTGACGGGATCTCCGGCCATTCAAGTTGTGAAAGCAGAACACATGGTAATCCTGGGGACTGAACTTCACGCTTCGGAGTGTGCGCAAGGGACACTTTCAACCGTAATCGGGGCACTTTCATCTTTCGTCGGGTGTTAAATATTTAATGACTATCGCTAGTCTACCAGTCAAATTGCTTCATGTTTAGCTTATCAGTGTCAATCGGTGAGTCAGTGGCGTTTGTCGCAAAAAATTCCTCATGAAGCTTCAACGTTTCAACGGCAGATTAACATGCCGGTGTTCATAAATTGATTGCATTCAGCCGAGTCATCACTACAATTGGCACTCAAGCGGCAACCGGTGAATGTCATGTAAAAAAAAGGAAATGCACTCGGATAAAAAAACCGCGCCCTGTACGTGCCGGTTTCGGGATCCCTTAGACCTGAAAGTTTGAACATGAACCTCGTCTCATGCCTCTTCATTCACCTCATTATGGGCTTTGTATCAAGCATATTCAGCCACTTATTTTACATCACTGCGTGTATGTATAATATATATTAATTATGGACTACTTTTGCTTCTGATCATGACTTTCAGCTGATGGGTGGTAAAGCGCTTGGCATACCAAATGTCACGATCAGACCTGAGATTGGGACGCGCGCCGTAATCTCCTAGTGTAAATGTATAAAAGGATAAGGCCCTACAAAATGCAGAAAAAAAAACTGCCATATTAGCATTAATACGTCCGTCCCTTTGCCCTCCCTCAAGTGAGGCAATATTAATAGTCAAGAGGAACGACTAGAGCGAGGCCCACTTCGACCCCAATGTCCCAGGTCATCCGTGTCGTTCTGGTCATCTCGACTGCTCTTATCTCGTTCGCGCATCCACATAACCACTTGGATGCTCGCCAAGAAATCCCTCGGAGAAGTCTGCCCGACACTTGGTATCATCCACCGGACCACCCTGTTCATCGCCTGTTCAGTCGGTCTAACCCTAATCCCCCGGGTTCACCAGGTAAGCTCACAAATTTCAACTGTCCCTTTTTCGCATTTACCAAACACTCTTATTAGAATGGATGAGTCAATATCCTTTGACCTGGCTACCTCCAATATCAGAGGCAGCAACTCCACAGGCCTGGTTGGATTCACTAGTGGGAGCTGAGCAGCTGGGCTTAATACCAGACATTGCTGTTACGACCGCTCAGCCCAACCAAAATCCCCAGTATCCCGAGGGTCAAGATCCTACTAAGCCTCCAATTTGTTCGAGCACGTATGCATGTCGAGACCCAAGTGATCATTGGGATGCTCCCGATGGGTTTGTGGGGATCGGATTCGATGACGGTCCAACACCGGTATAGTCTCAGTTCCCCAAAGACTGGAAAATTTTTTGACATATTCTCGAATAGGCGTCTCCGCCATTATATACGTTTCTTCAGGAACAGAACCTCCACGCAACGCATTTTATGATCGGTATGAATATAGTGTCCTACACAGACATATTTGCCCAAGCCCTTGCACTTGGTGGTAAGTAACATTAATTCTAAATTCTCCGGCACTTCTTTCTGACCGTCTCAATTTCATAACAGACGATATCGGCGGTAAATTTTATTTTCAAATCCAACAGACGGAATGCTCATCTTTCCGTAGCTCACACGTGGACACATCCCCTCATGACAACGCAAAATAACACTCAGCTTGTTGCACAATTCGGTTGGACACTTCAAGTTATTAGCGATTTATCGGGTGGAAGAGTTCCCAGATACTGGAGACCCCCTTACGGTGATTCTGATAACCGTGTGCGGGCTATTGCAAAATATGTTTTCAATCTAACCCAAATTGATTGGAACGAAGAGTGAGAGGCTTCTCTTTCCAACCATTTTGCACATGCTCACAGACGACCATCAGTTCAGCGGATTGGACGATTGCCGCCGGCCGAACTACTTTACCTAATGTTGAAGGAAACATCACGCAATGGTACAAGGGTGAGTGATATAATTCAAGGTGTACGGAAATTCCAATCATTTGTTATCGGTAGGCCCTAAATCACCCGGTTTGATCATTCTTGAACACGAACTCACAAATGACACCGTTTCCGGTTTTATTGATACCTATCCAACTCTGCTCGCTAATAATTGGAAGACACAATCTACAATTCGTTTATTCAGTGGGCCGTACCAAAACGCGCAGAATAACACTGATGCTGTCTCGAGTATGGAGTTTTTTATCTCACGTTCACCCACCGCCGCTCCAGCCCCAACATCGTCCGTTGGTAATAATAACGCTGTTGCTTCACCTCATGGAACTACAACACCGGTTCTGACTTCGAGTGCAACTGGCGCGTCTGGTTCTCCTTCTGCACACAAAAGTTCTGCTTTGACGCTATCCCCTTCTCGTGTTGTGCTGATTTGGGCTTTTCTGGTTCCATATTCTATCTTTCTTTCCTGGACATGATTCTTTCCTTCGTCTTTCCTTTCCCTTTTTGCGCCTCACTCATTTGTTATTCTCTGGGTATCCTAAGGAGCCATTTAATTGTAGTGAACGGACGTCTTTGGATTATTTATTTTGGGCAATTTAAATTCTGGTGTAATAACCATACTTGCAGAATTGAAACAAATCGGATGACGGACAAGCGGGTATACGAGACATGTATTTATCCAATACAGAGACACTCTTTTATACATTAATAATGTGTTAGGACAGTGCTTCAAGCAATGTGAAATAAAAGCGCATATAAAGACCTAAACGGAGTTGAGGCTCTTGCATCAGGGAGAAATCATGAGACATGCCACACCAATTCAAGACTATTGACATCATAGACTCAGCCCAACAAACCTTACTTCGGTGAGGAATACCTACCTTTCACGTTAGTGTGGCTGAATCACTGTCGCTGATCATAAAAAACACTTTCGAATTGGCTATTGAACGAGGCTTCACAACAGGCCGAATATCCGAATAAGCATGACATCCATGATCTGACTATGATTGACGATATCGTTAGTAAAAGATAAAACTGATGATGTCGGGTGTGCTGGATACAGTTTGATGGCGGAAGCCTTTCGCTAATGCATATATCGACCCCGGTACGGGGTACATTGATCTGGATGCGTAGCAACGTTAGGTAGATAAGCTCATCATGGTACGTAGGACTCGCTAAATATTATCATCTTAGTGGAAACGGTATGTGAAGCATAAGAGCAGGAATATTATGGTCGGCTTGAATTCGGTCCGGTTGAGCTCATTTATGTAATTCCGAAAACAAATGCAATCCATCTGAGTCATAGCACATTAAACTTACATATGTATGTGCGTGACACATGAGGATTCAAAACATGGTCAAAAGTGCGAACATAAAAAGGAGCGTTA
This sequence comes from Phallus indusiatus, assembly GCA_027605045.1. Classification (NCBI taxonomy): domain Eukaryota; kingdom Fungi; phylum Basidiomycota; class Agaricomycetes; order Phallales; family Phallaceae; genus Phallus; species Phallus indusiatus. The sequence continues at coordinate 830,737 of JAQFWX010000004.1, forward strand.
GCCAATAAGGCGCATCCCCCAGACCCCCCAAGACTGTAGGCGTTCCCCTGAAGGCGGAGATTATAATTAAAGCTGAAATAAATTCGCAAATGTTACTGGTCCTTACTACATTCAATTCAAATCTTCAAACTAAATGATTGTGGAAGAGCTGGTTATATCTTTGATCAGCATTATATAAAATACACTGACAAGAGCCTTCACGCTAGTGATTTCGGTGTCGGGTGGGTTGTGATCAGCAACCTTGACTGACAAAAAAGTAAGTACACATTGATTTAGAATCTACATCGTCCTGGACAAACCGTCCGCGTATTCCTCAGCTAGGATTTTATACGGAAAGCTTCGAGTTTTAAATGCCAGATCGTCAGTCGTTGTTTGACACGATGTTATTAAGATAGTTTGGGATGGGGACCTTGTGTTTAATGATGCATTGGGTTGGGCTATATTGCTTGTCAGCGATAATTGTAATTGTGCAGAACAATTACATACGAGGTTTGCCCGGTAAGTGTAAAGGGTAGGTAAACTGCGACGGCGATTGGGTTATTGTCGGTGTTTAACACTGCGTCTCACTGTTGAAGCACAAAAACTCCAGCTAAGGAAGATATGCACTTCGTGACAAGTACTTACTAACAACATCCCGTTTCGCTTCGGGAGAATTGCGGCGATTGTCCGTGTTGGTCCCCGGGCTTTCCGTGATCAGGACAACACCAATGTTGACATCCTGTAATACAAAATATACATTCGCTTCCTGCTTCTCTAATCGTCTCCTTATTACGTCGTTGTAAGATAGAATATTTTGTTGTAAAGCACAGATACATACCTTTTTTACAACGTTGAATTTTAACCTAATCCATGTTATGGAACTGCAAGGTAATGAGTAAAAATGCTATCATCTCGTCGATATCAGCGGATAAGAAAATCTGTCCAATGTCACAAGGAAAACACTTCGCTGTCTATAAAATGCCCTTGCGCAAGGCACCAATCCCACACACTGACTGATATTTTTGTAACGACGAGGATCCTCCAGCGAATCGTAGCGCAGACATCTTGATGTGTTCCACTCTTTGACAGATTGTTTCAAAACCTTTCATAAATGTCATAGGCGAGAATCGGCACACCTTCTTTTTATAAAAGACAAGTGCACTGAAACCGCATTTTCAATCTTTCGATCAAAAGCGAAGGTTGCGAGCCTCTTGAGGCAGCCATTCGTCCCTGACAGAAAATGACAAACGACAGTTGTACTCCTGATACGTGAGAAGGATGTATTGAACCCAGGAGACGATATTTAAAAGAAACCTGGGGAACTAGGACCGTTTTTCTGTGAACCAATTTAGATGGCCATCGCTCAAATTTTGGTCTTTGCCGCTTGTGCTCACCTCGTTTTTACCGTTAGTCCAGAATGAGTTAACTCTGAAATCATTGAAACTGACAGTTTAATTATATCTAGCAACGATTTCCAGGCGCGTGGGGTCCAGCTGGGTGTTGGTCGTATGTCAACCATCATAACGTATAAGTACACATATACTAATACTGACCTAAAGGGATAATACCGGAGCTCGAACCATTGATGCTGCGTCATACTTCGATCCAACGTTTAATACCCAAGAGGCATGTATACAATTTTGCAACCAGAGGAACTACCGATATGCAGGAGTGGAATTTGGTGAAGTGAGTCTTAAACTTCTCGTGGTCTGATTCGTCTACTCAATGAACACCGGCCCTAGGAATGCTGTACGTTTTCTTATGTTTTTTTTTCGCAGTAGTATAACAATTTGTCGACGTTTGGTTCGCAGACTGCGATAATGATATCCAGAATGGAGCTACCCAACAAGCAGATGTAGGGTGTAGCTTCGCTTGTCCAGGGAACGAGACGGAAATATGCGGCGGTTCGCTTAGATTGTCATTATTCCAAAATAACATTCCACCATTCGTCCCGCTTGTCGACTCCACACAGAAATTTGCCTACCTTGGCTCATTCAAGTGCGAATTCCTTTGATGCAAAACCAAGACATTTGTCAATAATGTTCCCTTTAGTGATGCGCCACCCAATGTTGAGCCCTTCACGTTCACAACGGCTCCTCCCAATATAGTCCCGCCGACAACAGACGTTGATGGGTGTGCAGCCTGGTGCAAAGCATCTTCAGGAAATACAATTGGACTGAAAGAGGGAGGCCAGGTTTGTTTCAGAAATTTCAAAAAAAACTAAATATGTATCTCACCTTTTTATAGATATGCGGTATGATTTCTTAACTCTCAGAATTAGAAAGGCGAATCTAGAACTATTACGTATAGCATGCGGACGAATCGACACTTCTTCATCTTTGAATCCCAATAGCGTTCTTTCCGAATCAGGCACGGAATTATGTCTTCAAAACAACGACCAAATTTGTGGAGGCCCAGATATTGTAAGTGATGCCGGGCAGAACGTGATAATGCGTTTATTGATTATGATATAGATGCAGGTCTACTTTTGTTCAAGTTGTTAGAGGAAGAAAAAAGATGTTAGACATTAGAGAAAATATGAAAACGTACTGTTTTTGTTATTGTAACTCGTATTGAAAAACAGTGGAACAACTGTTGTTGTCACTCTGCTCGTTTTGAAATGTATAGTACATACTCGGTTTCCTTCTTGGTTCCGGATAGAGAAAATACAGGCTAGAGTGCATCTAGGGCTCAAAAAAGCGAGTCACGAACAAGTCCTACTGTAGAGCTTTAAACCTAAACAATTATCATAGACACAAAAATCTTGCAACTCGGCTTGAGGCCGCTCGTACAAAAGTTCGCGAGATTCGCGAGATTTACATTTCAAACTCCGCCAGATTACTCAATCCACCAGCCATGTCGACATCCGTAACGGCGGCGGCGTCGCCCTTTTCAGCAGCACATCGTCTCTATGTCAAATCTCTTTACAAACGAGTCTTAAACAATTCACTAAACTGGACTATAAGACGAGATCTATGGCGACCGCGAGCCTTGGAAATCCGAGCTGAATTCGAAAGACACAGGTGCGGAGTCCGCCGTTTCCGGGAACGATGCTGGAGCCCTTACGTGTCAATTTGCTTTTTTTTGGACAGACATGTTACGGATCCTAGAGCGTTAGTTGCTTTGTTTGAGCAAGTCGAAGCATTTCTTGAGGACCATGCACACCCCGATCCTTACATTCGTATGTTACACATGCTGTCTCCATCCCGCACTGTACATCTGACCCTTTTTCAGCATCGGCGTTTCCAGGTGGAACGAAGTGGTGCGTGAGGTTTCTTCTACTTATTGTCAAGTCTCACATTTTCTTTTCCTTTTTCTCTAGGGAACGTAATATACCGGTAAGCTGAAATCCTTCTGATACTCTGACGAGCTTTTGTATAACATGTTTCCATAGCCGCGCATGGGCCCCATCTATGATCATCATCACGTAGAATCAGAAGAAGGATCTATTGCCGTTAAAGAATAAAATGTTAACACCTCACTCGTTAATCCAATTTTAACGCCTGTATAGTCGTATTTTTTCTGAAGATGTCTGGCTATTCAGATTGTACTGCTATTGCGCGTAGTACTAATCATCTTTGGAGAAACTCTTGTCAAACTAGCCCTGAGCTTAACTTGGCTGCATCTCGTTCCATAAAGTAACGCACTGCGAACCTGCGTGCTCTATTTTCTGCATTTTACTCAAACTTCTCGTGACTCTTTAATTATTCAGCTGAACTTCATACTTACACCATCGTAATCCAATCATGTGCTCCGGGTTAGGTCTATTCCGATCTAACTTTTTAGGTTATATTTCACAGTGACTTCCTACCGGCATTTACATCGTATTCCAGTAGTGGACTGAAGCCACCGGTCTTCACTCGGTTCAAAAGAATCTCACAGGCGCGGCACTCGGACACTAATAATACTCAGCAGATGTATATGTACCGGCGTTCCAATTTTTCAAGATTTAGTGCCTTTAGGAAATGAATCACTTCTAGGGGCAGCGTACCTGCTGGCCCTATCTTTTCAGGCTTTGCTTATACATTCGGATAAAGGCTTATTAAAGATAAGCTAGGAGCTCAGTTAATTTGGTTGGATTCGGTGCTCTGCGCTTGGATATTCTAGCTAATTACAGGAGCAGACCCCAAAGACTGCAGATACGCCAGTTTGGGTCAATAAATGAGATGAAGAGCACAGATGAAGCGTACACGCCACAACCTATGTTGCTATTCGTTGATAGCGTATGTTTGGTTCATCCTCGGGGTTCTCGAGAACGAGGTGAGTTCAAAGGAGAACATGCAATAACGGTATTTGAGCCGGAGAACCATGGACGCATGCTGCAAGATTCAAGTGGAACTCGTGGCAAGCTTGATTCTGCTTGGTTTTGGACATCAGATGTCGACTCAACTTCTAATTCACATTAGGCAATGGAGACAGCGACCTTTCACTCGAGTCATCTTTGGCTAGATTAATTATCGACATGGAAGATCATAACATTAAGATGGCGACATCCATTCACATCCTCGAACGGCTAGTTTTTTAAGATCATCTTCTATTTTCCTGATGTGCATAGTCAACTTATGAATAAAAATTTCATTTGTCGATGCCAGTGACTGGTGTCCATCCGGACAGCTGAGATAGACCCACAGATTTTCATTTCCCCAATCGAGTCAATTAAGGGGAAGTTCCTAAAGCGGACTATGAGTATACTGGCTGGAACGCTATTCTCACCTGAAATTATCATATTTCGCTTTGTGATAGACGCTAATAATTGAACTAAATCCGAAAAGGTGAATGGGCGCGTGGTACGATTAGAAGATTTCTTCTTTGTAGGTTTGAGGTGGTCATTTATAGATGCACCAAGACCGCACCAAAATTTTCCAGCCAAGGAGCCACGAGGTCAATTATTTTGCCAGTGCTTTTAATAGGATGTGGGTAAACTCACTATTTTCAAGCACAAACTTTTCAATACTTTATAGGCCCATCCGAGACGTTAAATGGTTCGGACCAAAGGAGTTTAGTGGCATCTTCCTCCCACGCCACTGTTTAAGCACTTTGGGCGTTCCGGAGAATATACATACCGTCTTGGTGCATATCTCCCGGCTCCGTCCTACTAGAACTAGAGCGAGGGTATCTATTCAAAGATACGACAAGGAATGCGGAGTTGAATCAAGTACTGGCGACCTAGATTTATGGCACGCTAGTAACTTCACCAGACAGTAGAGTCGCTTGGCCCGAGTTGACAGGACATCTGTATGATTGCATCTTTCTATCAGATCCGTTTATTAGCGTTTCAAAAATTTCCTTCGCACCGGATGAGCCAGTGTTGAATCTACGAAAATGGATTCCAACCAAACCGTTTGACAGAAATTGAATAGCGCAACTGTCAACTATCCTACTCCCCAACTTGCAATAGACCGAACATTTTCTCCTTTCACTGGTCAAAGTGCGACAGATACGGAATTTAATAAAGAATAACTCTAGCACGAGTGGGGAGCTGGCATCGTGGTTAGACCATTTGAAATTGCACCTAGTTACACATCAAATAAGCCAAAGATATGGAATGCAAATTCCGCCAGCCTCTCATCATAAGGACTCATTCCGTTATCTCGTGGGGCTTCGTCATCTCAATACCATGTAATGTAACGACTCGCAATGCTCCAGTATCGAAATTTGTTTGCTTTGAGTTCGCAGGGTCGAGCTCGATTAACCGGACGGCATCGCTTTTTGAATTGAGGGAAACGTATCCATTCGATGTCCTAAACTCAGAAATTCTCGGATCTACCGAAAATGAGCCTATTCAAATGTCGAATCCGAGCGGTATACAAAGCATCTTCGGTGACAGCAGTGCCTCGCATAAACGTCCGAAGCAAGCGCCCGCCGAGCCCAAACGTTACAGCTTTCTAGACGCCAAATGCCTAAACTGCCCTGAAGTAACCTTTGTTCCTGAAAATACATTCCAAAAAGCGATAAAAGTATTTTTATAGTTTCTGATTCGGTGAGCTGAGCTGAGCTAGTTGGCTATATAAAGTTGAGCCACTTGCCCGCTCTGTTCTGCGTGGAGCCTCCCTGTGTCTTACCTTGGCTCAAAGGTCCCTGCGTTTGCTCTCTTCCCCCTCCCGTCTTGAACAATGGGCATATTGGCTCGTGAATTCTTTGAAGCCGTCGAGGCTATTCAACGTCGAAATGCACCGGAACAGGCAAGTTTCTCTCGTTGGCATCATGTGCTCTGACAGTACTCATTGTACTCTCGCGTCTTAAAGGGCGGACGTGCGTATACTTTCTGTTCAAATTGTTATGACAATATCTCAGAGATTCTGATATTTTAGTTCTTACTGGTACAAATCCTGATACATGGAATCCTTCAGATCCTTTTCCTCTATGGGTCATTCAAGTAGTAATCATCTTATGCTTCGTCCAACTACTAGCTTTTCTCTTCGCGAAAATTCGTCAACCTCGCGTCATTGCAGAAGTTATTGGTGGTATCATTCTTGGCCCTACCGTTATGGGTCGGATTCCCGGTTTCACTGACCACATCTTCCCGAACAACTCGATTCCAGTGCTTACTCTCACTTCAACTATCGGTCTGGTCTTCTTCCTCTTCTTAATCGGTCTCGAAGTAGATGTCAGATTATTGCGCCGAAATGCCAAATATGCGTTGACCATCTCTGCTGCTGGAATGATTCTCCCTTTCGGTCTGGGTGTCGCAGTGGCGGTCCCCCTTTACAATACGTTCATACCTGATACTACCAACTTTGGTCATTTTCTGCTGTTCGTCGGTGTCGCGGTTGCCATCACGGCGTTCCCCGTGCTTTGTCGTAAGTCGTATCCCTGTAATATCATCGGCTGGCATGATAACGTATCACCCTTTCAGGGATTCTAACTGACTTGAACCTGATTGATGACCACGTCGGCGTCATTGTACTCAGCGCCGGTGTTGGTAACGACGTTGTCGGATGGGTACGGCCCTTTTCAGCCTTACTACCCTTTCATCCATTCAACATCTTTAATAGATCCTCCTCGCTCTCGCTGTAGCTCTCACAAATGCAACCTCAGGTTTATCCGCACTATGGATTCTCCTCACCGGTCTCGCCTTTGTGCTTTTCATGCTCTTCCCCGTCAGATGGGCTTTCGTATGGCTCCTGAGACGTACCGGACCCCTTGATAATGGCGCTCCGAAGCCGTTCATGATGACGATCACCCTCATTCTAATTTTAATATCCGCCTTTTTCACCGACGTCATAGGTAAGAACGTGCAACCATGTGCAAGTAACTGAGTTCTAATTTTCTCTTTTAATTAGGTATTCATCCTATCTTCGGAGGCTTCATAGCCGGTCTGGTTATTCCTCATGAAGGTGGCTTTGCGATTGCTTTGGTCGAGAAGCTTGAAGATCTCGTCTGCATAGTATTCTTACCCCTGGTAAGGAAGTCTTCTTTCTTCTTTGCTTGATGCGATTTAGTAATCTCTGAATTTAATTGATTTCCAAAGTACTTCGTGTTATCTGGTCTGAGAACTAACCTCGGTTTGCTGAACGATGGAATCACCTGGGCATATGTCGTTCTTATTTGCACCGTCGCTTTCCTCGGCAAATTTTTGGGATGCGCTGTTAGCGCTAAGTTGATGGGATTCACCAATCGTGAATCTACGGCAATTGGAACACTCATGAGTTGCAAAGGGTGAGTTTGGTTCCCATTTTTTAATTTCCTGCGTTCGGGATACAATTCTAAATCTTATTTTTATTAATTAGTCTCGTTGAGCTGATCGTGTTGAACGTCGGCGTTCAAGCAGGAATTCTCAACACGCGAGTCTTTTCCATGTTCGTCATACATGCAATTATCCTTACAGTGTTGACGACTCCCCTGACACTCTGGTGTTATCCACCAAAACATCGAACAAGGAAGGGCGGGAAAGACTTCCCATCAGTCGACGAGGAACGAGAAGTCAACGGCGACTTGGCTGAGACGTTCAAGACCAGATTCTCTATCATCCTTAACAGAATGGAACATTTGCCCGCGATCATGACAGCTATGCAACTCATTCGGTCTAATGGATTTGCAACTACTTCCAACACGAGTCTCGGAGTTGATATCAAGTCTGAATTGAAAGATGGGAGTGAAGCACGGACACAGCATCAGCTGCCTATTTCCATCGATGCTCTGCGCCTTGTGGAGCTCACGGACCGAACCTCCACAGTTATGCGGTCTTCTGAGACAGAAGAACTTATACACCGCGACCCTTTAATTTCCGTTTTCACGAGTTTCGGAAGACTCCTTAATCTCCCCGTTTCTAGTTCGCTTTCTGTCGTTTCTGAAGAAGGACAATACAGCAACATTGCAACTCACGTCCGAAACAAGGGCTCACAGATGATTATCATACCGTGGCAAGCCGGTCACCCAGCTATGCCAGTGGAAGACCGTCCAGCAAGTCCACAGCCGTCTCAGAACGCATATAACCCATTCCAAGAGATTTTCGGCAGAGTCGCTAGCAGTGGAAACATATTATACGAAAACTTTGTACGAAGGGTATTCGCCGAATCTCCTACGGACGTGGCTTTGTTCATCGACAGAGGTGGAGCAGCTGCCGCTGCGAATGGTCACCAACACTTGTTCCTTCCTTTCTTTGGTGGACAGGATGATCGTTTAGCTCTTCGGTTCGTTGTTCAGCTGTGTGCGGGCTCTAATGTTTCGGCCACCGTTGTGCGGGTTAAGAAAACGGGTCCGACTGTTATTTCAAGCAAGGGTGAAAAAGGGGATCTCGCCCTTTCTTCAGAACTACAAGTCCCTATTACGGTATGTTATCGCGATACTTTACTACGATGTATCATGAATTGAGTCTATTTGCTGTTTTAGGTAAGTCCGGTATTCCCGGACACGATATATGCGAGTCAAAGCACTCAGGCACATATCGCCTCTACTGCAGCTGATGATCTTTTGTGGTCTCTTTACACGCGCAATGACACCGCTGGAAGTCAGAGCCTGCCACCCGACATAAGGCAGGCGCTCTCTCGCGTAGCGTTCACCGAAGTCTCTTCCAATACCCCTCTTCGCTCCATCATCCAGCGTGCGAAATCTATAGTCGACGATAACAAGAGGCACAACATTCATTCTCTTCTTTTGGTTTCTGGCCGTAGCAGAAAGTCGTCGCCGAGCAATGATCACAAGTCTGAATTGGAGAGTCTGGTGGCGGAGCAGTCGCGTTCGAACGCGGCTATACCTGCAGGTATCACTAAAACTGTGGGCGATGTTGCTGCAGGGTTTATGATTGCGTTGCCTGTTGTCAGCGGGATTATGGTTCTCCAAAGTGCCGGTTCTTAAGCGTAAAATGCTTTCAAGAGACCACTCAACATTAAAGATTCGTGTATCGACGAATGAAAGATTTATGTAGGAGTATCAATGTCTTATCGTAGATATTTAAATATGCAATATCATGTTTTGTTCACTCTGGAAAAACAAGATTTTTTTCTGCATTCTAAATGCCAAGTCGTCCAGTCGCTAAATGGAAAAGCTGCGAATTTACGAAATCTAATCAAAGGCATAGTGTACCTGAGATTAGATCAAGACCCTCGATTTTATGAATTCCGGTTCCGACCTGCTCCGCTTTAGACGCCTTCATAAGGTCTGAGAGGAAACCCTTCGACTTTATTGAATAACAATCTATCAAATTGCCAATTTACAAAGATTATTAACTTGACGACGTTTGAATACCTTCACACTCCTCGTGATTGAGGGTCAAGAAGCAAGGAAAGGGGGGAGTCAGGTTGAATGAAAGATCTTACGACACACATAGCCATTTCGGTGGATGGGTTGTTAACGCAACAATTTTATCACCGGAATTGAAGGTACCTTTATAATTAGACGGATATATTTTCATAATTCGACTGTGACAGGCGCCAGGAGATGCCAGCGGGAATGATTCCTCTCCGGTGAACTCAAAATGCCGCTCCAAGATTGCAGGGAAAAAGAAAACATGATACAATATGCAGTAAATCGTTAATTACAATTATGAGTCTGAACTGCAACCACGGCATCCTGTTTCGCAGGGGAAAGCGAGAAATGAGTATGACGAGGTTGATGGGATGGATGTTTATGATATGACTCACCGCAATGCATACACTGTACAACTACTCCTGACTTGAGCTGTGCCTTAGGAACTCTACAAATGCAAGTCGACCCTTGGTAGTTCATGTCCTAGTAATAATATGAGTGATAGTAATATCGGCAGTTTGCGGAAATACCCTACCATTGTCTGAATGCAACGGACACAACACAATTTCTCATAACCGGTCTTCTTCCACTTTGCTATCAGACTGATAACTGATAAGACAGAAGCTCGGCATGAAGGAATACGAAGAACTTACTTGGCGTCAGCATATCCTTCCTTTAAAAGCCAGTCGTACAACTCCTTGCTGATAGCCTCTCTCTTGTAATACAATTCATAGATATATCGTGACCTGGTATGCGAAATACGCATAATAGGCCACAACGACTCTGCCTTTCGCTTTCCTTCATGCGATTCATTCTCGGCATCCCGCATCTTTTTGGCATACTCGTCAAGAATCTAGATGATTATAAGAAACGGTGAACATTCAAGATAGCGAATTCCAAGTGCGGGGCTACGTTACAGATTCTATTTCTTCGTAGCCTTCTGGAGGCGTCTTAGTGCGGGTTGTGCGTATCTTGGGCATGAAGGGACAGCGTTGAGCAAGGACAGAGTGTTTATTGTGTGGACTGGCGGACGATTGTTGGTCGTGGTTGGTGGCGTAACACACCAGAACACAAAAGACGCTCGTGACCAAACAATAAACAACGCGTGTTGTCCGTGCCGCCGGAGGCAGCTTGATCAAGAAGAAGAAATCCACGCTATCCAAATTTAAAAGTCGAATCCTTTTTTTGATTATTCTCTTGACTAGAACGACGTCTGTCTGTCTGTCTGTCTGAACACAGGCTGAATGGCTGTCGTTCTGCCAATTCTCCGGCTGTGGCTTTTGTTTATCAACGTTTATGGAACTTTCAAAGTTATCAAGCCACCAGTTCCGTCTACGAGATCGAATCGAAATGGGCAGGGATTGAGTGCTAGAGCTCTCCAGCTCAGAAAACGGGAGCTCAAGAGTCGTCTGGCGATGTGGATTGTTTGGGTTCGTAATTCGTTCGAGCGCATTTTGCTACAATACAAGTTCTCATCATCTTCACCATCGTCATCATTATTATTGTTAGGCCTGCTTTCTTGCATCAGAGTCAGTCTTGGATCGAACAGCAAGTTTCGTAACGCCATTTTACAACGAACTAAAATGTGTAGTTTTGCTATTCTTGCTCATCACCCGATCGCACGTACGTCTATTTTTCATCTTACAAAAACTCGTGCTCGCGACGTGCAGTCAATTCACCTTCTTTCATGTTAATAATATAGGGCGCTGAAGCGATATTTTTGCACCTCATACACCCGTTTATCAGGCCTTATGTTCCTGCCGTCGACGATATCCTCTCACACTTACATTCCGTGTCTGAGCTGCTAGTTTTACTCCTGCTTATCCCATTCGAATACATTTCCGAATGGTGGGCTAGACCATGGAGACTTCCGCATCTCTCGTTCTTTCGGTTTGGCAGAAAGAAAGGCAGGGACCACATATCTGATAATCACAGTGCCACAGCCGCAGCCGCCACCGCAACGTACCCACCCCCGTCTGCAGCACCAGAACAACCAGATGCAGGGGATAATCAAATCCGAAGTCGACTTAGACCTCGCACTCAATCTCAGAAAAGCCAGTTTCAAGAAGCAGAACAACGTGCCAAGATTGTTTTTAACCAGATAAATGATGCGCAAGATCGAGTTCGGGCGAGGAAAGGTCAACAAAGCCAGAATCAACAGGCGGCGAAAGATCTGGCTCAGCAGGGCGAGAACGGGCGTTCAGCAGCGGGTTCTGCTGGTTTAAGGACTAGAAAAAACTTTCTCGGGCAGTCTGCACAGGTTAATTCGGCTCCGGGGTCAAAGAGCACCGGAGTGCATCATATAGATCCGTTGAGGATTGCACAGCTAGCTAAAGCTAAGCCCTCAGCCACGGCTTTTGCAGACAACGACAAAGCATCAAGTTATTATTCATTACCTCCCGCAACATCATCCTCCACACAACATATTAATTCTCAAGTAAATACACACGAAATATGGATACCTCCTTCTATCGACAAAGACATCGAACGTACACCACAACCGCAAACTAGACAATCTTCATATCGCAGTCCTTCACCCGTATATCCACCTTTTCCTGCTGCATACCCCTTCACTCCGAGGAGAAAAACAGACCCTTTACAGACTACCGCGCAGAATAGAACACCAGGATCGTTAGGGCGACGTTCTACGTCGCCTGGACCTAAACCACAAGACTCAAATTCCAAACGGAAATCTACCATACCACCACCAACATCATCATCATTATTATCAGTTACCCAACAAGAACCTCGCGCATCAGATGAGGATTTTTTTCAGGTAGCGCTCGAGTCGGAGTCGTCTATCCACCAGTCCCAGTATCAGTACACAGATACGATGGACATGGATACGACAGAGACGCTTTCGACGTTGAACGACTCGAGCGCGACGGAAGAATCTACGTACGAAGACATCATACCATCAGCTACAATTAGAAGACGAAGAAGTCGTGCTGATAGTCCGGTTAGAAGTGGTTCGAAGCGGAAAGGAGGCGAAAATGAATCTTTGAAACGTTCTTTACGGATAAAGACTAATGGAAGCGGAAGTGGCAACGGGAATGGGAATGGGAATGGGAATGGAAATGTGACGAGAGATGAATTCGGATTTGCTATTCCATCTGGCTCTGGTTCAAAAACCGTGCAACAGCGTCGTCAACCGGGTGTAACGCATAAAAAATCATTAGCGCGAGCAAAGCCGAGTGTTGGTTCGGATGGGGAAGTTATATCTGAAGATATGGATTCAGAAAACGTAAAGAAAAAGCGGAAGACGAAGAATCCTCCTACCAAGAAGTCTTCGGTCGTTAAGGATGATGACGGGCTTGATCAGAACGAGAAAGCGAGTATTGGAAAGACGCGGATAACTCGGAATGATGCTATGGACACTTCGGTTTCTTTTCGTGCTTCTAGGAATGCGATGAATGAAGTCGCGGAGTCGTTGAGAGCCGCGAAACGTAAAGGTTAATTTGGGAAATTATGGGGACCATGTTCATGTTTACAATATTTTCTATTTCTCTTCATGACAAATATGTATTTTATCAGCAAGACAAGCATCCTACAATTTGAATTTATTTCCTGTCAACTCGTTAGTGATTTGCCGTTACGTAAGCTTTGAACCTCCCCCGATAAATATTCCCGTTCCTTTTCTACCTTTAAAATGCCAGTTCCTTGGGAGGCTCTTATTCCCTTTGGTCTGTTGAATTATCCTTTTTATTATTGTTAAAAATGCTGAAACTATTAAGGTCTTCTTACCACGATGTTTGGTGCTGCTGGGACGTTGATGAACGTCGCAAAGCGAGCAGAGAACGACGGAAAGGTGATTACACCTCCCCTCCCATAGTATCCCAGTATCATTAACTGACTCCTTGGCTTGTGATTAACAGCCTCCTCGTTATGGTTTAGATGCATGGGAAGACATGATGATGGAGCGTGATCGTCGACTAACAGGAAGCAAAAGAGGACAGCGGGTGAGTTTGAGTTTCAACACACACTACGCGTTTGCATTGCATTTACAACGACTCTACTATTCTTTTGATACATTGCTACAGACGGATCCACAAGCTCCCGGAAGTTTTGCTACAAATAGTGTTTGGTACACGGAAGGCAGAATATAGAAACGTATTGTGGGTGTGGAGATGGTGTCTCCTTGTATCCATATCACATATCAAACTCGAAATAATAATACCCGAAGTGAATAGACTGGGTTCTTGAGTTTTCCCGGTTTCATGGTTTCATGCGTGTTGCGCGTTCCTATCCCGTCACGTTGGAGGTTCTTTACGCTTTCCTTTCGTATCCTGAGGTTGTTCAACTTCGTCTGGATCAACAGGCTCTTCGACCTGAACCTCTTCAAGATTGCCTGCAGACTTTAGTCAACGAAGGCGAATTGAAAACAAAACTAACGTACCTGATTCATCTTTGAATCTGAAATAGATGACCTCCCAATTACTCAGTTTATCTCGTACAACAGCATTGGATTCCAACACATCGTATTCAATAACTCTGCCTAACCGATCGCGTTTAGCCTTGCATAGCTCAAAACCGGATAGGTCTTTTACTATTGGAATAGGGTCGTCTCTGGGAATTGGAATTGGAACATCTTCCATATCTTCAGTGGCTGTGGAAACAGAAGAAGAGTACTGTTCCAAAGCTGGTAAAGCCTGTGCTTTCAAGTCGTCGATGGTAGCCGTAACAGGTGCATTCAGAAAAATAGTCAAACGATGCGTTTTTGCTAGGATTTGATATACTGTCGGAGTGACTCTTCTCTAATGATTATGAGCATTTATTTTAAAAATCTAGTTGAGAGCAAACCATTTATTATTTCTTTTTGGTGAAGAGTCGATGGAATCGGCGGAGTTGGAAAGGGAAAGAGGCACGCTTCATTCGCCCGCACGGCTTCCGAACTCATAAATCTCTCGCTCCATGTCTGTGTCAGTCTCTCGCGATCCTTCACAGGCACGTACACCATACAAGGATCCGACTCCTCTTCCCGACAATATTCCGCATGTCGACGAGATAGGAACAACCAGTGCACCACTGAAAAGTGCATCGTTCTTTCTCGGCGCATACTGCAAAGAATACAATGGTCATTTTGTGTTATTTCTCGAGTTTTTATTCGTTATTTTAAATATATTTTCTACAGAGGATTTTATGCTGTGTAAAGCTGAAAACCGTGATCCTGAACATTGTCTATTGGAGGGTCGTCGAACTACGCGTTGTGCTACCGACTTGTCAGTCTTCTCAGTATCTCGCTCCATTCACCCGTTTCTAATGATTCGTTTTACCTGTAGAATCAACAAATTACGAGAGAACTGTATGAAAGAGTGGGACGCTCATTGGGAATGCTTGGAAAGGAATAACCAGGTTCGTCCTCTCTCTCCTTGAACCCGGCCTTGACATTAATCCCATCTCCCTTCACAGGAGTTCTACGCGTGTCGGAAACCGGAACGGACATTCAACAAATGTGTCTTTGACAAATTGGTATGTTCTTGCTGTACACCCCATTCTCCTGGTACAATAATTCTCTATACAGAGTTTGAAAAAGACTATTCCTGGCTCTCCCGAGGGAAAGCCGCAAGTTCACGAACTAGAGAAACCGATATACAAACCTGTTCAGAAATGAATAAAAGACACGTGTCCATAATTGCATTATAATATATACAACCCGGAAGGTTTTGCGTAGAATTTACTTGAATACCCAAAAAAATTGAGATTATCACGTGCATATGATGTGCAAGACGAAAAATGTATTTGGGCTTTGACTCTTGTACTCGCTCTTCTTCCTCCATCATGCGTGACTACTAGTATTTCAAACTTCGGACATTTTCATAAAGAAAGAAAGATACCTTTATGTGGATACCACCTTTGCATAAACGGCTTCTCCATACAGCTGCAACTGTAACTGCTCTTCCTTCAAGCGCTTCAATATTCATCTCAACATCTACCTCTCCTTATTTCAATCTTACCCTAGAAGACTGGTGAGATTGACCTTGTTTTTTTGCTTCTATGTACTTCTAAATATCCGAATACCAGGTTATTTCGAAAAGCACCTTCAGAGACACCTTTGTTACTGTTGTATAAAAACGAGCCGTGCGTGGTTATAGGACGAAACCAAGTTAGTGTTTCTCTTATGGACATTGTACACGTGGACCTAACAAACTCTTCAGAATCCATGGAAAGAGATCAATTTTCCGGCATTACGATTTTTAGGTATTCCATTCTTGAGACGACGGAGCGGTGGAGGCACTGTCTATCATGTACGCCTTAAACCAAAACCCGTTTCCGCTCTTCTCTCAATTGCATCTCGCCCGTTTCGTCTTTTAGGATTTAGGAAATACAAATTACTCGATTCATTTACCTCGAACCTCTTTCGACAGACAACATACATCCAAACTCGTTCAGCGTGCTCTTGTCAACATAGGTATCGACGCCGAAGTTAACGAGAGAAATGATATCTGTGTTCAAGGGTTTAAGATATGTCCGCACTTTGACCTATCTTTTCAGAAAATCACGAGTTTTGATTGTTTTAAAGCACGTTTCAGGTTCTGCGTATAAGTTGGTTAATAAGAGGGCATACCATCATGGAACGATGCTGATATCTACTGAACTTCACAAGCTTGGAAACACATTAAGGAATACCAAAGTGCGTTGACCTCTGTTCTCACTTTCTTCATTCCGTAACTGAGGTTTTGTGGTAGGATACTATGATAACCCGTGGAGTAGCCTCCGTTCGTTCACCCGTGCACAATCTGCAGTTGTTCAATCCAGAAGTTACAAACGAGCAATTTTTGCAATCTATGATTTCGGAATTTCGTAAAGAATATAATATTGAGTCGAAGGTCGCATTTGAACTCTTTTCTTCGTCATGTTCGGTGGTCTGACTTGCTTTTAGGCTCAAATTTTGAATGATACACCCGCTCTGCAAGGCTTGGAGTACATCCAAAAAGGGCAGAAAGAACTTCAGGTAAACATATATGCCTTCGTATTCTAGTTCCTATATTAACTATTTGGTTCAAGAGCTGGGATTGGAAATACGGTCAAACACCAGAATTTTCTTATACCTTAAAAAGAACTTTTCCTTGGGGAACGATTGTACGTTCCCATATCAACAAAACCTTCTGCCTCCCTCTCATCGTTTATCCCTTAAGAGCGTTGCCGTTGAAGCCAATCATGGGTTGATTACCAAGTGCACTGTTAAAAGCAATGTTGATGATCAGAGTTGGGTTAAACAGCTGGAGAAAAGTTTGATAGGGAGCAAATATGGCTCGTTAGACGAGTTTGTGATTGATAGTGTTGCTAGTGAACAGCAGGATGTTATCACTTGGCTTCGGGAGGAGATGTAGATCTTTATAATATAGAGGGGGTTGTCTGGTTTTTTTGATTAATGATACATGATACGTATTATTGATGTGGTATTTCTATGAGAGTTGCGTAGTGTTGTGTTTTTGTGGTCATTGAACTACTTTCTTTTCCCAAGTTGTTTGTGATAGAGGTAGTAGTGCCGCAGCTACGTTTCTTCCTTCTTCGATTAAAAGATTGTATGTTGAACATGCGTTTCTCTGTTTTGAAGTGTCAGCTCGGAAATGTCGGTGAGAGAACCTGATGACATACCGTATCCATCATATCACATTGAATACCCGTTTGAAGTAAATGTGTGCGCAATACAGAAGGTAGCTGTACAGTCCTTTGTCCCGTTCCGAATATCAATATCTCTACATATCTTCTGCATCAGCTACAAAACCTTGAACAAACAAACAAACAACAAACCAGGTTTTGGAACAACTACATCAAAAATCTGCAACATTTGCGGAGTCCATTTATCCCATAACGAGAGAGGAACATCCCACAAAAAGACTTTTCCTCCGAGGAATATGCACGGTCCTGTTAGAGTCAATCCGGAAGAGAGTTCGATGTTGCCTTTTGATGTGATGGTGTGGACGCGGACGGAAGTGTAGTCATTCGGGACATCGCCGAAGAGGTTGGTTAGGTTACTGAAGCGTGGATATGAGGTATGTAATGTGCGACGCAGGAGAGGGTGGCTTGATATGTTTGTGATACGTGCCAGTGGGAAGGGCGTTCGTTGCAGTAGCATTTGGGCCCTCGCAACTCGTCGTGTGATGTCACGAACACTCTCCGCTTGCGCACTGAGACTATGTAGCCTCACTCTGGTTGACAGTTTGGCTGACGCTCTGGCTGGATGTTTTGCGAATTGACGATCTAGACTGTTCCTCTACCGGTGCGTAGAAACCAGCAGATCTTTTTCCAACGGATTTTACCGACACTGCGTAGACAAACGTTTAACGTTTAAACCTTGCGTAATACTTGCGGCTCCAATGGTTGTCAATACCGAACTGATTAGCTTCGGAAAACGTTCTATTTTTGTAATACGCTGAAAGTTCCGTTCTCATCTCGTCCCACCAGGTTCCACATAGGACTCGAGTGACTCACGGGCTCCGCTGCCAGTGGTATGATAGTGTGCGACGATCAGCATGACAACGGATTTATCCCCAGTCCAATGGATCAATTCTCACAACTAGCCTTTTTTTCTGACAGTTAATAAGTTGAAGTATGTCTGAACAATATATTTTTTGTTTTTCTTTTGTTCGTGACCAGGCCTTTTTGACAGGGGAACGTCGAACAATAGGCCCCGATGAGGGCCCACACATAAGACTGACGGTCCGACGGTCATAACACACCAAGTAACGTCAACAACAAACACAACAATACCGTTACCGGACAATTTGCAAAACCATCATTCTATACATTATGTGGTGGAGATGATTAATTGCAGAAGCAACAATAACAATACCCTTCCCGGATTGTTCATCACATGGTTTCCCCAACCGATCGCAATAACCGTAGTGTTCCCATAAAATGACTGCCGACCCTTGTGAAATATGTATATAAAACTGGCCTGGGCGGGTAAAGAATGGTTTTTCTTCATTCTCTTCCCACCTCGACCTCATTCTCTAGCAGTGCTAGCGTTTAGGTTCGCATTAATCTCCAGAAGGACAGGATCCTTAACAGTCTATTCAACAACTAATTCTTCTCCTCTGTTGATTCCTTTCCTTTTTTTTCTCTTTCGATAAAATGGTCTATTCATCGAAACTCTCTTTTGGAGCTCTTTTTGTCTCTTGTCTGGCTCTTCACGCTCACGCTCACGCCGCTATTGCACCAGCCCTCGGCGTCGAAGGCAATCCCGCCCGCTCAGATGTTCAAAGACCTTCAACAGCTGAGCCTTGTGGAAGTATCCCCATTTCAGATATTAACACGTCAACGGCTGTGCCTCTCGGTGCAGACGGAAGTGCCGATTTCACTGTTACGAACTTTAACGCGTATGTGTTACTTGCATGTCATCATGATCCTGAGTTAAAATTTTTTTGATAGTGGTACAGATGGTTCTCGTGAAGTCACTGCTCAAGTAGATCCAACGGGTACCGGAAAAAGTTTCGAGGCTGCAACAGTGACGACTAACGGGGACGGTGACCCAACCAACGTCGGTTCCCAGCCACGTAAGTTCTCAAAAGCCACTCTTTTTTGTGATCCGATACTTATATGCGATCGTGATCATAAGTGGTTGTCCAATTACCAGCTGGAATCAAATGTACAGGAGGTACCGCCGGTAATCTGTGTCTGATGTCTTTCAAGACGACATCAGGCTTCGGAAACTGTGCTGTTGTTAGTCAAGGTGCTGCTTCGAAATCTGGAGCTGGTGCAAAGGCCGCGGCGGGTGCTGCAGCTGCTAGTGGTGCAACAGCTGCCAAGGGTGCTGGTTCTGCATCAACTGCGAAAAGTTCAACCGCTGTCGCTGGTGCTAGTGCTCATAAGGATTCCAATGTAAGCTCATGTTTCGAAAACTTCCTTTTTTCAAGTGACTAATGACCCTACTCAGGATAAGGCAGCTGCTTCAAGTGCTGCCGGTGCAGCATCTAACGACAATGCCAAAGCCAAAGCCAAAGTCGACATTGCTGAACCAAGTAGTGCACAAGGCGCAGCAAAGACCGACACAGCAAAGACTGGAGCAAAGACCGACGCAGCAAAGGCTGGAGCAAAGAAAGACGGCAAAAAGCACGACCACAAAGATGGAAAGGATAAGGGTAAAGATAAAGGTAAAAAAGGAGGAGAGAAGAGCAAGGTACAGGCACCGGCGACCGCCACTGCCGCTGCCAGCGCGAAGACTGCAAATGCGCCCGCTGTACGTTTGTTTATCTCTCAGAGTTCCTATGGTTTGTGCTAATATGTTTATCGTCACTTTTTTAGGGTGCTCGGGCAGCACGTTCATTCCTTTCTGGTGAGACTGTTACTAAACGTGGATTGTCGTGGTCATGGGCTTGGGCATGAAATTGAGAATGAAGATTGTATATTATAGTGCCAATTATTAAATATACATCTGGTGCCTTTTACTGTGCCCAAGGAGGCTATTTTGAATTTGAATTCGTTCTTACATAGGAGGCCTAAGCAGCTTAAATTCAATGGTCCCGTTGCTTCCATATGAAAAAGTTTAATTTCCAGTGAGTGCTGGTGATGATGATGATCACGTGCGCCAAATCCACACTTCTTTTTCTCGTCGTCTTTTTTTTACCTCATAACCCTAAAGTTCTTTTTCATGTCCCGCGCCGCGTCACTTCTTTTGCCAGTAATCAACGTTCATGTCGATAAGGAGTCAATGGAAGGGTAAATGTCCGGAAGACATCAGCAATAACAGCAACAATTTTACGCAGCTGCGACAACAGCGAGATACGGTCGGCGAGAATTCAAGTTATACCGATGTAGCTGGGGATCATCAGTCGACGATATCGCATTCTGCCACGCTCATCAGTCACCCAGATTATAGTCACTCTAAAAAGCCCGCCGCATGTAATGACGAATCCGCCTCGGTTACACCCAGTTCTCTGGGTACCCCTAGACCTCGTGACGAATCTGAAAGTCAAAGACAAAGGCAAAGAACTGCGGTTCCCACCACGGATAGTCACGATAATAGCTCTCCACAAAGTCGAAGATGGCTGAACATGAAAAATGTAATTCCGGTAAAGATTTTATCGAAAGTTGCTGTTGAATTGGAGAACACTGGTTCGACGGCGCGAGATCATTTGGCGAATGAGAGAACTTGGTTGGCGTATGTGCGAACCAGTCTGGCTATCGCCGGAACGGGCGTAGGTGTGTAATGATTTACTGTGTTGATGTCGTTTTTGTTTCTGAGTCTGAGTCGGTGTAATTATTAGCTCTTGTTCAGTTATTCACTATTTCGATAAGCCAAGAAGCGAATTCTGGACATGGCAGTACTGGGAGTGCGTTGCAACGTGCTGCTCGTCCACTTGGTGCAACGACTGTCATGACAGGCGTGCTCGTGCTATGTGTTGGTAAGTTCCACATCATATACGTCATCCTCATTCTTATCGTAATGCCCATTCATAGGTATCTTCCGCTACTTTTTCGTGCAAACCTCATTAATGCGAAATCAATTTCCGGTCGCACGTACGACGGTAATCGCTATCAGCGTCATCATCGCTGCGCTGGCTTCCGTTCTCTTTGGACTATTAATTGGACTCAAGGATTGAGATAAAGATTGCGCCTTTGTATATTATTTCAAGCTTCATGAATATATATATCGCTTCTGATTATTGACTCCGATTTCCCTTTGTCATGATATCACTGTGTTTAGACGCCTTGTGAATTCCCTTTGCCTTTCATCGATCGAACCATTATGTTACGTCGTTCCCTTTTATGAATAAAGGATTATTTAGCCCATTGACGATGGTAATATGCTTTCGCTGGGCCTGATAAATAGGCTCCGAAGCAGGTTTCTTCCAGTCACCACCAACGGTACGCGTCTTGGTTCATCTATAGTGTCACCACTAAAAGATGTTTCTTCGACTAGACTGTGTGGATATCTTGACTCGAAACCATTCTTAAATACGAACACAACGAACAACACCAAAACACACTTGCAAACGTTCACTCATTGCTCAACGAACGAAAATGATCCAATAAAGGTGAGTATTACTTATACAAGAACTCGAAACAATTGAAACTGAAATACTAATACAAGACTCTATTTACACTGTCCATTCACCAGTCGCCCTTCACCTTCGCCTTCCGTAATTCCCTTGTTGTCCTTGTCCCATAAATTGCTGAGGATACCCCATTTGATTTCCTCCACCAAAACTGTTATTCATGGAGTTTGGTTGCCCCGGATTGTATTGCTGGTGCGCAGAAGGAACGCTGCTTGTGAAGTTTGGTTGCGCGGGATTGTACCCCTGGGGCGCGGACGGAATGTTGTTATTAGCGAAATTTGGTTGCGCAGGATTGTATTGCTGTTGTGCGGGAGCGAAGTTGGAGGGGTATGCGCCGGGGTACATTGGCATAGACATTCCTTGACCTTGATTTTGAGGTTGGTATTGACCTTGACCCTGGTAATATTGGTTTGGATATGTATTAGGGTTGGGTGGAAAAGGTTGGGTGTTGTATTGCGCCTGTTGTTGGCGTTGTTGTTGATGATGTTGCTGGTATTGTTGGGGTTGGGGCTGGCGACCAGGATGGAACTGCTGATTTTGACCGTGACTTTGTTGACGGGTTTGGTGTTGTTGATGTTGTTGGTGTGCGTTACCGCGTCCACGTCCGCGTCTGTGTTCAAAAAGGTTAGATTTTGAAAGGAACTACTAGGTCGAAAAAATAAATCGAACTTACCCGTTGGGTCGCGAACCTCCACGATGACTTCCCCTATTATTCGTCTGACCGCCAGGACGCTGGGGTAACGAATGATTAGGGCGGGCTTGAGCTTGTGTGCTCATTTGCCCTTGTGTTGGTAGTACGTTAAAGGCCGGCTGGGAGTTCGGTTGCATTGAACCTTGCGCCGTTTGTTGAAGAAGATTGTTTCCGGGCATTATCATCGTCTCGTGCCTCCTCAGTTGACCCGGATGAGGAGGACTTTGCGCCATTTGAGATACCTGCGCTACAGAAGCTGCATTGAACGTAGGACTATGTTGGGGCGACATTTGGATCGGGCTCGTCGCAGGTACAGTTGGACTGTACGCCGTTCTTGGCGGTGGAGATGCAGCATTGAAGACGGGACTTTGTTGAGGTGACATATGCACCGGACTCGTTGAAGGAATAGGAGGACTGTATGCCGTTCTAGGTGGTGGCGAAGCAGCGTTGGATCGAGTAGGTTGTGGAGAAGTTTGTACGCAGTTTGGCTGGGAAGGGCTATACGCTCTCTGAGGCGCTTGAAATGTGAATTGAGAAGGCGTTGGAGCTGGGCTTGTCGCCGGAAGAGGAGGACTATGCGCCACCCGTGGAGGTGGTGAAGCGGCGCCCATTGGAGCGTTCGGTTGAGAAGTGTGTACAGGTCTTGCTCGAGACCCATGGTTCGCCTTTTGAGTTGCACCAGGCGGAGGAGAAGCGGCACCCATGGAAAGATTGGGACGAGGTGGTGACATTTGGACAGGACTCGTCGCTTGAGCGGGTGGACTGTGCGCTGTTCGAGGTGGTGGAGAGGTGGCACCTAAACGGAAGTTGAACTGAGGAGAATTATGCACAGGTTTTGGTTGAGAAAGAGCAGGAGGACTGTGCATTTGGGATGCTGGGGGAGGTGGAGAAGTCGCGCCAGCTGTCGCCGGACGCGTAGCAGGTGCTTTCTGCTTCGAGGGACCAGCTCTTGGTTGAGGGATAGTTCTGTTCGGAGGGGGTTCAGGAGAGTCTGGGATCAATGAAGACGCGGGTGGGGGGTCAGGTGAAGGTGAAGGTGGGCTCAAAGGTTCTCCCGAGAAGAATGGGTTAGGTACTCTCCTAATGAACGGACGCGAGATATAAAAAGGTTTGGATTGGAACGCAGGAGGTAAGAACAAGCTCGGTGTCTTTGCTGGTTTCTTCTTCTTTAATATCTTTGGCTTTGATGAAGACACTACGGGAGCTGGAATCGATGGGGTATCATCATCAACCTGAGGAACAGACTTGTCCTCCCAAGGTGGCAGCACGCCAGGAGGAAGAACCATGTCCGGTAACGCAATCTTACAGTTTGGACGAGCTGGTATATCTGGATTTGGAGGAATCGCGACGATGGGTGGCGTCACACCTGGAGGCAAACCGAGCTGCTCACTTGTGTAGCAAAGCGTTGATTGATCTATCGACCGAAACGCTTTGGAATTTGGAGGTGTGTCCGGCCATCTAAACCTCCCTTTGTACGACTTTGGATACCGAACTACATTATGATGTTCAGTGAGAACGTCGTCGTCGTTGTCGCTCGCCGCCCCCGTCGTCGCAGTCCTCGATCGCTTGGCCAGCCCCAGATCTTCAGTGTCTTGGTTATTTTTTCTCTTGGAAGACATTTGGTATGATGAATATGAGTTGTTGAGAACGTTTACGTGGTTGATGAAAAGCAGGAGTAAGATGTCTGTGCTGTTCTTGTTGAGGGCGGTACTGCGCCGTTCTAGGTCTTTTATACTTTGATTCCTCTCGTGCGGGGGTCGGTCGTCCTTGCTACACAAGCATTGTGTCCCATCTCTCTTGTCCGAAGATCCAGTCCTTGTTTATAGGTCTCTATCCTAGGATGCCGCGCTGGACGCCTTTAGCCGTGTGGTCCATTTTGAGGACAACAACAATTCTGAAGTTGCTTGATGCTTGACTCGCAGTGCTGTAGGTTAGACTTTCGGTTGTTGTAATTGTTCACATAAGCCTCACAACAATTAGAGTAACACTATGTATATCACTTGCAACATGAAAGCCTGGATATCAGATAAAAGGAAGATATGATAAGACGCGCACCGACTACTATTAGGCTGGTACAGTTAGGCTAGGCACCAACGCTGGATTTCACGTCGTCAAGCACAATCGACCCAACCGGGAGGAAATTTTATGTTAAAGTGTACGTCGGAAAATAGCATTGACAACATGTATCTTGTACATGGTTTAGGCAACTGAAAGGCAGCTGTTCTTCTTCCGCTGGCACTCCGAGTTTCTCTCTTCTTTGGTTTCCTCTTATTGATCATAGTCTTTCTAGTTTGTTGAACGGAGTGTTTGATTCAAACATGTGACGATGATGATATGTGAGGAAATGGTTCGGAATACGTTTAGCTAGCGCTACGTGGTATCATCTCGACGCCTTTTCAAACAGTCTGTAGACGCCCAGGAATCCAGGACAGACACGTTAGGCCTTTACACAACCATCATGCTGCTGCTAGACCTGTTATTCATCGCATTACTACCTCTCGTCTCTGCCCAATTTGGTGGGCTGTTCGGCCAAATGTTTGGAAATAACCAATTCCGTCAACAGCAGCCTACAGGAAATCAATGGGCTATGCACTCTGAAGTTGGTATGTAACTCGTGGTTGCTCCAACTCTTTTACCTTTACCACACCGATCTCAAGCGTCTCTCTTTTCGACTAGTTTCTTGCTCTCAGTACCTGTGTCCTAAAACCCTTGATTGCGTGAAAAGTCCTGCGCTGTGTCCGTGTCCATTCCCGGAGGACATTAGATGCGTCATACCCGACGCGCAGGATAAAGATGCGGCCACTATACTTTGCGTGAGAGGTGATTCAGAATGCAAACAGGTTGATAAACTGGCAGGCCTATCATAGGTGCGCATGGATTTTATTCGTTGATCTCCCTCGGTTTAATAATTGACTGTACAATTTCAGATAATTATGTATTCAATACCCAACTCCTCAAAATAAAAAGGTTGCTTTTGTTATTAGTACGGCGTATTTTACTTATACTGTTACAAGAATATTATTTTGCTTTTTTCTCAACTTCGATTTCCTTCCGCCGTGTAAGAAATCAACGACAAAACTTCACATCCATTAGGCGTCGGACCACTACATCAATGGAATAAGCTCGGTCTTCTAGCTGAGAGCTTGAGACTAAGAAACTTGGAAACCACTTACACATCCAACGGCACATAAACACTCTCATCCCCATTCGTTTCCGTACATTTATAAAACAGCCCATTATTGGACTTATCCCCAAGCCGGTACTGCAACAGTGTCGCATACCACTCCCACGATCCACCCACAAGTCCGTCTCTTTTTGTTGATAATGCCAGACGGAATATCGTCCTTCCTTGATGATTTTCATTCTCAGTCTCTGGTGTACGATGAGCCATGTGATCCGTTGCGTTAAGAAGATTGGCGTATAGAATGGTGGTTTGATTCGTTATTTGGTATAATCCTCCGTTTGAAACGAAGAATTTGGAGGGGGGACCTAGATCTCCGTGATTCCATCCTGTAACTGTAACATTTGATTCCAAACCTAAACCATGAATAATAGCCGACACAATAAGTTTTCCGCTTTTACCTTTTGAGACATCAATATTGACGTACCGGGTAAAGTATTCGATCTTAAAAACCTTGATCTACCAGCTTTCAAAGATGAAGGTCCGTATGCGTGAATAATTGTTGATCCGGGAACGAGATCACCGACTTTGGTTCGAGAAGTGAACATATCCCATGTTGGTATTGCTTTGACATACAACGATCCTAATGATAAGAATGCGAGATATAGGCCGAGGAGAAGATGCATTAGTTCCAGATCGTCGAATGTATTTTGATTGGGTATGCGATTTGGTGTAAAATCCGAGGGCAAGACGAGGATGGAGAGAGAAATCAGAGGAAATCAGACAAAGAGAGAACACCATCCCACTTCACTTCCAATTAATAAATACCAAGCGGAATAAACTCGAAAGAAGATTACACATCACTCTAATTCAATAAACTGACTATTGGACTGACGTGTTCTTAAGTAGCTTCAGTGGGTCAAGTGACGTGGCAGGTGGAGTTTTAAGTTAAGTTTTCGATTCCTCTAAAAAAGGGACAGGTGATGCGCTTTGGAGTTTGTTATTCGGAGCTTGAAGATAATTGGTACTTTCGGAGCTTCGTAGGGTTATTCGCGCTATTTACGGAGAATAGGAAATTGTCCGGGTGATATTTCCTTGAACTTGGCATGACAGCCCTCGTCGATGATTGGTCTTCAACGCGTTTAGTGGTGAATGAATCAGTTAATGGCCTTCACAATGGCGCTGTGCTGTACTGACGTTGTTTTACGTACTGTTTGTCAACCAATGATAATTAACTTTCTGACTCTGAGTTTTACGGTCCGGTCATTACTCGATATGCCAAACAGCAATGATGCGACACACCAGAGGGCACGTTTTTCCGACGGAAAAGGCAAGAAGTAAAACATTGTTGATTTGATTTCAAAGAAAACAATATAATACAAAACACGTCAAACACGAAGCTTTCCTTTTCAATAAGACATTGAATTCTCCAAAATAGATCTTAAATGCTCTCTCCCATCTTCTCCCGTAACATTCCCAATACCAGGCGCAAGATCCAAAACGCGACGTTGAGGGATAGTCCCCTCCACAAGCCTTTCCAGATCGTTTTTCGTATATCCAAAAGCAGTCAAACCTCTTGGTACACCTAGCCCGTCAAGGAATTGAGCAATCGCGTCAAAGAGAGCTTCTCCAATGGAAGCGTCTGGAAGTTTAGTTATGGAAGAATCGAATGGAGTCGTGTTTCTGAATAATGCGAGTGCTTCACGATGTCTGTCTGGAGATGAAGGGGCTGTGAATTGGAACACTAAAAGAAAATTAGATGATTAGGATTAGATTTCCTTGTATGGACGTACCGGCGGGTCCTGTTACTGCAACGCTAATATATATTTTTAGAATTGATATTTGTCGTAAAAGACGCAAGTGATATATATGCTCACCTAATTCCGTGGGGAATAATAGGGTTGAGTGTTAAATATTCGGGATGACGGTATTTAGGTCCAGTCTTATTCAAACCAGAAATCTATACCCAAATTAGCAACCATTCTTGCAGCAAAAAAATGAGGCATACAGGATAGCTCATCCCATGACATAAATGCACCCCTGCATTACCAAAACCTATTCCCGCAAACGTGGCGGCGAGCCTAGGAAAAAAAAGGCGTGTGGGTAAAAGGTCATTGATGAATATATGCACGTACAACATCTGCCTCTTTGCTTCTCTGTCATCACTGTTCTTGGCTACGCGTGGCAGATATTTTATTGCTTGTCTGAGAGCCCACATACTGAATATGTCGGAGATATCATTGCTGCCTTGATATGCTAGTGACGTTTGTACAGTATTTAGTTAATAGACCGGTTTGACGTGCTCAAGTAATACGTACCTGGACGCTGAATGGGATTTTTGGGACGAGGGGTTCTTTCGTAGTACCTATAAAAATACTCAGATAAACCTTCGAAGGTGATGACCTGGCTTACGGAATAGTCGTATAACTCTCTAATGCATGAAACAGCTAAAGTGTATCATTTCCTCGTCAACATTTTATGTTAGAAGTTTGCAGAAACATAAATCATACCACGTCAAGTCCAGAGCTAATATGCACTTGAGTCGGGCACGAATCTATATTCAAGGGATCGACAATTCCTAATATGGGCCGTAAGGCACGACTCGCAATTCCAGTTTTGAAACTCTTTGATGTTATATCGACAATGGCTGCACCGGTAGTTTCACTTCCTGTTCCTGCGGTCCTGGAAGCCGATGTTAGATGAAAATTTAGAACCAGAACTAAAGCATTTACGTGGGAACTGAAAGGAAGAAGGTAGTATGTCAGCTCCGAAACGCGAGGTAAGTACACTGATGAGAAGTCATATATACCGGCTATTAAAGGACGCAAAGTTTTTTCAATCGGCAAACCCTTTCCTATGGGTGCATTTATAAAATCCATTAAATCCGCGTCTTTGTAAACCGTAAATAGATTCGCAGCTTTAGCAGTGTCAATGACGCTTCCACCACCAACACTTTAAAAGTAACACGACTTTCAATTTGAATTCCATTGTCAGATGACATGGTTACTCGGGAAAACGTACGCGAGAAAGTGGCTGTAGTCGCCATTCCGGGACCATTGGATAGCGTCACGCCAACTTGCTTCGGTTGGCTCAACAGATACTTGATCGTATATTTCGTATGGAACGTTGCCTTGGACTTCGAGAGAATGAATGACCTGCAATACCCCAGCGTCAGGTTAATAAGTAGTCGATGACTGTCTTGAGAATAATCATGTCTACCGTTTTCATGGGATGTAGCGTCGCAATGTTCTTATCTGTGAATACCGCGACCTTGTACAGTTAATCCCAAATTGTGACGTATATAGAAAATAAAATAATATCGTACCTTTCTAGGTTTCATATTTGCGAGATCCATGGCAACTTCGGCGGTTGCGCCTTCTCCAAAACGCAGATTAGAAGCAGCGACCTAATGATAGCCCACCCAATTTGATTCAGTTATTAGACATGAAATCAGGTATAAACTGGTACCTCAAAGGCATATTCCTTCTCAGGTAAGTTATTAATGGGTGTAGCGAGTTTCCTCAGCTGGTTGAGAGGGTTGAAATGGTGGTGGGCTCCACGGTGTCCATGACATGGACAGGAGCCGTGCTGCACCTGATTCATGAGACGGAATATTGATTCTCTGTTTAGACGAATTGGAGCCATAGATGAGAGCAATGAAAAATGTAGGTATGGTGGTGTAAGAAGGAAAAGAGACCAGATGTCTTTGGTATTCGCATGTTCTCACCAAAAGAATTAATTATAGAATTCGTGACCATCATCATCACGTGGTTTTAGTAGGTAAATTTTGGAAAGTGTGAAAATGTAATAAATTGAGTGACAAAAAAAAACTGAACAACAATATGCAAATTTTTGAATATAAGAAAACTGTCCGCGCAGTTTAGGATAAATACTAGCAGTCCATCACTATCACTTCCATTATCCGTATTCCCTATTACTATGACACCCTTCATGGTCTAGCAGCAGGTTCAGAAGGACTCTGCCCGACAGGTTCAATAAGAACTTGCTCATTGATTGGAATGTTCTGAGCAGTAATATCTTGCGTGTAAACAGTGGAAGGTTGGGGTTGAGCGGAAGGAGACCAAGCCTCTTGGGATAATGTCTCCTGGATCGAAATAAGGGGCTCATGAGGGAAAATACCGACTTCAGGATGCATTTCAACCGCGGTGGTCGGAGATGCAGTAGGAGAGCTATCATAAGCACCTGATCCCCTAGACGTATCGAAACTGAACGACTTGTCGTATCCAGGTGACTTGGGGATGTCGTATAGTCTCGAATCTCTCAACGTGCTTCCGCTCGATAATGGACGGAAACTGTTACGCAGCGCAGGAGCTCTGGGTCGAGGTAATGGAAGATCACCTTCGTCGTCCATGCTTTTAACCGAGTCATAGTTGAACGACTTTTCTTGTCCGGGTGATTTAGGTGCATCGTACAGATTGGAATCTCGAATAGTGGTTCCCATGGAGACCGGTCGATACTGACCTTGTGCAGACGCATTAGGTCGTGATAAAGGTATATACGAACCTCCTTCGGCATCGAATATGTCCTGCTCTGTTGAAGAAGACTTGGGGCTCTTGTTCTTTGATTTGCTTGCTTTCCGCTTGCGGCGACGGGCGAGTCGGAGGAAGAAGGCACCTGCAACAGCGAGCAAAACAATGATATTGAGAGCTGTCAGAGCAAACAAAGCCGGCGCGAAGGAATATATATGGTCGACTTTGGATTGGAGAGAGAGAAGGTCAGGTGTAGACGCTGGTGGGGAGTTGCCAGAAGAAAAGGAAGAAGAGGAAGGAGCATTAACGCCTGCGTTGTTAGGAAAAGCATTTTGAGATGGTACACCACCCCGTATGGCGTGGAATTCGTCGCTGGCCTGTGTACCATTCGTGACTAGCGAGAGAAGTTGAACATAAGGATCGCCTAAGCTCAGGTCGTCTTTGAAATCGCCGTAGTTAAATACGGTGACCATTGAACGCAGCAGAGCTACGCCGAAGAGCACGTCGTAGGTGCCGTCCGTTGCGCCAGAAGGCATCCAAGTTCCTTGGCAAGTACTGTTGTCGGTAAGAGTTGGTATAGACAGGTCCAGGGGATGTAAAAAGAAGTTCCGACCGCTAAAGGCACATTATTACATTGAAACATCGACACACACCGCATGTAGGACTTACTCGATAGTTATCGTGACATCTATTTCGGCGTCGCAAGGACAAATCCACATCCCTAGAGCTGAGCTGAAAGAGGCACCAGAAACGGACCCGTAGATACTATCCACAATGCTCTTTGGAGCGTATCTTGATCACAGAGCGGGTTAGTATAAAAAAGAGACTGCAGTCGAGTAAAGCTTACACGAAACTAGTACCGGTATCGAAAAGGGCAACCGATTTACCGGAAGGAGCGCCGCTTACTACGCTGGTGCCTGTCGAAATGGCCGATCCGTTTACAAGAATTGCGTCAATGGGAAGGGTCCAACGCAATGGATCTACAGCAGGGAACGTAGATATACGTGATGTCTGGAGTACATCAGAGAACTCAGGATCAACTTCACCTATAAAGGAATGTTCATTAACGACGTTATTCATTTCTATTCGTTAGGACTTACTTATTGAAATTGAACCAACTTGACCACTGTCGGGATCATCGTCTCTCTGTAGAACTACAGCCATATAATTTGCAGAAGAAGGATCCTGAGCAAAAAGATTGAATAACAAAGAACGTCCATAGGATCCGCCCGAGGCATTAATTTGCGCATCTATATTAGAAAGTCTGTCGAAACCAATTCCAACCAGGGCGTCGGCATTGAAACCAGTGATCGGGTTGTCTACTTGTGTAGCAGCCAAAAACGCCTGTCGAGGGACCTCAAGCCTGAGAAAGAGAATCAATACCAAACGGTAGAATAGCGTTAAACCACCAACCCTGAGAACTGCACAGGTCCAACTGCGATTGTTCCGGCGGCGAAGCCAACACCATAAGTGAGGTTAGCTGGTATCGAGGTGGAGTTTAATGATTTTAGTCCATCTTGTGTAGTGCTTATCCATAAATCAGAAGAACCCGAATCAATTTGGGCTTCGTATGATGTTCCAGCAACTGTAATGTCGACTGTGTAAATCCGGTCCTACAAGGTGACAATGTCAGACTGTATTGTATTGCATTAGGAACCATCCGAGTCCCACCTTTTCATCGCTAAAGTGAAAGCGCTGGGTAAGACACGATCCAAACCAAATGTAGCCTTCTATACTCACTCGATTGTTACGTTCCCATCGGTTGCACGCTTGGGGAGATGACGAGAAAGACCATTTTTCGATGAACTTTTTATGGGAATCTTCGTTGCATTAACCAAAAGAGAGACACATTGTATGAGGATTAACGAGCGTAGCATAATTGTGTTGTTGGGGAAATGGGAGCTGCGAAAAGAGCGAACGAGCTGTGCCCGGCTCTCAATACAGTCGCTGAGGAATGGCCGTGAAAGAGAGCGCGTCAAGGGGCGAGGGGGCCTTTCTCGATTATGTAAACGGCACGGCTTACCTTCGTCAAACAACTTTTTTGGTCTTGACGTCCGGCTCGCACGTTTTTTTCATCATTTTATGATACGATAGGACAAACAATAAGAAGAACGGTGGTCTAGAACGGGAAAACGAAACATCGTGAGTGGCCAGCGGTTCCCGTTGAATTGGTATTTCCCTGGTATGAAAGATTTTTGTATTTATCTTCGGTCGGACTGATTGGATTCTGGTTTGAAAAGATCAGTATAATCCTGTTTACCAAGCATTATATCTCGTGGTCATTGTGAAGAAAGCCAAAACGTAGAAATAAATTCACCATAAGGTGCATAATAAACAAAAGCAGGTGCTGAGAGTAATCAAAAAAATTTGTGAGAGTGCTCCATGCCCTCAACAGAGGCCGGGCCTTCCGTGCACGGCGCACCTCTAGCTTCTTGACTTCTTATAGAACACGTGAGTTTTCGTCGGTATCATTGCATTTGTCTCATCATTCTGTCCATAGACTCAGCCCCAAAAATACTGGCTTAATTCTATGAACAAAATTCAAAAAAACAACGTTCTGAGTTATGACAAACGGGGGCCGTAGTGCTCACAAACATTGAAACATTCATTTCGCAAAGGGATGGATCATGGCACGCGCGCTACACCTCTCAGCGATCCCTCGGAACGACAGGGCACCTATACCGTTAAAGCTAACTTTCTCAATTGTGATTTGATATATTTCTAAGCAGGTTGACTCATTTTTCATTATACTCCTCTTCGGCTGCGTTCCGTCAACTTGCTCATGATGGCCTTTCCTCCCTTCCGCTCGCTTCAACAGCCAGCCTAACGCGACTTGCACCTCGATTTTTATTTTCCCGGGTGGCTTTGACAATCCCTGAGAGTTAATGGACATCGATGCGTATATAAAAGACACGATTGTGAGCTCTTTTCTTCAGTTCATTCTCAGTTTTACGACTGTTAAGTACTACGATCTCTACGTCTTTACGTTCTCGACATGTTTTCCGTACGATCTCTCTTCACGCTCACGAGCTTAATCTCGCTCGCAGTGTCCACCCCCTTGAATATCCAAAGAGATGTCTTTGATCCCCCAGTCCTTGTTCCCAATGCCAACACTGTCTGGCAAGCCGGGACTGTACAGACCGTGAGTACATACCTATTATAATTCACGTAAAGACTTCGGCTGATAGACACCCTCTTTACCAGGTGGTTTGGTTCGTTATTAGTTTCATGGCAGTTCAAACTATTTAACTAATTCTTCTTAGGAATGCTTCAAACCCTCCCAAAGATATCAGCAACCTGGCTGAAATCGTCTTGAGAATTCAGGGTAATGGGACTTTTGGTAATATTTATACTATACAACAAATGCCTTGTTTGATGAGATCAACTGAAATTGTATAGGTCCAACCCTTGCTTCGGGCTTCTCTCTTCTGACAGGAAGCCAAGCCATACAACTTCCAGCCGACCTTGAAACGCGGAATGACTATTTCATAATCCGTAAGACGTCTCTCGAAATAATGGAACTGATTTTGTCTCATTATGAACCTCATAGTCTTTGGAGATTCTGGGAATGTTAGCCCTGATTTCACGATCCTAGCAGCTTATTAATTGCTCTTAAGAGATCTTACGAACTTTTGTTAAATATTTATGTGAATAACGTGAATGAATGATGATGCCTATATCTATTATAAGTAGCCTAGAACTACCGTGGCAGACGACGTCAGTAATGCGAATATGACTGAGAGACAGAGAGGGGTGACCGCGAAATCTCAAAGAAGAGGGCTATCAGCCTGATGACGGGAGACACAACGATCTATGTATAATGACAAATGAGGAGGGGTTAAATGCAGGTAGACTAGGTCAACAATAGAAGCATAAAACAAAGGAAAGAAACCAAGGAATGAAAAGAAAGAGTGTGTGAAAGGAAGGAAGATGAAAGACAGGAGCGTCTGAATGAAGGAGCTTATCTTCGAAGCAAAAGCCAATGTGGCGATGTAATAAAAAGTACCAAAAAGAACACAGCAGGAAGATGGGTCCAGGTCGAGCCATATCGATCAATCTTCAATCCGTCTTATTAACGCCACTTCGGCCCCATCTTGGAGTCCTGGAGCATTGCCGGAGTCAAAAACTGTATTAATTGAAATTGGGTATCGACATTGGGTGGTCTAAAGCCAAGCATACCTCGTTTGATAACTGTTCGCATCAGTTCATGATTTTGTTCATCAACAAACCCGCGAGCAGGATCAGTTGTTAATAGACTGTTGAGGACGCCATCGGAAATCACTTCCCCCATGTCGCCAGTCCAAATGTACGAAGCTTTAAAAGGTATCAGTGTTCGATACTGTATTTTATCGTTGACTTTAATGGGATGCCTGTTCAATGGCGAGGTATGGTTTTAGTTGTGAGCTGGACGGGGCTTCGATCACTGGAAGCGAAACAGAACGAGGTTCAAAGTCCTCGGAAATTCTATCAGCATAGGCACTTACATTTGGCAACGGGCCGTATGTACCATTTTCATCAACGTTGCACCTAGCAATGGTGTGGTGTTTCGGACATAAGGTGGAAAGCTAGTAGTGAACCGATGTTTCCTCCGAGTCAGCGAAATGAGACAAGTTATA
The DNA here is from genome assembly GCA_027605045.1 of Phallus indusiatus. Classification (NCBI taxonomy): domain Eukaryota; kingdom Fungi; phylum Basidiomycota; class Agaricomycetes; order Phallales; family Phallaceae; genus Phallus; species Phallus indusiatus. Next base: position 865,323 of record JAQFWX010000004.1, read on the forward strand.
TTTATATTGAGCTAACCTAGTAGTGAACCGGGATGTTCTACGAAAAGCATAAGGAATTAATTGGTGAATGGTTATGATATGGTACTTACTCCTCAGCGACATGAGACAAGCTGAGGAGAAGACGACTCTAACTAAAGACAGCTTTTATATGGAAAATTTAGAGAAGACGGAGCCTGAACTTGAATATGGATCACAAATTCACAATGGGTTCGTATTGGTAAGCATACAAGCGTTTTCTACAAAAAAATGGTGCGAAGAAAAAGCATCAATGGGTCCGTATTAATAAGCATAAAACGAAGTATCCCTCTCTACAAATGCTTTCTTCAACGACATGATATGCTATGACGCGATGATAGCTCACTAGCGCTCACTAGCTTCTTTTGTTTAGGCATCAATAGTAACTATCGGGCCGCTATCGTCGTTCCAGCGAATGTTGTCCTTGATACTTCCAATTAACTATCATGGTTCATAGCTTTGTAGCAGCGAAATTATCACCTAATTTACCTGGCTGGTCGATACATGGTCAACGTGTCGCTCACTCACTATCCACAACTCCTTTTTTGGCTCTCTATATTGAGGAGAATCGAAACCCACACCTCTTCGGTCCAGACTTGACCAATCCCAATCTCTTCATTATTTCATCCGTCAAGCCAGACATGTCGAATAGCGAGTATATGACCTTACACGATTCCGATTCCGACGATTATAGAACATTGACCGTCATACCGCCCCTCCCTTTCCAAAGCCCGTTGTATGTATTTATTACTCCTCGTATCTGGTGCAGGTCTCAAGATTCCGCAACATTTGAACGCCTAGCAGGAATGAAGCCATATCAATTGAGTTCGACAAGTCTCGAAAAATTTCGAAAGGCGGTAAAGGAAGCGGGTCCATCTATACCCGGAATTCGTGAGACGGGGAACGGGGAACAGCCTCCGCCAGGATGGGAGACTTGGAGTGCCTACTCCCGCAGAGAAGGGCCAGGAATGCTTATGCTGCGAAAATATGTCCCTTTGAGGTTCGATTTGGTTTCCTTCACAGAACTTCCGGAAAGTCTTGCCACAGATGTGGTCGAGCAGATAGCTCTGTATCGCCAGTAAGCCCAACTATAAAGCTTTGACATTTGAATTCTTATTAATGATCCAGGCTTTATTTGGACTATACGTGGCAGGGGTGTAGGACTACGATAAGTTATATGCAATCTATGAAACAGGTGGATAAAACAGCCAAACCTGTTGATCTGACGACAGCATGCTGACTCAGGAGCCGAGATCATTCCCCTTTTAGAGCCTGCTAAACGAATAGTTCGGTTACCGTCATTAAATCCGACCCAACGTGGAGCTTTAGACCTTTCTTCAAACATAGTCCGACCTGCAGCGGTTTATCTCAAAACCCTACCTTTACTCCAGGACGGAGATCCTAATAAAAACCATGACGTTGATGATGACTCGGATGACGCCTTCGATCCTTTATTAATGAAAGCTGAGGTCATTCCTGCAGCCAAAGCTGGAAAGATCAAACTTGTCGTATTAGACTGCAGCTGCATTATCGTGAGTCTCCGATGAATAATATCAAAGCCGTCACCGACTCCGTTAATTCGGTTCATTCGTATAGAATAGTGATAGGGTTTTATCAAGTGCTTTATTTGATATTTTCCCGCCCGTCGTTCATCAATTCGCTCTAGAAGAATTATTGAATCTATATGTAGAGAAGGAAACGCTCTTGGTAACCAAAGGCTTTGACCGGAAGTCTCCATTCTCGGTCATCCATGAACTTGCGCATTATCTTCATACACCGGTTTCTCTATCGGACGTTCAGAACGCATTCGCACGCTCCGATAAACCGATACTTTATGACGATGTTTTATCCTCCATATCTTCTCTAGTCGACGCCGGATATTCCATCATATCTCTGCCACTGGTCGGTTTTGAATCTTGTCGTGAGCTGGTCTCGCAAATACCAGGCTTGTCGCTTGCATTCTGTGATGCTGTGAAAGATAAACAGACTGGAGACGATTTTACTTGGGATGAACTGCTTGAGCTTTGCAAAAATGAATACAACTTTTCTGGGGGGATCTCTCCGAATGAAGTCCTGGTGGTCACGCCTGATATTTGCACTGTGGCAGAACCTGCGACTTTGGCAGGTTTTCCTACGGCTCTCGTTCAACGAAAAGGAAGCAGATATAAAGGGCTAACCATCCCCACTTTCTCTCCTACTTATCAAGTTACTGGGTTGGGTCAGATACTACCAATTTTGCTTGATCCTGACTCAGTCCCTCCCGCGAAGGAACCGCGAGACCCCAACAACGTTTATCCTCCTTATCCTTCTGTAAGAATTTTTAATTGTTACCAGACCACATGCATGCTCGGCGCAGGTTCCAAGTGTATGATATTCCGTATCTTTATTTATGTAGAAACTGATGTTCTTTGTTTTGATAGGGTCCGTATGGGGCGGGGTTCAGCTTATCACGGGAGACTACGTGGCTATCAAAATTGAAACAACTAGGAAGGGAAAACCCTCGTTATTAGAATATGAGGATGCAGTTTACGCTCAGCTCGAAGGGGTCAGAGGACTTGTGAGAATTCGATGGGCAGGCGTCGATCAGAATGCCCGTGTTCTCGTCATGGACAGGCTCGGGCCGAATCTTGAATGCATGCGTTTGTTTTGTCGAGGTAAATTGTCCCTAAAAACTGTTCTCATGCTTGGGGAGCAAATGGTAAGCGATATTTACGTATCATTTTCCCCCCCTTTTTGAATATAAGAAATTTTTATCCAGCTTGCCACCATCGAGGAGATTCATGCTCGTGGAATCATCATTCGCGATATCAAACCCCAAAATTTCGCTTTAGGATCATTGGCAGATTACAAACGTCTTTTTTTAATGGACATGGGATTTGCTAAGCTTTTTATGGACCCGATGACGGGTGAACATATGCCATTCTATGATGATAGAACAGGCCTTGGAACACCAATATTTGCAAGCCATAACGTACATCTTGGTTTGGGTTCGTATTTTGTTTACTCTAGGAAGAGTCAAATGTTTATTCTACATATACTCATGTATTTTCATGCAATAGAACCAAGCCGACGAGATGACCTTGAATCAATCGGCTTCACCCTTCTATTTCTCATCCACGGTCGGCTCCCGTGGCAAGGATTCTACGCGCCCGACGTTTCTTCCAAACTAAAAGAGATGGGAGATATGAAACGAGGTAAACCCATGTCAGATCTATTAGCTCGATCCCCCTCTTGTTTCGCCCCGTTCTTTAATCACTGCCGGTCACTCGGCTTCACGGATAAGCCGGACTATGAGATGTTAAAAGGGCTTCTACGCGAAGAAATGGACCAGCACGGTTGGGTGTATGATTGGCAGTACGATTGGTGGGTTTGTGGAGATCGGGGAACGCTTTTCTCAGACGAGTATAAGCTTGAGAAACGACTTATTGAACCAGTGCGTGACCGTCAACTCACATTATGAGAGAGCAGCGTCGTTTGGTTGCGCTTCAACCATTTGCTTTCATCTTGTTTTAGAATTAGTGCTCTGATAATGCTATATCTTTCTTGGTGTTTTGTTTGAATGATTGATACCAACTCCCCTCATAAGTTATAACACTTCCATATGTAAACCAAGAGAAACACCTCATCAACTTTCATAATTACAACCATCAGACAAACATGGGCTTTCGCGGAAGTAATGGTAGCACGCAGACCGATGTAACCTGGGGCGCCAGCGCGTCTTTTGACCGTAGCATCCCCGTACACGTTCAACACTGAACAGAACGTCACCAGAAACACTTTCGAAAGTGGGTATATGGGAGTTATTTGGTGATGTGCTAGGTAGTGATAATAAAGAAGTTCACATAGCTAGAGTCACATTTTTGTGAGTTGAGTTAGTAATACATTGCCTAACATTCAGAGAGCTCGTTTTATAAAGAAAAAATGATAAGATACGCTACCAATATTAGTCCGGTGACAGTATGTCAAATTTGAACAGATTTCAATATTAGGAATGTATTGTTGTTCGAAATTGTTGGACTGAGAGCGCGCATACATATATATTTGTATGTATATACATGCCCTATAGTAATACGAAGGATTTTCCTGGAAGATTCAGAACAATTGAAATAAAACGAGATTTTACGGATGAAGTTGATTTAGGTAGTCACATCGACATCCGCAACTGTAGGCTTGTGCATTTACAAAGAATGAATTACTTGGACGAGATGCTCGAAGGCACCTTGATCCAAGACCAAGGCGCACTCCCATCAACTCCCTCCGTAACAGCGTCAGGCCACGTATTATCGTCGAAGGAGAAACTGATATAGTCCGAGGGGAAATTCGGATGATTGAGCGCCTTCCAAGCAGTGTCGCTGGCGACGATCTGCGTAGTTCCGTCGTCGTACGTTATTTCGATCTTTGCCAGTAATCCAGCCGGGTTAGGAGTGGAACCCGCGTTCACTGCCGTTACAGCTATAAGTACCCCGTATTTAGAATCCACGGGAACGCAGTAAGACTGCGCAATGTTGAGGTTGTTGCCCGTTCCTACTTGGGTCTCATTGACGTACAGAGTGTAGGAGTCATCGACTGTGATCAAGATTTTTGCGTAGACGGGAGACACTCCGTATGGGTTTCGAATGAAACGACGGAAGGCTCTTGGACCTGGAGGGACATTTCCTCCAGGACTTTTGAGCTCAGTCGTCCAGATCCATTGAGGGCCAGTAAAGTCTAACGCTATAAGTGGGTGGATAGAATGAATGTCAAGAAGTAATATTCAAGGAGGATGAGCAGACTGACCCATTGTGATAGTAAGCTGGGATTGGGAGATGGTGATGAGTTCGCCCGTCTTGTTGCTCAGTATTTATACCTTCAAAACAACTATTAAGCGAAGTCCCGAAACACTATAGTTCTCGTTAACATGGAAGAGTGTCAATGCTGATGCCACGTAGTATCACCAGGAACCTCGAGGTCAGCAAATGCCTTAGCAGCAAGCCCAACAAAAAATGTGCGCACCTTTGTTCACGTAAAAGATCTATCGCAAAGATTGACCAATACCGATGGACCATTGGTGAGTAGAGTATTTGCGTTGAATTCGGAGGTTTCGAAATTCCAATCCGAGCCGAATAATAACTGAAGAAAATGATTCCCAACTCACAAATTTAGCTAAAACTCATTTTGACTCAACCGAAGACCACGGAAGTTTCTTAAACATGTCAATCAAGGAGAAAACAATACTACGGCTCAGTGCTTTTAGGAGAATGACGAATGCTAGTAGCTCTCACCGCCTAAGACACACCGTCCCTCGACATTCACGTAAAGTCGGACCTTCGACTGTACCGTGAAACAATTGAAGAGGATATGTTTTAGCCCATCATGACAAGCAAGCTCCTAGGTACCCGGGGCCTCGCTGTCATGTCAATAACCTACAAGAAAAATTGTTATATGCAGAAACTACAAGGATATTTTCACATAAGGGCAACATGCCAAATTTTTGCGCGTTTGGAAAGCTTAAAAAGCTTAAACTAAAATAGGCACATTTCAGTTCGGTTGTGCTAGTCCGTTTTTGGAGCTTGACGGCTCATGGCGGTTAAGTTCAACTGAAATGGCTCGAAAAAGGCATAATGATTGTTGGGCATACCCTATGCACGAATGTGAACTAGAAAATCCCGAACATGGTAAAACAACAGGAAATAGCATAAACTTGAACGTATTCTATAACGTACACTATGTTTCCCAAATGACATAATCCACTTGGCGCTAAGTGGAACCCCATTCAGTATTCTGAAGGATCTCTCAACTCCACTTTCGGTTCCTGAACGGAGTGGACCTGGGTCCGAGACTTAAACCGAACTTGGTTTTGGCAGCTCCAAACCGAATTGTGACTATCACTAAACAAACACCGTCCAAGTTGTCCTTGCACTGTGGAATTATTCAAGCGGTTTACTTGGAAGTGCCTGGCAATTCCGTTCTTGTCAAAGCAATGTTCCTTCATTGTCGCTGTGTCCCCTGTAATGCTGTCAACTCCTGAGTCATCGAGTCCTCCTGGATCCTCCGAAACATTACTATCACCTCAATCGCATATTCTGAGCTTAAACTATTATCAAGTTATTTGAATCAGGCTAAAATAGACTAAAAGATTGAATATACGCACGTTGACACACGCGTTAAAATTTGATCCGTCAACGCGTCAGCGTTTCAACGCTTAACGTTCAACGCGCTTCAATCTATATGTCGGACCGCCACCACTAGTACAAGTACGATACGTACTCGCGAACCAATCCACACTCTCTGTATTCAGGTTGTGATATGGACTAGCCAAGTACTTCTTTTCGAAGTAATATGAAATTCATGTAAGTATTCGTTGGCTCGGAACTGAAGTAGACAAACCTGTGAATTTAGTCGTTTCATAAGTGCTTACACCCGTAATCATTAATATCATTCAACTACAAGGGAACAGACTCATTGAATGAGCGACAGGGCATCAACTGTTTACATCCTTTTTCCGGCAGTGTTCATGCTTGAAGTCGTGATTTGCCTGAACGATTGTATTCGGTAGAAATAGTGTATGTCTACTGCCAGCAGTTTCGACGGTGACGGTGCCCTTGATCGTGAACGGGCTCAGGAACACTCCGTGGCGGTGCTCGCTTGACAACATAGAAAGAGCTCATGCCTAAATAAGTTAAGTTTAATTACGGGATTTTAACTGTTACTATTGGAGTTCGAGCGTCGACTCGTATGTTTGACACAGATTCCGATTTGCATCTAAGCGGGAGTATCTCCAGTCGTTTCAGAGAAACTCACGAGTTTTTAACTGAAACACAATTGATCTCTCATTATTGTCCTTGTAGTCTAGTACTCAACGGTAATGACGATCTGGACTTGGTAAATTTTTGACAGATTGTCAACATCGCCTATTTTCCTTGAGCACTCAACACGGATGAGCTGGCAAGACACCAAAATCTTCTAAGCGATACAGAGCTTCGGTACCTCGTTTACAACGAAGTGATTGATTTCAATTTCAGTTTCAATAATAATTATTTTCCGATAGTCTAAGTGCGCACCTGGGGGTATAAATGCCGAGCAGCAAGACCTTAGACTTCAGACCAGTGCGAGTCTATTCACAGCATTTTACTACTCTTTCAATCTCTTTCTAAACCATGGGTGAGTTCATTCACTTTATTTCTAAATTTTGAAACGATCTCATACTCATTACGTTGTTCATCCCCTTTGCAGCCCTAGACTTTTCCAACTGTAATTGGATTTGGACCAACGAGTTACCAAGTCCTGGAGGAAATGTTCCCCCAGGCCCAAGAGCCCTCCGTCGTACCATTCCAACTCCCGACAAATTGACTCCCGTTTCTGCTAAAATCCTCATCACATGCGATAATGTCTACACTTTATTCGTCAACGGGATTAAAGCAGGGGAGGGTAACTATTTCCCCACCGCACAGGCTTATAACGTCCCTCTACATTCCAAACACTCTACAGTCATAGCTGTTTACGCTGTGAACGTTCAACTTAATCCGCCCGCCCCGGGTAATCCCGCTGGATTATTAGCCAAGATTCAAGTGACGTACAACGACGGGAGCGTGAAAACTTTCGTCACCGATTCTTCCTGGAAGGCGCTCAACAATGACAAGATTCCGGTCGATTTCAACAGGCCGTCTTTCGACGATGGACACTGGCCTAACGCTGTTACCGAGGGCGTCGATGGTAGTAGTCCTTGGGGCGTTATCAAGTTGCCTTAGAGAAACTGTAAATCCGCCCGATCTGTGGGCATAAATAACTTCCCTTTTTCTGCTCTTGTCTTCTCGGATACTTTGTTATGTATGGTTGGTAAAACGAGCGATTTCAGCGAATATGGAACTTTTGATGTTATAAGTGATTCATATAAGACAATATACGGACGGGTACATGTCGTAGAATCCAATTAATCTGCGGGCTTGTTACTCGAAAATGGTTTCACGAAAGTTATGAAGTAAATTTTGTGAAGCAAGGATGGTCTAGCCGAAACTGTCACGGAATGTCACGCGAATGAAACTTCACATCGTCGACGTTGGACGAGGATGAACACGCGGGAATTATGCCCAAACAACGAAGCTAGTAAATGTCTCAGACATCTACTTCATAGACTTTCTATTTTCTACTTCATTGTTAATATCCTATCAACAATACAAAGCCTCCATGTCAAATGTCCCATGATGGACAACTCTGGTAAAAAGGTCCTTCCCGCTATTATACCTGGCTTGAGAGCCTTGGAATCAGATATCCGTAAGCAAGAATTCCATGCTGTCAATCTAAGCAATGTCAATACAGTTCTTCCGCCAGAAGTCATTGGTCGCCTCAAGGTCCCATACTCGGCATTACTCCCTGACGCAAGAGAACAATTCGAAGACCCAAACTCAGTCGGAGCGCTAGATATTTCAACCAATACATCGCGTCCCGCATTGCTTAGGCACGTATGGTGGCGTATCACGACGCGGAACACGCAGCGGCACTGAAGGCGCACCATGAAGTGGTTCACATACGATTGGTCGGTGGTGTTACAATACGATATCAATTCGGCGTGCACAGCCTCCTGCTACTGCTGCTGTTGTCAAAATGCAACGAGACTGTCCTTCCGCGGGAGAAGAGGCCATCATCGGCGCAGTCAACGGATGATGTATCGATGATGGGTGCACGCCGTTTTACCAGGTTTTACCCCTGATTGATGCGGATATGAATATAACATTGACTCCTCTCAGGAACCACGGGATCTTCGACGATCTACTGAAAAATCATGGATCAAATTCTTAATCACCGGCTTTACCCCGAGTCGCACGCCATTTGCAGTCCTGATTCGTCTATCTGTGATGTTATGGTTTAATTGGTAAACTCAAGTTTTTGGTGAAGGGAATGCTTGGAAGTGGTCGCAGACTCTGCGCTAGGTTCAAACAGTTATACGCTAGAGAAAAAAACCATCACCGAAGCTGCGGAATTGCCTGGTTGCATAGCTAGTAGCCAAGGAGACACTCCTATCCTTGCAAGTATCCTGCTTATAGCTGGCGGCGCATACAGTCGTCAGTAGGATGCAAGTGGGAAATGGCGGCAACTACTGTATTACGCACTGCTTTTGCGGCTCACTGCCTTCCCTGTGCATGACGCTTGTGAGTGTTACATCTTTCAATGGCGACATCGTTTTTCATTTGATGATAGTTCATAACCCATTACCACTGAAGAGGTCCTTATGAGGTCCTCATGATTATTCTCCCTAGGGCGGTAGCCCTTGATTCTGATCCACATCCTTGTGTTTTCCCAAGAAATACACTATTTCGGATATCCCTCGGTGAATCTTTTGATGGTCCTGGACGCAATTCGAAGAAGAATGAAACGTTTTGACATTGTTGCTGCATTGTGATCTACAATGAGAGATATGACTCGTGCTCCCTCAATGATGATAAGAAATCATTGGGTGGGTTGCCGGTGGAAGAGGTGGAACAAGTATTATGAGTCGCTGACGCCATTAGTTCCGCTGATATCAACAAAACAGGTCAGGTTCCTCACTTCTTCCTTGTCATTTTGAAATCTCCTAATGATTATTTTCGAACAGAAGATTCTCCAGGATCACTCTGCATTGCCAGAGTGAGTTCTTGTTTCACTGATTCGGAAAACGCCATCCATCTCCTTTGTCATGTGCATCGATGTCAACCAGTCTGCCAGCGCATTAATCAACTTTCTCTATTGACCTGGCTTGCTCAGTTGAAGTTTTGACCACGCACGACCCAGTGTTGAACGTCAGCTTATAATTCGACGCGTCGGTTAATGAAAGGTAGCCGCCTAAGGATCTCAATAGGTAGGCGTCCTACCATAGTATGACCTGACGCGAAGGTATGTATGTACAAGTTAAATACTATATGCGATCTAATCTGGTCTGTGCAATGGCGTGTACAACTCTGTTTTGGCAGATCTTCTAGACAGCTGGTGTTTGGAGGACACATGTTCGTTCTACACGTCCAACTGGGCTGTTGGCGTTAAATACTAAGCGATGTTAAGCGCGATATCGTAGTTGGTCAATTCCGTGAAAACGTGAAAATAACCTTGTGGCCCAGTTACACTAGTTTACAAGTATTTTCGACTGCTTCGAATTCTTTTGAGGAAGACTCGTTGGATTTACCGACGCGTACTATTTTTTTTTGAGCGAATAGGATTCTCGCTTCTTCGTCCAAATATTGATGGTTCGGATTTCATCGGAGGGTACTTAAGTGCTTGTTGGGAAACAAATGCTAAGAGCAAAGGTCGCAAGCTCGCCAGTGTTTTGACAAGTTCATTCCCTTAACATTATGACATTGGCCAGTCAGCTCATCCTCTTTGATTTTGACTTTCCATCTTTGTTCATAATTTCAACGATTAGATTTTTTCACTTTGGTGTCCCCATTTATCGCGCTTGTTGCGGCATTGGATTTTTCCAGTTCCCAGTGGATTTGGACGAATGAGCTACCGGGTCTGGGAGGAACCGTTCCCATAGGCGCAAGAGCCTTTCGTCGACTCATTCCAACTCCATAAGGACTGACGCCCGTGTCTTGATCACTACTGATAACGAATTCACTTTATTTGTTAACGGGAATCAAGTAGGAATGAGTAACGATTGGTTTATCCCGCAGTCCTATTGCGTTCCTTTGTCTTCTTCGTGTGGGACACTTATAGCGGTAACGGGGGTGAACGATGCCGGTCCGGCTGGGCTATTTGCAGCGATCTAAATAACGTTCAATAATGGTAGTACACAGACCGTCGTCAGCGATGCTGGTTGGAAAGCTCTCAATGTCACTATCATTCCCAACGACTATAGCTCGCTTTCTTTCGATGATGCTTTTTGGCCTAATGCTGTTACGGAGGGAGTTGACGGCAGCTTACCGTGGGGAGGTATTACCGCGTCTTCGAGTGGGTGCGCTAGTTCTTAGCCCTGACGCAGTAGCTTTTATGGTATCATTTCAATGTTGATGTCTTCTGAGGAAATTTTCTTATTATTTTATTTTTATTCTCACCGCTTATGGTACAAATAAATGTCAAACTACAGCAGGCTGAATTGCAATATTTGAATTAGTCTTGTCTAAAATCCGCTGGCGATCACTAATTATCAATATCACAAGTTCTTACAACCTCTGAATCGAAAGCTCGCGGTCCCAGCGGTAACCAACCTTATAATAATAAACAAGCCCAGTAATAATATGACCTACATATAGACACCCTCCATGGCACCGGCAAAAGTCAAACATGAGCGAACGCCCGCTGTACTTCGCGCTGTTATAAATATGTCGAAACCACCTCAGTGGCAACAGTGAAATTCAGTTTCATCTCTGGAACACGTCCCCCAATCTGCACGTACTTTAGAACTTAAACCAAGATCACTGGTCCGGGCCACGAGGTAAACATCTCGAAAAAAAATATTTTGAAATCGAGATTGGCAAGACTGTAACAAGACATATGTCTTATAACTGTTCGGCCTTTTGGCGTTATGCTCGAGTCGGAATTATATCTCTCCCTTGATCATACTTTTTCGGTCAACTTTTATCTCTATCTTGATTAGATCTATCACGACAGTGGTACCTGCATTCGTAGAAACCTGGTGTTCGCCCAGAGCTATTCATCGAAAGAAAAGACCTCATATACTATAAATTGGTTGACATTCGAGTGACATGACATTTAATAGGAATACAAAAAAACTTCTGGGATAAGAACTTTAAAATTGAACATCATGGGTGAAGTTGGGTTCAGTGGTTTAATTACATCCACATCCGCAACTGTAGCTGGCGCATTTACAAGGCTTGGCGCACTTGCAAGAGATGCCGGAAGCCTGAGGTATGTTAATCCAATTCCAAGGGGAGTTGCCATTGACTCCCTCTCCAACGGCTCCAGGCCAAGCACTATCGTCGAAGGACAGCTTGGAATAGTTGCGGGGGATGTTGGCATTATTGAGGGCCTTCCAGGCAGGATCGCTGACAACAACCTCTGTAGTCCCATCATCGTAGGTTATTTCGATCTTAGCTAATAACCCAGCCGGATTATTACCGGGGCCATCGGCGTTCACCACTGTTACGGCTACAACTGTCCCACATTTGGAATTTACGGAAACGCAGTAAGACTGTGCATTCTGGAAGTTGTCACCTTGTCCTACTTCCTCATCGTTAACGAACAGAGTGTAATAGTTATCAGCTGTGATTAAGATGTTGGCGTGAACAGGAGTCACTCCGTACAGTGGGTTTGGGATAAGTCGACGGAAAGCCCTTGCGCCTGGCGGAACATTTCCTCCAGGCCCTGCCGGTACTACTTCAGTGGTCCAAATCCACTGAGGGCCTGAAAAGTCCAATTGCTCTGAATAAGGGTGAATAAAATACTTGTCAAAGGGTGAAACTCAGAACGAGAGCGATTCAGAGTGAACTGACCCATGGTATAAAGAGATTGTTAATGGGAGATGGTTCTGAGCTTACGGGTTAGATTGCTCTTCAATATTTGTACCCTTAAAATCTCAAACATTAAAATCAGATGATTCTTTGGCAGAGTCCCGAATATCGGGAAATTGATATCAAAGCGAAACTCCATGAATAAGTAATAAGAACCTCGGCGTTTTGCCAGCATATACTGGTCTTAAGGTTAACATAGGGCGCTGGAAGGAGGTTAGGACTATGTCTGAAAAAAATTTGTGCCCATCCAACGACACAGAAGATCTGTCGAAGATAAGGATAAGTTATTTTCTTATTAAACTCTTATGGGTTATTGGTTACCTTCTGGGCTGTTTCTCGTAAACGTGCCACTTTGTGAATGGGGGATCTGTGTTGAATCCGTGCGAGTCGGTCTTCGAGATCTAATCACTAGGGATTAGTGAGTGAAGGAAAGATTTATAATTCAATAATTAAATTAACTTTATCTGGAAGAGTTCCATCTTTGTTACCAAGCGGGCAAGCCTTACTGGGGTAAATTTTTGATGGATAATAACGAATACTGAATCCCACCGTTCGACCTCAAAGTGGATCTTCGGCAGCTGTTTTCAGAAGCAAGGACTAATACCATGGGATTATTATGTAAAATGGGCTGCGCATCATGGCACTGAGCATAAGCATGCGGAGGAAGTCCGTTATTAGAGCAAAACTGGTTGATAAAAATGTAAGCCTGCGCACCGCATCGTCAGGAACGCCGATCTAGAAGACACCAAAAAAGGCGAAAGATGGTCATGACCATCTTTCATATGTTTTTCCTCTAGTCCATAAAAACCGACATAATTGTAATAGATATGGCGGTATCATCTCAGTTCCTTCGCCTTCCACTTCTTTGTCAAATGATGAAATCAATGTCTGGAGGTGTCTGGAGGTGGACTCGATGACGCGGCTCACACGGTAACACGCACCGTGATACAGCTCAACATTTCAAGCTCGGCAGCTCGATGGATTCTCATAATTTAGAGTTTGCCACTTATATGTCGTGAAATGTTGGCAAAGGGAAGCATAGCCGAACTACTCCAGATAGAGAAGTAATTCCTTTCTGACCAATAATCAGTGCTATGGTGGAGATCGAAGCTTAAACGTCTCTCGGGCGAAGTCCAAGGATATTTGTGTATGTGATGACATGAGAATTCCGAAGTTCTAACCCTGTGCAAGTATGAAATAATAAACACGCCGGTCGCTCTTTCCTTTTCTGCATGACAGATTCCGAATGACGGGTTCTAAACCAGGGGTGTGATACATTTGTGTTCTATATTTGTTCTTTTTTTGTTATCCAAAAAATCACATGTTCTAAAAATAATAATTCGCCACCCAGGGGTCAGTAGTTTCAACGCAAACCCCAAGCAAAAAACCTCCATCTCTGTACCGGCAGCTAACACACTCACACACCATAATAGTTGACAGCCTCTCCAGAATCAATTTCACAAGCTCAAGTTGACTAAATAAACCAAAGCCAGAATATTGATAAGTCCCTTAGGTCATCGCATACATATATGCACGTCTACACGGTTCATGCTGGAGTAGAAAGATTTCGAAAGACTGGTAATTCATAAGCAGCATTCGCTGGCTTACTGCTAGGCGGCCTAAGCATTGCAATAAAGATATGTACATACAAAAAATTCAGAATTATTTCGGGAGATGGGAGATGTGAGAAACAAAGGGAAGAAGTTGAGAAGTTTAATGGTATTTACATTTACAAGACTGGGAGCAGGCACAGGATTGGGAGCAAGTACCAGACCCGGTACATTTACATGTAACACTGGAAGGCACAGAGACAACACCCCAAGGAGCATTGCCGTTAACGCCCTCGGTAACAGCAGTGGGCCAGAAACCATCGTCGAAAGACAGTCGATTAAAATCAGCGGGAATATTGGCATTGTTAAGGGCTTTCCAAGAAGAATCGCTGACGATGGTTTGGGTACTTCCATTGTTGAATGTCACTTGGACCTTGGCCAATAATCCAGCAGGATTAGGAGAAGGTGGGTTAGTATTTGCCCCGTATACAGCTATGACTGTCCAGCAGTTGGGATGAAGAGAAACGCAATACTCCTGCGCAGTTTGGAAGTCGTTACCCGTCCCTACTTTGATTCCGTTGACAAATAGTATATAGGTATTATCACAGGTAATCAGGATCCTGGCATGGACCGGAGTCAGTTTGTCGGGAGTTGGGATGCGACGACGGAAGGCCCTTGGGCCTGGGGGTACAAATCCTCCAGGACTTGGTAGCTCATTGGTCCAAATCCAGTTACAATTGGAGAAGTCTAGGGCTTCGGGGGATCAAAAATTATAATTGAGAAGTGAAACAAATGAACCGACCCATGGTAAAAGATTGGCAAATGTTAATGAACCTTCACTGCTGGTCTAAGGTCCTGCTACCCAGTATTTATACCATTATGCAAGCATTTAGACCCGCTAAGAAAGCTCCGATCAACGTAAATAATTAATCAAATGAATATTTTTGTTGAGAACAAAGCGCCAGTGCGCAGTATCGTTTGAAGAATTTCGGTGCTTCGCCACAACGCCAGTTTGTCTAGTCTTATCCAACAGGTGGGTTCAAGTTGAAGTAGTACTTGAAAAAATAAATAAATAAATGCAACGATGTAGAAGATCTGTCAAAAATTGGATGTTTACTTAATTTGGTAAAGCTAGAATAGGTGACCAATCGCATCTTTACTAAAATCTCCAAATAATGAGTTTTGCATTTTTAATGATGATTTATTACAGAATGGGTGTCTTTTAACTATTTTTTCTTGAAAACACTCCTGTTCAGATGGGGATTCGTGAGCCGGTCTTCGAGCTCTAATCGTTGCATGATAGCGGAAAGGTCAACAACCGACAACCCAAATATAGCTCATGTAAGGCGATTCTTTTCGTTGTGAATCGGGGACAACGGAGCTCTTCTGACCTTGGGATAATGCCAAATGCTGACTCTCACCGTTTTAAGTCATGGTTTGTTGGTTGATGTGCACTATCTCTTCAACTTGGATCCTAGTCTGTGTCCATAAACGAGAACCAAATGCAGCAATCGGAACATACTGAAGATGGTTTTCGGGGCGTTATGAGAAACATAAGGATTGCTTTAACACAAAACAATATCAATATACGTGGGATATAAAGATAAAATTCACATACATATAGTTAGTCGGTGACACTTCTTTTTTGGATTCGGCAAGGTTAATAGAGCCGGTGTAAAAGAAGCGGTATACGTTGAGAGCTAGAAGCCGTGACTACAATTAGTTTTTTTTGTCAGTATACTACGAGACAGCGCATAGTTGTAATCTAGATACATATAACATACCATATTTGCGTGCCGGACTCTTCATTTTACACACTCTTGCCAAAGGATCAAGTTGGCAAAGAGGGGAGCTTCTCTTAGAATTTCTTCCCCGACTAACTTACCAGTAGAATACCTATACATAATGATAAGTAGACTCTGCGCAGGTGGTGAATAATACGAGTGTATCAAAGACTTTTGCAATGCGCGCGGGGGGACATAATGGCATGGAACTAAACCAGGATTGATTGTCAGTGGTCACCGTCACCCGCGTAATAAGCGCCCTGTTCTGGTTGATCTCCCGTTTCTCTCCTCGTACGACCCACTCAGCTTAAGCTCAGGATTTAGCAGTTCATCTGCACGAGATACCCCAAATCATTAGTGAAGTCTTCCTCATACCCGAAACAATAGTCATTGGCACATCGAGCGATGGACTTGTGGTGTCACCATCACCTTCCGTTCAATCAGTGAAAGGTCTGTTTCTCTCTATATATTGTTCTTTCTTCTCTAATTCCGATTACCTTTGTCTTGTTCCAGGTTTTTTCGGTCGTTGAACCACAAGTTTACGGTCAACTAGAACGAGGCCTAATCTCACCGTCAGCCAATACAACCTCAAACGGACAGTCTTTCGAAAGAGTTGAGCCGTACGTCCGTGTGCGGATAACAGATCTAGGCAGATTCAGATGCAACATTCTTATCAAGTTCAATGCACAGCTAGGTTTGATTGACTTGCTTGTGGAGCTCTTCCCCTCATCTTAATTTGTTTTTTTTTTGTATGACCAGAATAATCCTCCGAATTTCACGGGCCAAACGTATCGGATATTTCGAGGTCGTATTACGAATTCCAGCAGATTGTGCATAATAATTCGCAGACTATCATACCTGCTCTTCCGCTGTCGCAGATTCCCGCTTCTTCAGACGACGAAGGTACGAAAGCTCGTAAAGGAAACGTATCTTATCTCAGGATTGTCTTTTCAGGTGATCGTTTAGTGAAGTACATGCACCAGCGTTGGCTAATATGCGAAGACCCATTCATATTCCAAAACGAAGGCCTGCGGTTGATTATCGGGAGCGACTTTGGTGTAATCATTTTATATCCGCCTTTGAACATTCTTTACTAGTCTCAACCTACTCCGCGTCCATGTTGCAAAAGCAGCTCCGGAATCAGTTTCCTCAAACGTGGTGTTTCAAACGAAGACGAAGATACTCAACGAGCACGTTTTTAGTCTCGAAACACGTTATTTCGATGTAGCTTGTAGTGTTGACCGGCTTGCAAGAGATATTTTTAATGTAAGTGCCTTGCTGTGTACCGAATGAAACTCTCAAGTCTTATGTTTTTGTGTCAGCACTCTCGATTACTCAAACGGACATGGGCAACAAACTAGTCAGCGTCCGACGTCCGAAAGTCAGCCACCTCTTGCGAACGCTCTCGAGAAGCCTGGAAGGGCTTGGTGGCATAGCTGGGCCGATTTGGACCAAGCCCAGGTATATATGATACATGTGTGACCCTAATATGGTATTTTTCTAATCCATTGATGATAGGTATGGGCACAAAACCCAATCACCGTGACCAAACGCGTGGATAGCGTTTCCCTAACCCCCCTTCCTCTAACACAAACCAACTCGTTTCTCTTGCAATCAGTATGTTGTTCACACTTGGTAGCAGCTGGAACTGACTGGATCACTCAGTACCAGACTATCAACGTTTCTCGAAAGCGGAAGGCTGCAGGCATCGAATATCCTCAAAGCATGTGATTTTGAGCGTGTCGTTTTAGTGTCTTAACGTGCTGTTATCGTAGTGTATGCAGAAAAGGCGGAAGCCTGAGCGCCTGTTGAGCTCCTGCGTCCTTTGCACGTCTCCTCTTTTTTCTTAATTAAAAATCCTATCGTTGACGTGAACTAATAGGCCACTAAAAAATCCAACTGTGTGCTCAGCGTATGTATAGCATCGATTGATTAGATAAATACAACTAGACATCGTAACAGCAGGTACCCATCAAAACACCCTCGAGACTCTCTCTCAGCTGTTGGTTTCGCTATCATTCGCTAACGCTGGCTTGTGCTCTCCTTGTTTCTTAACAAGTGCGATACTTTAAATTCACTCCTGTACTCATTACATCTACTTGGACCGCAATTGAGCTCGTTTGTTCCATATCCGAGGTTTTTGAAGAAAAGTCATATCAAGAGCCTTTATTAATTACATTCCCGTGTCAATGTACAGTACATCGGCTCGCCCTGCTTCTTTGTCTGCTTGTTATTAGTACTATTCTTTATATCAATTTGGTAATTATCGACGTTCAAAGGAAGTGTTATGAATGAAAAATATCAATCCGCCGAGTTATTAGTGCGTGTGCCAGGCAACCGTCCGTACGTTCATGTTAGCTTCTGCGAGAAGTGTACACGCGTCGATATTTTCGTGGCGTCTCGTCCCCCTCCAACGAACGTGAATCTACACGACTCCCTTTGCAAATCTGTATAGTGACCAACATATTAAAAGCGTCTTGATCCAATGTGGATATATCGATGCTCGGATTATTCTCCCAGGCTAACCGCTGATTGATATCATATTGCAACACGACCGACCAATCGTACGTGAAATATAGCTTCTGGACGACATCATGATGCGCCTTCAGTGCCGCTGCGTGTTCCGCGTCGTGATACACCTCCATACGTGTCTCAGCGATGCGGGACGCGGTGTACCAATCGACATAAGATATTTCACGCTCGGTTTTGAAAAACGGTCGGACTGATGAGCCTGGATCTTCGAATTGTTCTCTTGCGCCAGGAAGTAACGCCGAGTATGGTACGTATTCGAATGCCTTGAGGCGTTCGATGACTTTGGGCGAGAGAACTGTCCGAGTTGATTAGATCGGCATTTAAGGACTTGTGATTCTTAGTGTTTACTTACGGATGTCTGATTCCAAGGCTCTCAAGCCAGGTATTATAGCGGGAAGGATATTTTTACCAGAGCTGGAGTCCATGGATATTTGACCTGGAGGCATTGTGCGTTGCTGATGGGGTATTACCTACCGCTAGCACTGAGGAATCCAATAGGGCATAAAAATTGTAAATTTCTCAGACATTTACTAGCTCCGCTATTTAGGCATAATTCCGCGCGATCATCCTCATCGACGTGGACAAGCGGCAATGTTCATTTTGTGACATTTTGTGACGATTTCGGCTCGACCACTTGCTTCCGACTCGCTACCTGCTTCACAACTCCAAAAGATCGCCTTCGTGATACTATTTTTGAATAAAAGAGGCTGGGCAACAATTGGATTCTACGACGTGTAACCGTCCTTAGATCTCTTTATATTAATAACTTATATCATCGAAAGTTCCATGTTCGCTGAAATCGTCGCTCGTTTTATCAACCATACATAACAAAATATTCGAGAAAACAGGAGCAAAAAAAGGGGAAGCTATCGTAGGGGTTATTAAAACTAGTTCTGCCCACAAACCGGGCGCATTTATACTCTAAGGCAACTTGATAACACCCCAAGGACTACTACCATCGACGCCCTCGGTAACAGCATTAGGCCAGTACCCATCGTCGAAAGACGACCTGTTGAAGTCGACGGGAATCTTGTCATTGTTGAGCGCCTTCCAAGAAGAATCGGTGACGAAAGTTTGCACGCTCCCGTCGTTATACGTCACTTGGACCTTGGCTAATAATCCAGCAGGATTGCCCGGGGCGGGCGGATTAAGTTGAACGTTCACTGCGTAAACGGCTATGACTGTAGAGTGTTTGGAATGTAGGGGAACGTTATAAGCCTGTGCGGTGGGGAAGTAGTTACCCTCCCCTGCTTTAATCCCGTTGACGAATAAAGTGTAGACATTATCGCATGTGATCAGGATTTTAGCAGAAACGGGGGTCAATTTGTCGGGAGTTGGAATGGTACGACGGAGGGCTCTTGGGCCTGGGGGAACATTTCCTCCAGGACCTGGTAACTCGTTGGTCCAAATCCAATTACAGTTGGAAAAGTCTAGGGCTGCAAAAGGGATGAACAACATAACGAGTATGAGATCATTTCGAAATTTAGAAATAAAGTGAATGAACTCACCCATGGTTTAGAAAGATTGAAAGAGTAGTAAAATGCTGTGAATGGACTCGCACTGGTCTGAAGTCTAAGGTCTTGCTGCTCGACATTTATACCCCCAGGTGAGCACTTACATAGATTATCGGAAAATAATTATTCAAATTGAAATTGAAATTGAGACCTCAATCACTTCGTTGTAAACAAGGTACCGAAGCTCTGTATCGCTTAGAAGATTTTGGTGTTTTGCCAGCTCATCCGTGTTGAGAGCTCAAGGAAAATAGGCGATGTTGACAATCTGTCAAAAATTTACCAAACCCAGATCGTCATTACCGTCGAGTATTAGACTACAAGGGCAATAATGAGAGACCAATTGTGTCTCAGCTAACAACTCGTGAGTTTTTACGACTATACGGTATTCTTCCTTACTACATTCTGAAACCACTGGAGATACTCCCGCTTAGATGCAATTGGAATCTATGTCAAACATACGAGTCGACGCTCGAACTCTATTAGTAACAAAATCAGTTAAAATCCCGTAACTTATTTAGGCATGAGCTCTTTCTATGTTGTCAAGCGAAACACCGCCACGGAGTGTTCCTGAGTCCGTTCACGATCAAGGGCACCGTCGAAACTGCTGGCAGTAGACATACACTATTCCTTAAAACTTGAACCTCAAAAACTGAATACAATCGTTCAGGCAAATCGCGACTTCAAGCATGAACACTGCCGGAAAAAGGACGTAAACAGTTGATGCCCTGTCGCTCATTCAATGGGTTTGTTCCCTTCTAGTTGAATGATATTAATGATTACGGGTGTAAGCACTTATGAAACGACTAAATTCATAGGTTTGTCTACTTCAGTTCCGAGCCAACGAATACTTACATGAATTTCAAATTACTTCGAAAAGAAGTACTTGGCTAGTCCATATCACAACCTGAACACAGAGAGTGTGGATTGGTTCGCGAGTACGTACCGTACTTGTACTAGTGGTGGCGGTCCGACATATAGGTTGATGCGTGTTGAACGTTGAGCGTTGAAACACTGACGCGTTGACGGATCAAATTTTAACGCGCGTGTCAACGTGCGTATATTCAATCTTTTAGTCTATTTTGGCCTGGTTCAAATAACTTGATAATAGTTTAAGCTCAGAATGAGGTGATAGTAATGTTTCGGAGGATACAGGAGGACTCGATGACTCAGGAGTTGACAGCATTACAGGGGACACATCGACAATGAAGGAACATTGCTTTGACAAGAACGAAATCGCCAGGCACTTCCAAGTAAACCCCTTGAATCATTCCACAGTGCAAGGACGACTTGGACGGTGTTTATTTAGTAATAGTCACATTCGGGTTGGAGCCGCCAAAACCAAGTTCGGTTTAAGTCTCGGACCCAGGTCCACTCCGTTCAGGAACCGAAAGTGGAGTTGAGAGAGATCCTTCAGAATACTGAATGGGGTTCCACTTGGCGCCAAGTGGATTATGTTATTTGGGAAACATAGTGTACGTTATAGAATACGTTCAAGTTTATGCCATTTCCTCTTGTTTTACCATGTTCGGGATTTTCTAGTTCACATTCGTGCATAGGATATGCTCAACAATCATTATGCCTTTTTCGAGCCATTTCAGTTGATCTTAACCGCGATGACCCGTCAAGTTCCAAAAACGGACTAGTACACCCGAACTGAAATGTGCCTATTCTAGTTTAAGCTTTTCAAACGGGGAAAATTTGGCATGTTGCTCTTATGTGCAAAAATCCTTGTAATTTCTCCATATAACAATTTTTTTCTGTAGTCTAGCTATTGAAATGACAGCGCGACTCCGGGTGCCTAATAATATGCTCGTCATGGTGCGCTTGAACATACCCGCTTCAGCTATTTCGCGGTGCAGTCGAAGGTCCGATTTTAGGTGAATGTCGAGGCACAACGCGTACTTGCTATTACCCTCAAAATATTCGAACCGCATTATTGTTTTTTCCTTGATTGACATGTCTAAGAAACTTCCGTTGTCCTCGGTCGAGTCAAAACTAGTTTAGGCTGAATCCGTGAATTAGAAATTATCCGTCTCAGTAATAATCAACTCGGGTTGGAACTTAGAACCGAATCACCCGACTTCAACCAATGACTTATCGGTCTAAGTTGAACGTTGACCTTTGACAGGTCTTATACATGAACAAAGGTACACCTTTTTGGCATTGCTGGGCTCGCTTCTAAGGTATTTGCGGACCTCGACGTTCCTGCTACGTGGAACCGGCATTTTTCGTCGTCAGAAATATTCTCCAATAATCGGGACTTCGTTAAAAAATTAACAATTGGTCTGAGGGTATAAATACCGAGCAGCAAGATGGGCGAAATCATCACCATCTCCCTATCTCTTAATACTACTACAATGGGTCAGTCTGTTCATTCTCATTGTAATTTCGCGTTCTTGACATTCATTCTATCCACTAATAGCATTAGACTTTACCGGCCCTCAATGGATCTGGACCAATGAACTCAAAAGTCCTGGAGGAAATGTCCCCCCAGGTCCAAGAGCCTTCCGTCGTTTCATTCGAAACCCATACGGAGTGTCTCCCGTCTATGCAAAAATCTTGATCGCAGTTGATGACTCCTACACTCTGTACGTCAATGAGACCCAAGTAGGAACAGGCAACAACTTCACCATTGCGCAGTCTTACTGCGTTCCCGTGGATTCTAAATACGGGGTACTTGTAGCTGTCACGGCGGTGAACGCAGGTTCCACTCCTAATCCGGCTGGATTACTAGCGAAGATCGAAATAACGTACGACGACGGAACTACGCAGATCGTCGCCAGCGACGCTGCTTGGAAGGCGCTCAATCATGCGAATTTCCCCTCGGACTATATCAGCTTCTCTTTCGACGATAGTACGTGGCCTGACGCTGTTACGGAGGGAGTTGATGGGAGTGCGCCTTGGCCTTGGGTCAAGGTGCCTTCGAACATCTCGTTCAAGTAAATGCACAAACTAGTATAGTTGGGGCTGTAGATGTGACTACTTCACCCGTAAACTTCTGTTTATTTAAATTGTTCTCTTTCCGGGAAAATTCTTTTTTCGTATTAGGAATATATATACACTCTCTGTCAAGTTTCAACAAGTTCGAGCAACAATTCATTTCTATTTATTTTTTTCAACAGAGCGAGCTGTCTGAATTTTAGGCGGTATTACTTCTTTAAGCGATAATTCGTACTATGGCGAAAATGACTACACTTGCCACAATTGACGCCATGCAGCACCTTCAAATAGACTACGTCATATAATTCTCTTCTATTATATGTACTATGACAGTGCGCCAGCGCTCAATGCCATTAAATAATTTACAAACGAACCAACCAGAACAGCATGGATTGTAACAATCTTATATTCAAGGCTTATAACTCCACCATCGATAGTTCAAATAAATTCCCGCTTGTTTCCGAGGTGGTAGATCGTCGTTGTACTGTTAACTTTGAACAGAATCATCTGGGTTGCTGAGATCGCGAAAAAAAATAAACGCGAAAATAAATGAGCTAGCGAGCATGGAGTCTGGAGTCCGAAGTTGAAGCTGAAGTCTGGAAGATGGTGTCGTGACGCTGAGTGACCCGTAAACGGCAAGATAACAAACCCAGAAGTCAAAACCAACGTCCGTAGATTGAAGATAGTTTTTACTGCCAAGGTTATATACCCACGTTTTTTCAAAAATTCCTATTTTCTGACTTGGTATTGCAAATGGATATGTGCATCACCATTCACTTTATTTACATAGATCTTGAGGCAAAGTTCATAAGATTTCCTAACAAGCAACTAGTATTAAGCCGCTAGGATCGTGAAGTCAGGGCTAGTGTTGCCAGAATCACCAAAGACTATGAGGTTTAGAATCAGACAAATTCAGTTCCATTACTTCGAGAGGCTTCTTACGGATTATGAAATAGTCATCCCGTGTTTCCAGGTCGGCTGGAAGCAGTACGGCTTGGCTTCCTGCCAGAAGAGGGAAGCCATTAGCAATGACTGAACCTATAAAATACATTTCAGTTGATCTCGAGAAACAAGGCAGTTTTGCATAGTATATTACCAAATGTCCCGTTATTTTGAATCCTCAAGGTGATTTCACCCAGGTTACTGATTCCTTCGGGAAGGGTTGAGGTATTCCTACCGAGAATTAGTTAGATAATTTGAACTAGTTTGGTCATGAAACTAATTATGTACGAACCAAACCACCTGGTAAAGACGGGCGTATCAGTCGAGGTCGTACTTAATGTGAAGTAATGGCTCGGAACTCACCGTCTGCACGGTCCCGGCTTGCCAGACAGTATTGGCATTGGGAACAAGAACTGGGGGATCAAAGACCTCTCTTTGGACATTCACCGGCGTTGACACTGCGAGCGAAATTAAGCCCGTGAGCGTGAACAGAGATCGTACGGAAAACATGATGAGAACGTAAAGACGTAGAGGTCGTAGTACTTAACAGTTGTGAAACTGAGAATGAACTGAAAACTAGTGCTCGCAATCGTGTCTTTTATACACGCATCGTTGTCCATTAACCCTCGGGGATTGTCAAAGCCATCCGGGAAAACAAAAATTTAGGTGCAAGTCGCGTTGAACTGGCTGTTGAACCGAGTGGAAAGGGAGGAAAGGCCATCATGAGCAAGCCGACGAGGCGCGGCCCATAAGGAATATGGAAAATGTGTCAACGTGCTCAGAAATCTATCAAATCATAATTGAGGAAGCTGGCTTTACCGGCATAGCCCTGTTGTTCCGAGAAATCGTGTCGCGCGTGCCGTGATCCATTTTACAAAGGAATGTTTGCGAGCACGCGGCCCGCATTTGTCATAATTCAGGACATTGTTTTGAATTTTGCGCATAGATTGAAGAAATGAAGATGTAAGCTAGTATACTTAAGTCTGGTGTGAATATAGATTTTATGAGACAACTGCAATGATCCCGACGAAAACTCACGTGTCGTAAGAAGTTTGGAAGGTAGAGAGAGGTAGAGAGGTGCACCGTGCAAGGAAGGCCCGGCTTCTGTTGAAGAAGGGCGTCGGCTATGCAGCATCATGATCAAAATTCTTGATTGCTCTTAGCACCCGCTTTTTTGACTAAGCATCTTATGGTGAAATCATTACCACTTTTTCGCTTTCTTCGTGTTAACCACGAGATACATTTCATATTATGCTTGGAAAACAGGTGAATTATGCTTTTAACCAGAATCCAAGTACCAATCAATCTAACCGAAAAAAATAAATACAAACTGATACATACCACGGAAGTACCAATTTAATGGGAGCTACTAGCCATTCACATCTTCCAGCTCTAGACCACCGTTCTTCTTATTGTTTGTCCTATCGTATCGAAAACAACGTGCGGGCCGGACGTCTAGACCTGAAAGTTGTTTGGCGAAAGTAAACCGTGCCGTTTACATAATCGTAAAAGGTCCCCTCCTTATGTAACGCGCTCTCTTTCACGACCGTTCCTCAGCGACTCGTATTGAGAGCCGGGCACAGCTCATTCTTTTCGCAGTTCTCATTTCTCCAGCACACAATTATGCTACGCTTATTAGTTCTCATACAATGTGTCTCTCTTTTGGTTAATGCAACAAAGATTCCCAGTTCATCAAAAAGTGGTCTTTCTCGTCATCTCCCCAAGCGTGCAACCGATGGAACGTAGCAGTCGTGACTATCTAAGATTACATGTGAATAGGCACCACACAATTAAACACCGTCTCGATAGCAGCTAATCTTACTTGTGGCGTTGGCTTCGCAGCCGGAAAAATGACAGTTGGACCTGTGCAGTTTACAGGGTGGGTGGTTTGACGTTATTTTACTGTTTGTTATTGATTCTTTTTCTCAGGGTCGAGGTCTCTCGATAAGCTGCTACAGACAGGCTGCTACACAAGTAGACAATCCGATCACTGGTTCAATGCCGAAGCCCCATTTGGAATTGGTTCCGACAGACTTTCTGATATAGATGCCCAAATCAATGCATCAGGCGGATCTTATGGACGTTCTTTGTTAGTCAATCTCTTCCGGATAGCTAATGGGCACGCAGTGCTTTAAAAATAGGCGCAAATTCTCTTTGAGGAGCCTTCCTGAACTTCTTCAAGTTCTAAAGCGGCCACTTGTTGAACCCAATTTGTTACTGCGCAGGTGGTACTCTTTGCACTCAAGAAAAGAAAAAACTGATGACCTTGACGCCCATTACGGAATAATAAGAAGCTAGGAACCCCTTTGAAGAGTTACAATTTGCTTGAAGACTTGCGACTCGCTCACCGTCATCATTTTGCAATCTCTCAAGCTTGCTATGAATCAGTTTGTCCACCCTTTCTACACTCCTAACGACCATTTATGCACTCTTTGTACCACTAGACTTCGGCGGTGCTCATTGTATGTGACAAGGGAAGTAATACCTGTAGGTCCTGGAGGGCCTGCTCCCCCAGGCCCACGGCCCTTCCGTTATCACCCTTTCCGCCCAGCGAATGCGAAACCTATTCACGCAGACATTTTGATCACAGCCGATAATTCATACACTCTGTTCTTCAACGAAGATCGAATAGGATCGGGAAACAACTTCAAAAACGCGCAGTTTATTCCATTCCCCTGCGCTCCCCGACCGATCGGGGGACCTTGTAGCTATAACAGCCATAAATAATGGCCCCGGTAATAATCTGGCTGGGGTACTAGTGAAAGTCAAAGTAACGAACGACGATGGATCTATCCATGTCATTGCCAGCGGGAGCGAATGGAAGACTCTCAGCGATCCCGAGTACCCGCCCAATTATATCTCTTTCTCTTTTGATGATAGTCGCTGGCCCACTACTGCTTCAGAGGGATTCTACGGCAGTCTCCCTTGGGGAGATATCAATGTGCCTTCAAATGTCTCAAGCAAGCACTGGTGAGCCAATCTCTACGTATGCATTAACTACGAATGTGGATGCAATCGTTAACTTTCTTCCATGATCTTTGTTTCTAGGAATTTGTTCTCACCTTCTCGAGAAACTTCTTTGATTTTTTATTCCTGAATTGCACCGGCATAATTATGATATACACGCATAAAGAAACTTTTTGTCTAATACTAACCTATCTTGTCAATCTTCGTTCGGAGATATTTTATTGAAATGTTTACCTCGCGATTGAGGTAGTTTCGATAACCGCGTGTATCACGAAAACCAGAGTGCGTTTGGCCATTTCTGATTTTTGCCGGTGCCATGAGTGTATCTTATAAATCCTATTACATAGCTTGTTTATTACGGGACTGGCTACTGCAGGGATTGGAAACTGGAGGTTGTACGAGCTTCTTGCAGTATATGTATTAATGGTGATTGACCTGATTTTGGACAAGACTAGTACTCCATAATTTCAGTTCAATCTGCTATGAGAAGTAATTTGACATTTATTAGTGAGATAAGCCGTGAAAATACAGAAAAAAAATCAGTTTTCTCAGAAAAAAACACCAACATTAAAATGACATCACAGAAACTACTATTGTGTAGGCTGAGTGCTAAGAACTAGCGCACCCACAAGAGGTGTTCGAAGGGAGTGTAATAGTTCCCCAAGGAGAGCTGCCGTCAACTCCCTCCGTAACAGCATTAGGCCAAGAGGCATCATCGAAAAAAAACGTATTATAGTTGTCAGGGATGTTGGCATTATTGAGAGCCTTCCAATCAGCATTGGTGATGACAGTCTGCGTACTACCGTTACTGAACATTATTTGGATCGTTGCTAATACCCCAGCCGGACCACCACCGTTCACCCCCGTTACCGCTATAAGTGTCCCACATGGAGAAAACAAAGGAACGCAAAAGGATTCTGCGGCCTGGAAGCCGCTACCCGTTCCTACTTGATTCCCGTTAACAAACAGAGTGTATGAGTCATCAGTAGTGATCAATATATTTGCGGAGACAGGCGTCAGCCCTTGTGGAGTTGGAATGAGTCGACGAAAGGCTCTTGCGCCTAAGGGAACGGTTCCTCCAGGACTCGGTAACTCATTCGTCCAGATCCATTGGGCACCGGAAAAATCCAATGCCGCAACGAGCGCGATGGATGAGGACACTAGAGTGAATAAAGACTCTAGTCGTTGAAAGTATGAACAAAGATGGAAAATCAAAATCAAAGAGGATGAACTGACTGGTTAATTTCATGTTAAGGGATCCAAGTTGTCAAAACACTGGTGAGCTTGGGACCTTTGCTCTTAGCATTTATATTTTCCAACAAGCTCTTAAGTACCCTCTGAGGAAATCCAAATTATCAATATTTGGACGAGGAAGCGAGAAACCTATTCGTTCAAAAAAAAAAAAAAACTAGTGCGCGTCGGTAAATCCAACGCCTCAAAAGAAGCAGTCGAAAATACTTGGGACCGAACATGTGTCTATCCAAAACATCAGCTGTCTAGAAGATCTGTCAAGAAGTGAATAGCTGGTGATAAAATACGATGCTCTGGAGGTGCTAAACAATGGAGTAACAATAGACTCTAAATTCGTCGCAAGAATTCCCCAAAAGGTTTATCTACCCATGAAATCGCCGTTTTCCACAAAAGTTTCCAATCTTTGATATATATGTCGTAGTTGGTTATTTCTTCCTAAGATCCGATCTACCCCGAGATCAGTATTAGCTTTCAGACATGGAATTTTAAACACAGACCATATTAGATCGTATATAGTATTCGGACTGTACGTACATATCTTCCCGCCAGATCATGCTAATAAATTACAGTACACCTACCTATTGAAATCCTTAGCTTTCTACTTGTCATCCAATGTTAACCGACTCGTCGAATTATAAGCTGACGTTCAACGCGCTGACGTCGCACGCGGACAAAACTTCAAGTTCAGCTGCCAGTGGGGCAATCCGGATCAATAGAGAAAGTTCCAGCCGACGAACGCGCTGGCAGTCTGATTGACACCGATGCACGTAACAAAGGGAATGTATGCCATTTTCCGAAATAAGTAAAACAAGAACGAACCATTTCTGGCACTCCAGAGTGATCCTGGAAAAAATTCTACTGGAAAAGATTCATTAGCCTGAGACTCCAAATAGCTTTTACAGGTGTAGCGTATCCAGAATCTCCAAAGACTATGAGGTCCAGCATGAGACAAAGTCAGTTCCATTACTTCGAGACATCTTACGGATTATGAAACGGTCATCCCGCGTTTCAAGGTAGGCTAGAAGGTGCATGACTTGGCTCCCTGTCAGAAGAGACAAGCCCGAAGCAAGGATTGGAGCTATACAATTCAGTTCAGTTCATCTAACAAGACATTTGTTGTGTAGTATATTACCGAAAGTCCCGTTACCTCATGCATTTCCCCTCCTGGTCAGGTGTGTTCTATACGCCGGACCTTGCCCAAACACCCTAGTCATTATACCTCCATAAAAAACGTCCCGTTGCCCTGAATTCTCAAGATGATTTCAGCCAATTTACTGATTTCTTTGGGAGGGTTGACGAAGGATTGTGGCAGAGCGACTCAAGAAATCGGCGCTTATTCTTCCTACTTGTGCGCACGCATAGAGTTCTTCGCCTTGAACTCTATAGTATTCGCTGCATAATATTTGTAAAGTAGGTCTCCAATTCAACCGCTAAATGATTTCGGAAAAATCCAAATAAAAACAGGTATCATTATAATAGATCTAATGATTAAAAATTGCTTCGGAGGGAGTCTACGGCAGTCTCCATTGGGGAGATATTACGGTGCCTCCAAATATCTCGGACAAGCACTGGTGAGCCAATTTTTACGTATGCATCAACTACAAATGTAGACGCAGTCGTTATCTTTCTTGCATGATCTTTGTTTCTAGGAATTTTTCTCACCTTCTCGAGAAACTTCTTTTGATTTTGTATTCCTGAATCGCATTGGCATAATTCGATATACACACATAAAAGAACTTTTTATTCAGACAAGAGGTCGAAGAAGGAATTACAATACTAATCTATCTTGTCAATCTTCGTTCGGAAATATTTTATCAAAATATTTACCTCGCGATTGGGTAGTTTCGACATATAACCGCGTGTATCACGAAGACCAGGGTGGGTTTGGCCATTTCTGATTTTTGCTAATGCCGTGAGTGTGTTTTATAAATCCTATTACATAGCTTGTTTATTATGGGACTGGCTACCGCTGGGATTGGAAACTTGAGGTAGTAGAGCTTCTTGCAGTATATATATTAATGGTGATTGACCTGATTTTGGACAAAACTAGTACTCAAGACATATCAATTCAGTCTGCTATGAGAAGTAATTTGACATTTATTGGTGAGATAAGCCGTGAAAATACAGAAAAAAAATCAGTTTTCTCAGAAAAAAAAAAACATCAACATTAAAATGACATCACAGAAGCTACTATTACGTAGTGCTAAGAACTAGCGCACCCACAAGAGGTGCTCGAAGGGAGTATAATAGTTTTCCAAGGATCGCTGCCGTCAACTCCCTCCGTAACAGCATTAGGCCAAAAAGCGTCATCGAAAGAAAACGTGTTATAGTTGTTGGGGATGGTAGCAGTATTAAGAGCCTTCCAACCAGCATCACTGACGACGGTCTGCGTACTACCGTCATTGAACGTTATTTGGATCGTTGCTAATACCCCAGCTGGGTTAGGAAGGGTAAGAGCGTTCACTACTGTTACTGCTATAAGTGTCCCACATGGAGAAAACAAAGGAACGCAATAGGACTGTGCGGTAGTGAAGTTGTTACCCGTTCCTACTTGATTCCCGTTAACAAATAGAGTGTATGAGTTATCAGTCGTGATCAAGATATTTGCGGAGACAGGCGTCCGTCCTTGTGGAGTTGGAATGAGTCGACGAAAGGCCCTTGCGCCTGTGGGAACATTCCCTCCTGGACTCTGTAACTCGTTCGTCCAGATCCATTGGGCACCAGAAAAATCCAATGCCGCAACGAGCGCGATGGATGAGGACACCAGAGTGAATAAAGACTCTAGTCGTTGAAAGTATGAACAAAGATGGAAAATCAAAAGCAAAGAGGATGAACTGACTGGTCAATTTCATAATGTTAAGGGATTGAAATTGTCAAAATACTGGTGAGCTTGGGACCTTTGCTCTTAGCATTTATATTTTCCACAAGCACTTAAGTACCCTCTGAGAAAATCCGAATTATCAATATTTGGACGAGGAAGTGAGAATCCTATTCGCTCAAAAAAAAAGACTAGTGCGCGTCGGTAAATCCAACGCCTCAAAAGAAGCAGTCGAAAATACTTGGGACCGAACATGTGTCTATCCAAAACATCAGCTGTCTAGAAGATCTGTCAAAAAGTGAATAGCTGCCAGTGGTGATAAAATATGATGCTCCAGAGGTGCTAAAACAATGGAATAACAATAGACTCTAAACCCGTCGCAAAAATTTCCCGAAAAGTTTACCCACCATGAAATCACCGGTTTTCACAGAAGTTTCGTAACCTTGATATGTCTTGTTGTAGTTGGTTATTTTTTCCTAGGATCCGGTTTACCCCGAGATCAGCATTAGTTTTCGTACATAGGAGAGTTTTAAACACCATTGCACAGACCACATTAGATCGTATGTAGTATTCGGCCTGTACGTACATATCTTCCCGTCAGGCCAGTACACCTACCTATTAAAGTCGTTAGGCCGCAACCTGTCAGTCATCCAATGTTAACCGACTCGTCGAATTATAAGCTGGCGTTCAACGCTGACGCGCTGACGTCGCATGCGGACAAAACTTCAAGTTCAGCTGCCAGTGGGGCAATCCGGATCAATAGTCCAACTGACGAACGCAACTGGCAGTCTGATTGACACCGATGCACGTAACAAATGGAATGAATGCCGTTTTCCGAATCAGTAAAATAAGAACGAATTATTTCTGGCACTCCAGAGTGATCTTTGAGAACCTTCTGTTGGAAAAGATTCATTAGGAGACTCCAGATAGTTTTTACAGGTTTAATGTACCCAGAATCTCCAAAGACTATGAGGTCCACTTGAGACGTCAGTTTACGGAGCAATACATACATATGTCGTTAACATGGAACACTCCTACAACTGGTACATAGCCTACACACGCCACGTAAGCATGGGCATTTTTTCCTGACGCCAGAATGAGACAAAGTCAGTTTCATTACTTCGAGACGTCTTACGGATCATGAAATAGTCATCCCGCGTTTCGAGGTCGGCTTAGGGCTAGAAGGTGTATGGTTTGGCTCCCTGTCAGAAGAGAGAAGCCCGAAGCAAGGGTTGGAGCTATACAATTCATTTCAGTTGATCTAACAAGACATTTGTTGTATAGTATATTACCAAAAAGCCCCGTTACCTTATGCATTTCCCCTCCTGGTCAGGTGTGTTCTATGTGCTGGACCTTGTCCAAACACCCTAGTCACTATACCTCCATAAAAAAAGTCCCGTTGCCCTGGGTTCTCAAGATGATTTCAGCCAGTTTACTGATTTCTTTGGGAGGGTTGACGAAGGCTTGTGGCAACGCGACTCAAAACGTCGGCGCTTATTCTTCGTACTACGCACACTGGAGCGCGCCTTGAACTGTATAGTATTCGCTGCCTAATATATGTAAAGTGGGTCTTCAATTCAACCGTTCAATGATCTCAAAAAAACCCAAATAAAAACAGGTATCATTATGGTAGGTCTAATCAAGACAAGGATAAAATTGAATGCAAGAATAGGATTAAGAGATAAATATAATGGGCGAGGTTGCCATGAGAGAATTACAATATTAACATGTGTCCCATCTTATCAATCTTCGTCCTGAGATATTTATCGAGATCTTCACCTCGCGAATGAGGTGGCGGAATCATCGGAACACGTTCAATGACATTAATGCCTTCCGCAATCATAGCATTCACTTTCTCCGGATTGTTAGTTAAAAGACGGACTTTGTCGATGTTGAGGTCTTCAAGAATAGCCGAGGCGATATTGTATCGGCGCTCATCGGCACCGTGTCCGAGGGCGAGATTAGCAGTGACAGTGTCGTGGCCCATGTCTTGAAGGTTGTATGCTCTAAGCTTGGATAAAAGGCCGATTCCTCGACCTTCTTGACGGAGGTAAACAACCACGCCGCGTCCTCTCAATGACATAAGTCTTATAGCCTCCGATAGTTGAGGTCCACAGTCGCATCGCATAGATCCGATAGTTTCTCCGGTAAAGCATTCGGAGTGAATTCGTACTAGCGGAGCGGGATTGACCTTCTTCAGCTTATTGTTGGTCTTGTCGTCGTCGTCATTCTTCTTCTTTAATGGTTTTAATTGAGCACCACGAACGAGACGGTCAATTTTTGTCTCGTGTGAAGCCCAGACATTGTTGAGCGTCCGACTGCGGATATGGGGTAACTCTCCGAGGTGGTCTTCTTCGTCCGAGGACTCGCTATCAGATGCATCTCGGTGTTGACAATCCTCTGAATCGACTACGATCGCCAAATGTTCCTTGTTGTCGCAGTTGTTGCGGTAAAGGTGTAGAAAAACGGGACCATGGGGTGTGGGAATGCGCGCCCGAGACAGACATTGCACCTGTACGGCGGAATCCAGTTGACGTGCCGGATCAAATGGAGGTGGATCGACGAGTTTAACAATAGTTGTCGAATGATCAGATGTATTGACATCATGAGGTGATGCTAATATAATACTCGTAGTTGTCGCTGTCGTTGTCGTTGACACTTCCGCTTCTGTTCCCGTAGAGAAATTCGCATTCGCATCCACATCCACTTTTAGACGTTGACTGCGCGGGGCTTGTCGGCTAACATACCGTGGTGGCGGTGCTCTGATATCCTCGTTGTCGTGCTCTTCTTCCCCAAGCAGTAAATTGAGCATGTTCTGCTCAATATCGTGATTTCCAAGTGCATGGTGATAATGGTGTCGGGTAATATGGGGACCGGAGGCTACAGCTGCTGCCAGCAAAAGCGGCTCCAATGGTGCTTCACGCGGTCTCCAGCTGACGTTCGATTTCATTATTTGAGAAATGTGTCGAGAAGAGAAGGAGATGGAGGAAGGAGAGAGAAAGATGGGGTTGGGTGAGAGTCGGCGTGGTACTATATGTGATTCAAGGAATGGCCTGAACTTTTTCCTTCCCACTGGGATTATCGGGATTTGTCAGCCCTAGCTTACGTGATTATTTCCGCTCCGACTCGGCTTTCGGCTTACACTCATTTGCGTCTTAGGTCAGCAACCTTAGGTTTCCATCCTTTTCCATCCCGGTGCCAACTCTTAATTTGATGCGTTTCTCGTGATCTTTCACATAAATATCGGACTATATGATTTGCTGGAAACCGCGAACTACGGGTCTAATACTTGAATTCTTAGCAAGGTCGGAGAAACAGAGAAGAAGTTAAACATAGTTTCATCATATCTAGGTCCGCTTTTCAACTTGAAAACCGTGACGGTACCCCATTTCTAAAAGCTTTAGAATGAACACGTGCAATGGAGTATTATTCAGGCTGTAATAATAAGTAGCCATATCAGTACTAATCCTGACACTAGTTCAGTTTGCAATTTTACTACCCAAACCTTAGTTCGAGACTTTTTCAACTTGAAATCAAATTCCACATTCATGATTCATCATGCCTCAATCACGCGATAATTAGAAGAAGGTCACATCATCACGAACCATCCTTAAGGCAGACAACTTTCCAGAACATGAATGCGTGTCTTGAACATCGCCTGCCCACTGGGAGGTGAGTCTTTTCGTACGACGTTGAGAGAGAATTGCCGATTGACACCCGGTGCAGCCTAGGGGTATACATCATCACCGGGATGCATACAATCTCAGTTCACCAAAGCAAAAAACGGTCAGAGAGACTACCAAAAAAGGTTGGCTAGATTATCTACACTATAATTGAACCTATACAAACGAGCATGTGCAGTGCTCCGATATATTGGAACCCCAATTGACTTGGCGCTGTGCAGCAAAATGGTATATACATTCCTTTTAGTTTTAACATGGATTTACAATTTACATCAAATTCACAAATTGCTGACTATAAAAGAACAAAAAAGTAGCGCCATCTTATAGTAATAAAGTGCACATTTATGGTAGAAGTACATTTGAAAAAAAACGAAAAGAGATTTAAAATGACATGTGATGATATTCGTATTTATAATACGAGACAAAGAAATATTGATAGCAAATGCCAATAGTGAGCATATATGTGATAATAAGTAATTGGTAGTGCACCATGCACCGTGTACAAACGGTATGAAACTCATGCGGGAAGAAAAAGTCCAGCCTGAATAGAAGCCGAGATATCTAATTCAAAACAAATGATCTTTAGTTCTTTGTTTGTCTGTATGACTGGGTTGTGGGGGAATCTTCACTGTGCTAGGCGATGACGACAATAACAACAAAAGGAAAAACCGCGCGTTTAATGGAAGATAGTAAGATCCGAAACTGAAATAAAATGACGGCGATTGGTGGTTTCATTGTTATAGACCATGAGGTTTCTTTTTCATCTTTTTGGTAAGACCTACTCCGACCATGGCAATCTTCTGATGCGAGCTTCTCTGCTCATTGAGCGTGTTGGCCATACTCGCCCTACTAAAGGGATTACCGATAGCTGGAGGTGGTTTGTTAAATAATGGATTATTCGAGGACAGTAATGCGGAAGTGGAGGTGGTAGTAGTATTGGAACTCGATGCAGGTATAGATTTTGGACTTGTGGAGCGTTGTCGTTTCGAGGTGTCGTTACTGTCGTCATCGTCTTCATGGTCAGCCCATGCCTTGCGTTTTTTCGATGTAGAATCGCCATAGAAAGACGAGGGGGGGATAGGAGTGAGGAGATCCGGTACTGAGGCCGAAGTACTCCCAATAGCTTGTGGCTTGCGTGCAACTTCGGCGGTCGATGTGTCCTCCTTTGTGCTCTCGCTCGCCTCAGGCAATACAGGCTCTCCTTTGTCTTCGCTATCATCAGATTCGGCATATGCAGGTACCAACGATGTTGGAGTAGGAGCAGGAGCAACCACTGCCTGCGATCTTGTAGAGGGTTTGGATGTCGCTGTCGGTGCGGCAACGCGGTCTTTCTGTGACTCCGACTTTTTTGAAGAAACACTACTCCTCAGGGCAGCATTTAACGAATCCCCTTGAGCACGTACGTAAAACAAAATGTACGCGCTTTTGCGTCCAAACACGCTCGATGGGCTAATGGGGGTCATAATCTCGTCGTTTGCTTCGTACCATGTCCCAGTACCACCCCTCACATGGGCATAGTAGTGACCTGAATTTGGTCCCCCGCCTGCATGACTGATAACGCCATACAGGGAATAAGTCGGTGTGTGCCGATCTTCGCTCATCGCACCGGATAAATCCAGCGTATGCGAATACTCGACCAAATGGCCGATCTTCCTTCCTAAAGGAGTAAACCGCTTTAAATGCACGGTAAGACATGTCGGTGCATCATGCACTGTAAATCGCTTTTCAGCATTGACAGCCTTCTTGCATTTTTCACAGTTATATTTATTAGCCCCCCGCAAATGATCGACAGCAACGAATTTCGATAGCGCCTGTGTGACAGACGAAACGCCCTGGATATCGATGCTTAAATCGAGAATGGTATCAAATGTGTCCGAGACGTGATGGCAAGCGGTGCACGTTACGCGTGATCGTAGCCGCCCTCCGAACAATTTATGCACCCACGATGTTTCGGCAATCTTGGGATCCACTTTTGGTGGCAGACCAGCCAAACATGATCGTTGTAGCGCATCAATCGAATAGCGTAAAAATTCATGCGCATCTTCCTGTCTACCGCGACGCATAGTTTTCGCGATACCTGGAAAAAGTATTTAGAGAAAATTTTGAAATTGGCTAAGGTATGAACGCACGTTGTAGATTGTTGACCATGGCAAGGGGGATAAACGCTCTGTCCCGACGAAACGAATTCTCCATTGTGTCCCGTAGCTTGCACATCATACAGAATCCATCATTCGCGCGACCTGAGAAGGAAAAAAAATCATTAATAAAATCAGAATGAGGGATCTCGAAAAAACAAATTACATTTATCAGTGCCCGAGTCATGTTGTTTGAGGATATGTTGCAAAGGAGCAGTATGAATGAGACATTGAAGAACAGAGTTGAGGAAACATGTATTTCCAGTGTTGACGAAGCCATTGTTCGCGCGATTAGGCATAGCCCAGACCATATTGAACGGACGATCATATAAACTAATTTGTGGTCTCTGTGCCGCAAGTTTACTGCTACTACTTGAAGGTGAATCACTACCGCCCGTCGTCAAGGCGGAAGCTTTCGAATTAGATGACGGACGCTAAAGTAAAGATAATCAATTGATATCACACCCAGTATGAACAGATAGAAAATATCCGTACCTCGTCGGAGAAGGACGGTACATTGATATATGGGTATTTGCTCTCCACTCCAGCACCTAACAGCCCTGTCGACGAGCCCTCCACAAACTCAATTTTATCTTTCAAAATCGCGTCTAGCCCTGACGGCCGAACTAGCGGATGTACGGAAGTAAGAGTCGACGATGATAACGATGAAGACGACGAGGTTTGTTGCTGCGACTGTGGTTGTGGTTGGGGCTGCGGTTGTGGTTGTGGTTGCGAGTGGTGTTGATGTTGATGTTGTTGGTGTTGGTGCTGATGTTGCTGTTGCAACGTCTGCACAGACTCTGAAGCAGCGTGCTGTGCGTGCTGGGCAGCACTTGAGGGGGTGGGAGGATCCTTCTTCGCAGCCACGGCTGTTGTCGTGAAGGGTGACGGGGAATGAGGTGACTGAACAGCGAGCATTGCAGAACGAATTGCAAATGCGGTCGACCTGCGGGGAACCGCTAAATATAATGAAATTATCGAGAAATATGAATTGTAATGTTTGTTTGCTTTTTCTTTTCTTTTCTTCTTTCTTTGTTACTGTGAATAAGAAAAAAAAAGGTTGTTGTGTCCTGTGTGTGGGGGGATCACAGAGGAAGAACGTTGGCGCCGGCGGACCTTGAATTTTCGGTCTACGCTCGGCCATGTCCACGAAACACTGCTTTTCCACCGCTTTCCCGAGATCTGAGCTTCTCTCCGAGTCCGTTTACATTGATCATCAATTATTATATTGATGATGTTGAGGACAATAATTGAAAAATGAACTAGTCGGTTCTTCTGAAATATGTAATAGATTTACATGGAGTACTTTGCAAGAAAAATACTTGAGAGATAATACATTTGCATGAGAAATAAATAAATTAGAAAAGGAACGCGGAATATTGAGCTTCGAGACTTGTTTTCAACCTAGTCAAATCCCAATCCCGGTCCGTCAATCAATTTCGTAATCTTATCAACCATCCACGGTGCTACTGTCCATAAGTCCGCCCACAAGAGCGACGCATACTGAAAGTGTCCAGGGCCCAGTACAAGTTCAAGACCTTCCTCACTATCGCTCACATATATCGGATTGACAAGTTGAGCAACGAGCCTATAAATTATATCGTCAATTCAATAGATAAATCTCTCAAAAAAATTTCTTCATGCATACATTAAACTCCCAACCCAAACACAACCACTTTCTTCTAGACCGTCCGGTGTTATGACGCGACGCTTATCCTGTCCACCTGGCGTGAAGTTTGGATATTTAGCAAAAGCGTCTACAGGCCGTGGATATCGCAGAGGTTGCCATTGCAGATGGGCAGCGCGTCTCGGACTCAGGAAACCGGGCTCCAAACGCTCATGTGATGTCTCCACACTTATTGGAGGAGCACCTGCCAATGGGGATAAATCCGGCCCGCCAGAAAATAATTCGCTTTCGTGCGTGGGTGGTCCGCGCAATAAAGCGGATGCGTTTGGGTTGACTTGAAACGATTTGCGCGGTTTATGTTGGACACCAAACGCGAGGATACGAACGTCGGCAAACTGAACAAGAACCTTGATAAACAATGTAAGCTGAGGAAAGCTCTTTACAAAAAATTCATCATAAATTTTACCCGAACAATCGTATCCAGGTGAGCAAGATCGTTTTGCAATCTGCGTGAAGAAAAAATCAATCATAGTTCTTGTCAAACTGATCATGGACTACTCACTTCAGCTCATTAAATAAAATGATGGGATTAAAGTTTCGGGAGGTCGCTTGAAGTCTATTGGCCACGCCGCTCCTATGCAAAACAAGATAACTAGAAGGGCAACAAATGATAAATAAATACAGTATTCTTTCAGACTGTACGCACCTGGTCCAGGCTTCTTCCGCGGTACATCTAGTCTTTTTCCTATGTATAACCATAGCCAACGTACTGTCTTAACAGTTAGACCTCAGGTTTCTGGTAACCACAAAGGGACTGACGAAGTAAAGGCACTCCTCCATCTTCCGTCTGTCCTCCCTTTCTTCCACCCAGGCAAGAATCTTCTTTCAAAGCACTCTTTCCACTCAGAATCTCTTAAATTGGGCAACGTAGCTTCATATAATATCCATTCCGGCGGTGCGCGTGCGAGCACTTCAATCCAGTTTTGTCTTGGTGCCATATTACGTGTGCTTAAATTGAGAAGAGCGGGATCAACATTTTGGTGCGTGAAGTTCGGGATGTCGGGTGTGTGTATGGGATCGATAGGTGAAGTATCCGGTGCTGATGAAA
Source organism: Phallus indusiatus (assembly GCA_027605045.1). Lineage (NCBI taxonomy): Eukaryota > Fungi > Basidiomycota > Agaricomycetes > Phallales > Phallaceae > Phallus > Phallus indusiatus. The sequence continues at coordinate 904,605 of JAQFWX010000004.1, forward strand.
GAAATGCCGTCGAGACTGTGGCAGGTGGCGTATACGAAATAAGACCACGAAGCATTGGTTTTCTCCACGGATTAAGAGAGGCCTATACCACCACAAGATATGTCAATCATGCTCTCCGAAAAGCAGCAAAACCAAACTTTACACGCACATCACTCAATATCGTCCTAAGGCGTCGTGAAAGACATGAAACAGTAATGAGTGTCGACAGATCCAGTTCGCTAAGAATTTCAGCGACAAGTTCCACAGGTAAAGTTTCAAGAGTGTGCATGACAAGTCGATTATTGAAAAAGAATAGGTACAAAAAGCAAAGAAAAGTGATAAGACAAGACTCAAGTCCGATCTTGGAACGGATGGATCTGATGAATCCCTAGCCGATGTTGTCACCCATGTCACGCGCCAATGGAATTTTGCGGGGTCGACGCTGGGAAGAACGAGTGCTACTGTTCGTTGCGCACGACCAGATTATGGCTCCAGGCTAAATGGATCAGTGAACTAAAGTATCTCACAAATATAAAACTTCGCCTTCCTTCAATATAATCGAAGCAAATTACGAAGCTCATGAGTCTCCGCATCATTTTTCTAAGACCATGGATTTATTTGTGCACATATAGTGTCATGCCAGTTTGATATACAAAGTGGCTCAACGACATGCGAACCAGAAATAAGAAAAGCATCTTAAGAAAATAAAAACAACATCTTGAAAAAATTATCACGGGGGATTTATAATTAGCTGGCATTCACATTCGCAGCTATAGCTACAAAGCTCACTTTCCCGTGATGTATATCCATGGACAGCTCCGGCAAAAAAAAAAATCATTCGCTCTACATATCATATTTGGCTCAAGAGCATTGAAATCAGCAAGCAACATACAAAAACAAAACTTCAAAAGGACAGTTCTGTTGCCCAAAGCTATCAATCACCACTCAGATATGTACCGTAACCCAGCAGCGTCTGCCCTCCCCGTATACACTACAACAGAGGCGTGTTTGAAGTATATTTTAAAGCATTTCTCCGCGAGATTAACTTTTTATACTTCAGAGAGTAAACGAATGGTGTGGTTGAGAGTAGCAACTCTTGCCGCACTTCCGTGTTCAAACTCAGCGCCATGAGCATACGCCCATATCGTGCCAGGAACATGTCCCCGTTATCCTTCATTCGCCGTAATCCTTATGGCACCTTGGCCCTGTTCTCGCTGTCAGGAGCAGTGGGTGCAAGCGTATTCTACATCCGAAACCGCGATAAAATTACTTTAGCAAACCAAACGTTCCAAATTCCCATTCGCCGTCGGGATCCCGCAACAGGCGCGACGAGAACGGAAATGAAAAAAATACCACTTATACCACCAGACGTCGCGGAACGTATTTTGAGTCAAAAGCTTTCGTCGAACTCAGTTGTTAAAGATGGGATACGGTGGAACTGGCATACTGCTGTGGTTCCTTCCAACCATCCAGTTGAGGATGCCCATACGTCGGCTGTTCACGGGAATTACATGTTTTTTGGAGTATTCGATGGTCATAGCGGAACCGTAACATCCCAGCTGCTACAACATTCCTTGGTTCCCGCTGTTAGAATACAACTAGCGGAGAAAGGAGTCGACACCGGAGAGCAGAAGATTGACGAGAGCGACCAGGCCGCAGCTAAAAAAAAACCTGGTGATACCCCACTGTCCTATACCCAGTCTTGGAAATCGTTAAACAAACCCGTCGCATCGTTAACAGTACCTCCTTCTTCCATAAGTGACGCTATCCAATCAGCTTTCAAAAAATTAGACGATGAAATTATCAACGCGCCCGTTTCTCTGGTGCAAGACGTCCTCAAATCGGCTTCAGCCTCGTCGGACTCGACATCCGATTTCGACTCACCACTACGAAAGAACCCACTTGCTCGTGCCGCAGTTGAAGGTGCCTTAAATGGATCATGCGCACTACTGGCCGTGTTGGATACATACCACCGCGATTTGTATGTCGCGTGCACAGGAGACTCGCGTGCTGTCGCGGGGCTTTGGGATCCTGAGCGTCGCGCGTGGAGTGCTGACGTCTTGACGGACGACCAAACAGGTCTTAACCCAAGAGAAGTCGCCAGAATACAAAGTGAACATCCGGAAGATGAAAAAGAAGTGGTAATCAGGCACGGACGCGTCTTAGGGGGTTTGCAGCCTACTCGTGCCTTCGGAGATGCACGATATAAATGGAAAAAAGAATTGCAAGAACAGTAGGTGATTATTCTATGAACCACCCCAATTGATGGTTTCACACGATCTTTTTTCTAAATAGAATTTCGCGATTGTTCTATTCAGAGACACAAACTCTTCCCCGGCCGCCATCAATTCATTTAAAGACACCCCCGTACGTCACCGCTGAACCCGTCATGACTGTCAAAGAAGGTTATCTTCCGAGTATAAACGAACCCAAGTCTCAGTCGTCGAAGAAAATGCGGTTTTTAATTTTGGCTACCGACGGTTTATGGGATGAAATGTCATCGGAAGACGCTTGCGCCCTGGTCGCAGGACACCTGTCCGGCCTGCGAGGTATAGTTGATAAAGGGGACCTGCCAGATAAACTCGGTGGGAGGATCGCCGTCGAATCAGTCGGAGTAACAAAGTCCGGTGAAACAACGGCTCAAGCCAATGACAATGGTGGACGCTCAGGAAGCAGGCGTAATGGGCGTTGGATGTTTAGTGAACAAGATGAAGGGAATATAGCGAAGCATTTGATAAGGAATGCATTGGGTGGAGAGTCAAGACCCGTGCAAGAGATGTTATCAATCCCTTCACCCCTTTCGAGACGGTTCAGGGACGATATTAGCGTCACAGTGATATGGTGGGATGAAAACATGGCAACCGTAAATGAGCCCAGGGCAAAACTGTAAAAAAAGATTTAATCTCCCACCGATCATAATTTTATTTTTTGAATTAAATGCGATTTACTCCGGTGGGCCTGTTCCGTGTTGCCCGTTGAGCTTTCTCGCTCTCGTTTGAATCCTCTATCTTCGTGGTCAGTCCTTCTTTCTGTCTTTCGCTCTTTCTCAACTCTAGTCATGCAACTCTCTGCAACAATTATCATTGCCTTTCTTTTCTCTCTACTCTCTTTACGAGTCCTTGGACATCCTCACAGAGTGATAAGACCTCGTCCAGGCAGCCCCCACCGTGGAAGTGGTCTTGGAGGTGGAGGAATAATCCCCTTTTCATCCAAGACACATACCAAACGATCACTATCAGCGAGCACGCCAAACTCTCCAGTCAGACCCGGCGTAGCTTCCGTTCCAGCTACACTGACACCTCAAACACCATTCGAGTCAACACCTCTTTTATCCACTTATTTATCTCTCCATAACGAGCTCCGCAAACAATATGCAGCCAAACCTCTGAGCTGGTCAACCACTCTTGCTTCTGCTGCGCAGCAATGGGCATCAAATTGTCAATACGGTCACTCTTCAATGACCTACGGCGAGAATATCGCCGCTGGCACGGCTGAGAATTTCACCGCTCAAGATGCTTTCGATATATGGGCTTCGGAGAATCGTGAGTTGTTTTTCCGTTTTGTAGGAGAAAATGGAAATGATGCTCACGGGCAAATTCCCTTTCGGGGACTCTTGTGCAGCCCAACACAGTTCAGCTGACCCTGTCCCCTCTCATTTCACGCAACTCATATGGAAAGGAACAACTCACGTCGGTTGTGCAATGGCCAGCTGCGCTGGTCTACTGGGTGATTCGAGTGTAAGCAATCCTCGTTGAAGGGAAGAGTAAAAGGGAGGGGCTGACTAAAAGTTTTCAAGGTGGCATACTATTTTGTTTGCGAATACGAACCTGCGGGTAATATCGTTGGCAAATTCACGTGAGCGCATGTATCAACTGTTCTTGGCTACTCCACTCATATACGTATTATTAGTGAAAACGTACAATAAAGACGTCATCGCATGGGTGAATCTGTCGATGACAAGCTGCCACTAGTACCTTTATTCACTCTACTATGTGGTCGTTACTACTACTACTACTACTCCATTTTAAGTACATACCTGGCTGGCCTAGGTATAATATTATAATATTTTATCTAACCGTTCTTCTAGACTAGATTTCCCTAAACTCTCATATGAAATTTAATATTTTCAATAGCTTTTATTGATGTCCAGATATCTTTACACAGACGAACATCAGCTATGGACGAAACCGACTGCATATTAGTATGACCTTCCGTGTCCGCTCGCGACTTGCCAAAGGCCTACAGAAAAATCGGGAAAACTGGTTTTATTTATATCGGCCAATCGATCTGGGAATTGATGTGAGCGATTTACTTACATCAATGCCATGAGCTACATGCTACAACAATCCCACTTGTTTGTTGACACCATTCAATTGTTTATCAATGCTGATCAGCCGTCTGTCCATGCCATCCAATTGATCGTCCATACTATCCAGCTGGCTGTCCATGCTGAGCATTTGTTTGCTTATAGCATCCAATTGATGTTTGATCTCCTCTATCTCATCATCCATCTCTCCATTCATCTTCTCATTCCTTACGGCAAAAGTTTCACTAATGCCGTTGGTGTTTCTCTGCTTATTATTCAGCACTTGAGGTATTGGGCTCGGTGGGCTCGAGGAGTCTGAGTGTCTATAACGGGGATGGCCCTTTATACATCCATCATAAGCTCTCTACATGACTTTGATTGACAAGACGTTGATGAATACGCGCATTAGAGAGATCATCCGCTGAGATTGTCCTTTCATCCCTTCCTGACGCAGATTCAACGCCGATTATCAAAAATGTCTAGACCGCCGAGGAAGTCAATCGCGGCTTACTGGGTACGTGGTAAACGCCGATCTCGGATCTCACAGCCTGTGATGTTTCTGAAGTTTCAGAAATGTTAGGAGCAGGGGACGAAGGAGGTGTCTCGCAATTCGTCATGAACGACTCGGACGAAGTCGTGGCAGGTCTAACACTTGCCGCATGCGAGTGACATTTGTGACAACTCATTTTCGTTCTTACCAGTTCAGGCCAATCAAATTGAATTCAAAACGGTGAATGACCTTGGAATTGATACCAAGTGTTCTTTTGCTCCAGCTCTAAAATCAAATCAATATGTGTTTGCTGCACAAACATTTTCACAGGTACATCACAAATTACGATGTAAGCGTTCATTCGATAATAAATATATGCGTTTGTTCAACGTTATAAAGTAGGGTTTTTAGATTTCGTACACCAAGCAGGTTCTAAGTTCTTTCTTAGCTGTCGGAAGAATGAGATCCTGGTCGTTGTGTGATATGAAAGATGAGTGATTGTCGCATTTGTCAGCTGTACCACGTGTCCTATCAATCACTGCATGATTTAGTTTTCTTTGGCAGTCAATTTCATAGGTATGGTCCCCAGTGATACAAAATTAAACGCCATTGTTAAAGATAGCCAGACGAACATGGTGATCTTGCCAGTAGAGACATTGCTGCCGGGAGTAAGTAAAGATATGCGTTTCATACAGAGAGAATATGAATCATTTACCGATCTCTAGTTATTCTTTGTCTTTCATTTTTTCATCGGACAAGTAATCAAAGTGAAACGGCGGACAAAGACGGTTTTCACAAGAAACGGGTGTTCAAAGTTAAAACGGACACTGAAACAGTTACGGCACCAAAACGGCCTCTGACATTTCCTATAGACGCCTACACATTTGCATGGTCTTGTCTAATCACACTGTCAAATTTCTGGTTGTTGAGCTCACGAACCCAATTTTCCATTGAGGTTCATGACAAGGGAGTCAAGTAGAAAATTATCTTGGTGTTGATGAGTATCTGAACCTTACCTCGTTACCGTCGGCGGCGATCGCAGTTCGTCAAAGGATGAGTCACACGTCGACAATGTTCGAATAAACGTAAACCCTTATTTTTTTTGTAGGTGATGAAATTAATGAAAAGGCATGCAAGGACTTTAGCGCTTGTGCACCTCTACTGCATAAATTGGTAGCTTTGGTCCCCGTCGCTCTGTCAACGTTTCAACCCCCGTCTGCCTCATTTTCCTGTTGACTTTCATTGCCCCCCCTTTCCCCCAATAACTCACCTGCAATGTCCAATGTTCGCTATTCTAATTCTGGTCTTGACCAATACACCAGAGAGGAGATGAACGCACGATTCACCGCCAAAAGCACTGCGTCCGTAGACCTCGACGGTCCCAATTTCAAAGTCCATCAAGCATCCTTTCAAGCATATAAAAGTCAAAATGAAGATAGGACAGCCGTTCTGCACACTCATTATGGGTTAATCGTTGGTGTTTTTGATGGTATGCTAATCAATTTCTTCCACAAATTCATTAGTACATATATGAATTGAGCTTGCAGGTCATTACGATAATACGCTTTCAGAATATGCTTCTAAGCATTTGATGAAAGCCGTTGACGAACGAATCTCTACTGAAATTACCAAGGACTCTGCCACTCTCGATGATACTATACCTAATGCACTCGTTGATACTATTCAAAAATTCGATGCAACACTTCATGAAACTCTGATAAGCAGGTTACGTGCCATGGATCCCAAGCCTTGGAACGAATGGACTGGGGATGATATACCTCTCTTCCTAGGTATGAAAGAACAGGGGGAACATGACCCTTATCCCGTTATGAGGCGTTCCTGTGTTGGATCGACTGCGTTAATTGCCGTCATTATATTGAAAAACTCTTGTCCTGGTGAACAGACTATGTGGGTCGCCTCCCTGGGCGACTCAGAAGGATGTGAGTGTTTATCTATCTAAAAAAAACACTGTGATATTATCCGAGTCGTTCGTAGATCTCGGTCGCATTGTTAATAATGTCCTAACTGCCACCCCTCTGAACGATTTTCATAATCTATACAACATTGCTGAAATCCAACGACTTCAGGAAGAACATCCCAATGAAGATGATCTCATTCGGTACCATCGGGTCAAAGGGAACCTTGGTGTTACGCGAGGTATGAATGTAGTCGCGCTGTCATGCCGATACTTATTTAATACGGGGCTTTTCCTTATAGCTCTTGGCGATAACATACTCAAAGCACCCCTTGATCTCGCCTACGTGCTAAGCATGATGTGGGGCTGCCCAATCTTTTCAACAACTGTCGCTGAATGGGCTCGAGCCAAGCACACCCCTCCTTATATTTCCTCAACAGCATCTGTCATGCGTTTTTCCATCCGAAAAGGAGACATTCTTATTTTCACTTCCGATGGACTGCGGTCAACACTTGAAGAACAGGGAATACCTAGCGGGGAGGTGGGAAACATGATCGTGTCTCTCGCTGGTATGGACCTGTTGGATCGTGAAACATTATCCTCTTGGGAAAAGATCATAGGCCACTCCTTTATATCTTCTGCCGATATTATTAATACTGCTGATGGGGTCATTCGTAACATACTATTCGGTTTAGATGATTTTCGCATGGCTCAGGAGACCATGAGTATGCCCGAGGACAATAAGCATTATCCGCGGGATGACATGTCCCTTGTCGTTGTCAATGTTCTGTAATATTCCAAGTTCTCTACGAAATTATGAGTTCAGTTTGAAAATCTATATGCGTCTATAAATACAAAGACTCAGAGTTCATGCGCGAAAAAAGAGAAAAGAATCAGAAATAAAAAGATCACGTCTTGTATACACCTCTTACTACATATAATATATCATCATACGAGAACGTTTTCATTCACCTTTCGCGTTACAGTGAATAACACACATAGAATTCATAGAAAAAGATAACAAATTTCTTTAAAGGTAAGAAGACAAGAAAAAGATGCTATGGGAATGAAGTTTCTAAGCTAAGAGCTAGCGGAGCTGCATCCACAGGAGGCGTCTAGAGGTAATGTGATAGTGCCCCAAGGAAAACTTCCATAAGCTCCTTCCGTATCAGCATTGAGCCACAGACTATCATCATAAGAAAACTGATCATAACCGGTGGGAATATCGGAACTGTTGAGTGCCTTCCAAGCAGTATTGCTTACGACAGTCTGTTTACTGCCATCGCTGTACGTTATTTCGATAGCTGCTAACAAACCAGCCGGATTGGGAGTGCCGTGATGGTTCACTCCCGTCACGGCCACAAGCGTTCCGCATGGAGAGAACAGTGGAACACAATAGGACTGTGCATGATGGAAATCGTCACCAGTCCCGATTTCATTCCCGTTAACGAAGAGAGTGTATTGGTCGTCAACCGCGATGAGAACATGTGCGAGGACTGGTGTGACACCTTGGGGGGCGGGGATGAAGCGACGAAAGGGTCTAGTTTCTGGCGGGAGGTTTGTTCCTCCACTCGAAATTTCGTTTGTCCAAATCTAGTGAGAATTCGAGAAGTTCAATGCTGCGACAAACGTGACAGATAACGCCAAAAGGGCGAAAGAACCTATTGGATAGAAAATTGAGAAAAATTAAAAGCGTATGATTAGGGTGGACCAACTGACTAGGGAGTTTCATGTTAAGCGACCGAACCAATTCTGATGAACATGTTGGCCTTGTTGGTTGGTTTTTAAATTCTCTAGTAGGATGTTTAAACTCAATTTTTCGATTAAAAAAAAAAACCAAACCCGAGAGTTCTCGGTAAACGCAATTGAAACCTTTTGGGAAACATTTGCACTTATCAAGAATGGAGGTCGTAGGTTGAGATTACAAACTTAGTCAACGACTGTTTCATCCTCATGTGGGAGGGACGCATAGTCACCCCCCGGTGGATGTCCGAAGGTCGTCATCGCAATTTCGAGGACATGTTCTTTTAATCTACATAATTGTATGTTCAAATGCGATTCTGCTCAAAGGCGGATAATTTCAAGGGAAGCCAACTCACGTTTGCGTTAGGAATCACATCCTTTCGAACAGCAATATGAAGCTTCCCACAAAGCACATCAATAATTGTTCAAACAGCTGCAGGAGAATGACATTGTCGGATTAGGAAGGGTACTATTTTTAAACAGGCTCCTGAAGAGTTTAATGCTTCCTCGACATTTGAACCCTTGAAATTTTTCAGGAACGAAAGCTAAATTGTGCGGCATCAGAGGAATGGCATACATAAATACACAATGATCTGCAGAACACAGTCAGAACTAGTAGTGAGATAGAATCTACTTACAGTAATTTAATGACCTCTCGCTGACCATGATCTTGGAAACAGGTAGATTACAAGCTTTGTTCCAAGTCCAATGAACAGTCATAAGACAAATCTGGAGATGACTATACCATCGCGCCGAATTTCAGAGTTCTCTACCTCCGCCGTATTCTTGAGACGCTCAGCGAAGCTAAGCCAACACGAGGCCGCGGACATACATTACACATTCGTATAGATGATGTGTCCCATATGATCTGTGAAAGCAAGAGGAAGGCATCCGCGCGATATATTTTTCACTTCAATGCAGCAACAGTCAATATGGAGTATCGGCGGATCGTAGTGACACTGGCACAAGTATGCTTTGGAAACATTCATTGAAATATAGTCTACCTGGCAGACTTTTCTCAATAATGTCGTTTAGTTCAGTCTGCGCATTAGTCTTATATCTGAGGTCAGCAGCTCTGTCCGGTTTTCACGCCAGAAAGGATGGTTGTTCTTCTGAAAGATTTGCGTTTAGCTCTGCCAAGTTTCTTTCGGTGCCGACTATATTGACTATAAAAAGCAGCGAACCCGTCCAAAAATCTAGTCGGTAAACTTGAAAAGCTATTTTGGAACCGAGAGCCCGAGACACAGTGTCGAGATGATGTGGTACGCAATGAGGAGCTGTTAGGCGTCTAGGCGCCCACCCAGAGTGTGAATTAAACTTGAAGCTGAATTTGAACCTGCTCAATACTTATTCAAATTTCGATGCTTATACTAGATGGAAGTTACAGCAAAAGTACAATGCTCATATTATTCATTGTAATACAAGTTCATATAATTTTCAGGAAGCGAGAATGCGTATATAAGAAAAGAAAAGGAGTCCTCAGGCTCTGTATCAATTTTCCATCGGAACTGTTGTAGGACCTGTAGGTGAAGGAGAAAATTTGTCTAATTCACTATTACTATCAGTGGAATTCTTTAAGTTAATCTCGCTGGCCGCCTTGGCTCTTTGCAAAGCTGGCTCTTTTTCCAGCGGAATCCAAGACATTTCCACGTCGACGTCGACTATCCAGGCTCCGAATCCAACAGGAAAATCTACATCTTTGCGGCTTAAAAGCCAATGCACTGGAGTGGTAAGTGTTTCTACCGACTTCGACGGAGGCGGTTGAGGCATGTGGAAAGTCGGTATAAACCAGAACCATCCCATGAAGACCTGAACGACATTCGGCAATTGATAACAGAAATATCGGTTATTGTCTCACCTGTCCTAAGAAAAGCTTCACCCTCACTTCTCTACCTGCATCTACAACCACTCCGGACCCATCAGAAATTCGCGGTCCTTCTGTTGTAGAAACGCTCAGTTGATCCGTGTCCTCTAAAATGGTATTTTCATCCTCGCTTTGAATGTTGTTCGGGATATTTGGAGATGTAGTAGGATTCGACTGAATGCTCTTTTTGACGACCGTCCATTTGTGGTGATCCAATGGTGATAAGACATGAGTATATATGCTCGACTTGGAACTCTATACGGAGCTTAATTGAGAAAAAAATATTGAATCAACGCAATGATGAAACTCACTGGGCCAGTTCCCTTTTCAGCCTCAGTGGAATCAACACTCTCCACGTCCACGCGCCTGTCGGTGCGACCAAACTTGGCAAAGCCCCGCACCATCTTAGCTTTATCCCATTTTCCGTCTTTGAATATGTCAGCCACTCCAGCACACTCCCGTTCAGCATCAGGATCTTCCCTTCGTCTTCCCAAGCGTCCATCCCGACTTCTCGTGCGTTTCTCCCACTCCTCAATATGTGCGACAAACTCGTCATCGTACTTGGACAAGGAAGCCCAAATATTACCCATTCCTTGTTGGCTATAGCCCGTCCCGATTCCATTACCAGTACTACTAGTAACACTGGCCGTCTTATCCAAAAACTTATTCATTGCTTTAATTAAGGTCATCTTCGCGCTTCCCGGGTCACGAAGTCGGACCGTAATGTGATGGATTTTGACCTGTGGTTTGCTGAATTTCTCCGTTGAGGGCATACCGAGAGACCAAAACAACGGAGGACCAGAGTTGGACAACAAGAGGGACCAGTAGAGTAGAAACCTTCTCTGGGAAGGTATACTGACTCCTTGTTTCGGTTTTCCATCGGACTTTGTTGGAGGTTTCATCCGACGTGATGAGTGTAGAGCCAGAACACGTTCCAGTGAGGTACCAGATATACTTTCGTTCGACAAGTTCGTAAGATCAGGCAAAGACTTGACCTTTGGTATCACAACACTAGCTGCCCGAGAAAGCGCTGGCGTCCCTAACTCTCCTTCACCAACTGGCGCACGAGATTCTTCTGTCGTGTCCTGTGCTTCAGGATCAGGTCCTCTTTCGTCAACAGGCATATCTTCCGTCTCCACAGTATCCATCCATTCTTCAGCACGAAGTTTCGCCCATTGTTTTGCAGTATAACTTCGTTGAAGTTTTGGCGGTGCAGGAGAAACATCTAGCGAAACCAGGTAGGCACAGGCGAGCGTTCCCGAACGACCTTTTCCAGCTTATATATGGTGATGTTTGAACAACGCGTCTTTCTCTCAAGTTCAATAAGGACCGCGAACCTTTACAATGCAAGACAATGACGTTATCCTTAGATTGGGTCAACCAAGCTCGCATCTCTCTAACTGCAAGAGGCAGAATCGCCAAAGGTGGAGCGCTATGAACGAATCTTTCAGCATTTCTGCTTGCTAGGCTGCAACAGTGGAGCCATTGAACGCACTGATGGTCCGGAAACGGATACCTAGAAACACGACCATGAAAGAACTGTTCATCATATGAGTTCTCGGTCAAGGGGCAGCTAGATAGAACAAGATCGTGAGACTGGGAATTTCCGTAGCTTAGCAAACAAAGCAAACAAGTTAAATATCCAATATTTGCCATTATGTCTGTGGTCAAGAAACTTTTTGGCGTCCTCTCTCCTGTTTCTATAAAATCCTTCAAACCCGTTGGCAGGAAAGCCCATGATAATGACATGATCAGTCACGTAAACAAGATCGAGTTCGACGTCGATCTCGTCATCTTTAAATCTTGCTTTATTTCCCGATACAATTTTACGGATCTACATAAAAGAAACATGAACAAAAACAAGAATTTGAGATGGACAAACGTTGACATACATACTGGGCCATGAGAGAGGTATCAAGAAAGAATGACAGTGGTGCAGAGTGTGATGACGTCAAAGCGCTTTTTGTGAATCCACAATGAAATTCCCCCAATATGTATAACCAAACAACAGTTCACGTAATAACAAACAACATATATCAAAACAAGCAAAAAGAAATTGAATATCTAAAATAACCATCCCTTCTCTCTCGCAAGTAATACCACGTCACCAGCATTGGCAAATACCATCCGTGTCCGATCATTACGACTCTTCTTTCCTCCACGTAGATGCATCACCGAGCCTCCTAGGAGAATCTCCATTTCCATTAGATTCTCATAACACCTCCTTTCATAGAATTCGTTTGTTCCTGGAACACTGTTCTTGAGACTGGGTGGTCGCAAGCCTTTCTGACGGAGCAGCTTCAAAGTCAAATAATGCAACCACTGCAGTGAAAACCGTTTAGACCCAAACTAGATAAGGAAAAGGAACTAAATCTACTCACGATAACATTGGTTATTGGTCGATATTTGTCCCAATGACCGTCATTATGAACTTCTTTAATCATCCGGTATACGTCGAATTGGTAGTCACCTAGAAGCTCTTTAGCCCTTCATACCAATCAATTACGCGTTAAAAAACCGACCTTCGCCTTCAAATATAACATCATCGAAAGGGATACAATATATCTGGTCTTTGCAGCTGACTGCATCCATCCGTGCCAAACCCAGATCTATAATCGTAGCAGCAACACCATACGATGGATGATCCATAGAAAGGAGGTCGTGCTGATGTTGTTTTGATCGTCGTTTCGGTAACGAATGATCGATTTGATTGATTAATATTTGTCCCCAGTGTAAATCACGATGCTTCGGAAAACACAACATCAGAGCAGAACAAAAACATCTCCAACACCAACCCATACCTCGAATGAAACAGATGCTTCCGCAATAGCTAACGCTTTAGCGGTTTGCCAGAAAACGGAGCATGCTTGACGCCATGCGACTTTCAATGGAAATTTGTACGACTCCAAATCAGGACCACCGTTAGGAAGCACCAAAAGTGCATACGCCTGAGATTTCGTAAAGACACCTTTGATCGATGTGTAAAGTGCTGAATGTCTCTGGAAATTACTCTACTAACCTGGCCGAATGTTTTCCGATTCCTTTTTTTGGTTGAACTCATCCCACAAGGTGAGCAAGCGAAGCGGATATTCGCCTGTGACGATAAAGGTTCTGAACGTATGTATATTAGAGTCGCTAGAGAAGTTTGTAAATATACATATTTGCTTACCCAAGTAATTTGATAAAACCGGGACAGGTATTTCCGAGTTCCCGAGTGACTTTAATCTCTTGTAGAACGTCCTTGCAATCCGATTCACAAGGCCAGTCAACATCGTCATTTGGTGCTTGAGATGCCATCATTTCATTTCTCAACGGTATAACCTTCAAAACAACATCGCCAATGGCAAAACCTCTGAGTAGCTTGCTTCTCCGATCTTCCGGAATACAAGATCGGCAGTGGGGTGTTGTTGGAATGTATCGCTAGAAGGGAAACCCTCAATAAACTCGTCAAAACTTCGAGGTACTTCTTGAGAGCATTCTGCAAGTAAAGCAGAAAGATACTGGAGTTCGGGAGGTAAAACATTTTTAGCAAAGCGAGAGGCTCGTTTGCTTCTACTATCCCGCGAAGACATACTCAGCTCTCCTAATTCTGTAAGTGTTGAATCCATGTGAAGATCGGTTAACGACATGCGATCCTTCGCTATTTTTCTGCGGAGCGATCCAACACGCGTAGAAGGCCTTTGTGGTTTCTGCACCATTTCGTTACTCTGTGGCTTTGCCCGAGTACTGGATGGGAGGGGGGGTTTCCTGATCGAGTTTTTTCTGAAGTTCGGTCCAGTGATGTCTGGAATATAGTCTGAGCTGGGATCTTCTTCTTCGTCATCATCGTCAGAGATTATGATAGGTTCATGCGAAACGCCGTTACAGGGAGGAGATGCTGGTCGTTGCTGTTGCTGTGTTGTGATTACTTTCGAGGGATCGTTTTCATCGTCCGAGTTATTTCCATCTTCCGAGTCAGAAATCACGACAACAGCTCGTTTGGCTTTTCGTCGTTGCGGCCTACGAACAGGTAGCTCATCGTCTTCCGTAGTTGAAACATTCGTGATTTCTGTTAACTTGCTCTGGCGTGCTGGAGGTTTAGTTGTCTTTTGTCTTCGTGGCTTAGGGTGATTTTGTTCTTCGTGTCTAGTGTCATCCGTTAGATCGACGAAAGGAGCAAATGTAGGAGTTGGTTGTTTGTGCGGGACTTGCGGGGTTCGTGTGCCTAGGTAAACTATAGATGGAGAGTTGAAAACAGATGTGCTCTTGAGGCCTAAAGGTTGACGTTGCGGTGTACATCCGGTCCCTTCTTTCGATGGTACTTTCTTTGATGCGAGTCCGAAGATGTTTGCAGCTTTGGGCGAGCCCCGAGGAGAAGTGGAATGACCTTTCACTTTTCTGCCCCATCGTAAGAGTTTCCGGGTTGATGCAGGTGAATGAACAACAGAATTTTCATCCTCGACGACCTGCTTCACTGGCGAGTTGAGACTTGAAGCGTCATTTTCAGAGGACAAATAAACAATCCTTGAGCTCCGTTTGCCATAGGTGTTAACTCGTTTAGTAGAAAGCATCAGTATAATAAGTACGACAAAGACAAAAGTTGAGAATCCTGTAAAGAAATGAGGCGCAGTTTGCTGGCTGAGCTTGATATCAAGGATCCGAATGAACGCCAGAACGTAAAGGAGAAAGTTCAAAGAGCCGATTTTGGACAGATGGTTTCTGAATACGGTTACGTAATACGCGACGCGCCGAACTGGTCACATGATTAGGTCCGGTGTGCAAAACGGCGAATGCCGAATTTGCCATCTGGCAAAGTGCAAGCATTCGACGTTCGTTCGGTTCATTTCAAGCTCAAAGACCTTTTGCGAATGTAACTTGAGCAGCGATTATTACGCATATTCGGATAACGCCCATTATTGTACCAATTTCACCCTTAGACAACCTCTGTTACACAGCCACTTTACAAACGGTAAGTTAACATTACATATTTATTTATTAAGCCGTTTGTACGTTTTTCATTCAACGTTCACTCAGCAGACGGCAAGTTTTTCAATACAAAAACCACTCTATCTCCAATTTCGGTAGTGGTGCTTTCCCCACCAATGTCTTTTGTTCGCAAGCCCAATCCTCCAATGGACTTGTCGTTCAAGACGACACGAACCGCTTGCTCGACGGCCTTAGCTTCCTCCTCCAGTCCAAGAGAATATCTCAAAAGCAAAGCAGCGCTTAAAATCGTCGCCAAGGGATTGGCGATATTCTGATTGGCGATGGTTGGCGCAGAACCATGGATGGGCTCGTACAGTCCATTTACAGTCTGTCCTCCAGTGGCTGGTGGGCCAGACAAGGACGCAGACGGAGCAAGACCTAACGAGCCAACTAATCCACTTCCTTGGTCAGAGAGACTGTCCAAAGCAGTTGGAAAATCGGGATCGAAATCTCAAGTTTTGAACAAAAGTAACTCACATATCACCGAAAAGATTTTCTGTCAAAAGGACACCGTTGAACATTCTTGGATTTGTTACGAGGTACATCGAAGTAGCATCAACGTAGTAATGCTCAACCGTGAGTTGTGGATATTCATTCTTCAAGGTCTCTGATACAACTGATCGCCATAGTCGGGAACTCGCGAGCACGTTCGCTTTGTCAATGGAGAAGACTTTGGATGGCGGATTGGAGGACAATGCTAAATGAGCAGCGACACGGGCTACACGTTTAACTTCTTCCACGCTATATGCCATAGTATCCCATGCTGCTTGAGGTTGAGGTTCAGCATTAGCCTCCTTTCGTTGGCCGAAGTAAGCCCCGCCAATGAGTTCTCTCAACATAATGATGTTAACGCCTTTGGCGACCGACTCTTTAAGAGGCGAAGCCGAGATCAAGGAGTCTGATGGAAAGTAGATAGGACGGATATTCGCGTAGAGGTTGAGTTCTTTCCTTAGAGTTAAAAGACTTTGCTCTGGACGAATGGGCCCTTCGATCGGCCATTTCGGTCCACCAACAGCGCCTGTCAAGTATTCAATCAGAAGCTTAAAAGAATAACGGACGAAATGAACATACCTAGGAGGATAGCATCAGCTACCTTGCAGGCTTCAAAGGTAGAATCCGGTAAAGGTTTTCCGGTAGCGTCAATTGCAGCGCCTCCGATAAGGTGCTGTTGAAGATTGAATGTAAATTTGCCTTGACTTCTCTCCTCGATAACTCGAAGAACGCGAACGGCCTGACCGACAACCTCAGGACCTGTGGGTAACGCGATCAGCTCCGATATCTGATAATCGGACTCAATTATGCTCTAACCAATTCCATCACCAGGTATGACAGCAATGTTGAACCTATATCGGTAGGTTTGTACCAATCATCGAGATTGAGAAAAGAGGACTTACGTTCTCATGGTTAGTGTATGTGCAACAAGTGGAATTCAGAGTGTGGGCGACCCAGAGCTGTGGGCGCTTGCAGGTAGAATGCTATTTAAATTGGGGCTCAAGCCTCGTTCGATTCGATCCGGGCCGTATTGTCTTAGAACAATTTTGCTATTAGAGTTCCAAAAACAAAGTGATACTCCGGATCAGATTAGCTATTTATAGTAAGTTAGAAGGATGTATACCAGATACTGCTACAGAAAGTAGACTCGGTGGATTCTGTGACGCAATGTCTTCATCCGCACTGGAGATGTAAAACAGCTCATCGATATCTCTTTCTTTCTATCATTTCTTGTTAAGCGAGAGGAAATTGGCCGCCGATGGGGTGTGTGTATAAAGGTCAGGTGTCTGTTTAGCAAATAACGCCCCAAACTCTCGAGTGTCTCACTAATCTGCACGTTGAGTCTGCCCTACGTCATGCGTTTTTAGACCTTGTCCTGTGACACCATTCATATAGTCACCGGTTGAGTAGATACGGGCATCCTTGACCGTCTCGGGTTCGAAAGTCCACGACTTGCTCAAAAACATTTAGCACGCCAGAGCACGCCGTGAATCGCAAGAGAGGCGCTAAATCTTCTCAAGGCGCCTCTTCTCTTTTGCTTATCTAATGCAAGCACGTTAGACGCCTGCCAAAAGATTTGCAATGGACCATCCTCACAAGGTCAAAAATTTGGTCCTCGACTCTGGTCCTTTATTATCATTAACCCCGTTACGGAATTTAGCTGAGAAATATCTGACTGTTCCGCAAGTTCTAGATGAGCTAAAAGACAAAAAAGCTCGAGAGCATCTCGAGAGATTGTCTATTACTGCCGGTATAAACATTGAAATCCGGAATCCAAGCGCCGCTGCTTTAGCTCAAGGTTTCTTAAACTTCTATCTTTATTCGACGCATTTGAATATGAACTTCTTTTTTATAGTGATACTGGTCGCCAAAAAAACTGGAGACTACTCCGTTTTATCACAAGCTGATTTATCGGTTTTGGCTTTAACCTATGCTCTGGCAGAAGATGCAAAAAAAGAAATTCCCGAAGTACCCGCAGAAAACGTAACCCCAGAAGATGTTCAAACAAAAGCGGTAGAAGCTGAGACAGAGCCTACTACCGGGACCGAGACATCGATGATAGATAATTTAACTCGAGATCTGCAAGCGGCTAGTATCACTCCAGAGGAAGCAGACGAGCAGAGCGAGCAAGAAAGTCTCGAAGACTCTTCAGATGAACAGTCATCTGAAGATCAGCTCCCATTCGATGACCCCCCATCCGAGGATGACGGTGAAGGGGAATGGATCACCCCAACGAATGTCGCCATGCATAAATCCCGTGCACTCTCCCTGGTACCCGATAGCGGCGCCACAAGTCGCAAAAAACAACCTTCAGAGGACATCAAAGTAGGATGTATGACTGCTGATTTTGCAATGCAAAACGTCCTTCTACATATGAATCTAAATCTAATCGACGTAGAGGGCAAACAGATATCACATGTCAAGACATGGGTTTTGCGGTGCCATGCTTGTTTCAAGTTCGTTTGTTATTATTCGAGATTGCCGTTCGTGGATTCTCTAATCATCTATTCACAGAATTTGCAAAGATTCCAGTAAACGTTTCTGTCCTGCTTGCGGCAGTGCAACCTTGTTACGAACATCAGTTACTCTGTCCGCTCCTAAAACGCCCGGAGGCGAGCCAACTATGCGGGTTCATCTAAAAAAGAACTTTCAGTGGCGACTTCGTGGCACCAAGTACTCGATACCTTCGCCTAAACCAGGATCGGCCAAAACTGGATCGGGAGAAGGTCTTATACTCCGCGGTGACCAACCCGAATGGATTCGTGCAGAAAAACGGATGGAAGCTCGTCGAGCAAAAGAAGAAAAGAAATTGACTTCTGCGCTTAACTCAGAAAACGACGGTGTGCGTCTTGATTGGATGGACCCTGATTGGATGCCTGAGATGTTAACGGTCGGCGCTGGGGGTAAAGGTCGAAATATGGGCAAAGATGGTATGCCCGTCATAGGTTATGGTCGGAAAAATCCAAACGAACGAAGACGGCACAAACGATGATCATACAACTTCCCATATATATATGTTACCTAGCTAGTTCTACATTATTGATCTTGATTAATTTCCCAAGCTTCGGTTCATGAACCGTCTCTTTGTGAATGCCATCCACCATTTGCTCGGTTTCCCGGTTCCATCTGCGTAAAGTCGGTCGATTAATCGCGCAGCTAATTCCTGTCGCACTTGCACAAGGTATTGTCGGAAGTATTCTGATTCAGATAAGCTTGAGCACAAAGAAGAAGAAAAAAGTCAAGAAAACATACCACTCTCTCCGCGACTACCAGGAGGGGCGAAATGTGCGTTCAAGTTGAAATTAGCGTCACCAGGGATCGCAAAAGCATCAACAGCCAATGTGTTTAGTAACTTGTACGCTTCTTGCTGATTAGGTGGTATTTTGGATGTTGATAGCTTTGCTAAACAATCCGAAACGAACAAGATAAGGATGATCAGCAAACGATCTGCAGGTCCTTTGATTTCAAAGTTTCGGAAAAGCGAATTGGCACGGAACAGATCAAGCGCCTCGTCAATAATGTCTGCAGTATTCGGTTCGTCTAAAGTTGGAAAGTATGAAGGCAATATATCTGAGAAGAAGAATGAGCTTATATACCTACGAGAAGCGAGGGTCCTCGGAATTTAGTTCTAATCGGTAGAATAGCGGTATTCCCGACAACTTTTACATCTTCAACGGCAAGAAACGATGAATGATAGGCCTGTCAAAGGTGAAAACATTGACCAAATATGATTATCGATTTGACGATTCACTTACAGGCATGATTGCTAGGCTAACAACGCAGTACGGTCGCGTGACGCTGTGACGTCACGGTACTAGGCGCGCCGCTATTTGAAAATGATCAAAAATAAAACTTTTGAATGGCACATCGTTCAATTCAACCCTTTTTGTTTAGACCTTGTTCAAGCTCCTCGTTATCCAATGGATGCGGAAGAGCAGTCCGGTTTATTATCCACGACAGCTATCGTTGTTTCACCGGATGTCATAAACAGTAAATCGTGTTTTGTTTAATGTACTTGACGCTTTCAATCAAAACGACGTCATTTCGTTTCTAGAACTAGTTCGCAGACTTCGCGCGTTGACGGTGCAACTTCTACCTGTTCCAGTTGATATCGCTATTCTCAAGGAGTCTAGAAGCAAAATCCTCACGAATAAAGGTTAATTTCGAGCTTTTCGTGGTTTGCCAATAATCGACTCAACCATTGTCATTCGTGTACTTGGTTTCCATCACCACAGTTGTCGATGCTTATATAGCTGCCGCTGGTGATTTCGCACAAGCTTTACCCTTTTCTCTTCTTCGTGCCCAACAGACTTTTCTTCGGTGCGATAATTTTACGTTTGTTGTCAAGCAGAAAAGGGCGACTAACGTGCAGTGCAGTGATGCGTCTCGAAACATCTCAGACTGGGACGAAAATATCTGTCGTGGTGCGTTTTGAAGGCAAATACGTCGGAAAATAAGATACTCAAAGTGTAAAACCAGCTGCTGCTTGTGAAGTTCTCGCTCGGCTGGTCGTTCATAGCATGGGACCCGACCGTCTTGCTTCAGTAATGAGCACGCGTTACAGGTATATAGACAGTGAAGGCGATATCAGTTCCCCTTCTAGTGTATTCGAATACGCTGTGGATAAACATTGGTACTAGCTTCTGCGATAAATAGTCTCCTCTTAGTACTGACTTAGTCCTTCAGTACCGTTTTCCTTTCTTCCAGCGAGAGTCAATTAGGTCGGTATCTGAATTCTAGCAACTACAGTCAACTGATCGGCTTCAGTCACAAATTCGCTTTGGAATGGACATTGGGTTCAGACTTACAACGACCACGATGGCATTGATTGTAAGCTTTATTCAACCGCAATCTTCTCGCCATCTATTTCCAGGCTAATTATTAAACAGATGTACCGTTCACTGATGTCAAGCAAGCTGGATTTTGGTCTCGTTTCGATCCGTCCCGTCTTTCAGTTCCACGGTAAGAACGACACAAGTCTTACTGGGGTCATTTTTTGACGGTTTTTGGTTGCTAGATACCAAAACATGTTTCGCATAATAATTTGGCTTTTCTTTCTTTTCACCTACTCCCAAGCTGGTGGGTAGCACTAATTCTTATGTGTGAAACCAGTTCTAAGGTAATTAACAGTCCAGCAACCTCTTGAGAAACTCGATGCGCGTCGTGAACATTTCGATGTTTGGGAGTATATACTGTATACCATGTCTCTTGCCTTCACTATTGATGGTGCGTGACGAAATATATTCTCTCCGAGGGGTCATCGAAAAACCTCCTTTTCTTTAGAATTATATAAAGTACGTCATTATCGCCACAGAGACAAATTTGTCCATTTCATAATTGTATTTAGGTGTACACTTCCACGCGCCTCTTCAATTGGCGTGTAGCGCTTGCTGATTTCTGGACCGTGATATCGATTATAACCTACGCCCTATTATGCACCGCATTTGTTCTGCGGATTCGCGGGATTTTCTACGATGAAGGACCCAGTGCAACTCTCCACTTGACTAGTTTTCAAGTTCTGAGCTGTGTGGCTCCATTCATATGGTAAGCTCTCATTTCCTTATCCGCTAACGAACTCATTTTTTGGATTTGTTTAGGATGAGTAAATATTAGCCGTATTTTGATTTTGAAGAGTTCACTCATCATCTGTCTTAGGATTGATCACTGTCTTTGACGGTTTCAAGTGAGCTGCTGACGTTGCCTTTCTCTTTCTTTCATTCTCAAAATTTGATATGAAAAAAGATATATCGGCACGATGCAAATATGTATTGGTCGAATGCTTCAAGAAAGTTCGATATTCTTTGCCGTGAGATTTCAGTTCGTGACGAATCCGAGCCCATTGGACTGAGCCTTCATCCAGCTTTTAGGAATATTGTTCGTTGGCTTCTTGCAGGCTATGGTCGCATTAGACGCTAGGTGAGTGGGTTGTTCATTCTCAACAGATCATACCCTTAGCACTTTCAATAGTGACGGCGAGACAGAAAGAAGGACCATTGTTAGCAAATTATTTTCTCACTACTTGTCTTTCGTAATTGACGAACGTTTAGATACTTAATATGCTTATTCAAGCGCTGTTAGCGTGAGTTGTATTCTATGCGGGGGAAGCTCCCGTTTTATGTCTTTTTCAGATCTCCAGATTACGAATCGTCTGCCACGAAGTACGTTCCCCGCTGTTACCGGTTGTCAATTTATTGAATTTATCTAACAGTTTGTTTGGCCTCGTTTTATATTACCTGTATGTCAAAAGCTGCGCTGTATGGTCTCATTCTCGTTAACATTTTTTGGTCAGATGGAACTTTACTGCTACAGTCATACTACTGAACGTTCTGATTTCCCTCTTCGCTTCTGCATATCAATCCGTAAGTGGTAATCCCAAACGTGGAACAACATTTCATCCTGGTGATGATTATCTAGATCGTTGACGACGCTGAAGCTCAATACTCGGCTTTCTCAGCTGCAAAAGCAGTCGCTATGACTCGAGCTCCAGATAAATACGTCTACCCTGCGCCTTTTAATTTGATTGAATTTGTCTTGGTGGCCCCATTGGAGTAAGTAATATTCTCAAATATCGCAGTGGTGCAAGCTGATTCAATGCGGATAGACGAGTTTTGTCAGCAAAAACCTATGCCAAGGTATGCGTATTGGTTCTCGCGCATATCTGATTGCTAAAAGCTACCGCAGCTGAACAAATACGTCATGATTATCATATTCTTCATACCCTTAACCGTCTTAACTTTATACGAATCTCTTAAGAGTGACTCGACATACCTGCGGACCTGGTTCGGCGATAATGCCGTTGAGGACGATACATGCCCGGAGGCGCAAAATCCAGAAGTCGATGAGGACGGTTTGAAAATTTCTAAAGTCGATTTCCAGGATATAGTCAAGAGATTTCCGAATATTCTCTTGGTGAGTTTTTATTCTATTTCACGGGCATATTTTAAATGCTGGTATCAGTCTTCGGACGAAATAATTCTGCAGGAAATCAAGGGCATGCAGCAACGTCTGGACGAATTAGTCCAAAAGATCTCGGAGAAGAACTTGAACGGTGTCTAGGGGCAATGATCTTTTCTTTTAAATAACGAACATTATATTTTCTTGGATGAACAATTATATGGATTATACGACATCTTCAATGACCTTGGCAAGATGTTCAGGCATAGCATCGGATTGTAGTTTGACTATGACATCCATTGATTTTGTGAAAAATGATCTTATCTCGTTCAACTCTGCCGAACACAGATTCGGAATCTATTGTGCTCCAGTCAGATAAAGGAGAGAGAAGTCCACGAGAACAAACCTCTAAACTTTCGTGATTCAGTTTACGCAGATTCTCGCGTGTTTTAGCCTGTCGAGCTTCCTGAAGATCTTTCAACAAACCTCGCAGCTTGTCAGGATTGTCTAAGTCATCAGACGCTCTGCAAAATGACGTTTAAGTAATGAGCCTGTCGCTTGTTTATCCAAAACTGACACGTCGAGTAAGACCTTAGCAACTTCGGCATACCGAAACGGCAAAGCACTAAACTCCTCTGTCATAGTTTCTTGCGATAATTTCTCCTGTAAAAATTCTCGTAATAATGATTATAACTTCCTGATGACGGAGCGTGACCAACACACCGATTGACAGCCACGCTGGGGGTACAATTCGACATTTTTTCTTTAGTTTGAGGTTAACGGCGAACCATAGAGGTACTCTGGTTTTGGAAGGAGGACGAAAGGGGCCAAAAGTTCCCTGTCTAGAGATCAATAAGCGGGAATAGATACGATCATCGCCATGAAAAAACCGAACCGATATTAATCTGATCTTATCTGCACTGAAAGATGGTACAATGTCTATCAGCTGCTCCATCGCGATGAGTTCCAGCTCTTCGGGCATCATTGACGTAGTGAGGGATTGGGGCAGAGCCATTTATTAGACTTTAGTGAGTGGTTGCGGTGGTGTGTTGTGTACGCGTTTCGAGACTTGCGCTATTTAGGCGCTCACGATGATGTGACATACATTTGTCACGTCTTGAAGGCCGTTCTGATGCCCGTAAGTTCGAGCACTCCGGAAATACCACTCATCCTACAGTCTACATCTCATCCCGTTTTAAATGTCCCCACTTCCCATCCGTTCTTTGGTTTGTCCATCTCACAAGGGTTCCTCTTCAATCACTTTAGGAATCTTAACATAGTTTGTTTTAGCGAGTTCTCTCTCAAAAATCATCCCTGACCGAGAGAGGCCGACAGTGTGTGACTGGTAAACGGACAGCGAAACAACTTTAGAACGGCCTGCACACAATCCCTATAATATCGAGTACATTAGCTGAGCGAATGGGCTCCATCTTCGAAAATCTCGCCGCTATCACCGGAGGTTCTGTGGCCCAAATAAAGGTAAATCGATTAAAAAGTCTATTTTGAGCACAAGTTGACCATCTATTCAGCTACTTGTTTGTGTTATTTCATGCTATCCTCTAGGAAATATCTACGTTCGAATACCTCGAACATGGCCAAGCACAAAACACCTATTCAGCGTCATAGTTTCATTATTTATCTTGGGTCCAATAATGAATGTTTGGTTTGGAGCGTTGCAGTTTGTCTGTATCACTCTCTTGACATATTTTCTGACTGCTACGCTCCGATCGCGCCTGATGCCATGGGTCGTATTTGCGTGAGTGCCACATATTAAACCGAGAATTGAGGTGACCAACTCTTATATGATTCATAGTGTGGTAATGGGTCATTTGACTGTGATGCACGTCTTCCCCTTTTTTATTTTCTCTGGCATCTGTCTGAAACACATACAGTCATGCGCATACTGCTCTCCATGAAGTTGCTTATCGCGATATTATCATTACGGGACCTCTGATGGTGTTGGTGATGAAGCTGTCAACGTTTGCTTGGAACATTCACGATGGGAGGCGTCCAGTTGAAGTTCGTTACTTCGTACCAAAGTTAAACGTTTTTCTTGAAAACTGACGTTCATTAGGAATTAGATATGTGGCAGAAAAATCACAGGATCACGAAGTTTCCTACAGTGCTCGAATTTCTAGGCTATGCGTACGCTTTTAATTTTTTTTTCGCTTAGTTTCTACTTTTTAAACATTTGTTCCCAGCTTCTTTTTTCCAGGCATTTTGGTTGGGCCCTTCACGGAATATGTCACATATAGTTCGTTGATCGATGGTTCGTACTTTGCAACTGCTCAAAGTGGAGACAAAAATCGATACGTACCACGGGGGCGAAAGCGAGTCGCATATACCAAGATGCTCATAGGATTTGCTTTCTTGGGTGTATATGTATTTATGAACAAGGCTTACTCCCTTGAGACCGTTTTACATGATACATGGCTCTCAAAGAGTATTTTTACAAGGTATTTATCTTGCCACTGCTTACCCACGTGCACGAATTACTGATCTCTAATCCTTTAGAATAGCCAGGCTCCAGTTTCTCTGCTTTGTAGAACGTTCCAAATATTATTCTATCTGGATTTTGGCTGAGGTTTGCTTCTATAAATAAATAATTACCCACAAAACGCGAACTGATCCCATTCAGGGTGCTGCTATATTAACGGGATTAGGTTTCAATGGCTATACAACTTCCGGAGGGAGTCGTTGGGATGGTGCTGCAAATGTCGATGTCCTCCAAGTCGAATTCCCTTCGAATATAAAAACATACTTGGATTCCTGGAATATCAAAACAAACACATGGCTAAGGGAAACTGCCTACAAACGGGTAGCGAGAAAAGGAAAAAAACCGGGATCCAAAAGCACCATATTCACTTTTTTATTGTCTGCTTATTGGGTATGTTTGTATTTTTGATGCACGTTTACTCCAATTCAATCTATAATAAGCACGGTTTCCGCGTCGGACCTTATTTGACATTCATGCTCGGAGGGTTTGCCAGCGTTGTCGCTCGTCAATGTCGAAAGCGCATTCGACCATACTTCATATCAGCCACGGACCCGAATCAAGCAACGGTTGTGAAGCGATTATATGATATTCTGGGCACAATAACAACAATCTTAACTATGAATTTTATTGGTGCACCATATTTCTCCCCGAATGTCCACGACGCTGTGGAAATTTGGAGTAGAGTTAATTGGTTCGGTCTCTGGATGATCATCCCTCCGTTTATACTGTTTCAAATTCTTCCGCCAGCTCAAACAGTTCCAGGATCGGAGAAACGAGAAGGGGTTAAGACCGAATAGGTTCTGTCTAAACCAATCGCAGCATCTTCCACTTCTGTGCATGTCGCGGCGTTTCGAACATCCTTGAAGAACGAGTACGTATTTATCTATGAGCGAGGAGCACAATAACAGGAGATATGTTGAATTTGGAATCTAGGACGAGTCCTCTTCCGTAGCGTTTGTTTTTGTGAAGTCTGCTCTCTTTCCTTTTGTTGAATATATTCGAAGTTTGTGTACTGGGTATTGAAATGGCACCGGAAACTTACAGATGCCGCCCGGCGTGAATTGCTAATACAAAGCATGTGCATCTACATAGGGTTCCCCTTAGTTCTCCCACGCGAACCTGCTCCTGGACGCCGTTGAACACCGTCCAAAATACATAAATCATGCCAAGTTTAGCTCTCAACGTTCTCGCCGATTTATTTTATTCGCTTGCGCCTCCACAGGAGTGTCACCTGTACATGTCACGCTGTGTCGCCTACTGACCCTTTGGCCATGGACTCCGTTTTTAAACCTCTGGCTGCTGCCACTGGTGCCTCCATTGATCAGTTAAAGGTGAGCTATATACGGCTCTAGAACCTCCCGGTGCCTAATATGACTGCCCAATTTAGCTGCTAATATGTATTATTCTCTGTTATCCTCTAGGTAGTATCTACGTGCGCATACCCCGAACATGGCCTGTCGTAAAACACCTGTTCAGCATCATAATTTCATTTCTTATCCTGGGTCCGGTGATGAACGTTTGGTTTGGAGCCTTGCAATTAGTGGGCATCACTCTTCTGACGTATTTCGTGAGTGCCGCGTTTCGGTCACCTTCAATGCCATGGATTGTCTTTGTGTAAGTATTATGTCCAAAATAATACATCAAGTTATCATTTTCAATCACAGGATGGTTATGGGTCATTTGACTATAATGTACGTTCTCGCTCTTTTATTCCTTAGTTTTCCTTTCTGAACTTTAAACGTGTAGTCATGTGCATCGTGCTCTCAATGAAACTGCCTATGAAACCTTCGAGATTTCTGGAGTCCTGATGGTGCTGGTAATGAAATTGACGACGTTTGCTTGGAACGTTCATGATGGGAGACGACCAATTGAAGTCCGTCACCTTTTTGATCAAGAGCTCGAAAGCTGACTCGACTCCAGGAATTAGACAAATGGCAAAAGATCCATAGAGTATCCAAGTTCCCTTCCCTGCTGGAGTTTATGGGCTACGCGTAAGTCATGTTTTTCTCTCTCTCTAACACTCATCTAATTCAGGTGCAACCAGTTTTTACTTTCCAGGATTGCTAGTTGGTCCTGCAGTGGACTATACCACATATATCTCGGTGATCGATGGTTCGATCTTTGCGTCTGCTCAAGCAGGAGATAAGGATAGATACGTTCCTCGAGGACGAAAACGCGTCGCATATACTAGAATGCTGACCGGATTTGCTTTTATGGGCCTATACGTCTCCTTGGGGGGAAACTTCACGTTTTATGCCGTTTTACGTGATTCATGGCTTTCGAAAGGTCTACTCGCAAGGTATACCATCGTATCACTTGAATAAGCGTTCGAATACTTACTTCTATGCCTAGAATCGTCGAGCTTCAACTGATAGGTGTGGTTGAGCGCTCTAAGTACTATTCTGTTTGGCTTATAGCTGAGGTCTATTCTGTCAATCATTGCTAAAGCCTTCAGCTGATACATTATGTTGGTAGGGGGCTGTTATATTAACGGGATTGGGCTTCAGCGGCTATACAGCTGCAGGAGGAAGTCTTTGGGATAATGCTGCAAACGTCGATATCCTTCAAATCGAGATTCCCTCAAATCTAAAAACATTATTGGATGCTTGGAATATGAAAGCGAACGTTTGGTTAAGAGAAGCAGTTTACAAGCGCGTAGCGCGGAAAGGCAAAAAGCCTGGATTTAAAAGTACCATGTTCACGTTTGCCACGTCTGCATTCTGGGTACGTGTTTCGAATATATGTATATCATATTCCTCTGGTTCTAACTTAAAGACAATAAGCATGGATTTGGAGCCGGGTATTATTTGACATTCCTGTACGGAGGATTTGCGAGTGCTGTTGCCCGTCATTGTAGGAGCCGCATTCGACCATATTTCGTATCTACCACAAACCTCAACCAAGCAACGCTTACTAAACGACTATATGACATTTTGGGGTCAATCGCAACAGCTATGGTCGTCAACTTTATGGTTGCACCGTTCTTCTTCTCTAGTCTCGGCGATTCCATAGAAGCCTGGAGAAGGGTCGGATGGTATGGCCTTTGGATGATTGCCCCTTCTTTTATACTGTTTCAAATCCTCCCGCCAACCCCAGACAAGCGAAAAGAATCCAAACAAGTTGAACGCCCTCCTTCAACTCCATTCCCGACTGAGCCTCACACTGTAGCTCCGGTGCACGCCATATCGTCTTGAGCATCCAGTCGCGTAGAGTGACATACTTTACAAAAAAAATTATAGATACCCCTTAGATATCAATAATTACCAATTACTATGCCAATTACGACGCTCATAAAGGCGTGTCACAAGTCAGGGTGTGTGATGCATGTGACTGGTCCGGTGTTCGCCGTTGAAACGTTGACTATTCTCGTTCTTTTCCTCTCTCCATCACTTTCAATGATCTTCTACATCTAATTTTTTTATGAATTCCCAAGGAACAGCTGTCCCCACGTTCTCTCGACTGCAGCTCGCTGCTGCCCTCATCGGTATGGCCCTTGTTTTCTGGCACTCTAGTCTATCTAAAACCTTTGGCTCAACGTATCTTTAATTTTGCAAAGAATACGACAATGATCCAGACGATCCTAATCCTCCTCGTAGGGCCCAAGATAGCGCTTTATTCGCCCGACTCCGCACTAGGAATCCAGCTCGTGCTCGTAAATTGACAGGCTATGACCATCTCCGTCAAACGCCTGATCATTTGGGCGTGCAATTGCCCGCAGGCGATAATGCGAGTGCCAAATTAGCACCACCACCCCAACAACAAACACGCCTGTCAGCCGGCACGCGGTCATCTAAAGGCTCAGTCGATCTTCTTCGCAACCCATTCGGCGCAGACGCTGACTCGGAGACTGGCAGAGAAGAGGGACAAGACTCAGAAGAAGAGCCAGAAGTTGATTTAGAAGCATGGGGAATGTCCAGTTTGTTAGATGACAAGGATATGTCTCGATCTCGTCAACAGCGAGAACGTCGACATTCCAAAGCGCACTCGGAGATTCTACCGAATCCTTACAGCCCGACAAGACCCAAATCGCCATTCCAACAACATTCCAAGTCAAAAAGTTTAGGTGGTTTGGGCGAACCGTTCGGAGGTCCACTTATTGCTTCGGAGGCTGATTTCCGTCGGCGGACTATCTCAGTCCCATTAGACCCTACGGGTCGCGCGACACCCGATTTCCAAAAACCCCTGAGCCAAGGAAGTCCAAGACTGTTGCCTAATCGACCTGCATTACAGCATCATCCTCTGTCGCTTTCGCCGAACCATATTCCTTTCCCCATTGCAACCACACCTGAACCAGAACAAGGAGAAGAAGAAGCAAATGTATTCCAGCTCCCTCTCACAGCTCCTATATCTAGGTTCGATCCCAAATCTCTCAGACCACGAACGACATCTCGAGGGTCTCGACATTCGCTAGGTTCTCAATCAAAACTGGCTCTTGAACAGGATGATGTATCCAACCCTCAAGATGAGGACATTTTTACGGCTAATTCTGATCGTGCATCACGATTCAATGTCGACTTTGATTTGAATCAAATCCGTCCATTATCGTTGGCTTCATTTGGCGGAACTATTAACACGCATCAAGCTGAACTCGCGGGGGGAGGAACTGATCGAGGAGTTTCCCCCGAGCGAATGTTGTCCGGCGATATAAGGGTAGCTCATACGAGGACAATATCTAACGCGTCGCTCGGTTCACGATTACCTCTTGAAAATGAGCCAGAAGCTGTTGAAGAAAGAGGAGACCGAACGGCCTCACGTAGATTCTCGCGTTTAGATCTATTACGGCCGAAGGTGCTAATAATGCCCAGTCCGCTTCACAACGCTGAAGAACAACCCACTTCGCAACCATCAGATGTTCCTGCTGGTTTCCAATTAGCCACATTGGGCCCGCCTTTACCACCTGGCGCACAAACAGCATTAACACCAAACCCTCGTTTGAGCATGACCTTATCACAGCTCACTTTCCGTAATTCTCTTATGGCTGATGGACAACGCGATGTTGCTTTTGTGGATATTGAGCGAAATTTACGTCGTGCTGAAAAGGATGGCGAACAGATCATTCAGGAGGAGGATATTGAGGAAGAGATAGCTCAAGAACAGAAACAGGCTCATGGAAGACCCGCCGGGAGATTGTATGGTCGTAGTTTGATGGATGAACTTCAGGCCAGAAAGGAGCAGATCAAGTCTAAAAAGAGGTAAATCTTGACTTTTCGAGTGTTGTATCATTATTGAGGATTTTTTTTTTACACAGAGTGTTTACCGGCGATCAACGGCCTCCTATGATGACTCGCAATGAGCTCCGGCGTTCCACGACACTGATAGATCCGGCGTCTTTACGCGACCCACTGCAGGTTCAAAGCAAAAGTCCAGATGAGACGGTCGATTTGCAAAGACGACCCTCAAAGTCCAAGCCTCTTCTTAGCTTCGACGACAAACCAGGTCCTTCTGGTGCTGTCCCCAGGGCTCAGTCCACTTTCGGACACGACAAATTGTGGGAGCAGGAATTGCAAAGGCGAAAAGTGATTGATGCAGCTGAGAAAGCAGAAGAGGAGGAAGAACAGCGGAGGGAGGCTGCTAGAGCTGCTAAGAAGAAAACTAGGAAGAAACATAAGGAAGAGGTTCAGCCTGCTCAACCCGCACAAGCTGAGCCCACCAAAGCAGCCAGAAGAATGTCCGTAGTGCCCGATTTGCCGCCTACTTTACCCACCATCCCTACGGTGCGGCGAGCTCCCCCACCGGTTCGAGATGAAAGCGAAAGCGAATCAGATAGCGAAGCATCTTTACAAGCTGCAAGAATTAAATCTGCCATTTTGGTGGATGGAGCTAGGACTTCCCAAGACTGGCTCTCCTCAGACGATGAAGCCGTACGTCCGAAGAAAGTTGCACCTCGTCCCGTTAGACCACCTTCTAGCGATGATGAGGATATGCCTCTGGCTGCGTTAACTCAAAGCTCCGTTCGCCCGGTCCATTTACGACCCAGTGGTCGCGGCTCGGATTCGGAAGACGAACGCCCCTTGTCTACAGTTCTGCAAAAGAAGTTGGCTTCTCCCAGTTTCGGATTCCAGGATTTCAATCTCGATTCTGTGTTATCTGCTAGAAAAGTAGAAGAGGAGACAGAGGATGATAATGTTCCTCTGGCCGTACGACATCCTCAGGCTCGCGCTGCTAGTGTAATGTTCCCGCAGACTAGCAGGAACGACGAGGACGAGGACGACAAACCACTTGGTTTGAAGCAGCTCGAATCTCAACAAATGCAACAAATGCAGTATCATAATCTTTTAGCGGCTCAGCAGCATATGATGATGATGCAGCCAATGCAGCCATCCATGGCTATGCCCTTTGCTGGACCGCCTGTCATGAATGGGTTTTCGCCGTATATGATGACTCCTCCACATATATTCGCCCCACAGCCTATACAGCCTGATAGTGCCAAACTCCAGAGTGTAGACAGATGGCGGCACAGCGTGCAAAACTAAAGGGTTTTGTGCGTTCTTATAAGATACCCCTGTACTGTCCTTTCTCTTTTTAATGTCCCGTATGGACAAACATTCTCGTTCCCTCCACTCTTCCTCTTCGGTGAAATGTTTCGGACATATTTTTTTCTTTCTCTTTTTCCCTCTCGTGGCATTACATATTCCATTCATGTCATAATTTATTTAGTACCTCGATACCATACCATATAACATCTTAGAACGGCGGGCATTGATAATACACAAGGGCTTTTCTTTTCTTTCCTTCCATTGCCGCTAATTTATTTCCTTTACAACCCAAAAACGCTGAGCCAGGCTTTATCTGGCCTTGAGCTTGGTTCCGCGCACGAAGCTACTATGTGCTTTGAGGGATGCCATGTTACCAGTCCGGGAACTGAGATGGATGGTATTCGGTGTAACACTTGCCCGGTTTCCGTCGCAATCTTAGGGTCAAATAAGTGAAACTTCATATATCCAGACAAAATGGGTTTCACGTACGATATCAATGAAAGTAGTCTCGGTAGCACATGCAAGATACTCTCCATCATAAGAAAAAGAAAGCGAATTTATAGAGGTGCTGCAATTGGTCGACTCAGTTAGAGAGAATGGTATAAATTTCACGTCAAGACTTACTCGCCGGTGGAAACACTTTTGACACAAAGCCATTCTTCAAGGTCAAAGTAGTTGATAATTGAATCTGCACCGCCAGTTACGAGGTATCTATCGATAAACTGGATTCAGAAGGCAATGTATGTGAAATATATACCATTACATACCTTCCTCGTGGATCTAACCCAAGTGCGTAAATGGCACGAACATGAGCTCCTGATTTATCTACTATTTCTAATTCAGGGTAACTAATAATGCGAATGACGCCTTCTATTGCTGACGCGAATATTGCGTCTCCAACGTGATTCCAAAGCGCGATAGAGCTCAATAGCTTCAGTACAAAAAAGGTGACGATCTCGTGAGTGAAAAAAAACGAATTGTTCTTGCTGGATACGTACAGAAGTCTGGCCATTGGGACCGTTAAGCTTTGCTGAATCGCCGGCTTTCCATTCGAGTTGGCCTTCAGGACCTGTATTTCCATGTTTGATAAACGATAGCTTGTCGTCGTCATCGAGGACCATGATGGTTTTCGCGTCGGGGGAGTATTGCAGATTTATAGGATGGCGAGAGGTGTTGAGAATTTGTGTCGGTCGGGTTTCTACATGTAGATTTAGACGAGGGAATTATAATGATAAAAGTTTGACGTACGCCGTGCATCGTAGAACACTACTTTCTTGTCTTTGGAACTGGCAGAGCAAAGAAGTTCTGGGTGAGTCGGATTCCAAGCAACAAAATCGACAATCTCGGTATGCGCAGCACCAAGGGTTGTTGTATTTCGAGAATCCAACTGATTGACCCAACATTATATCATAATAAGTCGTCGTGAACATCAATAGGAGAACAGTTGAGTGAACCGCACGCTTTTTTCTGGCTGCCACAGTCTGACGACTTTTTCGTATCCGGCTGAGGACAATCGCCTTCCATCACAGCTCCAAGCAACATGAGTCAAACTTGCTCGACTACCTGTCGCCGCTGGGATAGTAACGCGTACATCTCGTGGTCGGAATGCGGAGAAATTGGCGGCCTGAGATGTGGGGATGTTCTTTGTGAAACACTAACACACTCGAAAAGAAGGAGAAACTTACGTACAATTAGACCTCTAGCTGCAAAAGTTTTATGATAAGGAGGCGTTTTAGATCTTGCGGGTGTAGGCGTAGGAATGGAAGTAGAGGTGGAAGCCATTGTACGGGTTGAGTGTCTAACGAACGGTTTTAAGGGAACAAAAGTGAGCCGCGACGGACCAGAAGCGGACCTGGACAAAAAGAATGTGGCACGACCCGGGATTGAACCGGGGACCTGCAGATAACACTGAACCGTTGCTTCAGTCTGTCGCTCTCCCAGCTGAGCTATCGCGCCGATATCTTTTACCGTAATTTTTTCCTTCTCATTAATCTCAGTATACGAATATATGCCATTTCTAAATAATTAATATCTTCATGTGTACTCTCACTTTTTTGTTGGTAATACAACTTCATTTTGCGTAAAATTACTACATATGTATGTATTTACAAAGCTGGATGCAGATTGTAAATTATGACGCTGACTTTGGTGCAACGTTCGCGAAGACCCTATAGTATCGGCAGAAAACAATGAAAAAAAAAAATGGAAAAAAATGGAAAAGTCGAGCAATAATGATAGTACAATGGCAGCTGGTGGATAATGCCTAGAATATGACGGTTACGGCGAATTTCCCCAAGATTCCCTGATCTTCTTGCTACTGCAATAGTGAGTTAGTCAAAAGTCAAAAAGAAATGAACTGAAAGTCAGACTGACCAAGCACCCTTCCGAACATGACGGCTAATCGCATCACGACGACCACTTGAGAACGCGGTACCACACGATTCACAGTATTTTGTGGTAGAAAAGTGCGATTCAAAGCGTTGGTACTTTTCTGGTGAAGTTACAACTTGAGCCTTGTCATAACTGAGTTCGCCGCTCCTAATCATTCGGATTTCCTCTGTCAGAAATAAAAGGCGGTCAGAGACGCGAAAAACTCGGATGAAAACGCGTGTCATTTATATGTACCTTGACCGTGGATGTTCATGTAGTGCCTGGACAGATCCGACTGAGACGAAAATCCTTGCACCCAAGACACGCATCTTTTTCCACTGATAGGATGGGTATAGGTACAGTGATATCTCGGTCCAGAAGGAGGTGGTTGTTGTTGCCTTTGAGAAGATGAGGACTCCGCGGCGGAGTGGTAGTAGTAACTCGAGTGCGCTTCAGTCGGAGAATAAAAGCCGTTGGCGGCGTGATGATGATAATGATGGTCCCAGCCAGCTTCTTCCCTCCCACGACCACCACCATCTCTGCCATCGCGGTCTGTCCGTGTTGTCCGTGTTCCGCTACTAATCGTTGAAAAACAAAGAAATGGCTGTTCAGCGTTGAGGTATCGAAGTTGTTCATGAGTGTAACTTACTACATATTCGCATCTGCACCTGCTGCACCTGTGACACCGTGAACTAAATTCGGTATCGACATGCGCGAGCGGCCCGAATCTGTTACCGCAGGCGATGAGGCACCTGGGGTGGAGGATTGGGACATGTCGATAGCGATGTTAAGGACTAGAGGAGAATGCGTGTGTGTCTGTGCGTGTCTGTGAAACAAGTAGTCAACTCAACGAGTTGGGTGGGGAGTATAACGGTTCATCATAAGCATGTATATATACGCTGGTGAAAAATTTATTTTGAATTTTTGTTTTTTTTACCAATTAATCATGAAATTATAGAGCATCGTTAAAGAGGTCAAATGCGAAATAAGGCGGTGCGAGAATGCCATTTGCTGCCCAGAAGTATGGGTTAAGTACTACTCCGAAGGTGACCATCCTCAGTTCTGACGGATATTTCACTCGATCTAATTAGGAGTTAGCCCGCTGAAGACTAAACGGGAATAACAGTCGTATTTATTTTAATTTATTTTAATTTTCATAATTGCGGCAATTCATGTTAAGTAAAATAGAACCCGCGAAATAAGAAAAAACAAATTTCTTGTACACTGTTCATTCAAAGAAGTTCCGTCTCCGTTTAATAAGAACTCAAGGAAATCAGCGCGCGGCGGCCTGAGGCACTTAAGCGTATTGTACGTGATTGTCAACTTATGGTCCTGTCCTCTTGGGAAATTTTTAGTTTTCTCACAGCTGAGCAATCCAATTGATGCAGATCCTCTCACCGATACGTCCACATCTCAGAGACCCCATCGACGATAAGCGGAAAAAAAATAATCAAAGAGGCATATTTGCCCTTTTTGCATGTGCATGCATGCATCGATTTTACGTGATTGGTTCTGCTTTCGAAGCGTTCCGGTGCCAAACCAGGCCAAACCACGCTTAAAGCCACCGTCCTGGTGACCCTGCCGCCGTCCCGGCCTGTAAATCCAGGTTACTTGGAGGGTCGAAAAAACACATAACAGAATAACAAAGAAGTCTGGCCAGGGACGATGGGAGGTTCTCTTCTTAACAAAGGAGTAATCTTTGCCCTTGAAGGGACCTTGTAGTTGTCCCATAACCTATCGTTTCCGTTTTTATTTCTCGATCGGCGGCGCAGACTAATGCTCCTCGAATAACTGCGTGTGCTCATCGATGAGTCAACAAGGTACTAATTATAATCGTTATCTTGTGGAGGATAATACAAGGCGAAGACTACTAGTCAGTCATTGCGAAGAGTGAGCATACTGTGAGTATTCCTTGTGGCACATACCATGGTTATGAAAATAGCAGTCTTTATTACTGGAATTATGGTACGTTAATCGCCTCCGAGCTAAATCAATGCAGAAACTTCAGATAGAGAAAGATTAAGCTAAATTGTCTTCCCAAGCTGTTGTTCTAGAATTGTATCAAGTTGCCGGTTCCGGGGTGCGCCCGGGCCCAACTGAACGACTCAAAGTCGATTAGTATCTCTTCTAAAAAAGATTTGGCCAAACATGAGGCATGATAACCTTCAAGTTGGAACTAGTAGTCATGAATGTGAAGTGATCTACGACAGTTTTGTACTTAACATCCTAAGTCTAATACGAGTTGCGCCTGGCTGCTACTATCTACTAGCTACTAGTAATACGAATATGGATACAGTTATTTCGCGCAAATCGGTTCCATGTCCCGTACGACGCGTATCGCTGGGCACATTGAATTTTTTTCAACGTAAATGTGATTAAGCAGGATGAATATCGAGTCCCCTCTTTCTTGAGCTATCTCATTAACTATATCGGGTACTTGATCGATATCAACCCATAAAAGGTAAATTGGAGGTGTACACGAGTAATGCACTATGTACCTACTACTTATTGAATAAGCCATAATTAGAGACGAAAACGAGTATAACCCGGTCGCCTTGACCAAAATGTAATGTGAGTGAGTAATCAATGACGTTTATAATGTCAATGTGCCATTAGTGTATTCATCAGTACTGTCCTCTCTCCGACATGTCCGAGCCAAATGTCCGCCAGCCTTACCCACTTTTTCCCTATATACGTTGTCCCGCAGCTCCAGTTCCGACAAATTCACAATTTATTTTGATTTGAAACTGTTCTCCTGTTCCTCACGCTTAACGTAAATAGGTTTTTGAACAGAGAAAAAAACGGATTCCGAAATCAATCACTGCTGCGGGTTGAAAGTGTTTGTAATGCCTGCCAGCCTGAGTACTAGTGCCAACAATATGTATATAAATGAGTTAATGTAGTACCCGTAAAATAAGCAATAAAATACACGAGAAAAATAAAATCAGAACTATACAGTGTTTGTTGTACTATAGTCTAAAAGACCAGGAGAATCCCAAACTTAAGACAAATTTATATGATACAGCCTCTCATGAACGAATAATGAAAAGAAAAAACAAAGACCGAAGAACACGAATAGAGAGAAAAAGAAAACCACACATACACAACAATCACATACGTCGCGAGCGAGCGGACGATTCATCGTAAAGGAAATTCCACAAAAGATTTTTTCACAAATACGGAACGTTCTCCATCTCACCGGTAGCGATCAAATCATCATCGAAGCTCTGCTCAGTCCCATGTTCCGCATACCCACCATACCCACCATACGCATCACCACTACCACTACCACCCCTCGCACGTCCCCGCGCACCCCCATTGCGGGAACCATCAACTTCTCCGTCTTCTTCACCTTCTTCCCCTGCTTCTTCACCTTCTTCTTCCTCTTCTTCTTCCTCCCCGCCTTCGAGCCAACGCGGGTCATGCATACTAGGACCCAAATCCAAAGACCCAGGCATACTCCCCGGTCGACTTTTGCGGTATCCGGTAACACCCCATCCATTAGGCACAAATACCATATCGTCTTTCCCCCTTCCTCTTTCCTCTTCCCCTTCTTCTTCTCCTCCATTATGTTTATTATTATTGATATTATTATTATGATATGAAGGTATTATTGATTCGGCACTTCCAAGACTGGGGAGGAATGACCCGAGCCGGTCTAGCGAAACAGCCGACCGGATATGTTTTCCATTACCAGCTGAAGAGGCGGTGGTATTGTTGTTGTTGTTGTTGTTGTCGTATACATCTGGAAGGGTATCTTTCGGCGTAACCATACTACTGCTTCCACTCCCAGTCGCACTCCCACTTCCATCCGGCGAATGCGCCCGAGACGACGACGCAGTCGACCGACCACGTCCTAAACTGAAATTCCGCAGGCGACTCAACGTGCTTTGAACAGAAACATCGCTTCTAGCACTCGCACTTAATGCAGGACTAGGCGGTGTCACCACAGGAAATGTGGACGATGGCGATGGCGATGATAGAGACAAAGTTGTTAATTCCGGAAGTTCAATATCGGGAATCGGGGCCCGCCAGAAATTGAAATCGGTATACTCCGGTGCCCATGTACGGTTTATAGGAGGGAACATTTGATCTACTAAATCAGTCATATGGATATATCTAGTGTGCAGGGAAAAGATTTCAAAAAGAAAAAAGAAAATGAGTCAGAAAGATTTTGCATTGAGATGGTGGGGAGGTGCGGGGGGCTGTGACTTACGAAGACTTGTAGCCTGCCAATTCGAGAAGCTCCATCTTAACTTCACCAGACGAATCGATGGTGAAAATGCGTGCACTGGGAATATCAACGCTGCGATAGGAAAGAGCATCCGTAATTCGGTTACCAAATCCCGCGTAAAAGATAGTTTGCGGCGCTGGCCCAAAAAGGCGCCGAATATCTTTAAGACACGCCATTTTGAACACTTCGGGCTTGCGCATGATAACTTCCCTGAATTGAGTGAAGAAAAGAGAAATGGAAAAAAGGCCAATTAATCAAAGGATCGTTAACACTGCCAAATCAACTTAGTTTAAAATGATGACTAACCTGTGCAAGCTCGTGAGCAATCTATCAGGACTCATAATAACCGGTCCTTCAGGAAGCTGGTACCCATTCTGATTAATGCTTCTCAAATAGTCTCTCGTCGAATCAGCTTGTCCGATTGCCCGAGAGGTGAGATACATGATCTTGTACCCATTACGGGAGATGTCGCTATATAATTTTGCAACGCCGAGATGAGTCCAATCACGCCCTATCAGCGTGAAAACGTGGCCAAGTGCATCAGATCTGGGTACATCAACATGATTAGCACCCCCGAAAATAATGAAACCATATCACACAAAAAGAGAAGAAAAGACAGAGATATGGGTATTCTTGAAAAAAAAAAGAAACAGGGGTGGAGGGTAAAGAACCGAAACCAAAACTCACTTGGTAATCGTACCATCGATATCCGAAACGACAACCTGATCGGTAGAATCCCACATGAATATACGCGCCGTACATGCAACCTGCCCAGTCGCGGATAACGAAAACGTTATCGAATTCGAGCCTTTGTTCAAATTTAGAGTTTTCTGTTTTTGTTTTCCAACGAATAGGAAATTGAGATGGAAAAAAAAAGTGTGTGATAAGAAGAATGGAAGACAGACAATAAACGACGTCGATCTTACCAACTGATCCGAAGTTAATCTTAGCGTCTTGGCGTATTTCTTTCCATGACGCGGCACCTCTGGTTGTAATTGTTGTTGTTGTTGTAACGGTGGTTTTGGTGGTGACATTGATATAGGGGAAGCATGCTGCTGAGGGAATGGAACGCTCGAAGGCGGTGGCGGCAGCTAAACATAGGAGTTTGCGTTAATGAATTTGAATTGGAAATCTTCCGCTTGCTTCCATTAACGGAAGCGAGAGAAAGAGAAAGAAAACACATGACAAAACGGGACGTACAGTATCGGGAGTTAGCGCTCGATTTGGCACTGTAGAAGGAACTAATCTATCCGTAGAAGCAGAAGCGGAGACTGGGGTAGATATGGATTGACCTTGGAGGTGAAGGTGTGGATGAGAATGGGAGTGATGAGGTTGAGGTTGAGAAGGTGGTCGAACATCGTTTGAGGTAGCGGTGGTTGCGGTACCAGCGTACGAACGACTCCACCAACGAGACCATGTTCGCGCACGTACGGCTGGATTAACTGCTGTTGGTGAAACTGATGGAGGTGTGATGGTCGTGGATGTTATTCCAATTGCAGTTGGAGATGAAGTCGGAGAGATGTTCGCCGTCTTCTCCGAGGGCCTTCGTTGAGCATTCTCGGTTAATGTACGTCTTCGCCACTTTACCAGGGTTGACATTAAGGGGGAATTATCACTTCCGAAAATATATCTAAAGGAACACAATTTTTAATTAGAAGGCACACCTTTCACTCCGGTTCTGTTTGAAATTTGTGAAAAAAAAAGGTGACTTACTCATCGTCCCATCGTACCACAATTTGATCACTGAGTAATACGTCTTCGTCATCTAACAACGTTCGGAACGCGATACGCTTCGAATTGAAGATTAACCGCAGCGATTCACCGTTCTCGTCCGAATTGAGGTTTACGCTTCCAGTTCCAGTTCCAGTGGCAGTGGCAGTATTAGTAGTATTAGTAGTATTAGTATTAGTATTCGTGGTAGCACCGGTTTCCTGTGTTTGAATTTGGGATTTAAAGTCGACTCCGCAAAGACTCAGCTCGAAACTGAATCTCTGCCCTTGAAACTCGAGCCAGATTTTGAACGGATCTTCAGTATCAGCCTCGAGTTTGCCGCCTTCCGCTTCAGGAATAGGAGACCGACTCCGTCTTTGTGATGGTGATGGTTCAAGTCTGGATGAACGATGATCAAATTCTTTCCTGGGTGACGACGACCGTTGTTGTGGGAGAGCAGCCCAGTCCCACGAATGTTCGGGAGGTGATGTTGACACGCCACCGTATTCGGGCGGGGCCGACGTTGAACGAAGTGGACGGGCGTCTTCAGAGCTGAAAAAGAAAAAGGTTGACGATCAGTCTCGAGTCCGAAGAAGAAGAGAAAAAAACCTTGGTGAAAAGAGTGGCGTTCCGACTTACAGTTCTTCGTCAGGGTATTCCGGCGTGGGCGTTCCTGAGAGAAAGAAAAAAGATTGCCAGTCAATATGAATATGAAATAAAAGTCAATTCATTTCGGAAATGGGAACTTACGGGATGGCTCAGGACTGGGTGCGGAGGAACCTGATTCAGAAGGAAGAGTGAGCACGAGAGAAGTAATAATAGAAACGGTGGGGATGTGAACGAACTCTTGGTATCACTGTAAACAGGAGAGTGTGAATGATTCTATCATTTCATGACTAGAAATAATGAAAAAACAAGGCACACCTGTTTTCATCCCATTTATCATCCACCATCACTGTCCGTTCTGAAGGACCCTTAGAGTGGTAACCCGCCAAATCCAAAACGACATCTAAAGATCGGAACAAGACATACTAAGCTACGAAGGACAAAAAAAAAGGGGAGGATGTTTATTAAGTTGAACGTACCTCGGTGATAAGTGACATCGGGAGCCTGAATATCTTCGCGAGGTAACACCGAGTCGACAGAATCCTTTTTGTCTGAGTTAAGATCACCCGGAGAGCTGCTAGTTGAACCACTGCGGACAAGACGGGGTATATTAGTGGCGAAATCGCGCACGGTAGTAGCCGTAGTTCGGATGGCTGATAATGTAGATCCTTCTGGTTCATGAGATTGTTCGGGAACGTCTACTTTCGGTGGTGGAGGCTGAGGAAGTGCCTCTTCATCATGGGGCTGTTTAGGTTGTTCTTGGGGACCGTCCAGTGGAGAATCGAGATCGAGAAAGTCAGGTTCATGGGGCTAAAGGCAGAAGGCAAGTCAAGT
Organism: Phallus indusiatus; assembly: GCA_027605045.1. NCBI lineage: Eukaryota > Fungi > Basidiomycota > Agaricomycetes > Phallales > Phallaceae > Phallus > Phallus indusiatus. The sequence goes on from JAQFWX010000004.1 coordinate 945,980, forward strand.
GGCGGAAAGGGGATATTGGAAGGAACAACATACTGGGATTTGTGGGAAGGAGTGTGAATCAGCAGACGGTGTGATAGGTTTGTCTTCCCGTGCACCAAACCGACCAGACTCGTCTTCTGGAGGTGGAACGGTATCTTTGATGGGCTGAAGGATAGGACTGGTGATCAAGTCGGCCGGAACATCTTGTTCCGTTTCGAACACAAAGAAGGCCTCGCCAGCGTCGCCAATCTTCATGTTGAAAGGTATTGGATGACCATTGAGGAGGACGGTGACCTTTAATGAGCAGGAAGAAGTGAGCACATAGGAGAGAGGAAGTACGACAAACAAGACAAGACAGACCTGCTTCTCTGCTGGACGAAGAACCTGCCATTTTCCAAATCTGACATGAAATGGACTGCACGCAAGCTCGATCTCGCCGTGTTCGTTACGTCTCTCGATGACGATGACATCTATGGCGCCAGTGAGTGTAGCGGGATTGATGGGAGGTAATTCCCTGTAGTATTGGGAGGCTGCGTTGAAGGCTCCTCGTAGATAATTCATTGGAGATCAACAGAGGAATGGAGAAGGAAGTGGAGGGTTATAATAAATTGTTGGAGCGCAGTGGTGGCATGTAACTTTTTGAGGATTTTATTTATTATTTTAGTTTTTATTATATCATCGTCCTCGACCTGACGGGGGGTGGATAGAAGCGGGCGCTTGTTTTTTTTTAGTAAAGCGCGCCCCACAGTGTCTGTCAATCAGCGAACAAAGTGCAGCTTTGAATTGATTGAATTAAAATTGAAGTTTAATCTTAAGCGTGTGTGCCCTGCACAGCCCCAGCGAATGGAAATGGCATTGATGACGAGCAATGGCTTTTAGAACGACGGAGAGCGATTGACTGACCCACGTTTATTAATGTTACAATAGTGGCCAATGGCCTTATCAAGCACGTTTATCGTTGTATGTAGATACATGTGCACATATATATAATACACATTCTTTGTACTAACTAGATATCTCCCATCGATAAAGAAGTGCTGCAATCACAGGGAAATGTCCTTTTCGGTGGCTTTGTTTGTCCGGAACAAACAAACACACTCATTGACCCTGTGCAGCTCCTCCTCCTCCTAACGTCAGACCTGAGTAATCCTCGTATTTCTTCGCGTCCTGGGCAACAAATCGTCCAAAGTCTTCTCTGAAATGTCTTCTGCATCGCCAGCTATATCATCGGTGTCCCCACCGCCTCTTCATTCTCCTCCGCCATCCGCATCAGCACCAACCAGACCAAGAGGCATTCTCAAGAACAGCACCCCTTCTTCTTTTTCAGGTTCATACACTGGCGCAGCGACAACCCCAAGCAATCCCCCTACGCAGTGCGTCCCTTTCTGTTCATTTCGTTCTCTGGGTTTCAAGCCGTTCATTACTTTACACTTAATGAAGCAGTCTTACATGGGACGAGGCGAATCTCTTGGAGACAGAGATCCAAAAGGACAGCCTTATGAAAATCACGGAGCCCAAGACCCCTTATGTGCGATACAATGCAGAGACCGACGAAATCGAGAACATGGGTGGTCAGTTCAAACCATACATAATCAACATCTATGAACTAATTTAACCGCATTCCTTCAGAAATACCACCGTTCAGTTTAGATGGCAGATCTCGTTCTCCCTCAAATTTCTCTCAATCCAATCCTGTCTCTCCTCAACTCACAACATCCCCTCTCGCAGAAGTAGACTCCCGTCGAGCTTCCTTCGGCACTTCCACCCGTTCAAGCGGCAGCGCCAGCTCCAGCCGAAGAACAAGCTTCAACTTGCCCAACTCCTCTCAGATCATAACCCCAGATCATGATCAGGCTGACGGCGCCGTAGAATTCGACGAAGAAATGGACGAAGAAAGTACGTTCTAGATTCTTATATCCCCAAAAAGAAAGGGTCCGTTAGAGTTAACCCATTTACTAAAATAGCTGCTGCTCGACATGCGGCTTTTGTCCGTGCACGAGGACGTCACTATTCCAACGAGGCAGAAGCATTGAAGGTAACCCGTTTGCGGTTTCATCTTATGTTTTCTCCGTTTATTTTCCTGACTTTTACCCTTTTTTTTCTCCAGCGTGCTAAGCAATTGATTGCGGAAGAGGAAGATGATGCACCAGAAAGCGAAAACAAAAGGTACATCGACGAAGATGCAAGTGAGACCTTTGCGGATGGTTACGATCACGACGAAGACGACGGTCCGAACGGTGTTCCTCCGGTACCCCCCGTACCACCTCTTCCCCGTCTCAACGGCATTCCACACAACCGACAATAATAAATCAAATTTCATTTTTCATCTCTCATTTCCTTTTTTCCTTCCATGTGTGTTATGTGCGTGTGTTTTGTGTTTTCTTTCTCTCTTTTCATTAGATGTTTGCATCTTGAACATTTTGCTTTAAATTCTTTTCCTGACAAAGCTTTTTCCTTTTGCTTTCTTCAACTTTGTTTTCTTTCTGGATACACGCGTTACCAGATTTTTTTGATTTGAAATCTGTAAAGAAAACGATGTATCGTTACTGTAGTCTTTACACACGCTGAAATGTTGTAATCTCGTAATAATCTAAATCAACGCCCGATGCCGGCGGATCTGCCCTTGTCTGTCCTGCCAGCGCACCAGTAGCAAGCCTGACAACCATCAATCGCGGCAATGTTACACTCCGAGCCATAGCCAACGTCACCATCATCATGGACCCAAGCAATCCCGACTCGTACAATCATCGCACAGAACGTCTTTCAACAGGCAAAAGGTACCACTTTGTAGATCAAATTCCAACAAAATACAACTCAAACACGACACCCACATTGCTATGCATCCACGGGTTTCCTGATATTTGGTAAACTCATATCTTACTTTCTCACACGTTTTTTTTTTCTGAAACAGTCTCAAGGTATACTTGGAGATTTGCTATAATTCCTTGGGTCGAGAAATGCGGTTACAGAGTCGTCGTGCCTGACATGCTTGGATACGGAGGCACAGTACGTCATACGAACTAATAAATACACTTTATTCTGACCCATTTACACCTTTAATTAATTACAGGACAAGCCGGATAAATTAGCAGAATACAGTCTCAAGTCTCTTTGCGCCGATCTTAATGCCTTATTAGACGTCATAGGTGTCAAACGCGCCGTAAGCCAAAAGAGAAGAAACACAATTAATCTTGGCGTCATACTAATAACATCTAACAAGTTTATTATCGGGCATGACTGGGGCGCTGTCATCTCTTGGAGATTTGCTTTATGGTACCCAAAGAGAATGTTAGGTCTCGTAACGTATGTTTTGAAATCTGACTTCAACTTGGAAACGCTTGGAATTTTTAATAACTTCATGAATCAAGGATGTCGGTACCATTTGACCCTCCGAAAGTCAAACACATGTCTCTCAACGAAATTGTCAAACGTCTCCCTGGTTTGAAATACCAGTTATATTTCAACGATCCGGGTTCTACAAAAGATATCGAAAGTAACGTAAGAGACTAATTAAACCACTATCTCATGAAACTTACCCCAAAAACAAAACGGCCAACTGATTCCAAACCCCCTTTTCCTAGATTCCTAATTTCTTAACTACCGTGCATAGGTTTCTTACCGCACCGAACTCGGAGTCGGACGACGGCTCGGACACGAAAGCGTTTCTGTCAAAAACACGGTCCGAGAGTGAATCGTACATGTCGCGAAGAGTGCGTACAGAGCTCAGATCTCTCTTTTCTCTATCCTTTTCAAATTAAAACTAACGGATCTGTCATTCTTACTACATACTACAAGGATCTTGAATACTACACTAAGAATTTTCGTCAGGGCGGTATGGAAGGGCCCTTGAATTATTACCGCACAAGAGACATCAACTACAAAGAAGAATGTCAGTACCTTTGGTCCTACATACCTTCTATACTTCCTTTGCATATCTAACATAACCTTATATATTTAACATCCCATACATAGTTGAAGCCAAACTTTCGAGTTACATACCCGCTTCTATACCCGTATTATTAATATACGGGGACAAAGATCGAACATGCGCTCGTAAGTCTGTTGAAAGGAGCATCGAATACGCTCCGCAGACGAGAGTTCTTGAACTTTTTGATATTGGACATTGGGTTCCTGTTCAGGCCCACGAAACGGTGTCTGCTGTTGTTGCCGAGTTTGTGCGTACGACTTTGCGTTATCGTGAGCCTGGCACTGGCATTGTCCTTGAGGAGACTTTGTCGAAATTGTGATCTGGTTGTTATTAGCAGTTCACTGCAGTAATGAGTGAATGCATTTTGTTTTTGTTTATTAATGAATTTCATGTACTATCATGTATGTAATTGCGATTTCTGGTAATATTTCAATAACTGAAGCTTCATTCATGCAAATACCGTGATAAAAAAAGAACGAACCAGCAAAATCAGAAATCACAGCCCGAATTGGAGCTGTACCCAGTGATAGTAACCGGTGACCCACATAGTGTCCGTTTGAAGTTAGTCCCCGAGCCATTTTGATAACCAGACCACCGTCGTATTCACATTGAACCTTAAACTTATATGAAATTCCGGATCGGACCATGGGATGCTTAACTAAGATCTGGTTGAATCAAGCCATGCCTCATGACTGGATGACTGGCTATCAAAAAAACTAATAACAAATACGAAAACAGCCGGTCGGTCGAACTCGAAGTCGAAGGTCCTGTCAAATTTTTAGAGTCGGCATTCATCTGAACCCGCCGCTACTGCCGTCGCGCGCCCTGGCATATTCCCAGATCCGGCCTACGTCGCGGTATATCACTAATACGAAGTAATAAGTACTGCGCCGTCGAATTATCCCCTGGGTCATGACTAGTGACTTTCCACGTACATAGATCTATTTTGGTGGCATGATCGGAACGTGTCAACTTGAGTTATCGTTCTGTCAACTTGAATGACAGAATGTGTTTCGAGACTTATCAGCCAGCGAGTCATGATAACTAGCTAGCACCGCCTGAAGGTCTAATGTTTCCGTTTTCATCAAATACGGTACTGGTCGCGGATTCGCTCAGCCAATGCGGCATTGTCTCCCTTCCGATGCATGCAGAGTATGCAAAGTGACAGGGTGTCTTGTTTCGGTGAAGTAGTCAGGGGTTGAAGGAACATAAATGACCAGTAGCATCACGGTTGTTAACTATGTTTAACACTTTACTGTTGGACCGAGGAACGTCGCGATTTTACGCGAAAACAATCATAGTGATCAACGCGTCCAACACATTAGTTGCCCTCTAGGTTCTATTGAATCAACACACGAAATGATAGCACCTCCAGACGTGTGACTCCCCATGATTATCGTGAATCAGATAGATCAAGGGGAAAAAAACACAAGCTCTGAGTCCTAAGACCGCGACTGAATTTTGAGTTCCTTTATCTTTAGGCGTTCGTATGGACCTAACAAGTTATTGCCTACTTTCTTCATCGGTCCTGTCGCACGTTAATCTTGTCTCTATTATTGTATTGAGTCTCCATATAGACTTGAGTGACTGAGTACCATCATGAATGCCCTTTACCATAGATTTTCTCTTCTCCCATGCGAAAGCCTATGACGCAATGCCGCGATAATCGCCCTTGTAAGTTCTTATTGAGCCTCTCCGCCCGAGTTCATTTGCCAAGCGATTAGAAGAGCGTATGTATTTATTGAGATGTACCTGATAAGTCCCGTATTGTATTGAAAGATGAAGTCTCAATGAAGAAGGGGCAGCCGACGGACGATACACAAACTCAGACTCGAAACAATTGCGTCAGTTAACCCTGAATCATGAGAACAAAACTTCGCTCCACTATTTCCAATCTATCCAGGCGATGGTCTTTTTTTTTCTTGTCGTGGCGGAGAGTCTGAAAAGCCACTTATTGAAACACCTCGAATTTGAACTTGAAAAACAGATTAGCCATGTCAGTGAGCTTAGGACCAGCATTTGCAACTACATTGCCTCTGTGAACCATAGTAGTATATTGGCGGTCTAGTAGATGGTCTTGTTCAAAAAGTTATGCCTATGAAGTTCAATTGGGGTACCAGGTACCCTTGAATAAAATGTACCAGCTTGCCAGAATAGCGTTCCTGTCCAGAAAGCTTCAAATATCTCGGTGTCATTGCCATTTAAACACCCTCTCCTTCATATTCTCCTGATTTAGGGTGGTCCGTCCACTGGAGTCTTGTAAAGTGAACGAGTCAATGGTATCGAGCGACACAATGGTACAGATACGACGTTAGGGGTACTATTGGATAATTGGTACAAAAAAAACGCGGTCAGCCGTAATTGTAGTATTCTTAATTGAAATAGTCTTACTAAAAGGTCTGTAGTCAATCCGACCCAAGTTGGCTTTCAGCGCCAAGACAAAATGACGGGGAACCAACAGGCCGGCGGCTGAACTCGGAATTATTCTAAATTTGGTCATTACGTAATCACTCCGAGTCCAATTTGAAAAAGACTTTGCAGGCCACGGTTAGCCACTGAAGTACTAAAGAGCCAACAGTCTGACATTGGAAGAAGTTTCTACAAAAAAATGCCTCGGAGAGTTCAAAATACCTTTTTGTTTACCTCTCTTGACGACGATAAAATTTCAACCACTCGGAAAGTTCATTTGCGACGTCTAGCGGATCTTTTATACGTTTGTATTCATAAACGCGACTGGCAACGAGCAGGTCGAGCCTGGGCGATTCTGACACGATGTCATGAGTTCAAGTGGGATGCTGTATGGCAGCTGGGAATCATATTTGCTTCGACGTTGGCGGAAGAGAGCCGGGCCGCTCAAGATGTGGTACCCGTCAGCTCGAAATCTTTAGAGTATCTTCGTGTTTTGATGCTTCGGTTTCCGCAGAAGGTAAATAACAAACGGTTCTTTTTTGGGGTTAAAAATTCTCATTTCCAATTGTTTCGGGTGATACATCGTATCCTTTTAGAAAGTTGCCCTTCTACAAGAAATTGTAATTCAACTAATCCACAGAGGAGAAAACCACCAGGCTTTGGAACAATTAGAATTGTGAGAAAAAAGTCTTCTTCTGTTTCATCATTTCAGAATACTAACCAATTATCAATGCGAAAGATATCTTCCGTCTTTTCCATATCAAGAGGACATCACACTGAATATTTATGCGGCTCTTCTACATTTATATCTGAGCTTCCAGCTGCGTAACGATACATCATGTGTGTGAGGTTTATCTCTGTCGTCATACTTAACTGATCCTTGCTTCAGCGCGAGACCAAAATATTGGGCAGATACAAACCCATCTTCTTGGGTGCAGGAACTACTTGCGTCGCGCGTCCGAATTGGGAAAAGACCATCCAATGCTTGACCACTTATCCGCATGGGTGCGAATCTCTTCAAGTTTGAGCTTTACAAAAAAAAATTCTGACTTTAGCTGGAATCACAAATATCTCAGAGTTATGACCACAGAACTGATGACGACGCCAGTGAGTCGGACGACGACACGACGCCGCAAAATACATAAATACGCATGTGATACTTTCATTGAAAAAAGGAGGAAGTTACATTCATTCGAATTTGTTTGAGATTTGGTACATAATGTGCTACATAAAGATGCAAGTTGTTCATGCGACGTGAAGAGGGTAAGCGCGAGGGAGAGCACCAGCAGGTCTGCCAATTGGAACGGGAGCGTGTGGCACAGGGGCATGGGGAGTCTTGATCTTGAGACCTAACGGGAAATGAGGACAACTGATAAGGTCAAAGAGTTGACTTGTCACATACCAAGCTCTTCTGCTATGATATCGGCACCTTTTTCACCGCAAAGGAGGGCAGAAGAGTATGTGTTCTACATTTGTATTATGAAATGTCCTCATAGGTTTAGGTTTTCTAAAAATGTAACATACCGTTCCCAAGTTATCGGGGCACAAGGAAAGATCAGTGACCTTGAGGTTCTGTGTACCGAAGACATTCAGTCTTGGATCAAGAACACCACCTTCGGCGCGTGGCTTCATGGCACAAGTACCGAGCGAGTGCCATGTCGTCTCGACTATAGTTAAGATTAGTTTCAAACTCTGGCGTAAAACCGCGCGATGCCGACAACGTACCGTGATCAGCAATCCAGTTGTCGATAGCCTCGTCGTCTTCCTTCGAGTATCTAAAGATTACACTTAATTACGTATTCAAAGGAAGCGGTTGTGGTGCATACTTGATGTTCTCATGGACTTGATCGGGATTGTATGGTTCGGATGGCGTGTGCCAAGTTCCCATGTGAATACCAACGGTGAAACCATCAGGAAGAATTTGCTTAGCGGTCTTGATGTCAATATCACGGCAAGCAGCAGGGGAGGCCGGGTGGAAGTGCGGGTGGTGAGACGTTAATTCACCACGGAAAGCTGATCAATTGGTTAATTTCGCAGTTCAATAGAGACGATTCGTTGTTCCAAACACACCATCCATTCGTCTGGCAACTTCACGAGTCACTTTGTAACTCCATCTGATGGGAGCAAAGTCAGCCTTGTTGTTCATGAAACCACTGTCGAAGGTTGGCGGCTCATATGGGCTTGCAGAAGAAATGTGAATTCGTCCACGACTGGCGGGATATTCCTGTTATGTATCATATTAAATCAAGTCATCTGAAACGAGGTTGCGCCAAAAACATACGAGGTATTGGAACATGGTGATATATTTACCCTTGATGGCAGACATCAATATTTACCGGACATTACCGAAATGAATATCTTACAGGAGGAAGCAGTGTGTGGTCAGCATATGCACCAGATACGATACTGCCGAACTAATATGAAGGTTAGCCAAGAAAGTACATGTTCATACAGATTGAGCTGACATACCATAACTGGTTTGTCGGGCTTGTCCTTGAAGTATGTGTTCCAAAGTTCGTTGAATTCAGGACCCATTTCTTTGAGCTCTTCTTCCGTGGGTCGGATCTGGTGTTCTTCAATACCCAAGAATAGATGCATCAGGCTAGTCACTTGCCTTGAAACCAGCATCAATGGCATTGGATGATAAAGCTGCCTTTTCTGGAGTCGCTTCCCATTGTGAGAAGAGCTATATTGAGAAACACGTTTAAGATTGATGCTACGAGAGTAAAAAAGTCCTATTACTTTGTCTTGAGTGGCCTTGTCTCCTCGTAGGAAGTCATCAAGAGTAAAGGACTCGTTAGAGACACGGTAGACTATGTTTTCATGATATGAGAATGACATTAGCAAAAAGAAAAAAAGGAAACACACTGGACAACGTTGTGTAATGATCCTGGTATTGTTCACTAGCATAAAGGGTCAATCAACGACCTTTTAAGTGTATTTTCCGAGAATCGAACATACCCAACTCCCGGAAGGTCAGAAACAACCTAAGTACAGTTAAGCGAATACCAAAAGGGTTATAACAAAATTCCACATACCGGAATACCGAGTTCTTTGAGGAGCTTGGCGTCACCAACACCGGAACGTTCAAGGATCTAATTAAATATTGATGGAATGATTGTAAGGCGGTTGTTAAGCACCTACTTGGGGTGATCCGAGAGTGCCTGACGCTAGAACAACGCATTTGCGTGCCTAAAGAGAGCGTAATTATTGGAATTCAAAGATGTGGCAAGATTATTTACCCGAACTGTGGTTTCTCTGAGGGCGCCGCCGTTTGCTCTGTTTCTGGCAGGAACGTAAGTGGCACCTACTGCCTTGTTCCCCTCGAAAATGACACGATTAACGCGAGAGTTCGTTCTTAAGTGCAAGTTAGTTTGGGTGTCCATAACACTGTGGACGTATGCTGCAAAGACGATTTAGGCGTTGAGCATGAAAAAGTTTTCATCGAATTACCTGTGGCGGCGTCACTCCGTCTACCAGTGTGTCGATTAATATACTTGGCCCATATTTCGGAAGCATGAGCAGTATCAAGATCTAATACATTCTTTTAATACAATCAAAACCATTCAACTAGAGAGAACCAACCCTGGATATCATCTTTCGATAATTCAGTATAAAGGCGGACCCAAAATGAGTGAAAACTTACCGCTGTATGGAATTCCAATGGCGTCGGAGGCACGAAGGAAGTCCTGAGCAAGTGCAGTTACTGCTCCACCATTCGAAATGGCGATTGGACCGTCATATCCATGCGTGTCGTTGTTTGCTGCTTTTTGATAGTTTTCGAGCTTTAGATGTATGAATGAGTCGGAGAGTAAATGATATTAACGACAAAAGTCACCCGTTTCATTAGTGGTATGAGATCTGTGACGAGCCGTTTAGAAATTGAGTTTGTTTCAGGTTAAATACTTACCCTTCGCGGTCCATCCTGGAGTTTTGAAATCATCCCAGTCGGAAGCGCTTGCTCTCGTGTACATTTGGAAGTTAATACTGGATTCAAGTCAATTCCGGTAGTATAAACAGTATCGTTAAGACCGTACTAACCTACTTCCACCACCTATTGATATTTGGGTTATTTCAGGTTTCCCGATCTGAGACTTCGAATGTACATACCGAGAATGTTTGCACATCTAAAATTTAAATTAAAAAATCAAGTAGTGAACTGATATAGGTACATTCGACATACGGGACGATCGATTTCCTCCCACGCAAGTGTGAAGAGGCCATGGTGTCCACGTAAAAAGTGGCTTTATCGTTTCTAAGACGGTTAATGATTACATGGGATTAGAGTCCGCTTTGAGAAAGACACACTAACATTCCATCGCGTTGCATGTTCTTAACATAGATACCTGGTCGGTAAACCCATGGGTCGTCCTTATTGTTGGCACCGCCTAGTCAAATGTCAGTGAACAGAACGGTATGGAAACATAGACGGGTTTCCCCACCTTCAATCAGCATGACTTGTAAGTTCGGGTCAGCATAAGCTAGTCGTCCAGCGACGACACATCCAGCGGGACCACCACTAGTGCATATTTACTTTAGGAACACTACTGGACATAACGGGCACAAGCTTACCCGCATACAATGACATCGACTTCATTGGGTTGCACCATGTTACCAAGAGAAAGAGTTTGCAAAAATAAAAAGAACACCTAGTGCTGGGGAACCAGTTGCAATCGTTTCACCTTTTATATGCTGTAAGCGCTCAAACTCTGTTCAGCCATCTATCGCATGTTGTGAGAACAATACATTGCCATTTTTTCCATTTTCAATTGGGATATCTCTTCTGTACGGATCTCAAGAAGTCTATCTGCGAGCTAAAATTCGCGAGAAACGGGGTAGAAGAGTCACGAGTGCAATACACAGCCAGGTTTGAACTTGCTAATGCGCAGCGTGAGCACGGCCAGAAGCTCCATAAGAAGACAGGAAGGGGCAGATGCGACGAAGGGATCAAGAGGTAAGAGCAGGATAATTATTCTTTCGCGTACCCCGTGGGGAACGTGGGGTAACCCTTGCTCGTAGAGATGACCGTGCTTCTAGCCAACGAGGCGAGAGATCCACATTTAGCAATTCTTCTCAGAACGAGGAACAAAAGTACCACGCCATGGTATAGGCCAGACACTACCCTTGAGGGTTAGTCCACAACGTTAAAATGCTGGAGTGTAATGATTGCTTATTGAATAGTCATACGACTGAAAACCTCAAAAACGAGGCACAAGACCGGTAGGCCGTAGACTGACGCGGTGACCATTTGAAATCTTCAAAAGTTCGCTATTTCAGGATAACCTGTGCAGTCACACGGTCTTCTGTTAAAACGTTTAGCAAATGACTGGAGATTCCAAGCTAAGGAAAGATTGGGAATACCTATTATTTATGTACGTTCTTTGTATACCACGAACAAAGTTCTGTCCTATGACATATGCATTGTTCCCGTGCTTCGGAAGGTCTTCTATCTTTGCCGGCAGCTAATACTTGAGCCACATGCGATAAGGAGAGAGAAACCGCGCTCTTTGGGAGTATCAACTGGCGCAACACTCAAGCCCAATCCAGTTATTCAAGTTTCGGTCTACTCTTCAGCGGACAGCATACGAAGAAATAATGAAATGTAATAATTTAACACTTCTCCGTACTTTAATTATTTCCAGGGGTGTGTAAAAGACGGTGCTGCCTTCGAGCACATGATGAAAGAACAGGAAGCGCGGAGCTATGTTTTCAAAGTCCGGTTTTGCCGTCCTTCCCTTCACTTTCGTGATGGCACCGTAATTAACGGTTTCTTTTCTCTCCAACTTTTCTACCATATCAGTCAGCTGATTGTGTGCTCATATATCATTGAGATCTAACTTTTTGTTTCCAGGGACGCTTAGCCGTGCATTACATCTCTTAGCCGTTGGGCGACACATGGGAAATAGATGAGAGAACATTCTCAAAGCAGACAATGGGCAAAAGTCGTTATAGACGAGATACACACCCAACTGGAACGTCGTGATTATTCTTCTTTTCCCGGTAATCATTTGAGGCAATTTACGTGAAATACGCCGTTTCTGATTCGACAGACCAGCAGAACCTATTCAAGAAAGAATCTTCCAACAGCTGTATGCTGTCTCCAGTCCCGACACATTATCGGTTATAACAGCCCGAGAAATCTTAAAAGATCTGGAGTCTTTATCTGAACTCTATGTCAAGTCTGAGGCGGCTGAACATCCATCCGTATCACTGTCAACTAGGCGGCTGTATTCCGATTGTCGTTTACTCCACTCATTGCTTGACTTGTGGGATCCTGATTCCATTAATGATACGAAACAATGGGAGCACATCATAGCTCGGCTCGACATGGCAATCATTGTGTCCGGGGCCCCAGGGGAAAATAGACTTGATATCATCCTCGAGGCGATCAGACACATTCAACTGAACCACCTACCTCACTCAGATCTTCGTTTAGAACACCCGCTCACCTCAGATGATAGTATCCCTGTGAATGCTTTAACTGCCAATGGCATTCCTTGTCTTTCTCCCCCTCGCTCTCCAAGTTCGCCACACTTGCTACGCGGCCTTTCATTATAAGGGGATTCTTGAATGATTGGCCTGCCTTACAAGACCACCCATGGAAATCTCCCGCATATTTGCTCCATGTTTCTGGTAGAGGTAGAGTCGTACCTGTAGAAGTTGGTTCTGACTACCGTGCTGATGACTGGGATCAAACAATAATACCATGGGAAACGTTTTTAGTGTCCATTGGGATGATATCACCTTCAGAAATGCAGAATGTCGGATATGAAGTTGCCGAAGTTCACCAGCTAAAAACGTATTACCTTGCTCAGCATACCCTCTTGACACAATTTCCTGAATTGCGTTCCGATATCGTCATCCCAGACTATGTCTACGTCCCCCAAGATGCACCAGCGCACTTCCCAAATTATCGTCCTCCAGGTAATGAAGAACAACTAGTAATAAATGCCTGGCTAGGACCCAGAGGAACAGTATCGCCGGCCCACGTTGTAAGATTCTTATTGCAGAAAGGAGTATATCGCGCTTATTATTTCATCCCTTAGGACCCTTATTTTAACTGTTATGGTAAGTCACGTTAAAAGGTATAGTCGGACTATATAATGCTTGTTCAGGGCAAGTTGTTGGCCGTAAAACTGTCTGGCTTGCTTCGCCAGAATTCCAACAAGAGATGTATCCTTTTGCCGCACCCACTGCACCCCACACCGCGAAATCTATGCAAATGAATGGCGACAATCCCGTGACCAACGAAGAAGTCGCGAAGAGCGCACCATCCATGGGGAACACTTCTAGAGTAGATGTTTTCTCTTCTGAAAACACAGCCTATCCTCTGTTTGATCATCTTGTGCGTCCACATGCCCTCTCTGCTGTTCTGGAGACGGGAGATATGTTATTTATCCCGCCCGGATGGTGGCATGCAATGCGTAGTGAGGATATTAGTTTTTCGGTATCAATGTGGTTTTAGCTTTGCGATCGTCTATTGTAACTACTATATCTACCAAATACCAGGATGGTGATTAGTTGTAAAACTTATCTGATAAGATAACCTTTGATTATCTCAGCGTAACATTCTCACCCACAATTGCGTCTTTTTTCAAAACGCCAGCATTGTAAGTTCTCCCCATACTGCATGAGTTTACGCTTTTTTTAAACGTTCCGTAGTGCCTATCTAAATGTCCATATAAATTTCATGATATCGTCACATCGAAATATAGGGTTACTGTGCCGGTCATCCCGGATGGTGACCCGTGCCAAACCTGGATGTCATCCATTTATTCTACCTTCTTTCTCCAAGAAACCCCACATCTCATACACATTCTCTCAAAAAAGGGAATATCGTTTTTTAGCTTCGCAAACGCCTGAAGCATCGCCAACTTCTCGTAATCCCGCTCAACCAAATACTTCTCTCACAAACGAACAGGAAAAGCCTATATCCGTGCAAGAACAGCGACGCAAAGATTGGGAGATAATAAAGCGCCTCTTCGTTCATATATGGCCAGCAAATGACTGGGGTGTTAAAGGAAGAGTATTATTAGGATTAGGCTTGCTGGTTACGGGAAAGGTTAATCTCCGAATTTCTTACTCAAGGGAAAACTAACTCCTATAAGGTTTTGAACGTTCAAGTTCCTTTTCTTTTCAAGTCGATTGTTGATACTTTGAATGTGCCAATTACCTCAGACACAACAGCTTGGGTGTTGGCAGGGTCGTTAGTTGTCGGATGTACGTCTGGTTACTTGCTATACCTTATGTCTCCTTGACCACCTTATATAGATGGTCTCGCAAGAGTGGGAGCAACATTATCTTCTGAACTTCTGAACGCCGTCTTTGCTCGGGTCGGTCAATCTGCAGTCCGAAAAGTCGCTCGCGAAACCTTTGAACATCTACTCGGTCTGTCCCTTAAGTTCCATTTGTCGAGACAAACGGGTGGGTTGACCAGGGCTATCGACCGAGGAACAAAGTCAGTTTATTGCATAGTATTGTGTTTTGATGAAATTTCTCATTGTTCTTGTAGAGGAATCACCTTCATCTTGCAAGCGATTATCTTCCGGGTCGTTCCCACTGCTTTAGAGATTTCTATGGTTTGCGGTATCCTTGTGAGTTATTTAACTGTTTATTCAATACCATAAAATGAATGAAATTAATCCAGACCTATCAATTTGGCTGGAGCTTTGCCAGTATCGCCGTCGGAACGATGGCGGCGTATACCTGGTTCACAATTCGGACAACAGCATGGCGGTTCGTAGTTGTCTCAATGAAAGTCATTTGATGTTTTAAATACTTCTATTACTTAGGACTCAATTCCGAAGAGATGCAAACAGAGCGGACAACAAAGCAGCTACTGTAGCTGTGGACTCACTAATAAACTACGAAGCCGTCAAGGTAAATCCGTTTGTTCAAGTCCATGCTGTCATTTTGTTTAAAGCTCTACAGCACTTTAATAACGAACCTTACGAAATCTCTCAATATGATCGACACCTCAAATCATATGAGAAATCGTCGTTAAAAATTGCTACTTCTCTCGCCTACTTAAACTCTGGACAGAACATAATCTTCTCAAGTGGCTTAACGTTAGTCATGTTTTTGGCGGCGCAGGGTGTTGTGAATGGTACGTTCAATGAAATATGGATTGGCACTTATTGACTCGGTTATAGGAACATTGACCGTCGGTGACCTCGTCATGGCAAATCAGTTGCTTTTCCAGCTCTCGTTGCCGCTGAATTTCTTGGGTACCATCTACCGAGAGATGAGACAAAGCTTGCTAGACATGGAGGTATTGTTCAACCTACAAACGGAAAATAAACCACTTGTTGTACGTGTCTAATCTACCGGTATGTGCACTAAACTCACTCTTCTGGCAGAATTATCCAAACGCCAAAGCCTTGGAGCTTCGTGGAGGTTCAATCAGGTTTGAAAATGTTAACTTCGGTTATCATCCAGATAGACCAATATTTCGGTCGCTGTCATTCGCCATTCCCGCTGGCAAAAAGGTAGCCATTGTTGGTCCGTCTGGATGTGGTAAATCTACAATCTTCAGACTACTCTTCCGATTTTACGACCCCACCTCTGGTCGAATCTTTATCGATGATCAAGATATTTCTCAGGTTACATACGAAAGTCTACGGCAAAACATCGGTGTCGTACCCCAAGATACACCCTTGTTCCATGCTGATGTTATGCATAACATCCGGTATGGAAAGATTGGCGCCACTGACGAAGAAGTCTGGGAAGCTGCGAAAAAGGCCAAAGTTCATGATGCCGTTCAACGTCTTCCAGAAGGGTACAAGACTACTGTTGGAGAACGTGGTCTGATGATCTCAGGTGGTGAGAAGCAACGACTGGCCGTTGCACGTGTTCTACTCAAAGATCCCCCAATATTGTTCTTCGACGAGGCGGTGCGTGGTCTAGATGGTTTATTTTGATATCAAGATGTTTATTCTTCCCCAGACTTCTGCTCTAGATGCTCAGACTGAAGCTGAGCTAATGCACGAAGTCAATACTACGCTATTGGACAAACAACGGACTAGTATTTTCATTGCGCATCGGTACGTAAACACCTGATATTGGACCGGAACAATGTTATCTCAAACGCACTTTCAGATTGCGCACGGTTGTCGAAGCTGGTATGTTGACTTGCTTATTGACAAGTTCCATTAGTTCTCAATAACCAATCTCGAAACTAGATTTGATAATTGTCCTTCGCGACGGTGCAGTTGTTGAACAAGGAACGCACGATGAGTTAATTCAAATAGGAGGACTTTATGCTACCATGTGGCACGAACAATCGTCGGATGCAAGTGGAGCAGAAGAGATCGCCAGCTTAGAAAAAGAAATCCAGTCGCTTCGATCTGAAAGGGAAGAGGCAATTTTAACCGAAGCTGTGGAGTCGAAAAACCCCAAACATGAAGTGAGCCAGTAACTTCTCAAAACACGTCATGATCCCTGTTTTTTCCGTGCATATCCTTCGTTGTTGGATCTGACTTCCGTCCGTGAATTCAACATGATTATATTATTTTAGAATATTATTTATCGCAGGGGCTGTTGAATGTTGCTAATATACAATATCACTACTTATAGAAATAGACCACAGCTCCATCATTATGAGTCTGCCCGTCCTTTTAACCATTGCAGTAATCCCTTTGTGCCTATCAAAAGTGTCATTCAAAGCCAAAAAAAATACTTGTATACGAGGGTACAAACCTTCAACTTCCCAAACTCTTCTTGACGGCGCGCGGAATATATTGCTTTCAACGAGCATGACATCAAGTGGCAAAAATCCAAGGACAGGTGGTAATTTGGCAATCTCGTTTTCCCTCAAGTCAAGTTCTTCCAGCCTCCACCCTTCTACTTTGCCTTCCCTTCTAAGGACGCCTGCCACGTCTTCAAGATTACTGAGGTCTGCTAATTTATTGCCTCGTAAACGGAGTGCTTTCAATCCCATACGTCTGGACCCGAATAATGACTTGCGTTTAGCCGGAATGAGCAATGAACTGATACCGTTGAGATGGGTGAGGCGGTTGTCGCACAGATCAAGAATGGAAAGCGTGGGGAATAAATGGTCGATGACGTTGAATAAGGGTTCTTTCCTCGTCTGCGCCGTGGAAGTTGATATATTAACAACATCGCCAAGCAAACATCCATCCAACCGGAGCTCCTCTAGGTACGGGAAATAGGGTTCCGTTTCTACCTCTAGATTGTTAGCGGGCGAAGCCAAAAATGCAAAGAACGTCTCCGGAACAACAAAGGATGAATCCGCCCGTCTGTTACTCAAAATGAGACATGTTAACGTTCGTGCAAAAGGCTGAACGAGGATGAGAGATAGCGGCAATGTTTGGTTAGGTACAATCGGATCTGACCGATCATTGCCAGCGGAAGATGCAACTGCTAGTGAACGGGTACGATTATGGCCTAAAGGCAGAGCTTTGGGCAAAGTAAGTGTCTGCGAGGTAGAAGCGTAGTAGTTTGCCAAGCTCTGTCCGTTTCCGTGGGAGCCTGTGCTCCTAGTAGGTGAGATGGGTGATTTAGGAGGGGTCGGTGGCATATCTGAGGCGGTGAAGTCATCGGTTAGCTTTCCGACAGTGGCATTCAGTCCTCCTGCTTGACGCCGCCCAATCGCGGTACTTAGTCCAAGCTCGGCTTCAACCTCCCAATCTTCCTTTATTGCCTGGGTTTTAGGCTGGAATTTCCTAATTCTTTTCTCCGCTTCTATTTCCCAGGCTTCCTTCTGAATTCTATTGCCCAATATAATACGGATGCCACCGTCAATTGCCTCTCCTTCGAATGACACGGGACGCCCGTTGAAGAGAGCTTCCACCTGTTCAGTCACCGCCGTCTTTCCTAGATCGACAAGTTCCAAAGCGCCGAACAGTTTATTTTTACCATTTTCTATTTTCGTGAAGTCGAAGCAGCCGTCGTCTAACTGACTTCCTTCCAGCATGAGCTGTTTCAGTTTCGATAGCTTGGATAATAACTGAACGAATTGCTTTGACGCTTTTTTATTTTCAGTTCCGTTCCCGAGGGGGTTATGGCTTAGATCAAGTTTGCTAAGCTCAGGTGGTAAGTCTTCTGTCGGCAACGCAACTGCGGATATTTGGTTATTCGATGCAAGAAGCTGTCGAAGACTCGGCAATGGCCTAGAGGCACGAGAAATTGTTACCGGAGAAAAAAAAGAAGTTGCAACAGGGGAAGTGACGGGAGTAGACAGAATAGTCAATGGAAGAGATGTTAATTGATTTGAAGAGGCGTCTAATGTCGAAAGTAAAGGTAGAGATGCGATGCCGGGTGGGAGGGAGGTCAATTGATTCGCAGAGACATCGAGACTGACAAGATTGACAAGATCAGAAATGCTATCGGGAAGAAACTTCAGCCGGTTATTACGAAGCTATAACGAGAGAGTTCAATGAGGATATTATAGCGAGGGAAAAGATACCATACTTCTAGGGTTCTGAGAGATCCAAATAGCGATATCTCGGGTTGAAGTTTAAGGATCATGTTATCGCGTAGTTTCATAACTGTGAGATCCACGACCTCGAACCATGGAATTTCTTCACGCTCTTTCGTTTTCCCTGTCATTAGAACTTCTTCGGACTCTTTTGGTACGTCCTGTAGAGGTTCCGGGGTGATTCCCAGGTGCACCTCGAACAATAAGGAAGGGATAGAGTATAAAGAACGGGACGACAGATTCAGACTACCTATGCAGGCGGTAACAATCAATGGGGCGTTCTTTTATTTTGAATGCCAACTTACCAGATGACTTTGCTCGTTCAATAGATTCTCTGATGCTCCATCGACTTAATTCGACCTCATTGACGACTGTAGGAATCCTAAACTCATCGAGACTCGTGAAGTTATCAGATGATTTTTGGCGATCCAATGTCTTAGTGGCAGATAATTGAGCTTTTTTAGCTTCCGCGCGCTTCAGAGCGATTGCTTCGCGCACGCTCAGTGGGGAGCTTTGATCTCGAAAGGTTGAGGCGAAGGTGAAACTGGACGACGTGCTTGAGGTGAGTTGAGAGGGGTCGGACGCGTTTTAGAAGGTGAAGGGGTCTTGCTATGACGGGCTGCGGGACTCTTAGGAACTGGAAGCGTTTTCCCGCTAGTCAAACTGGCCGTACTGACGCCACGAGCTGAACTGGAGGTTGTACGTGTCCTCGCCGTTGATGGCACTGAATTCACAGCGGGAGTTGTGGTTGATCTTGTAGATGAAGCTGCCTGTGCCTCATGAATGCTAGTGCTTAGGACAGCTTTCGGTTTGATTCCCGAAATCTTTGACGATGAGCTGGCTGGGGGACGTGGTATAGTAGGCTTTGCTGTAATACGCGCTGGTATAGGAATAGACGACGTTGTGGGCGTCGCTGACGCAGTTTTACGGGGTGTGGCCATGATCGAACGAACTTGCAGTTAACTTCTGATGTTGCGGAGTCCGAAAATCAAGGTGCCGACGGCCGTTCGTATCTCTCGTCCTTGTGGACGACGTCGATGGGAATTGGGCTGTCAACGGTACACGAGTTGTGGCAATATTATCATATAAGATTTCGCTAAAGCAAACTTCCGTGCTTCTGGGGCTCCATGTTATTTCCATATCAGTATATCCTCATCGATTATAACCTTCTCATGTAGTCGGCAATACACGAGGTCGTTCTATGCAAATCTAAAAGGGTCGACTTCGATCGCAGCATATTGAAGTTATTTATTCTTACAGGTTAATTACTAGCTTTAGTTTTAACCCCTCTCTGAGCCTATTTGACCATATCGATTTTCTCGAGACACTTACCTTTCAATTTAGAAATAATGTCTTCTCAAACCTTCAAAGTAGGTGGCCTTAACGTCACTTTGGGAGCCGATGAACATGTGTATGGGGTTAACTTTCTTTTAAATTTTTATCGATTGCTGACGCGATTGTATTTACTA
Source organism: Phallus indusiatus (assembly GCA_027605045.1). NCBI lineage: Eukaryota > Fungi > Basidiomycota > Agaricomycetes > Phallales > Phallaceae > Phallus > Phallus indusiatus. Next base: position 966,204 of record JAQFWX010000004.1, read on the forward strand.
AGTTTGAAGGCTACAGGAGCTCACTCTATCAATGTGCCCGATGGCCTTTATGTTGCTTCAGGACTTTCTGCTACCTCATCAACCCTTACCCCTCAAGAAATTTATGACGGGGGATATCCTAAAGCAACGGAGATGCGGTTACGCATTTCGAACGGGGGTGCGGGTCAGTCCGGTCTCATCCGCGAATGGGCAAATGCGTTTATACAATTCATGGTTAACGAAAGAGGAGCTAAGCCATTTAAAGTGAGCGATTGTTTCTCATATGCTTGACCGTGAAAGTAAGTCTGCAACCGATCAGGTCGGTTGGTATCTCGGCGATACAACGCAAAGTCTGGGTTTATTAGCAGCTGGTGAGGTTGATATAGCGGTGACTTATAACGAGGCTGCCGAAAAGCAATCTCTGGCGTTTGGAGACGCTTCGAAATTGGTATATGGATTCAGGGTTGGTATTCCTGACATATTTCATTTCTTCACTCACCGGACTTTCGGACATCATAGGATCATTTCATGTTAGTTGGACCCAAGTCTAATCCTGCTAAACTTGATCCTCGAAACGATGATATTCTTGTCATGTTCAACAAACTTATGGCAATAGGGAACGCTGACGCGGTCGTAAGTCAAACCTTCATCCTAGAATATCTCTAATCTCCTTTTCAGAAACCTCCTTCAGATCGACCTCCGGTGCGCTTTCTATCACGATATGACAAAAGTGCGACGAATATCAAAGAAAGCCAGCTTTTCATTATCATTGGGCAGGTGAGCGCCTTCGCGGGGTGAAATTAAGTACATGAATTACATTACGTGTGTACTGAAACGAAAATATGAGGTTCCATGGGCGCTGGCGTATTCTAATTTTTACCATCAGTACCCGCGTTTTCCCCTTCAGGCGCTACACGCAGCCGCCGTCCTCGAGGAATATACTCTCACAGATTATGGGACATTTCTTTCATCGACTAAAGATGTGACAGACACACTGGTGATCTACAAAAAGGGTACTGATAGCGAAGATGATTTGCTGTTAAACCCGGGGCATGTGCTGCTAGGTTCTCGCGCGTCGCCTTCGAACGTAGAGATCGCGAAGGAATTTATGACTTGGGTCGCTAGTAAGACGGGGGGACAGAGGGTTGTTGCAGACTTCAAAAAGAATGATCAAGTGCTGTATTCACAGGCCCCTTAGACTTGCTGAGGAGCGGGTAATTTCACAAGAAACCTGGTAGAGAGTGCTGTTTATCCGACGGGATATACTGTAAGATTCAATTGGTAGCGCCGCGGGGATCAAAAGACAAATACCGTTGTTTTCATGAAGCCTACTTTTATCTATGCACACACTAAGTATCTGCCGCGAGTATCCAGTTGTCAAACGCGAATCAGAGGATATATCTCCATAGCTGCAGATGGCTGGCATTTCTATTTCCGGACGACAGTTTTATTTTAGAACATGCATCAAGTCAAAAATAGCATTAATTCAAACCGGAATCAAAAAATACTACGCATGTTTCTTTGATGCCCTTTCCCGCTATTAATAGGCGGATTTTCTTTGGGAGCTTAGGAAAGTTAGGGCCGGAACACAAAGGTCAGTTCAGGATGACCACGTCAACAATCCCATCGGACCGGAAAACTGTCTATTTAGAACTGGCTGTTCTTTTTTTCCTTGTGAGTTTGAGCTTATAATATACGAAGCTTGTTTTATGAATGGTGGAAGCGCTTAAACTGCTAATGGCGCTGCTCGTAAAATTGAAGTATCCCGTCTATAAATACTACATTTCAAGTTTCGGGATGTAATCATTTCACGGCATTCCGTTTGGCTTTTATACTTCACGAGCGCATTGGTTCTGTCCTCCATGCTTCCTTGACCCCCCCTCCATGTCTCTGTTGCCCTCTATCCGCTCTGTTGTTTTGGGTGAGTTAAACAACGCGCATTTTTAATTTAATCTACTAATCTACTGATTTTCTCCAACACACTATTTGCAGTTTTTGTAGTTTTATTCGCGATTCTTGCTTTGAGTTTCAACGCAAGTTTACTTGCTTTTTCATCATTCGATGGAGACGGAGACGATGATGACCACAGCGATCTGCGTCGCAAGATCGCAAATTTTGCAGGGAGTGGTGTTGGAATTGCAGCCTTCGTGAGTAAGCAGTCCATATGGTGTATATTGCCTAATTATAACGTTATTTCTGATTTTGCAAAAATAAAACAAATCTGATTTCAACTTGTCCGTCACAGTCTCTTCTGGTTGTATTGCCTGTGTAAGGCCTTGTACTATATTCCCCAAGTACTCATCGTCACGATCTCTTTTTGTTTTTTTTATCTCGCTAGCACGGTAATGAATTTTGTACGTCAACGTTCTGGCGCAGCAATCGTATTATTAGAGATCGGTTGGGTCTGTGAGTCTTCCTTTCTTTAATGTCCAAACCTTTTGCGTCTCCTTACCCTTTTTCCAAGCTATTCTCATGATTCTTTGGGTCACTGCAGCAGGGCAAGCGGCGAGCGCCGGTATCTTCTCCGGGGGTTGTTCAAATGCCGATGGTACGTTGTATTGCACCCTTCAAGAAGCTAGAAATAATTCTTTTTCTTCAATCACGTCGCTTAGACGATGTCCAGTCGTTATGTATGCAATATCAAGCGCTTGAAGGATTCGAGTGGTTACAATTTATTATCCGTAAGTCAATTTTAATTATTTTGTAGATATGCATATATTGATTCTACATCTGTGTTTCGTAGTTCTGGTATGGCTGGCTGTGGTCATGGCGGTAGCGGCCATGGCTCATTTTCAAGGACACACCAGAGTTTGGCTTTATCCCTTCTGTGACGCAGTTGTACTATGTCGGCCACCGCCACAGCGTATAAACGCAAGTAGTCCTGAATTGAAGACCGCAATCCAGCAGCAAAACGGACAAAGGGTACCACCAAACATGCCTCTCCCACCGCAAATGCCAACGCTGAATGTTAGCACTAATCTTCCGCAAACGACTTATCAGTCACAGCCCAATCCTAACAATTTAACTGTTTACCATACGCCTATATCGACCCTTCCCAGTCCCTCTCAGCCTCCACGGTATCCAAGTCCCGTCCATCGCATACCTCCGCCATCTCTATTACCAGGCGACCTTTCACATCCAAATTCTCACCGCTCTTCATCTGAACGAAATTATTTCGACCATTCATCTGGTCAAGACCGGGTTGTGAACACTGACCTCCCGTCCGACCTCCCTCCAGTACCACAGCCTGACTATCGACCATTACCCTTCCAACCTGTACCGCCAGGTCAAGCCAATTATCGACCCCTTCCCCCTCAGCCTTCGTACAAGCCGTTAACTCAGGAAGAGATAAGTAAATTACCACAGGTGTAATTTTTGCCAATTTGTCTTGTTATATTCTCTGGCCGAAGGGTACTAGTGTGAGTTATTTGGGGAGAGTGAAGTTTTTGGGAAGGCACGCTGTGTATTTATAACAAGCGCATTGTACTGGGACGTTTTTTTATTTTTTTTGATATTGTTTAGTGATGGAAGTAGAGATAAGAGTAATAGTGAATAACTAGGGAGCGAACATCTGATTGTAAACCACGAATTTCCGCGCTCCGGGAAATCGATGGCAACAAACAGTAGTACAGCTTTTCTGAACTTGGATAGCGTTCATCTATACATATGTATGTCACTTAGCCTTTATAAGTCCAGATCCTATAGAACCGACAGTGTTTCAATGTGAGAACAAGTGAACAAAAATAACCAGGCACTTGTCATAATAATAGTAGCGACGGTAATCAAAGGGGAGACCAGCGTCTATTCTCCTCCGTCACTAAAATGGTCACGGCGGTTTGTGGTCGATTACATAACCGTTGGTGGTTCTTGACCACCGACACTGGCCACGAACAATCTCAAGGAACTTCTATTTCGTACACAAAACTTAAATGAAAAATCCATATCAGCCTGCAAGTCAGTATAACGCTTTGGCCGGAGATGATACTATTCTTGCAAGTGTTCCCGTTGATAGGGGACAGTGCTTGTTGCTTGGTCCAACTGCGCTGGTGCGTTCCCGCCATGCTGGGGCGGATTTTGGTTCACCTATTTATCTATAATATGACTCTAGATTGTGCAAGCATTGATGGGTGTTCTAGTTATTGCATCTCTTGTCTTCAAACGCTATAGAGAACATCCAAGGCGACCCTGGCGGGTATGGTATGTGGTTACGAACATTCCGATGACGACAAGTCATCTTCCACGTTTTCCTTTCCAACTCCGGAACTACTTGGCCTTTAACTCATAAATAATTTAGGACATTTGATGTGTCGAAGCAGGTTATCGGTCAAGCTTTTGTTCATGGCTTGAACTTGCTGATTTCGGGCGTTGTTGCGAATATCTCCCAAGGCAACCCATGTGATTTATATTTTCTCAATATCTTAATTGACACTACAATTGGTACGAGTGAATTCATTAATATATAATCTTGCGCTGATTTTAATACCAGGTGTCGGTTATATCTATCTAATCCTTCACTTTACTGATCGACTTTTCACCGACTACTTTCGACTCAACGGATTCAAATCCGGTCAATACGGCGACCCTCCATCTCTCAATTACTGGTTCCGTCAAGCGTTTGTATACGTTTTAACGATATTGACGATGAAGTTGCTGGTTGTAGGATTGTTTGCCTTATGGCCAGGTATTTTTGATGTCGCCGAATTCTTGCTTAATTGGGCAGATGGTAAAGACAAGTTACGAATCATATTGTAAGTTACAAGCATCCCTCTCGTACTTTACTCGACTCCTTATGTTCTTATAGTGTGATGGGTATATTTCCCATCATCATGAATGTTCTACAATTCTGGCTTATCGACTCGATCGTCAAAGCCTCCGCCGCGATTCAATTAGGTCATTCGGCGGATGACTCCATTCGGCATCCTTTATTCCGTGATCCAAATAACGAATCTGATGATGATGATGGCAATGACGAACACTTTGTACGACGTCGTGATATTGAATCACCTCCGACGCCTCAGAAAACTCATCCACAAAATGAGGATTCCGCAGCTGAATACAAGTCGACTGCATCGGAATCCTCTACTACTGTAGCTGATTCAACGGCTGTGCAGGTACATCGTTACCCTCCTGGCTCATCATATTCAGGATTTAGCTCAAATTCGAATAGCCCGACGACACCATCAACATCGCCGACAGCAACACTCAGACACAAGACGTCGCGTAGACGATCGCCCCCACCCCCTATTCGTAAACCTTCTCTGTTGAAAACGGAGTTGAACTATACCATTTCATCAACACCATCTCCTATGCCTGCCAAACAATTTTATACTTCCAATTCTAATGCCATGGACGATAATCATAATCAACGTACCGAAGCAACAACAACAACAACAATACAGCAATCTTTAACGAATAATGCCTTGGTACTTACGCCGCAAACAGCAATTGCATCCGGTAGTCCGTGGTCTACTTGGGTCAATGACAGCAACTGGGCGGAGAGAGTAGGGCAGGATGAATGGGACGCTCGAAGACTTGACAAAAAGAAAATGAATCTAGACCTTTGGAATCAACAAAATATTCTGGACGTTCCATCATGAAGTCACACCACCTCTGCCATCCAATCTTTCTTTTACATCTTTATTGTATAATTTCAACTGCCAGCCCGGACTTCACAAATATCAACGCCACATTTTCGGACACTTGACTCTCTCATCTATTTGGTGGACTGGTCTACATCGTGTAAATTTCCTGCATACAATAATAGCATGCATTTTTTTACGCGAAGCTTTCGATTTTCGTCTAAGTAAATGGCTCTTCTAGCGTGCCTAGAATGTATTTTACCGTCTCAGGCGCCTCTTCTTGGAACCACTTATGGCCCATATACATATTTCATATTGAGATCAGGTAAACCATTGAATACCTCGAAATCACCTTTATACCCAATTTGAATGTTGCTTCCCTTTTCGTTTTGTCACCATGTTGAGAACATAGCTCTCACACCGCTTATTGTCGCGTGCGCTCTCCCCTTTCTCGATAAATTGAGAATTGATTTGGCAACGTTGTCTGGCGTGCGTGCCCCTCATTCTTCTGGTGTCCTAGTTGTCTTCGCGCATTAGCAGATCTGTCAAGACTCATTAAGGATAAACGACCTTATAAGTCTTGACAGATCTGCTAATAAGCACGTGGACGATTCAATAACTGACGAAAGCCTCTTTCTGGTAGCAATCGATGGCAATCACCCTTATATATTTAGCACTTTATCGATATCAGTAAAATTTGAAAAAAAGAGCTAATGGAGTATCAGAGGAGGCAACTCAAGCTTAAGGTCAAGAGTCACTGCAAGCGCCCGTGTCTGCCTCAGCGGCCTTTGATAATTCTGCCTTTGACGTCTCTCAATCATTTTTCCGATATCCAGGCTGCTGTCAACTTCTTTGCCTCAGCTTCACACGGCCGCCGATGGAAGGAATATAACAGTATTGGATATTGCAGGAGGCTCCAGGCCAAACAATTAGCTAAAGGCAGTTTCCTGACACACATCCGTCTTCCAGGGGTAAAAGGAGCTTAAGTGCATCTTAGCGATTCATTGGTATCTAACTTGCGATTTCAACAAGGCAACCGAGCTGCAGTATGCAAAAAATGTCGACTCCTAGAACCACATCACCCTTACGACAATACCCCCCCTTATACTAGGTTTGCGTCTTTAGAAGCATTAGTCGATATCAATGGAAGCCCGACAAGGCTGAATATCTGCAGTATACATCGTATACATTGTTGGAAGTACTGCCCGATTAGGTTGCAACAATGTGGACTATATTGATGCGAGTATATCGCCGGAACAAGCCACTCGACGCCGGGGCAGACCAGACGAGTCTCCAACATTTAAAACACCAATCCAAGAAGCAAAATATTCGCCGCTGATATGCCTATCTATAAATTGGATCTACATTATTGACAACTATGAGAAATGTTCCTTTCACCCAGTGCATTGTTTTTTCTCGGAATGATCCGTATATCTTCCGTATTAACAAACTTACGATACCGAAAGGTTCCTAATGGTCCAGTGGTCTTACCGGAATGATTCGCTCCCAAAGAGGAAATGCTCATTAATTTTGCATATGGATTCAAGGTGGTCATTCCAATAAGAGCTACTAAATTAGATAAGTCAATGCCTTCTCGTTTCGATCTCATGACTAGGAAGCCCAGGCAATTTATGTGTAAACAAAGGCTGCCGCAGTACGCATTGTTTTTTTTTTAACTGAGACCGTATTTCTTCAATTATTAACTCCGAGACAGATTGCTTCTTGACCCTTTCTTTCAACGCAAAAAAATGTACATACCCAAGTCTATCTACCTAAATCTTATTTATTGGGCCTATTTAAGCAACGAGCTTTCATTCACATGAACACGTCGTATTTTCCTTGTTAGAAAATGCATCCCCTCCGCTGGCAACACGTTGGTCTCTTCTTCTCCGTTCTAATTTCTCTACCATGGGAAACATATGGAACACCTGCCTATGACATTGACCGGATTGAAAGGCGAGACTCGTCCTTCGTCGTCAAACATAGCTGGTCTCAGATACCGAATGGATGGCGGTTGCATGACGAACCTCCTCCCCCGGGTCATCTGTTAAACCTTCATGTTGGGCTGAAAGTATGGACTCTGTCGAATATTACAATAACCGCGATTCATATTGTCATTTTGAATAGCAAGACAAAATCAATGAGCTTATTGGCCATTTATATGAAGTTAGCGATCCCGCTCATTCACGTTACGGCCAGCATTTGTCCAAAGAAGAAGTGGATAAGCTGGTTGCCCCAGCCCCAGAAACAATCACTTCCGTTAACGAGTGGCTTCAAAGTCATGACATCAACCCGTCAGATTGCCATGCATCCACTGCCGGTAACTGGCTGCAAATCAAACTCCCAGTCTCAAAAGTGGAATCAATGTTCAACACGCAATATCATGTATTCGAACATGAGGAAACAAAGGAGCGCTTGGTCAGGGCACTTAACTGGAGTCTCCCTTCCTATTTACATTCACATATTGATGTTGTTGCACCCATTACTTCATTTGCTCGCGCTCGTTCCATGAAAAGGACTTCCTTTCTGGAACCGAATGTTCCCTTACCGGAAACCACGGAATTTTCGGGCCTTGCTACTCCCCCGGCCTCTTGTAATACAGCAGTGACACCATCATGCTTACGAACCCTTTACAATACTGCCAATTACACCCCAACGGCTACCAATGTGAATAAAATCGGCATAACTGGATATTTGAATCAGTTTGCAAATTTTGCTGATCTCAAGGTAAATTATCATGCCTCCTGCTCTACTAACACCTCAGGCTGAACTTTTTTTCAATTAGACTTTTATGACAGAGTTTCGGTCAGATGCCGTGAATGCTACCTTTGAGGTAGTTTTAGTTGTATGCTCATCTTTTCTAAGCATAAAGATCCAGTCCCCTAATTTTTTTTTCTTCCGAAGAATGGCGGAGAAAATAACCAATCCGAACCCGGAGTGGAGGCAAATTTGGATACACAGGTACACTCCCCATTCAATTCTATCGGGCTTTTAGGGTTCTTACTATCATCATTGTCCATGTGCATATAGTATGCTGGAGCAATGACTTTTCCGACGCCCAACACCTTTTTCTCAACAGGCGGTTCACCTCCCTTCATTCCCGATGATGATACTCCTACGAACACAAATGAACCATATCTTGACTGTACGTTCCCCCGAATAGTAGCGGTCTCAAATAAATTAAATGCGCAAACAGGGCTTGATTTCATTTTGAACCAAACAACACTTCCTCAAACGTTTAGTACAGTTAGTCTATTCAAGTCTATTCAACTACTAGTATTTTTTGGCATTAAACTGATTAAACTGATTTTGAACTTGAAATAGAGTTATGGTGATGATGGTTAGATTGATTTTATTTCCTTCGAAATGCCAATAGTTTCTTACACCGATGAATGAATTTGTAGAACAAACGGTGCCCGAAGATTTTGCAATGTACGCCGAAAAAAACAACTTTCATGATGATATTATTGAATCCTAATGCACATTTCCAGTTCTGTTTGCTACGGTTTTGCACAACTCGGAGCCAGAGGCAGCAGCGTTATATTTAGTAGCGGTGATGAGTAAATTGCATCTTCTTCGGTCTAATGAAATCATTACTCAACAATGGTGTAGCGCTGTCGGTGGCGGTGAATGTTTGACCAACGATGGATCCAACGTCATACGCTTCCAGCCAAATTTCCCGGCAAGGTAATTTATCCTTGTATCAGTGAATGGAAATATACTAAATAATTTTTTCTCCAGTTGCCCTTATGTAACTACAGTTGGAGCTACGGTTAAGATCAACCCCGAACAAGCTACCGAATTTTCTGGAGGCGGGTTTTCAAATATTTTCGCTCAACCTTCTTATCAGGCTTCAGCTGTTTCTGCGTATTTGGAAATTCTTGGAACCACAAATCAGGGATTATTCAAGTTGGTCGAGAATTTATATTAAAGCATACAGTCAGGAATGCTGATCTCATGTATACGTGTTTAGTGCTTCAGGTCGTGGGTATCCGGATGTCTCTGCGCAAGGACAAGCATTCCAAATTGTTTTCTCCGGAGAAACAGGGGGTGTTTCTGGAACGTCTTGTAGTTGTCCGGTAGGTTTACGAAATCTATATTAGAGAGAGAGGCTGATAATCAATCATACCATCCAAAAAAACAGACATTTGCAGGGGTAATCACTCTACTAAACGACTTCCGTCTCTCAAATAATAAGTCGTCTTTGGGATTCCTTAATCCCCTTCTCTATGCCAATCCTAGTGCACTCAATGACATAACTGAAGGCAACAATCCTGGGTGTGGGACCAACGGCTTTCCAGGTACGTCATTTTTATGTTACCGCGTTGACTATGGAAAAGTCTGATTATAATATAGCCGAGGTTGGATGGGATCCTGTCACTGGATTGGGAACACCAGATTTCTTGAAGTTGCAGTCGTTGCTGGGTTAGACACAAATTTCTCAGTGACTCCACATGTTTTGAAATATTCGAATTTTCGACGGTTATGACATGATTACAAGTGGATTCTAAAATTATAGATAGGATTTACTAGCAGTAGCATGTTTACATTTATTTCATGATTTTCTTGGAAAATGAGCACATTGATGATTGAAATCAAACAAGACTTCGGCGTGTGACAGACTGATGTAACGCTCTTGAGTTGAGAGCACCAGCTCTATTCCATGGCAAGTACATTGAAAGTGGTCAGTCATTTTGAAGTCATCGTGTACTCTACACGCTACTCACTGAGTTGATTAATATCAAGTTCTCCCAGCCGAGCCTACAGCAATGTCAAACCACGGCACTCTTGTCCCTTCTTAATCTCAATGCTCCCCTTGACACGACTGCAAACTCTAGCAAACCCCAGAAAGAGCTCAGTGTCCCAAATGCAGCTCCACCAGTCTGGAAAGTTCTAGTTTTAGATCAAACGACAAAGGATGTCCTAGCTACAGTTTTGAGAGTCCAAGACTTGCGAGAAGTCGGTGTTACACTTCACGTGTCAGTCCTAAGACTCATTTCTTGACTGTCTCTCAAAATATTTATTCAAGCTTATTTTGATATACAGCCAGCTGTTCTCTACTAGACCGCCTTTACCAGACGTACCCGCAATCTATTTCGTTACCCCGACGTTAGCGAATATTCGAAGAATAGCTGAAGATTTGGAGAAGAACACATATGAGAGCTTTCATTTGTCATTCGTGGAACCTATTTCGCGATCATTACTCGAAGAACTAGCCGCATTAGTAGCCAAAGATGGGTCAGTAGAACAAGTTGAACAAGTAGGAAGAAATCTCTTCGGGGCATCTTTTGCTTTTCTGGTCATGTAAGCTGACCTAGATCTGAAGGTTCTTGATCAACATTTATCGTTTTTGGCACCATCACCTTCATTATTCTCCCTTCTCCCACCCTTTGAGCATCATATATTATCAATACCTCCTCCGGCTGGCGAAGGAGCTCCAACTGTTCCACATTCCTCGTATACGTTACTCAACTCTCCTGGAACGTCAGAACAACAAATAGACGAAGAGTTAGAACGGATAGCAAACGGGATAATGTCTGTTGTCGTCACTTTAGGTTCATCGTTATGTTTCTTCGTTGTTAAGCTCTCTTTGACACTCGCTTTGAAGGCCAGGTACCGTACATTCGCTCGCCTCGTTCAAACGCTGCGGAAATGGTCGCGAAGAAGGTGGACAGCAAAATCAGGGACGCGATACTTACAGCTGCGCGCTCAACCACGGGAACTGGTCTTTTTATGCAGGATCCAACCGGCTTAGGTGCTCTTCAACGGCCTGGTATTTCATTTGCTTACCGTTTCAGAGCGCTGCATGGCTGATTTCAAATAGTTCTCCTAATTCTGGACCGGAATATCGACCTGATACCAATGTTATCCCATGGATGGACATATCAAGCTCTCGTACACGATTGTTTGGATATGAAACTAAATCGGGTGACTGTCGTGAGTCGCTTCAAAGACATTTATATTCCACAATGTCCCTGACATTCTTATGCCCTCTCGTTAGACATCACCACAAAAGAAAGCATATGATCTTGACTGCAAAGACTTCTTTTGGGCGAAGAATGCTGTAAACCCCTTCCCTCAAGTTGCGGAAGACATCGATACAGAATTAAACCGATACAAACAAGACGCTGCTGAGATCACTCGATCAACCGGTGTCAGCGATATCGGTGATGTTACTCAGATGTGCATATCTCTTTCATTTTTATTTGGTGATCATGTATCTCTAACGCGTTGTTTGCGTATCTCAGGGACTTGTCGAGTAATGCTGCGCATTTGAAAGCAGCTATTACACAGCTGCCTGAGCTTACCGCACGCAAAGCAACCTTGGATACTCACATGAACATTGCGACGGCGCTTCTAGAACAGATTAAGAAACGTGGTCTTGATGAACTGTTCAGTGTCGAAGAGGCAATAACCAAACAGGTAACCACCCTAAACTTTCAACAACAAACCACTTTGATTGATCCTTTGTTCTCAGACAGCACAAGGCGTGCTGGAAATTCTCCGACATCCAAAACCAAATGTTACACCTACTCCGGAAGATAAACTACGCGTTGTTATTGTTTGGTACCTATCCGTACCGCCTAATACTATTACTAAAGAGGATATTGCCGAAATTGAGAAAGAACTTCAGGCTGCTGGTGCTAATGTTGCCGCTTTCGAATATGTACGGAGGTAAGACATAATTCTGTATCGTCCAATTTTCCCCATATAATCTTTTCTCTTGTCAGGACACGAGAAATTAGTCGTATGGTTGTGCCGACTGGAACTTCAACTCCTGCTTTGCAACAACCTGGAGGCGAATTATTTAGAGGATTCAGCGTCTTCGGAAATCGAGTATGCATTTTACTTTTTTTTTGAATGAAATGACCTCACTAATTAATTATTTGAAATAGCTAACAGATCGTCTGAAAGAAGGAGGCCTTGAAAATTTAATCTCAGGAGTCAAAAATTTCTTACCTACAAACAAGCTATCCGTCGTAACTCGTCTTACGGAAGCTTTAATGGACAGCTCGTCCGCTACCACACAATCTCTCCAAGAAACGGATGATTATCTTTTCTTGGATCCTCGTGCTCCTCGCCCATCTACATATCCTGGAGCTCCTAATGCCCAACAGCAGACAAAACCCCGCAGAATGGCCTTTTCCGAGGGAATAGTATTTGTCGTGGGTGGGGCTAGTTATGTCGAGTACGGAAATTTAGACGACTGGGCAAGGCGAACGGGTAAACGAGTGACATATGGGGGAACTGAGATACTTGATCCGGACAGTTTCTTAACTATTTTACAAAAGTTAGGGCAGAATAAATAAAATATCTTTAATTGATTAGGTTTAGAATATTTATTTGTACACGTTTTCAATTCCTGAAATTTTTTAAACATTCCGAGGCTGACCTTTACATGTAAAGTATTTCCATTAGTTTTCAATTTCGAAAGCACTGGATATATCCACTCCGGACATATCATGAAGATAAACGCTGTTCTTCACGGTAATGAACAGTCTATTAATCATTTTGGATATATAATACTTTTTTCAGGTGTAGTAAATGAGGTACCAAGATACTACTCAACATATCTCCCCCTTTTAGTTACCTTTAACCACCGTGAAGTTAAACAAGGACTCGGAGATACCACAGAAATACATACCTCTTCTTGTTCATTTTCTCGTAAGCGTTTCAATTTACTCGAAGGGACTTCTTCGTCCATTTTGAAATCTCCATCTCCATCAATTGGACTATTAGGTATTTTCCACGCATTTAATCGTCCTTCCTCATCCCCTGTTAGTAAGAGCTCGTTCTACTCATGCATTAATGCGATAGCTTCACGAAAAGGGACCAGAAAAATATACCCACCGTTTTGTTGTATAGTACGGATCGAGCTACAGCATCGCGGTGTGCATTTGTTAAATTTTCTTTCAACTGAAACCGTTTCCCGCCATTCGAAATGTCGGGAATGGAAGCGAGGGAGATATCACCCCTAAAATTATATTTGGCAAATATTTTGAAGGAACAACAAAATAATGACTCACTCGTTAGAGCCAAGGTATAGCATTGGTGTTGTGACCCCATAGGGTCCCGAGGTTTGGGAATAATCAAAAACATCAATTAAATAGTCAATCTTTTTCTGTCCTGTCATTGGAATGTCTCGAATATCGCCAAATTCTACCAGGGGATCCAGCTAGTTAAATTTCAATAATTGGTTGATTAATGCCTTCTAAAATTCTTACTTCTTCCGACCATGTGCCAAAGGTTTCCATGTCACTGGCAGCACATATACCATATTGACCATTACCACGGGAGAACCAGCAGGCACGCGCTATACTACAGCCCCAATTAGCAACATGTGTTACGGCCTCGTCTTCGTCTGGTTCATTAGTCTGTGATAGACTAAGCAGCCCGTCGGCGCTTGCAGATAGGAGAATGTCTGACGTATTTGGATGGAAATGAATGGCTGTGATATCATCGGAGTGGGTAGATAAATGAGTGTGCAGAGGGGCTTGTGTCTTTCGTATATCCCTGCGAGATTAGTTACATCATGGAAATCACATCAGTGTATTGGACCAACCAGTAAGTTATAGACGCGTCGTCTGATTGTAGTTGCGATCCAGTAGCGAGGATATTAGAGGAAAGGTCGAACGAAAGAATGCCACGAGTATCGGGTGAATGAACTATAGGAAGAAACGGGGTTGCTTTCTGGAAAGCACAGAAACCAATCGCAAGACAACTAACTTTCCATTGATGGATTGGCTTGGCGTTCGTCCCAAAATCTAACACATCCTGGCTGTTTGTGAGCTGTCATGTAAACAGATTGCCCAGAGACAGGAGAGCCGTTTATGGCCCTAAGCAGCGTCGCCGCACCACGATCGCCCTGCAGACGAAGCGTGCTGGAATGCGCAAAGCCAGCTGGAGACAACTTGTAGAATATGATGGCGTCATCTGAGGACACATTTGTCGCCAATGCTGCACATGATGTCGCAGAAGAGGATGCCAGACAGACAATATACGAGCCTGGATGAGATGCCTTGGACAAAATACTGGGAGTCATTTCAAGTTCAGCTTAATGGTGGTGATGACTAAGCCAGGGGAAGCGGAGTGTGAATTGATATTGGCTAATTATTGCGGCAGACCGACTAAAACGTGACCGGTTAAGCGACTATTTTTTGATTTCTGATTTGGCTCGACCCTGCCGTCTTTGTCTTCTTTCTGGTTTCTTTCTTTCTCTCCCTTCCTTCTTCTTGCTCCGCTCCCGGTCTGCAAGCTATCTGAAAATCGAAATTTTATTATTTGGCACGCAGAGTCAGCGTTGCTGTACGTTCTTTACCTCACCCTCTCTTCTAAACATCAAGCATTCCTCATATGCGTACGTACGAGAGATAACAGTCGGAGATGTAGATATTGACATGCAACCGATTAATCTTTACAGGTCATACAAGATTACCTCCTCTCGACACTTCTGGCTATGTTTCTTGTCCTATAGGTCAATCTTCTTCTCTTGTTTACCCCATGGCTCAATTAACCTGATTATTTCCCACACAGACACCCCGATTGTCGACTTTGACGAGAAGTCTCCCCTGCCATGCATCATCGTCACGCCCTCGTCTCCCATTGAGTATCATATAGCCTTTCATCCAAAAGACTCGCCTTTACAACAATTGTCATTTGCCGCGCAACAACAGCAGCAAATTAGGCGTCCACAACCGAGAGCTCGCCGTGCATTTCTGGCTTCCCTGACTTCTCTCGTCGATCCCCCCTTGCCTGCTGTACCTCAAATTCTGGAGACGCCCTTCCGTCGCTATCCCCCAAAGCAGTCCTCCAGACTTGCGTTTCTAGTAGGAATACCCATATTTATTATCATTTGCCATTTCCTTCTCACAACGTTCATGAGAAACGTTGGCTTAGACAGTCCCCTGTTCGCAACGCCTTTATCCAGGGGAGGACTGGCTAGTAATCCCGTCCATTTCCGTGCCTACAGAGAGGAATCTATTCCCCCGGCGCTGGTTCCTGACACGTCTGATACCACTACTACTTTCACTTCCGTAGACGACTTGGTCATTGATCTCCCAGTGCACTGACCTTCCATCCTCACCTGGTCCCCCAAATGTCGTATTCGTTCAATCCAGTACTAGTAGTTCTTGTTCCTTACTGTCTATGCAATGGATATTTTTTCCCCTTTTTCGTTGACATTTTATATTTCATTTTATATCTATTCTCGCCTTCGTGTTTGTATTTTCATTGTTTCGAATTCAGAATGTGCCAAACCTGTAATAACCTGGTGCCAAAATGCCCCCACGGGGGCGACGGCTGAGTTATTATATCAACAGCGCTTAAACGCAAGAAGATCATCAATTCACTAGAACCTCGTTCAGGTCCTCCAGCAATTTTTCTCCATAATGCGTGAAGCACAATGCGAAACGATATATCTTTCACGATTGACACCGTGACAAGCAGTCCGCTGTCGCTTTCTAAGGACCAAAGTGGACTACGCTATATGGCACACAAACTGGGGACTTTAAGCGTGCTGCGTTCTAGGACAGTGTTGGACTGAGGACAGGTCGTTTACCAGAATCTGGACAACAATAATCTCTCTATAAAGAAGCCCAGAATTCGCTGCAATGCCTATTATCACGCTTTCCCCCTTCGTTGCAACATCTTGGTTAACCCTTACCCTTCCTTAATCTACCCAAATTTTCCACCTTTCTCAATTTCTCATTAAATGTCTAATTCTCCTTGTACACCTAGTTCTTCGACCAGGAAGGTTCTCGGACTCTTCTTCAGATCCCAAAAGGAAAGCTCAAGAGAGATACCTACTCCTCGTCGATCTACCCATAATCTCGCATCTTCGTCTTCTCGTGGCCGAACCAACGAGAACATTCCTCCAAGGCTTCGCATCAACACGCAAATGAATCACAGTGCGAGCGTTCCTGCATTTATGGAACTCCTTGACAAGTTCCCAACTCCACCGCCGTTTCCGTCTGTTACTCCATACAGCGCCATATTCGGGGAACGACCAAATCGTCCACCGCTTCCGTCTGCGGAACCACCACGGTCGCCATTCTCCTCGAATGGGAATTTGCACAACCTGCAACATAATGAGGTTCGAAACGTGCAGGTTTCTAGGACGCCTCCGAATCGCCCCAAACCGCCGAAACGGCGTCCCGAAGATCTTGTATTAGACCAAAACAGGGCACTGAACTACATTCCGACCAACTCTCCTACCACGGCGGCTCTCAACGAAGTTCCAATTCACGAAGAAGTCCCAATTCATGACGATCGGCCAGTCCACTCCTTCCTGTCAATGCGTAACGACTATGATTTCCCGAGCGACTCGCCCATTGTTACCCCATCTTCAGCCGGCTTCTCGTTCGAACCAACCGGTGAACCAGTCGATTTGGATGACTATCCGTGGTATCTTGGCAAAACGAACGAAAATGACGCCGAGATGACATTTTTATATGCTCTTTCTCCACCAGCTTTTATCGCTCCCTAACAATTCATCTTAATCTAAATAGAGCAAATCTCGCAACGAAGAACAATCATTCCATTTACCCTCCCTGTATCCAATTCAGAAGATCTACTGTATTTTTAATCTCCAACTACTTTTGACTCGTGTATCTATCATCGTATCTTATCTTGTCTACCTTACATGAATATAAATTTTAATGTTTTAATCTTCGCGATCGAAGTGATACTAATTTACATGAACTCGTCTATACATACGTTGGTATGATCGTTTAATACATCTTGCGATTCTGGAAGTTGTGTGGGTATGATATACCATGAAAGATTATCTAGTATATTTAAAGGCCTACTCGTTGGTACATCGAACACGAAGTGTACTTGTAAGCCTACTCACTATACGCAACAATTATCATTAAACTCATGCTTCTTGGTGTAGTCGTTCAGCACAGGCGGCTTACTGGTTGGGTATACACCGGACACAAAGGATTGAAAAAAAAAACTATATTAGAAAAAAAAACACCGTTGCAGTATATACAGTTTGAATGTTGAATGAATATGCCATCCTACACAACCAAGTCCCAAATTTGAGAAACTCGTACTGTTATTCCTTACTTGCCTCCTTCGGCAGGTAATCGCGACAAGTCCGCTTTTCCCGACTCAATCCACTCCTGCTTCACCAGCTTCTCCCGGTCGGCATAGTACAACCGATACACAAGTTTAATCGTGCTTTCACTAACACCAGCAACTGAGCAAATATCTTTCGCAGACTTTCCATGACCAAGCAAATGCGACGTGAAATAAATAGCACCGCCGGCTATAGAGACTGGACTTCGACCGTCCGCAATACCATGTTTGCGAGCCTCGCTGATAACATCCGCGGTGATGGATTGAACATTGGGTGGTAAATCGAGATGATTACAGTACCGAATGAGTAGTTTCTCTGGACCACCAATGTTGCGTGGAGCCTCTTTAGACGCAGCAGTGGCAGTCGTCGTCGAAGAGCCTCCTGGAGTAAGATTGAAGGCCTGTTCCAGAACTTTGTAACATTGACCAATCGTCTTCTTCGGTACACGCGTCAACTGGCAAATCTCACGAAACGTTCGAGGAACATGCGCTTGCCGACAGGCAATAAATATACAAGCAGCGATGATAGCGTCGAGACTTTTCCCTCGAAGTAGTTTCTCTTCGTCTGCTCGTTTGTACAACTGTTTTGCGATATCGCTGATCGTCTTGGGTAATGACCAAGAATCGCACATGTTTGAGATATCACGGAAGGCGGTAATAAGACTACGCGCTGAGTTGACACCTGCTGCACGGGAGGCGGCGCGTTGGAGTTCGCGAGACATGCCAGAGTTGCCATCTTTGAAACTGATAACAGTATCCAACTGTTCAACGCCTTCCATAAGAGGATCAGAAGCAGCACCGACACGAGACGGATCGTCTCCTTCGTCGTTCGCGAATGTCTAATAACAGCTAGCATAAAAACAAGTTAACGCAAAAGGTGTTTCCGAGGTACATACCCGCCCTTTAAAATATCATAAACGATCAATAATTCCAAAAAAAGCACCTTGATACAATGAAGAACAAAGAAACGCCACTCACATTCACTTCGCGTGTCGACTATTCGGTCACCTAAGACTAAACCACAACTGCCACAGACCATATCACCACTCCCAAACTCTTCAACAATATTTGGAATTGGATCTCGGCATTCGGGGCAGATTAGTCGAACCGCTAAATCAGGTCCGAAGTTCTGTTTGGGGTTCTGCATGCCAACAGCGAGTGGAAACGCTTGACCGTAGGACATTTTGATTAAAGTGAAAGGAAATTGTAGTTTTTGGGGTGTACAAAATCTCGAAATGAGTTTGTATATGAGTTCGGCCTTTACAGAGTCGTAATGAACTGTGTGCTGGGCAGAGGAATAACGAGGGTATGTGGCGAGGATGGTGGATGGCAATCAACTTAAATACGATCTGATGACTAAGCTCGAGTTGTCTTACTGGACCCGGACTTGCCTTGGCTGTACTAGATCCCGGACGAACGAGCCATAACTAAAGGTAAGGGCCAGGACACAGTATATTAGAAACTCTGGACAAAAATGCATACAAAGAACAGACAGCACTTGGACTCTAGAATTTAATTCAGTGGCCACTACGTGTAACAAAAAAGATTGCTTCGTCCAACAAAAAAAAAGGTGACAACGCGAATAGAACAAATGTTGAAAAAAGAGAAGAGTATTGCATAAAATTTCTGTATGTAACTAAATTTGCAAAGTGATTTTTAATGATGGGATACGGAAAAAAAGGAGAAAAAACAGCGAGGAGCTTGCATGTTGCATGAGAAAAATAACAAAAAAAGAGAAGCGACAGAGACTAAAAAGAAACTTTTTTGTAAAAAAAAAACGTTAATGATTTATGTAATACGCAGTATGCTGAGAATACGGGTCTTGATTATAATGTTCGTAAGTTTGGTTAGAATCAACGCCTGAATATTGACTATAACCAAAGGACGTAGCGCCCTCAGGTGTGGTGTATGGATAATAATATGCTGATGGTGTGTACAGAGGCTGGCCTTCTGGGTAATAGGATCCTGTTGCTGCTGCTTGTCCATTAGGCGTGAAAGTTTCTGCAGTCTTTGAATTCGGCAACTGGTCTTGACTTGCAGCGGAACGTGTACGCTGTGATTCCCGGCTGCTATTCTTCGGATCATCGGGTGCACGTATTTCAATGCGACTGCTCTGCCTTGGCAGAGCAAACAAGGGCGGAGTCGGCATGAATCCAGTTGAAGAGACAGCGAGCTGCATAGGATTCATGTAGGGCAAGCCATTGTGATGACCGTGAGGAAGCGCCATGGGACGAGGGTTGTAGACTGGCGATTGTAAGGAAATGTGTGGAGGTGGTGGAGGGGTGTTTGTAGGTAGACGGCGCGACCAGTCGCAATATCATAAGTGACGCCATTTTCTGCGATAGCGATTCCCGGTGGAAACGAGACGCCATGTCCTGGATAGACGTACGGCGCTGCGTAAGGTGAAGCAGGTTGAAATGGTGATAATACGGGTACTGGAGGCACGGTCGATAATTGTGGCGGCTGCGAGGTGACAGGCACTGCAGGCGCTTCTTTAGCAGGAGTGGGCAGAATGCCATTCACCTGTGTGGCGGACGTCGATTGTTGATTCGACGAAGTCGCTGCTGCTTCTGCAATGGGAGACTCAGGAACCTCGAGAATTGTACGCGATGTAAAGGACTCTTGTGAGACGGTCACGGCGGATGTACTGGGTAAATGTACGTGGGGATGCAAAGGAGATATTGTTATAACGTCTTCCGAAACCACTTCCTTCTGTTTCCCAATGCTCTTCAAAGAAGGCAACTTGACGGCAAAGGATTTCGGGATATCAGAGTCTGAAGATGGTCCTTGAGATTGTTTGCTGGAATACGATGTGTCCAAAGGCAGCCTAACTACCATCGGTTCATGTTCCTCCAAAGAAGAGTCAGACTTTGGCAGCTTGACACGAACGCCTTGGCCGAGACCTTGCGTTTGCAATGGTTTCAATTGTATATCGAAGTGCAAGTATCCATCGAACTGTTTTGTCCATACGCGTTCGGGCTTCATCGCATACCAAGTCCGTTGACCGTCACCGAACTGCAGCATATCAGCGGGAAACCGAGAAGACCCTGCAGGTGCTTCAGAGGACTGTTCTTTGTCCGTCTCTTTGCGTGAAAAATTGCGCGCCTTGAAACCCCGACCGCCTCGAGGGAAATTATTACCTCGTTCTTTGTTTAACCCCGCTTCCTTAACTTCGTCAAATTTGTCATGAGACCAGGTGGCCTCTGCTTGAGGTTCATCCTGGCCCACGCGATTACCCGTATTTCTGAATGCAGCACGACCTCTGACCATCCAACCATTCGCAAAGTTGCCACGACCTCGAATGCCTCTTCCTCTACCCTGCCATTTACCTCTCCACCAAGTACTCAAAGAACGAAGGTCTTTATCAAGCAAGCGATCGTCATGAGACCAAAACTGGCCTACGGTCGGCACATAAGCGGGATCATTATTGAGTCGGTTTATATATGCTTCACGAGCCGACTGTCCAGGCTTCCGAGAAAATCGAGGATTCTTGCCCCCTCTTGACGAATATTGAGCACTAGACTCTGTCTTGGATCCTTGTTCATGATCCGACGGAGGTGGAGATGGCACGGCAGATCTTTGTTGTTGCTGTAACGCCGAATCCTGAAGGTTCAATTCTGAAAACTCCACAGTTGGCAAGTCCTCTGTGGGTTGATTCATCATCATATCTGACCAACTCTCATGTTTAGGAAAAAACGATGAGTCATTAGGGCCATTCTCTGTTGTTGGAACGGTAGTAGTGCGAGGATGAGCGGAAGGACTGGAAGACTCTTGAGGCACTGACTGTGGTTCTTCCTCAGTTTCAGAGTCAAATTCTGAGGCAGTTTCTGATTCAACAGTAGATGTCGCTGTTTCCGACTCGGAATCAGAACGAGGCTCACGGACGAGCTCTTCTTCAGAATCGGTCTCGTCTACTCTCGCCCGCCCGCGCCGTCTGGGTACTATTCTGCCCTTCGAGCGGTGTGGGGGTGGCTTCGAGTTTACTTCGTTATCATTCGACTGGGGGTTTGATTTCACTAAAACAGAGACACGAGCTGGGGCTGGCATAATCTACAAGTCCAAAAAAATCTCGTGAGCTTCAAGAAATAACTGAGTTTCAGACCTTCTTACACTTTAGAGTGTACAAATGGAAAGATGTAGGAGGGTATCAGAAATGAATTTCTTTATGAACTAGCGAGAAAGATGATGTAGAAAGATGAGGTGGATGAGTCGTGGATAGCGGTGAGGTATGTGTGGCGACACGGCTCGCTGCGGCGGACAGTGAAAATTGTCGCCGCCGTTTCGGCTCTTTTCAGTTGTGTCGTGTTCACTTCTCCTATCAACACCTTCACCGCTTTTAATGGATGGATAACTAATCCAGTTCTTATTATTATTATTATGCTATATTACGATGTCTTTTCTATAAGTCAGCTAATCTGAGTCGGACTCTAGATTAATTTCGGGTATTTCCTCCTCGTCCATGTCGCTGTCAGGAGCTTTGGCCGAATGCAGAACCGATTCTCGCGGTGCACGTTCTCGAGACTGAGGTGGAGCAAACGCTGCGGAGCTTGCAACAGTCAAATTTGATTCCCGTAGATTATTCTTGGCCTCAACTGTTGAAGATATATCAACCGTCTGTCCTTTTGGCTGGGGTGATACCACGTCTGTCTCAATATTCACCGCCGTGTCAGGGAATGATTGAGCCTTGGTCAACGGGACTTCAATGGTTTGTTTCATTGAACCAGGAACTGACACCCCAGACGAAAGTGGCAAGTCAGTTATTTCCCGTACCGTTGCCGTATTGACTGGACCTTGCTCTGTCTGTGACTGGTTGTCTTTTTGCTTTGACTGTGCGATTGCGGGAGCAATAGCCGTCATTTCGACGTCTCGAATACCATTTACGTTGGTTATGCTCCCGATTCCATCTTCTATGTCGGGCTCGCTGAAGGACGATATGACCTCGATAGGCGGGTTCGACCGCATTGGCGGGGGAAGTTTTGGGTGGAGCAATATATCCAAATCACGACGTGATTCCTCTAAACACCGGAGAACCTATCAAGATATTAACTTTTTGGTAAAAAATTTCAAAGAAGACACATACATGATCATCTCCCTGGGCCGGGCTTGATCCGTCTATCGCACCAATAATTAGCCCAATATCGTTATTTAGCCATCCTGCTGCTCCCGCAGTCAGCTGCTTCCTACACAAAGTCAAAGTTTTGTTATATAGCGCTCCATGGAAATTAGGATTGTGTGACAGCGAGGAGGCAGGAGAACGAGAAAGTTCGAACAAAAGATTAAGCAGTAATCTTGTAGAGATAGTTTTGAAGGAATTGCTCAGATATGGGTTGGGTAATAGAAGCTCGAGAGCTGTTTGATAAAATCAGTTCAATACCCTGCTTTGTGCTCAAGCATGTAAACACATACTGTCAAGAGAAAACAAGAGGGTATCCTCATCAACATGATCTGCACAAATAACTGCTGTCCCCGCTTGAAAGACTTCATCACCATCAAACCCACGAGCCCGTTTTTTGCCCTTCTTGGTTGTGGACTCTTGGACATGAGATGAGGTTACCAGTTTTCGAGGTAACGAGACCACCAGTTGCGAAAGTAAAAACTTCACCAGACGATTGAGTAATACAGCAGAATGGAGACTATATGTACGGGCGAGAATAGTTTTCAACAATTTTATGAATATCGATCTATGGAATCTGATCATGTGAAAGGTATTGTTAGACTTGCTGCCATATACAATTGATTAGAAGTGCGACACACTTATCAGATACTTGCTCAGCGTTGTGAATTATACATGATAAAATTCGACATAGACTGGGATTGAGATGATGTTTGACTCTGAAAATGGTGAGAAGGTGATTATGTGGAAGTATATGAATGCTCACGAGATCGCCATCTGCGAAAGGAGATCCGAGGCGACGTCCCATAATTGAGGAACGGCAGAAGCTTCTAAAGCGCGACGTTGAACATCATAGGGTGCCTCCTATTAAATTATCGAACAAAATTCCATTATGAATGTGAAGAAACTAACTTCTGCTTGCGACTTGCAACTTAACAAAGCCGATATCAATTTGACAAGGTCCCCAATGGCGACGGCTGTAAAACGGTAAATGGGGGCCCTGGTATAATGTAAGAAGGTGCGTAGTTTTTAATATAAAATTTACCTTACCTCAATAAATGGATGATGAGACATGAGGCAGACCTTAGACGATCTAGACTCAGCGGAACTGCAATCAGAGAATCCGACGGTGGTTGTTTGAATGTCGGCTGAACATTCTGAGTCGATTTGGGAAGTTCCACTGCTCGATATGTATTAATTTGGATTGAATGTTGTAATGTGCCGTATTGAACGTACTTGGAGGAAAAGTAAGACGAAGGGAGCTAAAGGCTGACCAGGCATTCGCGATAGACGTCTCCAGTGTTTTTTGCCAAGCAGAAGCAGAAGCAACTTTTCCGCCGGTAAGGTGAAGAATTGACAACAGTTTGCATGTCGAGTTGATAGTGTTAGGATCCGAGCCAGTTGCTTTACCAGACAAAAGACGGAAACAAAATGACGAAATGTTGGACTGAAGCTGACGATGCAGAGTGGGGTAGGCTGGCACAAGGCGTGTGAGTGATTCCAAACATATGTTCTAGATACAAGTCGGGATCAGACTAAGAGGCGCGAATTATCGTTCAATTACCTGTAATTCAGATCCTTCTGTTTTCTCAGCTAGATTCAGTAACGCTGTACTGTATTTTGGGACATTAGGGAACGCCAATTGTCGTTGAAATTCAGAGGTGCTGAGTGCCTGGAAGAAGATATAATCAAGGAGTCGTATTGAAGCCTTTAAATTAGGTATATCCTCATTTCGCTTTATAAACCAATACGGTGAATAGAAAACCAAAAAAATAATATCCTGGAGCCGTACCGATAACATTGGGAGACAGATAGCAACCCAGTTTTGCGAGCATTCCTTCAATATTTCTTTGTTGAGGATGCTCGTCTGTAGAGCTAAACACAGACCGGCCCATCGCGAACCCGCGTGCTTGGAATTAATCAAAGAATTGATCCTTGCAATCCATTTTGGTAGATGAGATGACGATTGAAGAGTATCGTGTGTTAGGTTAGATATGACAAAAGGCAAATGTGCAGCGGCCGCCTGGTCTGTTGCGACATGAAGCTGCAGAATGGCCTCTAAAGCGTGCATTTTTTTTGAGTTGCCGACTAAAAATTTCGTGGAACGCGAAGCACGGCGAGTGTCACGCTCGTTTTGTCACGCGCTACCACTATGTAGGTGAAGTGCCGTCAACATTGGCTAGCACATTATTCAAAAATTCGAATTAAAAAGCCATTTCACACGATCCTTCTGCGAAGCCTTCGCCGTATTACTTGTCGAGGTCAAACAAGAGTTCATGTCGTTTCTTTCCACTCTCTTAGTTGACCGACTCCCCTTGCCTGTTATTCTTGCCGGCGTTGTCGTCGTGTTTTCGTTGAATTTCATGTTCGGAAGGAGCAAGTGGGACCCTAAGGGACAAGTAAGGAATTTTAACTGGTGTTCTTCCAATGGTGAATGAAATGGTCACCATTAGCACTGTTACGTGACCGGTGGAAGCCAAGGAACTGGTCTATCTCTGGCTCTGTCTCTAGTGAAACAGGGTGCCCATGTTTCCATCGTAGCTCGAGATCCAAAAAAGTTGAAGGAAGCAGTCGATAAACTAGAGGTTCGTCCCTTTTCGGAATTTTTAGAAGATTCAAATAAATTGTCCTTTCAGGAAGTACGTCAAAACCCCGACCAAAAAATCAAATGGTATTCCCAGTCCCTCTCTAGTTATGAAGGTGCGGCTGCAGCTCTCAAAGATGCTTGCAAGCCGTTTGGAGGCAAAGCTCCGGATGTTATATTTAACGTTGCCGGTTCTTCAAGGCCCATCTATTTCGTTGAAGAAACTGCTGAATCCTTCAAGGCTGGCATGGACAATACTTATTGGGTTCAGGCTTACACCACTTTGGTGATGAACTTTTCAATAAAAAACTCTAACGTAGGACCTGACCTAATTTCTCCCTTATATAGGTTGCGACTAAACTAATGGTCCGTCAAAAAACCAAAGGCAAAATTGTTCTCGTAGGATCTACTTTGTCGTATTTTTCAATGGTAGGATATACTTCGTACTCGCCTGGGAAATTTGCTATACGAGGTATTTTGTAACGCCTTTTGCCAAACGCACTTCTCATGTTCTGTGACAAGGCCTAGCTGAATCACTTCGCAACGAATTGAAATTATACGACATTGATGTCCATGCATATTTTCCTTGCACTATTTTCTCTCCAGGGTATATAGAAGAGAACAAACGCAAGCCCGAAGTTACCCTCAAGCTAGAAGAAAACGACTCGGGCATCACGACGGAGCAGGCTGCGGAAGGTATATTAGAATGTAAATCACATTGACTAGTTTGGTGGTTCTCTTTTTGACGCTGATTTAATTTCAAGGCGTTCGAAGCGGCAAGTTCCAACATGCGTCCGACTGGCTTACCAAGGTTTTCCGTGCAGGCACTCGAGGTTCTGCTCCAAGTGGTCCATTTGACTTTTTCCTGGATCTTGTTTCTTGGGTAAGGAAAGCACTGCCGTTTTCCTTTCAGGCTGACCTGAAGAACATTATAGGTGATAGTCCCTATCGTACGTTTAGTGGCCGACAGCCAAGTTCGGTCCCATCGAACTAAACACGAAGAGCACCTTCAATCAATAGGATTTTACGACCAATAATTAGATACCCGACACTTTATCTATGATACAGTTTCGATTATACCATTGGCTAATTATATAGACAGAAGAATGCCATTCAGTTCACTCAAACGCATTTAGAAGATGGTCATCATAACGAGTGGTGGGCCGCTTGTATCAGCATTTTTTGGATTGATACAGCAAGAAGCCGACTCCAACTTCATTACGATCTCGTCCTCGGCACGAAAAACTCTTTCCAGATCCAGATATTTATTCTAAACGACCCCCCGGTTTAAGCGAAGAATTCTCCATGGCGGCGAAAATTGGGATTCTTGCGGTATCCAAAGCATGATACTTCTTGAGAAGATCTCATTATGTTGGGTATCCATGATCGCTCTGCCCGCACGCAGATTGGACGAAAACTCCCGTATCATTGATTAATAATAGAAACGTCGATGTGAGAGCCCATCCCTCGCCATTTGGTTCCTGCTCCAGATCCTTGAGACAGCTCTTCTGGTAAGGTCGTCAGTGATTTGGCAATAAAGTGCGGGTCGATAAGAGGCGAGAGGTCAGCTTTATTCGGCAGTTGCTTGAAAGTTAATATAAGTCAGTGAGCACAGCCAGATACTTGCACCATTGAAACATACTCGTTTTAGATATTCATAAGGAGCTTCCCAACCTGTTGACTCTCGGACAATGAGAGGCGGAGACGAAGAAAACGAATGATATAAACGCGTGTCATAGGTCCGAAATAGAACGTTGTCCACTCGGAGAGTGAACCTAGCAAGTAAGAAAAATGATGTGGGCATAACTCTCTTCAAACATGAACACTTCTTTCAAAAAGCTATTCCTCGAATATCAATTGTATTGAACTTACCACGCGGATAGATACTTGTGACATCCCATTATCGTGTAACTCATCTTCATATAAAGGTACTTCGGCATAGAACAAGATAGGATCTTGTCGAGAAAGCTCGGCTATGGGTATGACATGTCCTGGACGTGTCTCGTCCCGCGGAACGAATGAAAATTTGTCAGGCTTAAGAAAGTGACCGGGATATGTAGACGTATATGTCCAGTCATATGACTTTGTCTTGGAAAGTGTGATCGAAGGATCTGATTCAACCCTTGAATAAGAAGAGTCAATAAACAACGTTGTCACTCCACGTCCACAACCACAGACCGACTCTTAAACCAGGCGTCCGAATAGCCTACTTTGACACTTCCATCTCCAGATTGTAGTTCTCCAGTTTTCACCCATTTAAGAGCACTTTCTGCATCAAAGCGATACGTCCATCCCGAAGGGTTATGTCTAATTTCCAATGAATTATTTCCAAACGTCATTTCAGGCAAAGGTAGTCCGAGATTGGTCTGCATCGCATCTACTTCTGATGCCGTTATGATTGGCGCAACAATTGTCTCTAGAGACCATGAGAATATATCGATTTTACGGGTGTTGTTTGTTTCTGAAATCGTGTGTGGTGGTAGCATTGTTGGATTGCGCTCCAAGTCGCGGTTAGATTTGGGATGCATGCGTGATTTCTGCCAACGTCACACCTACGTCACGTTTCCCAGATCTTTCGAAAATGTCTGCAACAGAACCTGCAGAAGCAGAACATGTTGAAAACTTGTGGTCGTCCATTCTCGATTCCGTTTCCTCAACACGCTCGATACCTTCGAAACAAGTTCTGATACTAGGCGACAGGGCTTCCGGAAAGTCTACTATTGCGTGCGCTTTACTTGGAAAGCAATATGATAGCCTCAAGACTGACAAGTCGGACTTTGCGTTAGGATATGACTGGGCTGATATTCGTGACGAAGCTGATGAAGGTATTGTGTTCTTGGAATCATATTCAACCTATTCAACCTATGCTCAGCTATCTGTAGATACTCTTACGCGACTGTCAGTTTATACAGTTCCATGCTACTCGCCCTCGTATCTAAGTTTACTACCCCATTTCCTTCCCCCCCGAACATCATTTCAACATACTCTGGTTATAATTACTTTAGATTGGACACGCCCTTGGTCGTTTATGGAGCAGCTACATCTATGGCTGACATGGATCGAAACCTGGGGCAAAGGCGATAACTCTCGTGAAGTTGAAATTGCGCGCGACGAATCGCGTGAAAGACGTGCGTAGTACGGCTTTTTCGTAAATTCCACAGCTTTTCTGACAGTTAATAGTACAATCGCATTTACAACATTACACTGAACCTTCCACTTCAGGGGAAACCTCGCTGCCAGGCAGTTCAGCACTTTCAGGCGCAGTGCTGCCATTAGGACAAGGCGTTCTTACACATAATCTGTGTGGCGTCCCTATTGTTGTTATCTGCACGAAAGCGGACTTAATTGACGATGGCCACGACGTTGTAGGAGGATCTGGTGGTATGGGTGGTATGGTCAAAGGGAAAGGCAGTGAATGGGAAGAACGAACAGATGGCATCATGCAAGTTCTACGTGCAATATGTATGAAATGTACGTCATTCTCTCCTTAACATCTGTTGTCCAAAGTATCCTATCTTACAATGCTTGTTAGATGGTGCGGGTTTATTCTACACTACTCAGCAGCCCCAGACTTTATCAACATTGCGCCAATATATCCTGCACTTGCTATTCGCGCCTCCAGCACCGTCCACCATCTTAGGAAGTCCAGACGTTCCAATTCCAGCTAGAAATATTTTCCCTTTCACACAGCGACCAAACGTCTTGGATCGCGACCATGTGTTAGTTCCGGCTGGATGGGATAGCTGGGGTAAAATCACCGTCCTAAGGGAAGGTTTCGATGCAAAAGCATGGGGAGAGGCTTGGGAACGTGACCTAAACGGAGACGAAAGTGGCGCAAAAGAAATGTACAAAGTCCTTGTTGGCGGCGACCAAGGCCCTAAGGTAAATCCTTTCTTTTGCTTTTCTTCGTTGATCCTTCTCAATCGGATGTATAGCCGAGAACGTTAGCTCCATTAATTCAACCAATGCCTGAGCAACAGTTCCTTGCCATGCATTATGAATCAATTGCCAAGAGCTCCGACCGTGATCCACGACAGACATTCCGTATTCCTAGCGATGCAAATAGCACCTCAGGGGCAGGTGTCGTCGGACCAATGGGGAGCAGCAGTTTCAATCTTCCTAGTGTTGAAAGAGCATTGGTGGAAATGGAAGGCACTAACGGAACACGCTCTTCGAACCCATCAAGGTCAATTGTATGTAAAATATACTCAAAAGAAGCGTATGACGTCTCAAGAACAATTATTCTTTTTAGACTACTTCTGGTCGTCCTGCAGCTACGCTTACTACGAATGGAACTTCTTCAATACACTCACATTCCCGACCCCAAATGTCACCCAACCTTGCAGCCTCTCAAAGTGGCTCAGCGCCGACTCAGCATGAAGTGCTGCAGAATTTCTTCAATAGTCTTCTCAGCTCTCGTGATCGTAGTACCGTCTCTACCGGTGCCAATACCAGCACCAACTCTGCTCTCTCAAGTTCTGTGAATGGGCAAGATAGAACCTAACCCTTTGATATAATATACCATATGCCGCTTGGGCCATTTTCTCACTATCCATTACATGTGTTCAATAATTCAAGTCAATTTTAAAATGATCATCTGGCACGATATTCAGTTTAGTGCTTATATAGAAAACGGAGAGGCTGAGACAGCGATTGGTTCTAGCTCCAATTGTTTCAAAATTACTAGACTACCTGAGTGAAACAGAAGAACTTGACTTTCGCCAAAGGTTTTATCAAGTATGCAATTGTCATTCTTAAGACAGAGCTTCTGCGAAGCTCTGTCCCCACATACATGTATAACGAGTGTTCGTCTTTCAAATGCCTAAATTGGTCGAATTGGTCGAATTGAATTAATATTTGTTATCATAAATTCCGAAATGGAAACTTTCTTGAATTCGCCATTTTTCTCAATGAGTATATATAGATCATGGCGTCCCAAAATTCTTCTAGCGATGTTCTCATTGCCTCTGGCCTCACGTTTAAACGGAAGTGGTTTCTCTCCGAGATTCCGGGGTACACGCAAACATGATGTGCCGAGTCGTCTGTGCCTCACATACGTGGACACGCAATCACTGCGTGAGCCTGGTCTTGAACACATGAGGAACAGCATTGGCAATGATATCGATCCATGCCTATCGATGCGCCGATTCGCCGAATTCGTCTGGAAGTGGGTGATGTGCTGTGATACGCTGATTGACACTTTCGGAACTTCTTCTGGAGGTGCTTGATTGACACCGCTGAGACCTGAAAGGCTCTCTTCTTCTGGAGGTGTTCTTCTGATTGACGCTGGTATGACTTCGTTGCCGCAGGTTGCCGCAAAGTACTATGCTTATCGACACCCTATAACCTCCTATATGCAACCCCAGAAGGGGTTGCGTACCTAAGACAATGGTATGGAGATGACACCGGACTTTACGCTACCCTCTATCTCGGCCCCGGTTTGATAGCGAGAGGTCAAGCAAAAGCGAAAGCATGAATGTTTGTGATAACCTTTTCTTTAGTTGCCTGGCGGGCTTGAGGCTTATTGAGTTTGGCAACAGTAGTATTGCTAATTTGGCTCTGAATGAATGCTTTTGAGTAGATCCTGAGGCCTCGGGATTAACCAAATTATTCACAAACGATTGAGACTTGCATTGCTTTGAGTTTTGAGGAGAAGGTAACACCCGGATAATTCACTTCCCGTTGACAGTGATCTTCTTTTCGCAATTCAATTGACACTGATCTTCTTTGCTGTACATCGCTTAGTCTCCTTACTTTGTTCTTGTTCTTGTTCGAAATGGAGCTTATGTTTATACGCAAGTGGCGAACGGATAATATAGTATAATTTCAATGGTACAGCTGCATGAAGTGTGTGAAAAATGCGAAACAATTGTAACCGGGCTTACTCCCGGGGTTTCGAAGCTTTTGTCAGTTTTGGCACGATAATCCTCCGGCGAAAACCTTGTGTGATTGATGGGTTTATATTGGATGAGTGGATCCGCCTAAATTAGTCCAAGTATGTCAGCGTTAAAATAGGGGAAAAACTCTTTCGGCACACTGCATATAAAGAGCAGAGAATATCTTTAGTTTCAATCAGAAAACACTGAAAGAACAAATTTCAGAATACTTCAGCACTCACCACTATCATGGGCATTCATCAAGACGCATATCTGGGTGTTCTCAACTCTGTTTCGTCCTATAGCAAGGATGAGATCAACGGCGTTGGAATCATTGACGATGACAATGGTTCCACCATCAACGTAACCCCTCTTTCTGCTGCCTGTCATGGCGGCCGTCCCAACGTTGTCAAGCTCTTACTCGATAACGGTGCCCTTCCCGACAAAGTTGCCGACAAACGCACTCCATTCTATTTCACTATCAACGGCGCCGGCGATGACAAGACGCAATCCAAAATTATAACGGAGCTCATCAAGGGAAAGGCGGACATCAACTTAGTTTGCGACGAAGACGGAAATACACCGTTGATGGCAGCACTCATAAGTTCAGGGGACAAGATCATTCGCCAACTTGTGTCTAATGGCGCTGCTGTCGATGGGGCAACCAACTCTCAAGGGGACACAGCGAGAAAATTGGCGGAGCGACGCGGCGTTGCGAACCTCCTGGATAAGCAAGTAGACACTGGCGCAATGTCAAAGTCGGAAATCGTGAAGCTGATAATGGGCCTGGTGGAAACAATAGTCTCATACGTGAACGTTCTCACGTTGGGCAAGGCGGTTGGTGGTATCGTAAAACGAGTATTTGGTATGGGTGGGTCTACAAGTCCCGAAGTCGCAAAGGTACCTTTTTTGCCTGCGTTTTGTGAGGACCAGGCTGATAAATCTGTGTGGTTTTAGGAGCTCCCTCAACCGAGCACTGTCGACCAGTTGACGTCGTCGGTGGCAGATTATGCTAAACAGAAGAATCTCAGTGCATTCTTCCCAAAAGGAAGCGAGAAATTTTTCGAGGAATTGGCGAATAAAGCTGCAGCATTGAAAGACGATCCATCCACCGACCTCGGCAAGCCCGAGAACATTGGACGATTAACAACCCTTTCGCTGTATGAACCGGTGCTGTACTTGGACGATAGCGGCTCGATGAGCACAACGGATGGCGGTCAAACCACGACGAGATATCAAATATTGGGAGAACTCGTGAAGCGAATCGCGAGTATTGCTACCAAGATCGTTCCAGACGACGTTAAGGGTGTCGAATTGCGGTTCATCAACTCGGCTTACGCTGATAGACACGATGAGGTAAAAGTGGTCGAGGCGGTTAACAGGATCTTTCCGAGGGGAGGCACCAAAATTGGCACCAGTCTTCAAGAAAAGGTTCTCAAACCGATAGTATACGACAAAATCGCACAAAAATCCGATACGAATCCAATTCCAATGAAACGGCCCGTTCTCGTATGCATTATCACGGATGGTGAACCAAATAACGAAGATCCTCTCGAGATGCAGAATGAAATCCTTCGATGCAGAGACCATCTACGAGCGGCGGGTTATGAAGACGATGCGGTAATGTTTAGTATCAGCCAAATTGGTCAAGCACAGGAAGCAACCAAGTTCTTGAACGACTTGCGAGAAGAAGCCAGGATTAAACAAACCACTCACATCAGTACCGACCGGCTTGACGATATGTTTTTGGACATGAAGGAGAATGATAGAGGGTTGGAAGTATGGTTGTTGAAGTTGTTAACAAAGCCCTTTTTCGAACGAGACGCAGAATAAGTGTTGAACTACTTGAAAACGTTGTAATTCTGATAAGAAAACGCCCAAAGCATATGTAGTTGCTATATTCTTGACATTTTTCTTTATTTAACACAATCCATCATGCATTGTCCAAATCATCTGAAAGATAGCATGAATCGAAACAGGGTCGAGAATGGATATGGAGCGTGCGGGCCTCGGAATATTCTCGTTTTGTTAGGCGTGAGTGGATGACTAATACAAAGTCTGGTTCCGTGTCGAGCTGGGCTTCTGGCACTATGCACCTCAAGCTCAAGAATGCTGAATATCAATCTAAAGTACATCGTTCTCATCCCCGATGTTTTGGAAAAAACAGTCCCAATCTCGAATCGACTCAAGATTCTCATTGGCATTAGTTTCTCGGCGACTTCAATGCTAATTGTACTCGACCATCTTCAATATCGACGTATCTGTTGCGACGTGCACAGAAAATACGTCTGGTAGCATCTTTCCAGTAATCTTTGCTCTGCCGAGGATGTTCGGTCTTTGGAACTTGTCGAAGAAAGCAAACATTGTCGAAATCTCACATGCATAATCAAATTATCAAACGGCGAAGTGCATACTAAACATACCCTTCTTTACAACTCAGGCTTCTGCTCCTCAATTTGTGGTCATGCTCTTGGCCGTCAGACATCTCGCTATATAAAACCCCAATGATATGTTTGAAATTTAGTCTCCAATTGCCTCCTACCTCGTTTCGTCCAAACCAGACTTGGACTGAAATGTTGGGATCTTGAGAGCTCGAGAAGACATGCAAGTGCACTCATTCAGTTTCGGATAGGTCATGCTGTGTCAATGCGAACTTTAGTCGGATCCAGCAACTCCAACATTTCCCGGCTACCACAAACGAGACGAGATCATCATATATTTCATCCGTCTGCTGAGCTACCTGCCGAGTCGCAAGAAGACATATGCGTCGGCCTTCACCTCATATTTATTCGACCTGCGAAAACTTCTCGACAATAAAAAGTACTTCATTGCTTGCCACCCACCAGACAGCACTAGACGATTTTTCCAGAAATACCGATCATTGACAAAAAGCAGAACGGTTACAGCGGGGAAGAGAGCGGGACAATGGAAGCAAAACAGACGCAGACTCGATGACACTAAAATCTGGGAACTTCATCCTTCTCAGACTGCGGCGCCTTCATGGAGGTTATGAAAGGTCTTTAACAAAACTAGTTACAGGGCAGACGCATATTCCAAAAAATAAATTCGAGTTTGTATTTCTAATTAATGTAGTACATGAGGAAATCTATAAATTGATTGATTCACACACCCACCGATGTTAATCATGCTATGTACATATGCATGCCAACTACCCCGTGATCAAAGACGCTATAGTATGTATTCAATATTCAGGTATAAGCAATTTGAATGGATACAACTGCACAAGTGTGGGAAAAAGACGAAAACAGTTGTAAAGAAGTCGATGTTAAAAATAGGAGGAAAACTCAGTCGGCACACTGGGCACACTGATATAAAGGGCAGAGAATAACTAAAGAACAACTCTCAAATTAATTCGGCACTCGCCACTATCATGGGCATTCATCAAGACGCATTTCTAGGTGTTATCACCGCCAATTCTATTTCGTCCTATACCAAAGATGAGATCAACAGTGTTGGAATTGTAGATGACGACACTGGTTCCACCATTAACCTAACCCCTCTTTCTGCTGCCTGTCATGGCGGTCATCCTGATGCTGTCAAGCTATTACTCGATAATGATGCCCTTCCAAACAGAGATGCCGACAAACGCACTCCATTCTTTTTTACCATCAACGGCGCCGGAGATGACAAGACGCAATCCAGGATAATAACGGAGCTTATCAAGGGAAAGGCTGACATCAATTTGGTTTGCGACAAAGACGGAAATACACCGTTGATGGCAGCTCTCACAAACCGAAGTTCAGGGGAGAAAATCATTCGCCAACTTGTGTCTAGTGGCGCTGCTGTCGACGGCCCAACAAACTTTCAAGGGAACACAGCGAGAAAATTGGCGGAGCGACGCGGCGTTGTGAACCTGCTGGATAAGCAAGGAGACACTAGCGTTATGTCGAAATCGCGAATTGTGAGGGTAATAGCGGGCTTGGTGGAGACAATAGTCTCATATATAAAAGTTCACATTCCGGGCAATACTATTGAAGTTATCACAAATCAAGCATCTGCAATGGGTGGGCCTACAAATTTTGACAACATGGTCGTGGCCGCGGCCCTAATGGTTAATTTTTTTCGTGTCGCGAAGACCGGGGTTAATATAATTTCTAGGAGGCCCCTCAACTTAACATTGTCGACCAGCTGACTTCGTTTGCAGCAGATTACGCAAACACTGTCGACCAGTTGACTTCGTTTGCAGCAGATTACGCAAAACAGAAGAATCTCAGTGCATTCTTCCCAAAAGGAAGCGAGAAATTTTTCGAGGAGTTGGCCAAGAAAGCTGCAGCGCTGGAAGACGATCCATCCACCGACCTCGGAAAACCCGAGAATATTAAACGATTGACGATCCTTTCGCTGTATGAACCGGTGCTGTACTTGGACGATAGCGGCTCGATGTGTATAACGGATGGCGGTCAAACCATGACGCGATTTCAGATTTTGGGAGAACTCGTGAAGCGAATTGCGAGTATTGCTACCAAGATCGTCCCAGACGACATTAAGGGTGTTGAATTGCGGTTCATCAACTCAGCTTACGCTGAGAGACACGACGAGGTAGGAGTGGCCGAGGTGGTTAACAGGATGTATCCCAGGGGAGGCACCAAGATTGGCATCAACCTTCAACAAAAAGTTCTCGAACCAATAGTATACAACAAAATCGCACAAAAATCCGATACGAATCCAATTCCAATGAAACGGCCCGTTCTCGTATGCATTATCACGGATGGTGAACCAAATAACGAAGATCCTCTCGAGATGCAGAATGAAATCCTCCGATGCAGAGATCGCCTACGAACAGCGGGTTATGAGGATGATGCAGTGATGTTTAGTATCAGCCAAATTGGTCAAGCAGACGAAGCAACCATGTTCTTGAACGACTTGCGACAAGAGGCCAGGATTAGACAAACCACTCACATCAGTACCGACCGGCTTGACGACATGTTTCAGGACATGAAGGAAAATGATAGAGGGTTGGAAGTGTGGCTGTTGAAGTTGTTAACAAAGCCCTTTTTCGAATGAGACGTAGAATAAGTGTTGAACTACTTGGAAACGTTGTGATTCTGATCAGAAAACGCCGAAAGCATATGTAGTCGCCGTGTGCTTTTAACAATCTCCATTATGCATTTTCCAAATCACTCCGAGAGATAGCATAAATTGAAACAGGGTCGAGAATGGATATGGAACATACGAAATATTGGGGTTGCGGCATGGCCAGAGTCGTTTGTTGGGCGTGAATGGATGACCAATCAACATTTGGTCCCACCTCTCACGTCTGTTAAAAATGCACGTCAAAAGAATGTTGAATATTAATCTACAGTGCCACTATGACATCGCCCAACTCCATTATTCTCGTCCCCGACGTTTGGGACAAAATAGCTTCAAACGTCGACTCGACTCGAGATTTATTATCTCTCGCACTAGTTTCTCGAAAACTTCGATCATTAATTGAACCTGACCATATTCAATATCGACACATTCGTTGCGATGTACGCAGAAAACATGTCTGGCAGCATCTTTCTACTAACCATCGCTCTGCTGGGGGTGTTCGGTCTCTGGAACTTGTGGACGAGAACAAATGCGGCGTTTTGTTACCCCGTGCGTTGAAGAAGACAACGCACTTTGAACAAACTCTCCCAAGTTCTACAGTATCATTGCTAATACAATCATTATCCCATATGCCTCTTCTGGAGAGATTTGGCTGGGATTATGTACCCGAAGGATTTCCTAACATCGTCGAAATTTCACGCGCACTGATCGACAAGTCCACACGTTTGCAAGCTCTGTCAGTCAGCTTAGACTGGCCGAAAGATGCGGAGGAGAATCATTTTGAGTACTTCTTAGAAGCCCTCCCAGTTTGTTCTTCACAGTGAACTTGCGTGTGTCACTTTACTCACTTGTTCCGTTAGATATGGCAATTATCATCCCTTACTAAAGTTACTTTACATCATCCTTGTAAAACGGCTCAGAAGATGCTCATTGAGCGATGTCCTAATCTTGAAGACCTCCATTTGTCCGCCCATCGCACATTTCATTGTGCGCTAATACTAAAGCGCGCAAACTGGACGAAGCTCCGTCGTCTAACATTGAAAGGGTGCCTTACCCTTCTTCCTCGAAATGAGCCTCCTGATGAACAGAAGAAGATTACTATCGATTTTTTCGAAAGACATCGAAGCCTTGAGTGCCTATCTTGTGTGCTCACGTTTCTACCGCCCACTCTTCCCGACTCTGCTCTGCCATTATTGCACTCCGTTCATTGGGATGCTTCAGTCAAATTCCTCGTATCTTCATTTCTATCCGAACCCGGCTTATCGCGTATCAACCATCTGCGAATAGCCACCCGCGACATCAGTGCGACAGTAAAAATGCCGAACCTTCAAACTGTTCAAATTACCTTATCTCCCGATGTACCTTGCGACATAGGCTACTTTTTCGAAAATTCCCCAAGTCTAGAAAAAATCAGCTTTACTACCACCGGTACACTCAAACCGGGTCAAGCAGTTAAATCTTTAGCTTTTGTCTTCTTTGAATTCAATAGCTCACGGTATTACTTTTAGGATTCTCTGGTAGTTGCCTTGAAATCGTGCACCAAGCTTACACATTTGTACCTCGCCGATTCTTTCTCCATACCCGAAATCAAAACGGCTCTTCCTAAACTCTCTAGTGCGATAAAGACCCTCGGATATGTTCAAGTAACTATAGGCAGGCATGATCGTTATGTGAAGATAAAAAGAGATCGCACTAGTAGATGCGTTGGCTATAGCGCCATCCCTTCCTCAATGCCCGAGATTGGAGAACATCCTTCAAAGTGGGGAGGCTTCTTGGTCAGGCTTTGATGTCAACGCAATGCAGTCGATGCGTTACATATGTTTTTTTTGGTCACCAGGGAACTGTGTTTTACGTATCATCTGTCATACCTGTACATACATACGTGTATCATACCCTCAATAATAGAGTCCAGTATCAGCAAAAAATTCAATTTACTCGGATATAGAACATTTTTATATTACAGTATGATCTAAATGCTGGTACAAAACATGAGGTAATGGTGCTATAGGCCTCTTTTAAGGGAGAGAGCCAGAGCTCCCCAGCGGACCGTGAGTTGTGGAAAACGCGTAGCGCAGTCGTAGCGCGTGACATCAGCTTACTGGCAGTGGAGTTTCTGCAAAGTCTTCGCTGTCAATGACCTGCCAGTCGGTCCACTAGATGTTCTTCTTTCCGACTCAAGTGGATAATTGACGTTAACAATTACTTTGACGGGAATAGTTTCATCGATAGAAGGAGCGATCGCGCGATGAAAGACTTCAACGGAAACTGACCACGGCAGTAATGGAACACCGACTTGCTGCGATTCTTCGAGATCAGTGGCAGTGACTTGCGGATATTTCGAAAACTCATTCATGAGAAACTAGCAATTCAAGCTCGTCTAAATCTGGACATGATGGAGAGGCACGAATATTGCGGTCCCACCGGCATATAGGAATTTGACGTGACGATAACCTCAGATCGAGTATATTCGCAAAGGGTTTAGCCATGATGGCCACAAAGAGGCTTCGTTGGTTTTTATCAATTTGGCACCATTGCTATTATCCGAACATGCTATCGTTTTTTGACGAACGGATGGATCAAAAAATGGTTCGCGCTGCCATGCTAGTCAAATTCGTACCATAAGGTCAATGGGAAAATTGCGAACAAACTCGCAGTGTCGCCGACGGTTCATGGGATAATTATTTCATTTTCACTGAGAGTTTTCTCACTATAAAATCTGTCTACTGAACGAGATCGAAGGACACATCCAGTCGTTCACCGCATATCTCTTTTGCACTTTTGCACTCTTTCTTTCTCTAACATGGCTCAACTACAAATTTGCGTCGACTATTTGCTTTCTGTTGGTGGAACCTATGTAGCTAGCGAACAGGAACTTCGTTTGTTCTATGTTGAACAAAAAGACAGCGAATCCGCCTTGTTCTACAGAGACTTCAGCGGCGCAACTCTGGGACCTCGAAAAAAGGTCGCAGATGGCGTCAAGAATAACTCTTCTGCTTCTTACATACCCAATAAAACCAACCCTCCTTTGGTTGCATGCGTATCCGCCGAATCTACACTTCGCGTACTCGAGTTCGACGAAGATGAAGACGAGTGGACCGATAGCAAATCATTTCCTTCCAGTACTATCCATCCTAGCGCACAGGTCGCTGCGATCAACGACGCAAAAGAGAATCCTTTCATATTTTTCCAGGACCCCGACGCTCGCATTTACTTAACTCAGGGATCAACCCCCCAAGTTCTTCCAGCAAACGCAATTGCTTCTACTCCTCTGTCTGCTGCCTTCATCGATGGCAATGTTATTCTATTTTACATCGCCCAGGACAATCTCGTTCATTACCTTACACTCGAAAGCGGGCAATGGACAGACACCTTACTCGCACCGGAAACTTTTAAGGTCGTTCCAAAGCGATTCGTCGCATATACTAAGGTCGATGGCGATATCAATGTACTAGCAATTTCGGAGAATAGTGCGCTAGTACTAATCAGCTCGAACGGGAAGAAAACTGTTTTAGGCAAAGTAGAGGCTAATGGCACATTTGTTCCTGGAACTACTGAGGAATGTGGCATTGACATTCAGATCGGTAGTCAAAACTCTTGTGTTATAATGTAGATTTATTTTTATTCGAAGTGGTTCTAGGGGGAGTATATAGGTAGCAAATCAATTCAACGTTTAACTCTCAAACAGTATGTATATGCGGGCCAATTGAAAGCGCGAAGCATTTTCACAGGGAAATTTTTGCCAAGAAAGTCAATCAAGATAATCTTTCATATCATAATTACTTATCAGGAAAAGTACAGCCGCTTCCAGAAGTGAGCTTCTTCGATGTAGTCTGGAGGTGATCTGGAGGTGATCTGGAGGTGATTTACATAGATGCCATCACTGCCACAATTGACATGTTGACATGTGAGGTCCCTAGAAGGTGTTGGGTGCTACAAGGAGATTTGTAAGCAATAGCTGGATGCTCCGTTCCTTACGAATAGTAATATACTTGTACACGTACAAAAACTTTAATAATAGAGTCGAGGATCAGCAAAAATTTCAGTTCACATAACTAACATTCTCAAATTGCAGTATAATTTAAATACTGGGATAACCGTACAAAACATCAGGTAATAGTGCTAAAAGGAGATTGTTCGAGCTTCTGAAATTCCCATCTTAAACAAGTTCCAGGAAGGGAAACTGTATATTATCACGTTATCAGCCTTCTCGTCGCGGAGAGGAAATATTATACTGACCGAGTTTTTATCCCCGTCTTCGGCGAGGTATACTTCGAATGCTTCTCGAGTCTTTGTAACGTATTTTCCTCCCAATTGTAATCTGCGCCAGTCATCCGTTGACTGCGGCGATAATCCTACCTGCACCACATTACCAGTCTTCTTCGCCTCCCAGAATGTAAAACAGTCTCGACCCAACTTTGCATCCAACAAGACTTCCTTTGTCTTGGTATTGTATTGGACCCATTTTTTCGCTTTGTCTGACTGTCGTAAAGCATAAGCGAATCCGTATTTTTTCTCTCCAGGTATTGACTGGACCAAGACTCTATCCAACGACGATCCTGCCCCCAGTCTTACACGTCCACGTGGTGCAGAAAATGACAAAAAGAGACCATCATTGGGAGGCGGTTTTTTAGGTGTCCCGACAGCTTTCAGCTTCTTGTTTTGAACGATGAGAGACTCAGGAGAGTTAAGCCACTGAAATAGGGCCTCAAGAAGTTTCAGTGTTATGGGTGCACCTTTGCCATAATCGCGTGGCACTTTTTTGTCCTTTCCGTGATTACTTCGAAGATAAAAATCTCAGAACGACACAGAAATATAAGAATTGCACGTACTGGATTGCGACGACGACAGGCGCATTCTCATAAACCAACCAGACTGCAGAACCGCTAATCCCCTGCTCGGTCTCCATATCATATCCTACTTCAGTATCCTTGAATCCTAAGGCCGGACCGATCATGTCCTGAAGTGTACCAGCTGGGGTGTAGCCTACGATATGAAGTGAACGAACATAGGCTGGAGGGTAATAGGCGAACTGGAGACTGAAACCGAATCCCGAATCGACAGAAGATGGATCGTTAGTCGGTCTCGGGACGCGAATAAAACCATAATCGGAGGCAGGACTGCAATTCGGACCATAATCCGGGCAAAAATAGGTTTGTGACTCGTTGACTATTACTTCAGCGCCCGAAGTGAAATACATTCGCATGTTGGTAGTACGATCCAGAGTTTGAGTAGCGAGATTGTGAGCCGCAGTAAAGATGACAAGGTCGTTAGGTGCGGCATCCGGTGGAAGACGAACAATGAATCCGCTGCCAACGGCCGGCTGCCCACCTTTGATAAATGTAAGCTTGACAGCTGATTGGTTTGGTGTCCATCTTGTGGGGCCTTGCAACTCTGCAATGGGTTGTGGAGCACGATCTTTCACCCTGTGGTCGGGATGGTACCACTCGGGATACGAGTCTGCCTCGTTTTCTGAGTCTGACATGATGCGGCTAGCTTGGAGATATTCTCGTGGAGCGTTGTTATCGTTTTTATGCTTTGTCAAGCACCGTCAAAAGAAGCATAATGGTATATCTTTTGTTGAATCACAGCTTTGAGGGGAAATGATTTGTCGATATTGGCACGAGTGAGAAAAAAAAAGGGAAGAGCTTAAAGTGAAACTTTCAATAGAGACGGAAAACGCGTAGCGTGTGACATCAGCTGGCGATACAGTGGAGTTTCTTGAAAGTCTTCGCTGTCAGTGACCTGCCGGTCGGTGCACTGGAGGTTCTTCTTTCCGACTCAAGTGGATGATTGACGTTAACGGTTACTTGGATGGGAATAGCTTCATCGATAGAAGGAGCAATGAAAGACTTGAACGGAAACTGACCACGGCAGTAATGGAACACCGACTTGCTGCCACGATTCTTCGAAATTAGTGGCAGTGACTGACAGATATTTCGAAAACTCATTCATGTGAAACTGGCAATTCAAGATCGTCTAAATCTTAATGGACATCATGGAGAGACACGAACATTGCGGTCCCACCGGCACATAGGAATTTGACATAACGATAACCTCAGATCGTGCACATCCCGTAAAGGGTTTAACCATGATGGCCACAAAGAAGCTCTTTTGTTTTTA
Source organism: Phallus indusiatus (assembly GCA_027605045.1). Taxonomy (NCBI): domain Eukaryota; kingdom Fungi; phylum Basidiomycota; class Agaricomycetes; order Phallales; family Phallaceae; genus Phallus; species Phallus indusiatus. Next base: position 1,008,588 of record JAQFWX010000004.1, read on the forward strand.
ACCGATCTGGCACCGTTAGCATTATCCGAACATGCTGTCGTTTCTTGACGGACGGATGGGTCAAAAAAAGGTTCGCGATGTCATGCTAGTCAAATTCGTACCATAAGGTCGATGGGAAATTGCGAAAAAGCTCGCGGTGTTACCGGTGGTTCAGGAGATAATTATTCCATTTTTGCTGAGAGCTTTCTCACTATAAAATCTGACTGCTGAACAGGATCGAAGGACACAGCCGGTCGTTCACCGCATATCTCTTGCTCTTTTGCTCTTTTGCTCTTTTGCTCTTTTGCTCTTTTGCTCTTTTGCTCTTTTGCTCTTTTGCTCTTTTGCTCTTTTGCTCTCTTTCTTTCTCTAACATGGCTCAATTACAAATTTGCGCCGACTATTTGCTTTCTGCTGGTGGAAGCTATGTAGCTAGCGAACAGGAACTTCGTCTGTTCTATGTTGAACAAAAAGACAGCGAATCTGCCTTGTTCTACAGAGACTTCAGCGGGACAACTCTGGGACCTCGAAAAAAGGTCGCGGATGGCGTCAAGAATAACTCTTCTGCTTCTTACATACCCAATAAAACCAACCCTCCTTTGGTTGCATGCGTATCCGCCGAATCTACACTTCGCGTACTCGAGTACGACGAAGATGAAGACGAGTGGACCGATAGCAAATCATTTCCTTCCAGTACTATCCATCCTAGCGCACAGGTCGCCGCGATCAACGATGCAAAGGAGAATCCTTTCATATTTTTCCAGGACCCCAACGGTCACATTTACTTAACTCAAGGATCAACCCCTCAAGCTCTTCCAGCAAACGCGATTGCTTCGACTCCACTGTCTGCTGCCCTCGCCAATAACAATCCTATTCTATTTTACATCGCCCAGGACAATCTCGTTCATTACCTCACACTCAAAGGCGGGCAATGGTCAGACACCTTACTCGCACCGGAAACTTTTAAGGTCGTTCCAAAGCGATTCGTCGCATATGCTAAGATCGATGGTGAAATCGACGTACTAGCGATTTCGGAGAATAGTGCACTAGTATCGATCAGCTCAAACGGGAAGAAGATTATTTTAGGCAAAGTAGAGGCTAATGGCACATTTGTTCCTGGAAATACTGAGGAATGTGGTGACATTGACATTCGCATTCAGATTGGTAGTCAAAACTCTTGTGTTGTAATGTAGATTTATTTTCATTTGCAATGATTCTAGGGAGAGTATATAGATAGCAAATCAATTCAACGTTGTAACTTTCGAACGGTATATGCAGTCCAATCGAAAGCGCGAAGCATTTTCACAGGGAAATCTTTGCCAAGAAAGTCAATCAAGATAATCTTTCATATCATAAATCACTCACTTATCAAGAAAAGTACAGCCGCTTCCAGAGATGCCCTTCTTTGATGTAGTCTGGAGGTGATCTGGAGGTGATTTACATAGACGCTGTAACTGCCACAGTTGACATTTCAAGGTCTTTGCTTCTTCTGCCGCAATACCAGAAATGGAGGCAACCGGAATTAAAATAGTGCCTTTTTCTCATGAGATCCAACCTCGTCAGTCACTTGGTCGCTGCTTGGGGCTTGGGAGAGACCCTGTGAGAGGGGTCGGAGCCAACGCGGGCTCGGTGCGTGGAGGGAGGTGCTGGTGACCGCTCGGGTGAGCGGGCTCCAGAACTCGGAGGCCCGAAAATACCTACGGCATCAATACTGATTATCAGGGGTCTTTTCATTGCTTGCTTTCTAGAAGCACTAGATAATTTTTCTAGAAATATCGACCATCGACAAAAAGCAGAACGCTACAACAATAGAAGTAAAACAGACGCAGAGAGGACGCTAGAATCTGGCAACTTCATCCTTCTTAGACTGCGGCGCCTTCATGGAGGTGACGAAAGGTCTTTGACCAAAACTGGTTACAGGGCAGGCGCATATTCCAAAAAATAAATTCAAGTTTGTGTTTCTAATTAGTGTAGTACATGAGGAAATCTATAAATTGATTGATTCGCACACCCACCAATGCTAATCATGCTACGTATGCATGCCAACTACCCGGTAATCAAAGACGCTATAGTATGTATTCAATATTCAGGTATAAGCAATTTGAATGGATACAACTGCATAAGTGTGGGAAAAAGACGAAAACAGTTGTAACACCGGGCTACTTTTAGGGCTTCGAAGCTTTTGTCAGGTTTGGCACGAGTAGATCCGCCTAAATCAGTCTGAAGAAGTCGATGTTAAAAATAGGAGGAAAATCAGTCGGCACACTGCAAAGAACAACTCTCAAATTAATTCGGCACTCGCCACTATCATGAGCATTCATCAAGACGCATTTCTAGGTGTTATCACCGCCAATTCTATTTCGTCCTATACCAAAGATGAGATCAACAGTGTTGGAATTGTAGATGACGACACTGGTTCCACCATTTAACCTAACCCCTCTTTCTGCTGCTTGTCATGGCGGTCATCCCGATGCTGTCAAACTATTACTCGATAATGATGCCCTTCCAAACAGAGATGCCGACAAACGCACTCCATTCTTTTTTACCGTCAACGGCGCCGGAGATGACAAGACGCAATCCAAAATTATAACGGAGCTAATCAAGGGAAAAGCTGACATCAATTTGGTTTGCGACAAAGACGGAAATACACCGTTGATGGCAGCTCTCATAAACCGAAGTTCAGGGGAGAAAATCATTCGCCAACTTGTGTCTAGTGGCGCTGCTGTCGACGGCCCAACGAACTTTCAATGGGACACAGCGAAAGAATTGGCGGAGCGACGCGGCGTTGCGAACCTGCTGGATAAGCAAGGAGACACTAGCGTTATGTCGAAATCGCGAATTGTGAGGGTAATAGCGGGCTTGGTGGAGACAATAGTCTCATACATTAAAGTTCACATTCCGGGCAATACTATTGAAGTTATCACAAATCAAGCATCTGCAATGGGTGGACCTACAAATTTTGATGTCACGGCCACGGCCCTAATGGTTAATTTTTTTTCGTGTCGCGAAGACAGGGGTTAATATAATTTCTAGGAGGTCCCTCAACTTAACACTGTCGACCAGCTGAATTCGCTTGCAGCAGATTACGCAAAACAGAAGAATCTCAGTGCATTCATCCCAAAAGGAAGCGAGAAATTTTTCGAGGAGTTGGCCAAGAAAGCTGCAGCGCTGGAAGACGATCCATCCACCGATCTCGGCTAGCCCGAGAATATTCAACGATTGACGATCCTTTCGCTGTATGAACCGGTATTGTACTTGGACGATAGCGGCTCGATGAGTACAACGGATGGCGGTCAAACCATGACCCGATATCAAATTTTGGGAGAACTCGTAAAGCGAATTGCGAGTATTGTCACCAAAATCGTTCCAGACGACATTAAGGGTGTTGAATTGCGGTTCATCAACTCAGCTTACGCTGAGAGACACGACGAGGTAAAAGTGGTCGAGGCGGTTAACAGGATCTATCCCAGGGGAGGCACCAAGATTGGCAGCCTTCAAGAAAAGGTTCTCAAACCAATAGTATACGGTAAGATCGCTCAAAAATCCGGTACGAATCCAATTCCAATGAAACGGCCCGTTCTCGTATGCATTATTACGGACGGTGCACCAAGTGACGAGGATCCTCTCGAGATGCAGAACAGAATCCTTCGATGCAGAGATCGTCTACGAGCGGCGGGTTATGAAGACGATGCGGTAATGTTTGGTATCAACCAAATTCTTGAACGACTTGCAAGAAGAAGCCAGGATAAGTCAAATCACTTACATCAGTGCCGACCGGCTTGATGACATATTTCAGTACATGAAGGCGAATGATAGAGGGTTTGAAGTGTGGTTGTTAAGGTTATTGACAAAGCCCTTTTCACTACGAGACGTAGAATAGGTGTTGAACAACTTCAATTGGAAACGTTGTGATTCTGATAAGAAAACGCCCAAAGCATATGTAGTCGCCGTGTTCTTTTAACACAATCTATCATGCATTTTTCAGATCACTCCGAGAGATAGCATAAATCGAGAATGGATATGGAACATACGGAATATTGGGGTTGCGGCATGGCCATCGTTTTGTTGGGCGTGAATGGATGACTAATCAAAATTTGGTCCCATGCCATACACCTCTCACGTCTGTTAAAATGCATGTCAAAAGAATGTCGAATATTAATCCAAAACGCCACTATGACATCACCCAACTCTATTATTCTCGTCCCCGACGTTTGGGACAAAATAGCTTCAAACGTCGACTCGACTCGAGATTTATTATCTCTCGCACTAGTTTCTCGAAAACTTCGATCGCTAATTGAACCTGACCATATTCAATATCGACGCATTCGTCGCGATGTACGCAGAAAAACATGTCTGGCAGCATCTTTCTACTAACCATCGCTCTGCTGGGGTTGTTCTGTCTGTGGACGAGAACAAATGCGGCGTTTTGTTGCCCCATGCGTTGAAGAAGACAACGCACTTTGAACAAACTCTCCCAAGTTCTACAGTATCACTGCTAATATAATTATTATCCCATATGCCTCTTCTGGAGAGATTAGGCTGAGATTGTGTACCCGAAGGATTTTCAAACATTGTCGAAATCTCACGCGCACTGATCGACAAGTCGACACGCTTGCAAGCTCTGTCAGTCAGCTTAGACTGGCCGAAAGATGCAGAGGAGAATCATTTTGGGTACTTCTTAGAAGCCCTCCCAGTTTGTTCTTCACAGTGAGCTTGCGTGTATCACTTTACTCACTTGTTCCGTTAGATATGGCAATTATCATCCCTTACTAAAGTTACTTTACACCATCCTTGTAAAACGGCCCAAGAGATGCTCACTGAACGCTGTCCCAATCTCGAAGACCTCTACCTGTCCGCCGATCGCACATTTCATTGTACGCTAATACTAAAACGCGCAAACTGGACGAAGCTCCGTCGTCTAACATTGAAAGGGTGCCTTACCCTTCTTCCTCGAAATAAGAATCCTGACGAGCAGATGAAGATTACTATCGATTTTTTCGAAAGACATCGAAGCCTTGAGTGCCTATCTTGTGCGCTCACGTTTCTACCGCCTACTCTTCCCGACTCTGCTCTGCCATTATTGCACTCCGTTCATTGGGATGCTTCAGTCAAATTCCTCATATCTTCATTTCTGTCCGAACCTGGGTTATCGCGTATCAACCATCTGCGAACAGCTACCCGCGACATCGATGCGACAGTAAAAATGCCGAACCTTCAAACTGTTCAGATTACCTTATCTCCCAACATACCCTGCGACATTAGGCTACTTTTTCGAAAATTCCCCAAGTCTAGAAAAAGTCAGCTTTACCACCACCGGTACACTCAAACCGGGTCATGGAGTTAAATTTTTGGTTTCTGTCTTCTTTGGATTCAATAGCCCACGGTATTACTTTTAGGATTCTCTGGTAGTTGCCTTGAAATCGTGCACCAAGCTTACACATTTGTACCTCGCCGATTCTTTCTCCATACCCGAAATCAAAACGGCTCTTCCCAAGTTATCTAGTACGATAAAGACCCTCCGATGTGTTCAAGGCAGGCATGATCACTATGTGAGGATAAAAAGAGATCACACTAGCAGATGCATCGGTTATAGCACCATCCCTTACTCAATGCCCGAGATTGGAGAACATCCTTCTAAGTGGGGAGGCTTCTTAGCCAGGCTTTGATGTTAATGCAATGCAGTTGATATGTTCAGTCATGGTCACGACAGTGTCCTTCACTTGAATGTATATGACAAATTTTTGATCGCCAGAGAGCTGTGTTTTACATATCATTTGTTATACCGGTACATGCATGATAATTTCAATAATAGAGTCGAGGACCAGCAAAATTCACTCGAATATACAACATTCTCAGATTGCAGTATAATTTGAATACGGGGATAATCGTACAAAACATCAGGTAATAGTGCTAAAAGGAGATTATCCGAGCTCGTGGAATTCCCTCCTTAATCAAGTTTCAGGAAGGGGAACTATATTATCACGTTATCAGCCCTCTCATCGCGGAAAAGAAAATATTATACTAACCCGGTTAGGGTTTTCATCCCCGCTTTCGGTGAGGTATACTTCAAGGGATTCTCGAGTCTTTGTAGCGAATTTTCCTCCCAATTTTAATATGTGCCAGTCATTCGCCGACAGTGACGATAATCCTACCTGCACCACAGTACCAGCCTTCTTCGTCCCCCAAAATGTAAAACAGTCTCGACCCAACTTTTCATCCAGCAAGACTTGATTCGTCTTGGTATTGTATTGGACCCATTTTTTCGCTTTGTCTGACTGTCGTAAAGCATAAACGAATCCGTATTTTCCTTGTCCAGGTATTGACTGGACCAAGACTCTGTCCAACGACGATCCTGTCCCCAGTCTTACACGTCCACGTGGTGCAGAAAATGACAAAAATAGACCATCATTGGGAGGCAGGTTTTTAGATTTCCCGACAGCTTTCAGCTTCTTGTTTTGAACGATGAGAGACTCAGGAGAGTTAAGCCACTGAAATAGAGCCTCAAGAAGTTTCAGTGTTATAGGTGCACCTTTGCCATAATCACGTGGCAGATCTTTCTTCTTTCCATGATTACTTTGAAGGTAAAAATCTCAGAACAACACAGAGAGATACAAGAATTGCACGTACTGGATTGCGACGACGACAGGTGCTCTCTCATAAACCAACCAGACTGCAGAACCGCTAATCCCCGGCTCGGTATCCATATCGTATCCTACTTCAGTATCCTTGAATCCTAATGGCGGACCGATCATGTCCTGAACTGTACCATCTGGGGGGTAGCCTACGATATGAAGTGAACGAACATAGGCTGGAGGGTAATAGGCGAACTGAAGACTGAAACCGAATCCCCAATCGACAGAAGATGGATCGTTAGTCGGTCTCGGGACGCGAATAAAACCATAATCGGAGGCAGGATTGGAACTCGAAGCATAATCCGGGCAAAAATAGGTTTGTGACTCGTCGACTATTACTTCAGCGCCCGAAGTGAAATACATTCGCATATTGGTAGTACGATCCACAGTTTGAGTAACGCGATCTGGAGTAGCGAGATTGTGAGCCGCAGTAAAGATGACAAGGTCGTTAGGTGCGGCATCCGGTGGAAGATGAACAATGAATCCGTTGCCATCGCCCGGCTGCCCATTTTTGATAAACTTAAGCTTGACAGTTGATTGGTTTGGTGTCCATCTTGTGGGGCCTTGCAACTCTGCAATGGGTTGTGGAGCGCGATCCTTCACTCTGTGGTCGGGATGGTACCACTCGGGATACGAGTCTGCCTCGTTTTCTGAGTCTGACATGATGCGGCTAGCTTGGAGATATTCTCATGGAGCACAGTTATCTTTTTTATGCTTTGTCAAGCTCACCGTCAAAAGAAGCATAATGGTATATCTTTTGTTGAAATCACAGCTTTGAGGGGAAATGATTTGTCGATATTGGCACGAGTGAGAAGAAAAGGGAACAGGCTCGAAACAGGGAAAGGCGCTAGTAGCGCAGTTGTAGCGCGTGACATCAGTTGGCAATACAGTTGAGTTTCTTGAAAGTCTTCGCTGTCAATGGCTTGTCAGTCGGTGCACTGGATGTTCTTCTTTCCGACTCAAGTGGATGATTGACGTTAACGGTTACTTTGATGGGAATAGCTTTATCGCTGGTTCCAGCGATGAAAGACCTCAATGGGAAACTGACCGCGGATGGAACACCGACTTGCTGCGATTCTTCGAGATCAGTGGCAGTGACTTACACAGATTTCGAAGACTCATTCATGAGAAACTGACAATACAAGCTCGTCTAAATTTGGGCATGATAGAGAGGTACGAGCGTTGCGGTCCCACTGGCACATAGAAATTTGACATTTGTAACGATAACCTCAGATCAAGCACATCCGTAAAGAGTTTAACCATAATGGCCACAAAGAAGCTCTATTGTTTTTAATTAATCTGGCACCGTTGCCAGTATCTGAACATGCTGTCGTTTTTTGACGGACGGATGAATCAAGAAAAGGTTCGCGCTGCCATGCTAACCAAATTCATAAGATCAATGGGAAATTGCGAAAAGGCTCACGGTGTTACCGGAGGTTCAAGAGGTAATTATTTCATTTTTGCTAAGAGCTTATCTCACTATAAAATCTGACTGCTGAACGAGATCGAAGGACATAGCCGGTCGTTCACCGCATATCTCTTTTGCTCTTTTGCACTCTTTCTTTCTCTTACATGGCTCAATTACAAATTTGCGTCGACTATTTGCTTTCTGCTGGTGGGAGCTATGTAGCTAGCGAACAGGAACTTCGTCTGTTCTACGTTGAACAAAAAGACAGCGAATCTGCCTTGTTCTACAGAGACCTCAGCGGCGCAATTCTGGGACCTCGACAAAAGGTTGCAAATGGCATCAAGGAGAACTCTTCTGCTTCTTACATACCCAATAAAACCAACCCTCCTTTGGTTGCATGCGTATCCGCCGAATCTACACTTCGCGTACTCGAGTACGACGAAGATGAGGACGAGTGGACCGATAGCGAGTCATTCCCTTCCAGTACTATCCATCCTAGCGCACAGGTCACCGCGATCAGCGACGCAGAAGAGAATCCTTTCATATTTTTCCAGGACCCCAACGGTCGCATTTACTTAACTCAAGGATCAACCCCTCAAGCTCTTCCAGCAGACGCAATTGCTTCGACTCCACTGTCTGCTGCCCTCGCCAATAACAATATTATTCTATTTTACATCGCCCAGGACAATCTCGTTCATTACCTCACACTCGAAGGCGAGCAATGGTCAGACACCTTACTCGCACCGGAAACTTTTAAGGTCGTTCCGAAGCGATTCGTCGCATATGCTAAGGTCGATGGCGATATCAATGTACTGGCGATTTCGGAGAATAGCGCGCTAGTACTAATCAGCTCGAACGGGAAGAAAACTGTTTTAGGCAAAGTACAGCCTAACGGCACATTTGTTCCTGGAACTACTGAGGAAGCTGGCATTAACATTCGCATTCAGATTGGTAGTCAAAACTCTTGTGTTGTAATGTAGATTTATTTTCATTTGCAAGGATTCCAGGGGGAGTATATAGGTAGCAAATCAATTCAACGCTGTAACTTTCAAACAGTATATGCAGTCCAATTGAAAACTCAAAGCATTTTCACAGGGAAATTTTTGCCAAGCAAGTCAATCAAATCTATCATAAGTTCAAGTTAGATCCGACACACCAGCCAGATGGTGCAAGATATTGATATCATTCTTTGCGAAAAATACTTGAACCCAGTAGCAAGTTGACGTTATGATTGCTCGGGAAACTCCACCCTTCTTGTATTTTTTTTTTTGGTTTTTTTATCAGTAACAAAGACCCTGCAAGTTGTGTTGAACGTGCATATTGTATTGTGCTAACAGTCGTACCTACGCTTTACATAACTGCGTTGGTTAGAAGCTTGGGCTCCAAAAGCACGAATCATACTCAAAGGAGCGGGTTTTGGGTCCTTTGATGGAGGCCCTGACTCTTCACCGATATATAAATCGCCACAACGCACAACTCATGGAACCATAACATCTTAAGCTCGTTGGACTCAACGTGATGTCAGCTCGATAGGAGACAAATCGATAGCATCTCCAAATGGAGAGAAGAATCAAGATAAAGCGGTGACAGTCACGCGTGACAAATACCAAATGCTCCGTTCATCGAGCATCCTTCTTAAATCTTTCAAGTTGCCCGCACCTAGACTTACCCCGAATTTCCATCGAAAAATGTCATTCTCCGTTGTTTCCACTTCATGCACGTATTTCCTTCTAGTGTTGAATTTCATGAGTCCTCTAGTTATTTACTAAGATTCGTTAATCAGCTGCACCCGCTGCCATTGGGGTTCGTCCTTGATGCACTTTCAACCCAAAACTATTTTCACATGTAATTTTTTCCCACTTCGTTATGTAGCCTTATTCACAAGCCATCTCTGCACCGCCTTTTCTGTTCGTTTCCGGCTGTGTACCTCTGCATCCCTCGTCAGGTCAGGTCGTCGGCGATAATGTTGAGGATCAGGCACGACAAGTGCTAGCTAATCTCAGCCAAGTAGTCAAGGCCGGTGGTAGTGAGCCGAGCAAGGTCGTCAAAACTACGGTATGTTTCCTTATCATGGTTTGAACCGATGCGTCGTCACATCTATTTAGGTCTTCCTTAAAGATATGAACGACTTCCAAAAGGTCAATGCTATATATGCTGATTTCTTCGGCGACCATAAACCTGCGCGTTCTGCAGTAGAAGTTTCAAGTACGTTTCTAATTTATTGTATAAATTTCATTATTGAGTTACTCACCTGAAATCAAGGGTGAGGAGAATTTGACTGAGCTGCTTATTTACTCGGTCCAATGACGTCTTTCTAGACTACCGAAGGATGTGTTAGTTGAGATTGAAGCCATCGCTCTGGTTGGTCAATAGTAATTGAACATGTCATCTTTTATTGTAAATATCTACATTCAAGGCTAATGAAAGCGCTTATAACTGACAACAAGGAGTTCTTATCCGATGAGAATCTGATTTGCAACACGCCAGGTTGACAGACTTTACTAATATATAATTCTTAATTAAGATCTTTAAAAAAAATAAAAGAACGAAATCTACAGTATAATGATTCATCGTAGAACTTTCACTGAATAAAAGTCCAAGTCTACGCATATTCCTCCTTTAAAATCAAAATATTGTTTTTCGCAACCGCAACCTTCTTAACCATAGCGGTGAAAGCTTTCTTAGTCTCCTCCTCGCGCAAATAAGGCTGGAATCTCTGAATACAGTCTTTCGTAGTGACTTCCTTTTTCTCGCGCAAGAAGCTAATAATCATAGCCTCGTCTAAAGGACGTTTCGGTTTCTTACGAGGCTTGTTAGCCGCGGAAGGATCTGTGGAGGCACCAGCACCCGCTGATGTTGGCGACACAGGGGATGCCGGACCTTCGTCCGGTGCTTTCCGCTTTAAACTTATACCATTCCCACCCGTCGAAATAGCGACAGGACTCCCCGCTCGACTTGCAACAGGACTTCTCCCACCCGTAGGAGTCATAACACCGGCTTTACTTCCACCAACACCACCTCCACCCCCAAGCGGACTCGGGCTCGGACTTCTCGCAATTCCAGAAGCGCTACCATTAGCACCAAGTGGCCTTGACTTGCCACCTTTGGGACTGGTCGCTCGTTTTGCTACTATTGCGTTGCCCATACCGGGCGGTAGACCTCCCGCTAAAGGTGATCCAGGACGAGAAGAGGACGAAGTTGACGAGACATGAGGAAGTTGCTTTTGTGGAGGAGATAAAGTTGTAGTCGGTGGCGGTCGTGCTGGAGGCGCGCCGGTAGTGGACGCGGTTGGAGTTGGAGTTGGAGTTGGAGGAGTGGAAGGTGGTGCATTATTAGTAGACGAAGATTGTTGCTGTTGGTTCATAACGGCCGGTCCATCGAGTATTGGCGGAGGGGGTTGTTCCTCCTCCTCTTCCTCCTAAAGAATGATCAGATGAGATAGAAAAAGACAAGAAAATATTAAGAACATACCGAAGCATATGGATTTCCTTCTTCCTCATCACTGTCATAAACTTCATTTTTCTCATTACGTTTCACTATTTTTTGAGATCCCGTCCTGCTCCGGTTAGTTGATTGATCTCCTCCATTTCCTCATCTTCCTCATCATCATCAATTGTAGCGTCACGCGCTTTGTTAGCGGTACGGTATTCTCTCTTTAGACGTTCCTGTGGGGAGAAAATAATACATTAACTCTAGAAACAAAAAAAAACAGGACAACCGATAGCTCACCTCCATTTCTTTCATCTCTTCGTCCTCTCCATCCATCTCAATCTTCTCATCGTCATCGGCAAACTCTTCCTCGTACTCCATCTCATCCATATCACCCTCTTGCCCTAGATCTCTATTCCTTCTCTTTTTGAGAATCTTCTCTTCCTCATCATCATCCCCACCAAATATGTCGTCTTCACCATCCATCCCCCGTCTGCCTGAGTCATAATCATCCCCATCTTCATTCTTTACAGACTGTGTAAGCGTGCTAAGCGTTGCTTCCGACAATGCGCCTTTCCGGCGTTTCCATAGTTGAGCGGGATCTTTGGATTTTTGTAGTTTGGCGTACTGTAAGGGGGAATAAGTGAATAAATTCAATAGAATATAATAATTCTATACCTCAGCTTCAGCTTCCTCCGCGCCAGGTACATCTAGCCGTCGCTTTGTAAATTTATAGAACCGGTGAGAACATACAAATTGAAAAGTTGAGCCGGATGGAATGAGGAAAGCATGTGTTTGGTTCTTTTCTGGATTCTCCAAATGTCCAATCCAGATCTGACCAGGAATTGTGGAAGCTGACGATGTGCTTGCAGTTGAGTCACCATTCGATACCACTGGTTTAGTTTCCAGCGGCGCTTCTTCAATTACCCAGGGATACCTCTCCTCTCTTCGCAACTTGCGTGTCTCCTCCGGGACAAGAAAGACTTGCTTAATCTTTTTCCGATTCATGTTCTTAGGTTTTGATTTTCCATTTGGGGTTCCCGCTTTGCTGCCTGGCTTGCTTGAGCCGCCGTTAGTAGAACCTTTGCTCGTGCCGGATGGAGGGATAACCTTGCCGTCAGGCCCAACCATAACAATGCGCCCATCGAATCCAACAACAGGTTTACCATCCAGACCAAGCATAGGTGTGTTCTTCGTGTCTTCCCCTTCATCACCTGCGCCACTACCATTACTATTAAGACCCAAATTACCACGGTCAGGCGGTCGATAGTCCTTCCGATTCAATTTGATAGGCTGCCTCCACTTTGTAAGCTCAATTTCCTTGTCTTTGGACTCTGCAAACTTCATGATATTGTATTTCCACCCTTTACTCGCGGTGGAGACAATCTGGTACTCGGTGTACTTCCCGGACGGTGCAAGGTCACCATCGATATCAACTGCTGACGTACTCGTGCTAGGCTCTTGGGGAAGTGAAGACGAAGCCTGTGTTGGTGTTTGTGTTCCGGATCCATTTGGAGAGTTGCTCTTGGAAGCCTCTGCTTCAACAATAGCTGGGGTGGGTTTCGGACGTAATCGCTGTCTGGGCTTCTTCGTTTCCACCAGCGCAGCCAACTCCTTCTTTATGGGTTTGTGAAACATAGATCACGTTGTGTCAGTGGAGTCGTGTGAGCTGTGGGTGAGGTCGAGGTGGAAGAATAGCACAAGGGACCTGAGGTGGGTAGTAAAGCTTGAGCAAGTTCTTGGTAAGCCGCTAAAATATCCGACGTCATACATACGCCCACAGACGCCACCATGCTGTAATCGGCGTAGTCTGACATGCACCCACAAGCGCCGCCACGCTGTCATCTGCTGTCATCTATTCGCGTATTTTTGGCGTGGCAGGTCTTTTTTTAGCTTCTGCCTGGGCGGCATTTGCAGCCTTTTTCGGATTATAGCTTTAGCCAGACCCTTTATCATCATATTGATGGTTTCCAATGTAGATAGTGTCATAATCAATTACTTTGCTTAACCTCAGGCATTCAGAGTGTCATGTGCGTGATGGGCGTCATCTACAGCCTTTTCGGACTTTCGCTTACGATCAGATCTTTCCTTGGCACGATCTTATCTACCATCTAGAATTCTTCTAAAAACCTTCTAAAAAGGTTCTGGACCTTTTAGTCAATTAACCGCACGCACTCCGGAGTGTAAAGGAAAGTTTCATGATGTTTCGAGTAATTTTTCCTTAGTTACATTGCTCCGTAAAAATTGGATATGACCAAATTTGTATTAGTTCAATTTGAAACGATGTCGAGGTCTATTCATTCGAATTTGAGAGCAAGAAAAATGCGCGCGCGCATACAAGCTGTTTGCCAAACTTTCCTCATAAAATAAAAAAATTATAAAATTAAATTAAATTTCTGGAACATATAAAACACCAGGTTTTTTTGTCGAAGTCATCCCATCCTCACCCTCACCCCTATCCAGTCTCGCTATCTAGTATACACCCCATGAACACCACACCCGTTCGACCTCCTCCAAATACCCCATTTTCTACACCAATCTCATTTAATTCTTCTCCCAGCTTTGCTTCCCTCAACTTTGCTTCCCCCAATTTTGCTTCCCCTAATTCCCTCGAGGATCCATTCTCTACCCCCAATGCTACGAACCGTAATCTGTTTCTCAGATGCAAGCGTGTGGTGAACTCCGAGGTTGCGAAGGGTCGCATCCTGAATTGGGTGAATCGCGATGAGTCCAGTCCCGTTGTCTGGCATTGGTGAGTATGATATATGATTTTTTGAATTTTTAGCTGAGAGTATATTTCCCAAAAATATATAGGCCCTTAGACGACGAAGGGAAACCTTTTCACGCGACGATGCTAGACTTCGCGTACAGATACTTTGACTTCCCCCTGCCGTCCTGTCCATGTATTCTTACCGAGAGTGACCCCCAAAATCTTCATTTTGTGAAGATTTGGGTGGTTACTACTGACACTTCAGATTATTTTCGGACAGTGGCGTTAGGGTGTAAGACTTGCTACAACGGTTGCAGCCTTTTTAGTAAGTAATTTGTCATTTCACCGCTATATACACTTGTCTTACTCTTTGCAGTTCCGTTGGACAAAATTCACGAGAAGAAAAATTTGGCGACGAAAAAATATCCCCGTCGTAACACGCCTGGGGAAGGTATGTTGTTTTACATAATTTTATGGGCAAATGTAAAAATAGGTATTTCAGGCTTGGAAAAATTCGATCCGCGGAATATTCTGCGTATGGACGAAAAGATTCCACAGTACTTGTTATCCTCCATCCCCACGCCTCCTAGGGCATTTGTTTCATCAAGTCAGAACAGGTATACACCAAATCGGGGTAAGTTTTTTCATTTTACTGCTTATATTAATCAGCTTAATATGAAACTACTAGGTTATAAACGTGGCACTTTGTCACGCGCCGTGTTCCGGGCGTCTGGGCAGAAGTCCGGGGGGTCCGGACTACGGAACAGAAGGGACTTGGCTTCAGCTTATGTGCTGCGCCGACTCAATCGACCCTAAATATCCCTTAATTTCGGACTAGAAGTCCAAGACAGCCCGGACGTAGTCCGGGCAGGTCCGGACAAGTACTGGGAGCGGACTTTAGACGAGATAGATAAGAATAGAATTGATTATAAAGAGACTGGCTGAGGATAGACTCGAAATGAACTTAATATTCAGACTGGGGAGCCCCAGACGAAGTCTGGGGGCTTTAAATACAAAAAGCTAGACTACTAGAACTAAAGGAGATATAACTAAAAGGAGACTAGTTGCACAGCACCAGAAACATATCTGGCACTTGCTTTCTAATGCTCCGGACAGAATGTCTCCATAAGGAAATGTCCTAGTCCGGACGAAGTCCGGACCTCGGACTTACCGGACGTGGACAGAATAACGGACTACACACTGTTGGGCAAGTACTGACGCTCGGACATGGCGGATATACTAAATATGGACGGGGATTGGGCGCCGGACCTCGGAGAGGTCCGGATTAGGATTGGGTGGCACGAGGGTCGTGACACACTTCTGCTGTCATTCCTTTTCTTCTGTCAGACTCGAAAAAAATGAAAATTGAAGATGATGAAAGTAAGCTGTTATACTCTTCAGAACCTCCAATGAAATACTTAAATAACCAACAGAAAAATTTCCATTTCCATCTTCTGCTCAGCGCATTCGCTCTCCACCCATTGAGATTTCCGACTCTGAGGAATCACTCGAAGTCCAGGCTTTGCTACAGGGACAATCCAGTCCCTCCAACCCTTCAGGCAAAGGCAAGCTGTCCAATATGCGTGAGTCTTATTTATAAGTACATTTTGAGTTTAATTTATCTTAGATGGTAAAGGTGATCGATGGTTTGGAGATACGACCTCTCTTTGGGAGCCGCCACATCACCAATATGCCATCAAAAAGAACTCCGAGGTCCCTCCTTTAACCGGAGAGGATTTAGCCAGCGCACTGGATAGAATGCAGTCTGGTGAAGGTATCATCGCCGATGAATTTTGGCGTATTTTCGATATGTGCGACTGTTCGCTTTTTATGTATAAATATGCAGTCAACCGTCATGTGAAATACTGTACTGGGTCATCATTTTCGGCTTCCACTTCCTCCAGCCAGACGGTTGGTGTCAACGCTGCTGCTACCACTGCAGTTTTGACTCCTCCCAGAAAACCTCAAGTTCTAACTAGCACGGCACCAGTTGCTCATACATCACCAGGCGCGTAAAACATTTATTAATTATTTTAACTTTATTTACTCCATTTTATCTAGGACCTTCCTATATGGCACCTACCTCAATGACCAGCTTTTACTCTGGCTCAGCGTTTGTACCTGAGTAAGATTATCCGGCGCACACTTAGGTTAGTCAAAATTGTACAAAAATATTCTAGCCACTACTTACAAATCATCTACACCATCTAGCATTCTTTACATAATAAATTCGCCTCAATCATCTAAAACATCTAACATTCTTTTTACATAATAAATTCACTCCGATCATTTAAAATTCTTAGTAGTGTTTATTAATCAATTTCTACTAGTACATTCTTTTAAAACCCGTCAATTGGTTTCCATAAAAACACAGGCAGCGTCCCACCAATTCATGTAATTTGTTAGATGCTCCTGTATCTGTTGACTCTCAACTGCTAATTGAAAACATTGCACTTGCATACAATGAAGCCGCATCAAAACGTTTGCGCGGAAATGCGCATTTTGTAAAATTTCAACCATTTTATAATAACACTCTATGTCTGAGTCATTGGCGGAGTCCTCTCCAAAAATGCTGATGAGCTCCATCTTCTGTTCGGACGTCTTACAAAATAGCGAGTGGATACGCTCAACTGTATCTTGCGCAGCAGAAACTTGCGCAGCTTGCCGCTGCAAAAATTCCTTTATTTCCTCGATAGGACGCTTTGAAAAATGCACGGCCTCCTCAAAGTACTCCCAGGCCGATTTGATGAATAAATGTTCTTCTCGAAGAGCGCCCGCGCACCTCCACTTAGACGACACCATCTGCATTCCCATCAAATCGAAGGTTTCCATCCACGAAACTGTTGAGCTGGAGTCAGAAGACTCCACGTCAGACTCAGACTCCAACACGTAGTCCATGTCATCTTCGTCATGAAGACTCGAGGTATCTGATTCAGGCGCCGTTAGGCTGGAGAGGTAGTCGCTCCTACTTAATCATGAGTAAGCATATCAATATCTAACAGTTTATTTTACGCACATTTTGTTTAAAGGCGTGATGGACGGCACAAAGGCAGGTTCAGGAGATGATGCAGAAGAGACAGACAGCTGAGCAAAAGTCGGTGATACTGGTGACACTGGCGTAAGGACCGGTAGCGGTGGTAGTGATGCTAGTGTTAACGTTGGCGTTGGCGCTGGTGTTGATGTTGGCGTTGGTGCTGGCGTTGACGTTGGCATTGGTGCTGGCGTTGACGTTGGCATTGGTGCTGGCGTTGATGTTGGCGTTGGCGTTGATGTTGGCGTTGGCGTTGGCGTTGATGTTGGCGTTGGCGTTGGTGTTGACGCTGACGCTGACGTTGCTGGTAGTGCCGGTATTGGTAGTGGTGGGGTTGACATTGGCGACGCGGGCACTAAGTCTGGCACAGCCAACGGTGACAATACCAGGGCTGATGCTGGTGCTGTTGGTAATACTGGTGCTGGTGCCGGCACTGGTGCTGGTGCTGGTACTGCTGCTGGCGCTGCTGCTGGTACTGGTGCTGGTGCCGGTACTGGTACTGGTGCTGCTGGTGCTGGTGCTGGTGCTGCTGGTGCTGCTGGTGCTGGTGCTGGTGCTGGTGCTGGTGCTGGCGCCGGTACTGCTGCTGCTGCCGGAGCCGGTACTGGTGCTGGTACTGGTACTGGTGCTGGTGCTGGCGCCGGTACTGGTGCTGGTAATGGTACTGCCGCCGGTGCTACTGCTGGTGCTGTTGTTGGTGCCGGTACTGGTGCTGGTGCTGGCGCCGGCATTGGTACTGGTACTGGTGCTGGCGTTGTTACTGGTACTGGTGCTGGCGGTGATGCTGGTGCAGTTGCGGATGAGGATGACGCTAGTACCAGCGACGCTAATGACGCTGATGCTAGTGATGCTAGCGACGCTGATGGAAGTGACGCGGACGGTGGAGCAAGCGGCTGAACTGGTGGTGTTGGTACTGGTGTAGATGATGCTGATAGTACCAGTGACGCTAACGACGCTGACGCTAGTGATGCTAGCGACACTGATGGCAAAGACGCGGACGACGATGAAAAGGGTTGGGCTGGTATTGCGGTGGCGGATGTTGACGGCGGTCCTAGCAGTGGTGCGGGTGCGGGTGCAGGTGTTGCCAACGCTGATAATACCAGCGTCGCCAACGTAGCTGGTGTCAGTGACGCCAGCGACGCCAATGACGCGGATGACAGATCCAAGGGCTGGGCCGATACTGAAGCGGTAAGAGCTGGAGCAGACGCGACGGGTGAGGACGTTGAGTTTTGTATTTTTTTGGCGCGGTTTCTGCTGGAGGTTTCAGCTTTTTTCGACGCACCAAAGGAATACAATACTCACTTGTAGTACCAGCGTCGTTTCGCCTCCAACTCACGTTGGCGGCGTTCTTCGTTATTGGTGGCTCGAGGGCCACCCATTGTTTCGCGACTTCAACAATTAAGCCGCACTTTCCGTAAATCTATTAATAAAGATAAAATAAAAAACGATCCGTGCATACTTACATTTGTAGGGGCACGACGAATGATTAATGAGTGAACAAAGCCGGAAACAGAAGAGGTAGAGGAAGAGTATATTAAGCGCCTGCGCAACAAAAACTGTTTTCACACAGTGCTGCTAGATGATTTGTAATTTCCTAGATTGTTGCTAGATGATTTAAAACCTTGTAATTCTGACGTTAAGCAAAGAAATCAGTATGTAGAAAAATTAGGAAATAAAATTTTATTTGTTATCATTATATTAGCTATGTATAAATAAAATTTAAAAAGTAGCTGTGGAGCATTTGCGTTTCGTTTTTCGTTCAGGAGACGGCAATAGCAATCGCCGTTTTGGCGCATATTTATGGGTATGAAGACGTCTTTTGGGCTTCGAAGTCTAAATTTATATTTATTTATTGAGACAGACATTTAGTAAATTCAAGAAGACTTACAGAGGTGAAATTGCTATTTGTATCAATTCCATCACTTGACCCAGCCTCAGGAAGCATCACTTTCATTTTGTTTACGATGTCGACCAGTTCCGTGATTTGTGGAACGTCATCTAGGGTTTCTTTGCCTTCATTCAAAAGCTGAACAAGACCATGCAGTCGCGGAAGCATGGCGGTGAGTTCATAATCAATGCGGGCGCGCAACTGTTCCTTCAGTGCAGTAGCACTATCGAGC
Source organism: Phallus indusiatus (assembly GCA_027605045.1). Lineage (NCBI taxonomy): Eukaryota > Fungi > Basidiomycota > Agaricomycetes > Phallales > Phallaceae > Phallus > Phallus indusiatus. The sequence goes on from JAQFWX010000004.1 coordinate 1,027,897, forward strand.
CCTAGAATCTTAAAAAATATTCATCAGTCAGTAAATACTAAATTTTAAAAATTGTTTTACCTCACTATCACTACTTAAGACCTCTTCACAATGAGTAGACTCTGAATCAGCGCCTTCAGAATCAGGCTCTGGCTCTGAAATCATAGAAGACAGTGTGTTTGCAACAACCGCCACATTACTCAAGTGGTTTGGGGTAGGATTTGGAATGTCCGGAATGTGCTGAAACTCACTTGTACGCGTCGTTGAGGAGTGATCTGAAAAAAAATGTCCGTGAATTTCTAGCGCGGCTTTTTCAGTTAATGGGAAGTAAAAAGCGACTGGTGATGGTAAAGTTGACAGGAAATAACGAAATGCCCAGAGATGCTTGCAAGCACCATTACCCGTGGAATTAAATGGACATGTGCACGCCCCTAGCCCATAAGCATTAAGAGAAAGACGATAACGGACATGATCCTCCACCTCAATATTTGCCAGAGTACTTGCGCAAGTAGCCTCGACAGTGCAAGAGTCTATCCACTTGAAGTCGGCAATGCGTTTCTTTTCAATGATGGACTGCGCACTGCTATAGTATTTTGACTGTAAGTCTTGAGACCACCATGTGACGGCGAACTGCCTATCCGGCATTGCGTGAACTAGTTTTGCATTAGTTCTTTTAGTTTCTATAATGCTCGGATCATGGATTTGAGAACCAAACCGAACGGAAAGCCAATTAAAATATTGGCTTTCGGCAGTCCGTTGAGCGTAAACGCCAGGAAGAATATGTGTGGTCAAGAGCATGACCAGGAGGTCAAGTCGAATGCGGCGGCCACCTTTCTGGTATTGATGAAGATATTTGCGTTTGAGAACTCCATTGAATGCTTCGAGATGATTTGTCGTTGGTATTACACCTTCGAGAGGAATCCCAAGACAATCCGAAGCCACCTTCCGTCCAAACGCAGACCAGGATTCCCACATTGACCGAGTTAGCCAATACCCCTTCAAATATTGCAGGTACGATAATATACCATTGATTGTTGATTGACCAACTGGTATATTCACGGAGGAGCATAACGCCTTGAACCACGTTTCCTCTGCATTTACCAATGCAACGGCAGCATCGTGAACATCTGAATTAATTAATCTTGTACAATTAAGGACAGAAGCTCATAAAAATAAATAAACAATTACTTACGCGTGCTCAAGATTTTGTAACCTTTTGATTATTTGATTTTTATAGAATTCATCCACACGCCCCAGCTTTACTTCAGTTTTTCTTCTATTCGTCCAGCACTGACGAGTGTGAAATTTGCAGAGGAGGAGGGTTACATCCGGCCAAATACTGAGTAATGCGCCACGTTCTCGTGTGTCCGTATCTGTAATCACGATTTTGGGATTAAAGGTCTGACCTTGATATATACCCATACTTTTAACCCATGGCTTCAAAACGTCAACCAGAATTGACATGTCGTATCCCGCATGAGTAGCTCGATTACCCGTTGGGGCGGAAAATAAGAAAAATGCGAGTGGAATACCCCGATGTTGATTATCAACACCTAAGGCAATGAATAGCAAAACCCGTCGATCGCAAATTCCAAAAGTCCCATCTAACATTAATTGCTTCCCGTGGGCATATTCCCAAGTCGCAGACTTCATATATTCAGTCTGTATGCATAGGATAAACCGGTCTTTCGGAGTTGCTCGACCCTTGTAAAGAAAAATGGCCGACGCTAGTTCCGGACGGTGTAGTAGAGAATCCGCCCTTAGCCAATTATCTATATTTTCCGCGGCATCCTTTTGCAAATCTACACCTAGTGACAATGCTTGTTTACGATATAACGATCGTGAATCCCCCTTCAACAAAAGGTAGCGACAATTGGCCTTCTCCGGTTCGAAGTCTTTCTGCCCGTGATAGAATTTCGCCTCGAATAATTCCCGGTTGTGCTTCTGAACAGCAGTCATACTAATTAATCAGGTTAAATAAGTATTAGCTTCAAAGCCACAACCATACTTTGCACCGCCGTTAATTTGGTCCAACGCTTCCTGCCAAACGTGTGGGTGTACTGGAACTGCGGGTAGCCTACGCATTTGCTTAAGTTTACAATCTTCATCGTGTTCAAGGATTCCAGTAATACGGATTATTCGGGAATCATGAGGCCAATACGTCAAATCTAGATGTCCCAGACAGCCTGTGAAATCGTAAGGCATCTTCCGTTTCCATACTTTGTTCTGCTGAATTTTTTCAAGCTCAAGGTTTTTACTCTCGGATTTTTGTCTCGCAACAGTGCTACTCCCAGATTGACTTTGATGTATTATATTATTACATCGAAGTAAATACATTGTGATTATATATGATTTGTACCTACCACTGAAAAAGAATTCGCCGGATAGCTAGACCTTTGGATGTTGTGCTTGTACTCCAGCGTCTACTCCACCCGTTGGCCAAATCGCCCAAGTCGTCAATATTCAGCCCTTGTCCCTGTAAACAATCACGCGCTTCTTGTTGAGAGCTTGCGGACTCTGTAAAGGCCCGATGATAGTGTTGCGACTTCATATATATTTCTTCAATCGCGCGCAGTTGGTCGGAATCACAGTGAAGGGTTTTGAAATGGATCTATGTCAAGGATGAAAATAATAGAGAATAAGCAAAACAACACTCACTAGTATAGTTCCCTTTTTTGAAACCGGATGAGGGGGGAGAGTATCAAGTCCTAGCTGTTCAATTGTTGGCAAATGAAAGTCCGCCGGATACAGGGACAAACCTTGTCGAGGATTGATTGCAACACGCTATTCGTAGCACCCGGTCTAGAAAACACAATAATTGAATATACAAAGAGCGACAGAAGCTACGTACATTTTTTGCGCGAGATCATCCGGCATGATATTAGCCTAAACGCGGGCTCAAAAGACAGGATTAACAAGAGGGGGAAAAAAGGAAAGGGATGTACAATGCAACACGGCAGGAGGAGTAGCAAAATTATGGCGACGCGCAACGTAAGAGTACCGAGATACGGGAGGAGTGCTAGCGTCGACATGAGACCCATGTGATCCAAAAAAAAGAAACAAACATACGACGGCAGGAGATGTAGCGAAAACTATGCCAGAACAATAACAACAGTGGTGTTGAGGCTGAATCGCGGCCACACACGAGATAAGGGTGCTGGATGAAGGGCGATGGGACGAAGGAGGTGCTGGAGGGGGGCTGGGACGAAGGGGGGCTGGTGTCGTGGTGAGACCCATGCGATGCCTTAAATATTGCTACTTGAGGCGCTAGACTGCGCGAGGATAAGTAAGGAACTATTCCATAAGGAGCAAGTTAAGGCGAGACTTATCTTTCTATACATTTTTACGCGACGCTGGGCGCATTTGTGGAGCGACGCCTACGCAATGGCACTAACTACGAAAGGCAAGTGGCAATAGTGTCGGACGCGACATTCAACGCGAAAGGAGCCGGTGTCAGACTACGCTGATCACAGCATAATGGCGCCTGTGGGCGTATGTCAGACTGCGGTGACCACAGCAGGTGGCGTCTGTGGGCGTATGCATGACGTCGGATACTTAGCGGCTTACCAAGAACTTGCTCAAGCTTTACTACCCCTGAGGTGTTGTGTGTTACGCTTGTCACGCTTATGCCGATGAAGCGGCGGCTCAGCCACAATAGGACCTTGCACAGATCCCACAAAGTGAGCGTCCTTGGACCCAAACTAACAATTTTGGACAATGGGATACTTTACACGCATCTTCACATCACGACGGCCGATCTGTGTGTGGGAAAAACAGACGATAGGAAAGATACGCAAAGATTTACTCACCTCTCCGAGTCAGACCGTGGATCCTCCGCTGGGGTGAAATTCGAAGCCTAGGTTATAGGGTCTACTTTCACCAAAGAAAAAGGACCGTACAATAGAAGTTTAATAAAAGAAAAAGAGCACGATAAAGTATAGCCTTGTGTGCTCTGAAGCAAGACGACATCAACAGGCGCCGGTTTACTTAATCCCAACAGAATCCGCTGTGATAAACTTGCCTCACCCCACACCGTGTATTCAATGATGAAATAATGTTTAGGTTTTTTTTGAAACCAAGTGGTTACCGCACACTCGGACGAAGCACAGCCCGGAATATATCTCAAAATCATTTATAACCACTCTATTTAAGTCTCGAAAGCACACATCCAAGAAATACCTCACATTTCCTACTACACACCAGCTAGTTTTCTGCAGGTACTCTTTCAGCTAGGTCTATCTATAGTACGATTAGCAAGGTACGCCGGCGGCCCGGAGATATATACGCCTCAAACCATTTTGGTTCGATATATTGGCTCATCTTCCCAATCAATCTTTTATATCGGCAACGCTAGCAATAGCATTCTTCAAGTCGTTCTTCAGATCCTCATAATCTTCAACTCCGACACTTAATCTTAACAATCTGGGATCTGCGCCAGGGTCTGTACGCCTACGGTACTCGATAAGTGACTCGACTCCACCTAGTGAAGTCGCATGCTAAGTAAATTATAACTTAGAAAGGGTGAAAGACTGCAGTAGATGTCTCGTGCGCATACCGTCCAATATTTCACCCGAAGAGGCAGCGTTTTCGCCTGCGTTATACCTGACAGGATGATGGCGAATGTTGCTCCGTAACCACCTGTGAGCTGAGTCGCTGGATCAAATAATGATTTGTCTTGTAAAGATGCATGTTTCACGCTGACGACAACACCTCCCGGAACGCCATCAACTGATTCACCTGTTGTGCGAGAAACACTAAAATCAGAATTTTTAAAAAATCAAGAAAACTGTTGATACCAGTTGGAATGGACGTCAGGGTATTAAGCCATGCGGCTAACGCCGTAGCCGTTTGACTTTGACGAGGAATACGGAGGTGGAGGGTACGCAATGAACGAAGCAAGAGCCAAGATTCAAGAGACCCCAAGGTGTTACCGATGAACGATCGGTGTACCCAGAGCTTGAAGTAGGTTGGTTAGTCGTAGTTTTTTTTCGTACATCTGTAGCTTACTTTGTTCCATTCTTCCTCGGTTTTGACAACAAGTACTCCGCCCAGAAGGTCGGTATGACCACCTAGATATTTGGTTGCTGTACGCAGCTGCATAAGGACCTAACAACGCTTCTTTAAAAACAAAAAAGCTGACCGCTGTGCATGACGACGTCGGCACCCCACTTTAATGGATTTTGAAGCGGGGGAGGGGCGAATGTTGCATCTACAGCCAACTTACCGCCTACTTTGTGAATCTTAAATTCTCACAGTGAGGAAAATATATCAAAAGATAAAGACAGAAATATGCACCTTGTCGGCGTAGTGCTGTATATCTGAAGCCTCGCCCGTCGGATTCAACGGTGTTTCCAACCACACCACGTCACCTTCCTGATATTCATCATCTAAACCAATGATTTCGACGGGTACATCTCTGGACTGCTGATATACATCGATAGAATTGTGTGTTCCATGATATCCTTCTCCGATGGCGATGCGCTTGGGTTTGAGATAAACCAACGCAGCATATACAGCGGATAAACCCGATGCGTATGTGATAGCATAGCCAGACTTGATCCGTACCAATTAGCACCACATTCCAAATACGATTTCAGATAGAAACGATCTTTTACATACGTGCAGATCTCCGATGACTTTTTCAACTCGACTCGATACGCTCTGGGAAAACCGTGAATATACATGAGTTTGAGTCGTCAGGGGATTCCATTCCGATATAGGGATCTCATTTTCTACAGTCTTATATGCTGATATAAAGTTTCTTTGAAACCCGATTTGAATGATACATCCAAATGGCACTCACTCGATGTCACTGCAATGGAGGGCGCAACATGCAGGTCAGCGAGATCGTCGTCAGCATGAAGGAGTGATGTTCCAAGGCCGACGTTAGACATGTTTTGAAGGAGAATGTCGTTCTTGAGACCAAAGATTGGAGACTCTAAGCACACGATTTTATAACTGTGGACCAGGCAAGATGCCGTAAGCCATCCGTGCTTCCCTACTATCAGTATCCGAATTACATCATCTTGCGACATACATAGATGCCACGCCATTGGAAATTTTTTTGGTACAATAAGAAGCATTAGTTTGCAATTTCGAGTCATAAAATACTTTTTAGCAGATTTCGAGTCATAGATTACTTCTTAGCAGATTTCTTCCGAGTCAGAATTCATGCTTTAACTCGCTTCCGTTTCTTAGTCGCTTCCATTATCTTCTCTCGCACTTTCTCTTCATCAAGCGCTGCCTCTTCGAACATCTGCGCAGTCCGCTCCGCATCCAGTTTACGGTTCATGAACTGTAAAGCCGCAAGATTGTAGCTTAAAACATCTTCCTGTTCTCGCAAGGCCTTCCGCAAATCTGTGCGTAATGGGATGAGAATATCTCTCAGAACGCGATTAGTCACAATCTGGTTGTAGTGTGTTCGTAGGACGGAAAATAAAATCCTCGATGTAAGAGCAATATTCCAACCCTATAGTTTATCATGAAGGTTAGAAGTGAATTATGCTCTCAGAGTTAATAGAACGTACATTTTTGGTCCATATGCCGAGGTATCTAATCAACGAGATGACTCTAGTGAAAGGAAGAACCAGTAATGCATCATGCAGGTCAGTCGACGAAATTTTCTCCATGACATGGAGAACATGTTCTTCCGGAGTCTCCCCAAGAGTGGCGAGAAGCGGGTTTCTCGGAGCATCTGAAGATTTAGCCAACTCAGCATCCGCAAGATCGATGGCTTCCATGACACGCTCTCCTGCCATCAATGTTTCAGAAGTTTGTTTAGATACTGCTGTCGCGTCACCCTCCTCAGCAGCGGCCTTTCCATTTAAGTCCATTTGGTTCATTGACTCGGCGATATTCTCTTCATAGAGTTGCTCTAACTCTCTTTCACGCTCTTCTTCCAAAAACAACTAGAACAAGATCTTATGAGATCCATATTTAAAGGAAATAGACAAAGGCTTACAGGCTCGTCTAGTTTTTCATAAACACGTATAGATTTATCATGCGACCCAGTCACGACGAATTTGCCAAAATTGCTAACAGCAAGAGCCCAGATCTCCCCATGATGGCCGTCTAGTTTTTGGATATTTTCAAACTGAAATCGTCAAATCAACATTGCACCGGTCATTTAATCCACGTAAACCGCTTACCTTATCCCCGTCCCAATATTTTACCATCTTGTCTTTGCTCACGGTCCAGAAGTAATGACTGTTCTTCTCCCGTTCAAACGCAACCTGCATGATACTATCTTCGTGAGCGAATATAGATTTGTGGCAATCTCCGAAATCTAAGCCCCAGATCTTCACATTTTTATCGGCTGAACAGGTAGCAATGAGTTTCGAGTCCATGGAGATGTCCATTGCCAAAACAGGAAGCTAGTAATTGGATTAGAAATATATTAATAGTGGATGATAGAAGGCTAACTTTATGACCGTAAAGAGATAAAAAGAATTTCAAGGAATCTTGATAAAATATCTTCACAGTCGAGTCCAACAGCGAAACAGCCAAAAGCTTCCCATTAGGGCTATACCGTACCGATAGGACTTCTTCCGTCAACTTCAGCGTCCGCACATGATTTAACTTCAAAATCTTTTGTCCCTAGCAGCGACTTCAGATGTTTACCCATGACAGTATGGTCGAAACCTACATTTTCTGATGTCTCCTGCTTGAATTCCCAAAATTTGACGTCCTTGTCGGCACTGCCTGTCACTAGGACTTGTTGATCCGGACGGACTTGCATCGACCAGAGGGTATTCGAATGTGCTTTGACGGTATCGACGAGTGATGACGCCGCTATATCATACACTAGAATTTCACCCGTTTTCGTACCTACAGCGACCTATCGGGATGAGCACTGTTGACAAGTCCTAAAACGACATCCACCTACATACTTGTCGCCAGGGAGAAAGGTGCTGCAAATTGCATAACTGCATTCCATTGTACGGATGCAGGATATCGTTTTAATGTTCCATATTTTAAGGGTACCATTTGAGGCTGAAGCCAGAAGGTCGTCATCAGAGCTTAAGCAAAGCGACCGTACGTCTGTTCTATGCCCCGGTAAATCCACGGAAAAGGCACGAGTAGCCTCGGGTGTGACTTCCTTCGATCGAGTGTATTGGGGTATTTGGAATACCTCGAGTGCATTGGTTGACAATGCCAGAAGAATCTAACAACGCTCTAATGGAGAGACGTAAACAATTACAACACCAACTCACATGTACACCTCCCTTTCGACCAACTTCAATCGAAGAAAAATCGAATGACCTTATTTTTCCACTTCCTCGAACTATAAGATATGGGGTATATCGATCACTGATCTCAGGTGTGGTCGTGGTGGTATCTTCCTCAGTCGCGTTTGCACCTTGGTCTTTGCCATCTTTGCCTTTCTCTTTAGCTCGTTTCTTCTTACGCAGTTGTTTCTTTTGAATTTCCTCGTCTGTGCGGACACGGAAGATTTCTACGGATCTATCATGAGATTGTATGCCGAGAAAAGGTTCTGTGGGGTGGAAAGCTATTTGTTGAACACGGTGATGGGATGAAAGGGACAACGATGATAGTGGGTGAATCATTTGTGTCGGCTACCATTGGATATATCAATCGCTGCAAATTACAAGATACGAAGAAATCCATACCTCGCCGTTCTCGTTTTCCTTCAGACCCTCAGCCAGTGATTCACGGTCGAGACGCCAAGCTTTAAGCTCCCCTTCAGCGCTGCCCGTAAGAATAACGTCTTGAGAGGGATTTACATCCAGGGCCCAGACTTCTCCTCTATGGGCAACGACAGTCTGAACACAGTGTTGAGTCGATAAGTCCCATAATTTGAGAAATGTATCTTTCGATGACGTTAGGAGATAACCTGGGGAATTGACGGTATAAGAAGTAGACGGTGCATCATCAGACGTTGTCCCGATAAAACAAATAGCTGTTATTTGATCTCGATGGCCGCGCAATCTGAAAAGGTCGTTCAGCAAGAGGCAGGGAGAACTATCAATATGACAATCAATGCAGACCTGAACAAGCCCATCTCCCCCAACACATCCCAAACAATCAATGTTGTATCTTGAGAACCCGAAGCAAGGCGAGTGCCAGTCTCGTCGAACGCAAGAGCAGTGACTGCTTTCGTATGGCCGTTAAACGTGGTAATGACAGTGCCCGTGGTCGCATTCCATAACCGCACCGAGCCATCAGCATAACCAACCACATATCTGTCAGGTTGTGGAGACTGCAGAATAACAGTTACTTCTGCTCTATGACCTGTCTCGTGCCACATAGCCATCTTGTCGCCGTTCAATTAGGTATGTAATTTGTACAGCTATGGAACACTCACTTGTTCACCTTTTTTAACATCCCATACAAGAACATCTTCCAGGGCAGGAACGAATGCTAACCTGCCGTCGTAAACTGAATTGGATCCAGCACTACAAATCAGACCAAAAGCCTGGGTACACTATCAGGATCTGCAGGGAATCATGCAAATTGAAGACCATACCTCCGTAGGGCCATGTCTGAGGTAACTTTTCACCATTAAAAGATGAACTTATAATGGAATCTAAATTCAAAACAGTAAAAAGCTAAAAATACGAGCAGTATTGCGTGACGGTCACAAATCCGCCAGTCGCTTGCTTTGCCAGGTGACCGCAGCGAATTCGCAGAAGGTTGCTGACAAGTTGCTGACAAGTATGCTAATCAAAGTTTCCCAAGCCAGCACGATGCAGGCCGCTCAAGGATTTCTTGAATACGTCAACGCGTCGCCGAGTCCGTTCCACGCTGTCAGCGTTGCAGCAAGACGACTTGAAAAGAGCGGTTTTCAAAAGGTAATATGATCGTACTGTTACTGAAACTGAAGGTTCTTCAGTGTTGAAATTACGTTGTTCCCACACAGTTGAGAGAGCAAGATGCTTGGGATTTGAAGGCAGGCGGAAAGTACTACTTTACGAGGTAAATCATATCACGAGGTTTGTCAACAGGAAGCGTATTGTATGAATTTTGCAGGAACCAGAGCGCCTTGCTAGCATTTACCATACCACCCAACTGGAACAATGGCGCTTCAGCACCTGGTGTATCTATTGTGGCAACTCATATTGACAGTCCTAATCTCCGAATCAGACCGGTCTCGAAGAAGTCCACACTGGGTTATCTTCAAGTCGGCGTTGAAACGTTAGCAATTCAAGTTCATTGCTAGGTCATACTAAAGACTAATTGTGTAGGTATGGAGGCGGACTGTGGCATACTTGGCTCGATCGTGATCTTTCGATCGCAGGACGTGTTGTCGTAACGAATAATGCCCGAACAGAATTTACATCGAAACTGATCCATGTGAAGAAACCCATTTTGAGAATTCCAAATCTCGCTATTCATCGTGCGCAGCCATATTACTCTTCTCTGCCTCTGAGCTAATGTTTCCAAAAGTCAATAGGGACGTAAACGATGGCTTCAAATTCAATAAGGAAACACAGTTTGTACCTATCCTAGGAACCGCCGGAAACCAGCTGAATACACCTGATGATGCTTCCGAAAACCACCACCCTGCACTTCTGGCTGCTATCGGAAAAGAACTATCCGTCGCTCCAGAGCTTATCTCAGACATGGAACTGTCACTCTATGATACGCAATTGTCTGTTTTTGGTTAGTGATTGTATGCTTCTTCCATAAAAATTGGTTTTCATTATTACCTACAGGAGGTGTGAACGACGAGTTTATTTACTCCGCTCGTCTCGATAACCTTCTTTCGAGTTTCTGCGCGGTGGAAGCAATTGCCACAAGCTCTCATACCTCCAGCGAGAATATCAATTGCATCGCACTTTTCAACCACGAAGAGGTTGGGAGTGTTTCTACCTCAGGAGCCGATGGAAGCTTGATACCATCCTTGTTGGAACGTCTTTCTTCTACTCCCGAAAACCATGCTCGATCTATCGCGAAATCATTTTTGATTTCTGCCGACGTGACGCACGCCGTGCATCCCTCTTACCCAGAAAAGCACGAGGGAAGCCATTCACCCAAGATTAACGGTGGTGTAGCAATTAAAATAAATCACAAACAAAAATACGCCACCGATGCAATCAGTTCGTTTATCATTCGAAAACTGGTTGAAAAGAAAGGAGGAAAGACACAAGACTTCGTTGCGCGGAACGATATGGCTTGTGGTTCTACTGTAGGGCCGATTCTATCCAAAACGGGTATCAGAACGGTGGACATTGGAAATCCTATTCTATCCATGCATTCTTGCAGAGAGATGGCGGGATCTCATGATGTGCAGTCAGCCATTGATTTGTTCACGGCATTCTTCGAGACGTTTTCCATCCTTGATAAGCAGTTGACTTTGGCATAAAACTGGTTTTAATAATTTGGGTAAAAGTGAATTTTGTAATACATCCGACATACGAACAAGAGGAAAAATACAGATTTGTTATTGAAGTGGAATTTGAGTTTCGGTGCCGCGGTTGACGGCAGCAGAATTTACATGCTTACTCAGCAAACTGAGTCTGGCATGTCTGCTGTGGTGGAGGTCATAGACCTCACAACATCTCCTAACAATTCAGTTATAGTCATAGACGACGAATCAAATGAAGCACCGATACCGATGTCCACGAACGATCTTCCTCCAGAAAAACCCGTATCGAAGAAAAAACGCAGAAGACGCCCCAAAGCGAAAGCAAAAGAACAAGCACCCAACGGTGAATCGAATACCAACACTATATCAAATAACCCCGATCTGAATGGTGACCAAAATTCACCACCTCGTGGTCAAAAACGCAAACGAAATGAAAAGGAGACGTTGTCCTCCCAGCACAAGCCTGTCACAAGCTCGTTGTCGGACCTTCCCTTCGCGATCGACACCGTTGGGCAGCCGCCTGGAAATGATTTTCAGACGAATTTTACACAACCACCGAACGAATCAAAATTGTTACATTCTGAAGATGGTTTACTCCTACCTTCACATGTATCGGTGACTTCAGTCGCTTCAATTCTAGGTGGAGATAATCAGGATGCAACAGAAGGCGACAGACTCCCATCCCCAGTATCAGATGCTTCGGGAATAGAATTTTGTGATGATATTCTAGCTGTCGTATGTGTCATACTTTCATATCTGATCTGCTCAGTATATATATATACCCATTTCTTAGGGCGTACAACGGTATTTTCACGATGCTACCCCCAAAACGTATAAAACGTGCAAAAGATGTGGGGATAACGACCACGACTCCAGGGACTGTCCAAACATTGTGGTGAGTCAATATTCAACTTTGCTACGTAATTTATATTAACTTGGGGTAGTGTTTAACTTGCGGTGCACGTAATGAACATAGTTCAAGGAGTTGTCCGATTCTCCGCTATTGTTTCAATTGTCAGGGGAAGGGCCATGTGGCTAAGGTAAGGCGAACGATGCTGCTTAAGCCTCTTCTAACCAACATCCCATTAGGATTGCCCGCGAATAGGACCTACAGAGGGCCGACGGACTAGTACTCGCGATTGTGATCGTTGCGGGTCACCCAGACATCATACCACAGTCAGTCGTCCTTTCATATGACAGTACGGCGTTAAACGAACGTTTTAGAATTGTCCAACATTATGGAGAATTTATACCTATCTCACAGATACTGAACGGGATGCAGTTTTGGCTGACAGACGTGCTCAACAAGGCTTGCCTTTTGATGAAGGCGGTGAAGGGTTTATTGCCAGTGATCACTGGTGCTACAATTGCGGCTACAGTGGCCATCTTGGCGACGTAAGAGCGTAAGATTTGAGACTAAAATGAGAAATACTAAGAGAGGACTTTAGGATTGCCGAGAAAAAACCAACTTTGATAAACCCGAAGAAGATTCAGCATTTGGTCTTTATAATTCTCTTACCGGTCCATTTTCATCAGGCTCTTCGTCGCAACCTTCTCAATATCAAAGAGCACCAAGATTATGGGAGCTTGCTCCACCAAGCCGTGGAGGTATTCCTCTGGATGCTCAGGAAGATATTGGCAGGAAAGGTCGTGAAAAGGCCAAGAAAAAAGCCCGCGAAGCACAAGACCGGTTAGCAGACAGTGACGACGACGATGTACCAGACTGGTTCAACCGGAATCAGAAGAAGTCGAATACGGAACCGAGATCAAAGCCTCAAAAAGAAACCAGTTCTTCGGAGGTCAAACGTCGGCCGCTAGTTTTCCGTATCACAGCCGAGCAGAAAGATCCTAGATTCGACAGTCGTAGAGATGATTCGAGACCCGCGTTGCTAAGTCGCATTGACATGGATGGAGGAGGGAAAGGAAGCAGCCGATATCGCGACAAAGACAGCAATCGGGACAATCGAGATAGGGATCGAAGAAGAGACGGGGATAGAGATAAAAGACAGCACTCCAAGAGCTCCACACGAGACGATAAGGGACGCCGACCGAATGAAAGACGTTGGAAAGGAGGCTATGATCGATAGAACCGTTGACTTTTCCTACTACAGTGTTGTATTGCGCTATACTTGCGCTTGACGATATGTGACCTTACCTTTGTACGAATCAAGATAATGGGACTGCCGTAGAGACCACCACATCGAACATTGCAGTATACTCCCAGCTTTCCCAAATACACCGTACCGTTTGCTCGCAGATTTGAGTTGCTACTGGCCGCTAGAGTCCTTTAAGGGTATTTAGGCTCAAAAATATCGATTCGGATATGTTGAAGGCCGTCTCCTGTTATACATAGCCAAAGTATGTAAAGGTAAAGTTGTATCTGTTCCAATTCGGCCCGGGAGGCTGTGTTTTGAGGTGAAACTTTGGTTTTGGATAAGAACGACGAACTGTGAGCTCGTGAACACTGAATATCACCGACGAAGCTGGGTAATTCGCACACCAAAACCCTTGAACATGATAGCGGTCAGTAAAGACCAGTACAGCGATATATCCCAAGTTCACATACCTATACGCATGACCCCGTGACCGGCGATGAACCCGGACTCTACTGTTGAGTTTACAATTTCTTTTTGGACGAGACTCACTCGTCTACGGGGTTGATAGCTCGTGTTATAAATCATGACGACCTTCCGCGTCAAACGCCTCGAGAAGCTTACAGGTACGAGAGCACGCTACGAAAAAACCTGTGGAGGCAGTTTGATGCTGTTTTAAGACCCCCAACTCAAAGAGCTAGTCGATTGTTGTTCCACGGCCCTACGCAAAGGTTAGTCATTATTTCACCTTCATGTAGATCGTTTACTTATTGTCTAAAGATCCGGGGCAAATCGCTCTTCTCGGGGGCGATTTAACTTTAATCGATGAGTATATGCAGGTAATGATTCGAGCTACCCTACTTGAAGGTCTTCTATACGTTGTATGCGTGGGTCCCGAGCACAAAGAGCAAATTGTAAGCTCCGGATCATATTTCGCTCATGGAAAGTATCTCTTCGATAGGTACTACCCTTTATTTTGTTTGCACAACATTAGTTTTACACGATGCAGCGAAGAGCAAAGGGCTGCAGGCTTTTCCAGAAGCTATCGCCAGAAACACAGCTCTGGTGGACTAAAACCGTGAGACTCCACTGACTTCAAGATGTCGATGAAATATCTCACCTATTGGTTTTCAACAGTACCCCGAGACAATAAAGCCCATTGACAAACGTCTTTTTACCCCCGAGGTATGTTATCACCCAAACCCAGCTCAATCTGTTATTTTTAAACAAAATATCGTGATCAGGAAGCCAAAACCCGTTGGTGGTGTTATAGTCTTGCTACACACCCTGATCACCAAAGGCGAGGCTATGCCGCTGCCATCATGGATTCGGTATTCGAAGAAGTCGGTTCCGCGAAATCATCGTTTGACACCAGCACTCATCTCCTCTTTTAGGTGAAACGTGCCGGCTCATTTATGGGCGTTGTGCCCGCAACGGAAGTCAACGTCAAAATTTACACATCAATGGGTTTCAAAGAAATTGGGATTACCCTTCTCCCTTCACCTGCTGGCGATTGTGAGATTCATGTAATGACAAGAGGTCGGTGAGAATGTATGGGCCATTACAATTGGCGATGTGCTGCCAGGAAAGGGAATGTTATTAAACAAACTCGAAATGAGAGTGTATGTATTTCGTTTTGTTTTTTTATTGTGTTGAATCGAGATTGTCCCAAAGCCTGCGCACTTGAAGCCGGGTATTTTGATTGAAGTTGACCAGAAGAGAGTATATTTTATAAGGTAAGATTCCGTATATTGCAGATTTGGCTAAAACGGGACGATGCGATCACTGCCAGTACCCATCAGCTGCAAAAGCACATAGAGTGTCTTTGATCTAATCAAGATGTGGATGCGTTGGACGAAAACCATTCCAATGCTAGTGCATTGACCCCCCCATGGAACACACCCGAAGGCCTCGAGTGTAATTTTTCAATCGCTTTGGGGGATTACACTGAGTAAGGAGATTGGAGCTCCGTCAAACCAGCCACCTCTTCGCACACTCCCACACCTCGATCTGTCCAATCAGTCATGGACCTGATGATTCTAGCGTGCATTGCACTGAATTCCTATCCTGATACCCCCCAGAGTTCAACAAAGCATCCCATCGATAGATCTCATATACCCCCTCTTATCCGAAAACGAGCCGTCAGGCTAAATACTACGTTCAGGTAGTGAGGCAAAGTGTACAGATCCACACTCCAAGACCCGGCGACTTACTATGAATCGATTCGAGCACAAAGCACAGAAAGCCTCGCTTTCCTTCCGGCAAGATGGGTTTAGCGAAAATATTCGTAAAAAGTAGTTATCTCTGACAAGTAGATGATTCTGTCTCACCGCGAATGGTTTTTGTCTTCCATGGGCTTGAGGTCGTGGTAGTTATGGATTAGGGTGTTACGGGCGCTTTGCTTACTAATTGTATCCAATATTCGCTGGTTCGGTCACTTTGGTGGTACAACATGTCCTTTGCAAATGCGCCTGTTTCTAAAGGTTTGTGGTCTTCTTCCTTTCGAACCAGTGCTGAATTACCTTTAGGATTAATGATGAGTGTCGGCGCAATGACCCTCGTTTCGTCTTTATTTGATATCAAGCACTATTTTCATTTGCAAGTAAGCCTTTTCAGTAACCTGATTTCGCATTTTCATTGAGAGCTCTATCAAATAGTTTTCTCCCCATGTAACGCACCATTACCAAGTTGGTTATTTTGCTTAACTCGTCGCTTGAGTCTCTAATGGCTTTGAAACGCAGTACTGGCGGATTTTTGTTCATCCCCTGGCTTGTACAAGTTCTGCGTCACTCCTTTTGGTCGAGTTGATATTATATACGGCATCTATTACCATTGAACGGCAATTCGGAAGCCTGAAGTACGCTGTAGGGAAAACTCTCTGCTATCCTTACGCATTCGTTTTTTTTGATCCTGCCAGTAGTCATTCATTGCCATATCTGCAATTCTGTCATCCGCCTTGTCATTTTTGGCCCTATTTGGCTTTCAAAAGACGAGTCTGAACGTCATTCCCGCTGGACCCGTAGCTCTTCTCTTCAGTATCGTATATCAATATTACCGCTTGCTTCCACCCGCGTATTCTTTTCAGTTATTTGCATTCAAGTTTTCCAACAAAGCCTATCTATATGTTCTTGCCTACCAGGTGAGTGAAGCTATGCAATGACTACAAGCTATCATCTCACATGATTTATAGTTGGCGGTTAGCCAGCTACCGGGCTCAGCAGCGGCCGCGATAATAGGCATATTGACCGGTCAACTATATCGCTCGGACGTTTTGGGTCTAAGAAGCTATCGACTTCCGCCCTTCGTACAGAAATTAGGGTCGTCTCTTTTGCCCTATATAGGATCCACACGTCCCGCGAGAAGATCCAATCTTGCCATGCCGGATAGTCTCCCTACTGAAGTTGAGGAGCCTATCTCGACGGCACCATCTCCAGATACAAATCAAACAGCTCCTGCCGGTGCGGATCAGGCTAACAGATCTGTCATGAGTCAGTGGGTAAACCAACTGACGGGACAAACATCTACAAGTGGAATTCATGTCTCCACTGAAGCTGAAATCTCACAAGTCGCATCTATGTTTCCCAATACACCCAGAGAATCAGTCATATTAGCTTTACAAAGAAGTTCAAATGTTGAAGAGGCTGTAGAGACACTTCTAGCTGCGAACAATGGCTGATTACTATCATAGAAGAAAATGCCTTTTAATTGCCTGATTCGTTTGCCTCTCCTTCTACCTCTTCCTCAATGTCCTCAGCAACGAAGGCGGTCATGGGTACGGCGTACAAACGTATAACAGGCTGAAATGTCGCGCACGTCAGATAAATCAATACATTAAAAAGCCAGATAAATGCTCTTACGCGGTTGGGATCCTTAATCAAGACATATTTGCCGTTGGGTTGTTTCATACAAAGATCGGTAATAGTTCTGACAATGCCCCATCCATTTGCGAAAGACACGTTCAGTTGAGAGGCGAAGTCTCCTGGTTTCAGTGTAAAGGTACCGAGAATCGAGTGACGCCATTTATCTTTGGGGTTAGCACGTGAAACATAGCTAGATTGCGAAAGAAAAAGCTCAGATATTACGCATATGTTATAGAATTTCGGTCAACCTACCCCAATTTTAATGTGTCAGCTCCAGCGAGAATGCTTTGTACAGCCCATCTAGCCAGTTTGAAACTGTTGTTTTTCATTTCTGTTGCAACCACCGCACCACGCTGACTGTCGAGTTTAGAGCGCCAGTCAGGTGCTCCACCGGCTCCTGGAGCTCTTGGATCGAATTCGTTCAAGGTTCTGATCGTTAGCAGTTCCTTGTTGTTACCAGCACCAGATTGGAAGGCGTCAACTTCAGTGCGCAACGCTAACTTGACATTTTCTTCTTCCGTCACGCTCAAGTCGAAAACACGATAACGGTAACCACACGAAGCCAAAGGTTCGGCTTCTTCTGGACTATAAAACGGATTTGCCTTCTCGAAATCAAACACCTGATCTTCTTTGACGGTTTGGAACATGAAGTTTTGATTGACATAGGTTGCCTCGACAGATAATTGACTAGACGAGTTGATCGAATCTTTGTCATCCAAGGGAGGGTCCGTGGCGTTCTCATTTACAGTGATAAAGTCTGAGGAAAGAGTACAATTCATACAAATTCATCCACAAGTTGTGTTTACATACCGAAGGGTCCGCCGTCTCGCTTATCCAGGAAGACCTTGTCGCCGTCGCGAATGATAACGATATCCCAAGGATAAACAGACCGCGGTGCACACATCAAGAGACTGATAATGGCGTCTGTCGCATAAATCCGAGCGGTGTTATCGGCTGCAAGCTATGGTGCAATAGTTATGAGATCGAGTATCAAAAAGAATACTATAGTGCGATCTCACCTGTTGAATTACTGGGTCATCAGAAGTTGTGGGGTTGTATCGTAATCGGTCGACGGCTTGCAAAGATTTTTCCATCTTTGTACTGACTCGATCGTAATTCTTATCCCAAGCGAATAATCGACCATATGAATCTCTGGAAATACATTCAATCGTCCGTTTTCCTTGGACATGTTCAGAAACTTACACATCTTCGGGCTCATCAACGTCAAGACGCAATTTGGTTAATCGGGTAAAATCAATTTCCTCTAACATTCTCCAACTAGGATCAATGGCAACCGAAGATTCACGATCTCTAGATGTCTGAAAACAGATAATTATTGAGACGGCGACCTCATCTTAGCACGAGTACAAACCTTTTCCCAGTCTCTCCATCCACGTCTGCCACCACGCATCACGCCAGTTCCTCTATTGGTCTGAGAATAACCGGTACGTGCGGAGCGTTGACCAGGCTTATTGGTCGTGGCGGTTAATGTTCTAGCTCCACGTCCTCTGCTGAAGCCCCCCGCGCCTCCACGACGAGGAGCTGCTGCCTTATTGTCGACAAGGGAGAATGATGCCTCATCTTCAACATGGAAATATGCAAATGCACTCGCTGTTCCAGAACCAAACGCAGCTTGTTCTCGTCCTCTTTTTGTTGCCCCACGAGTGTTTCCACCACCAGCGGCGGGTAAAGCTGCGCGTGCAGCTCCTTCGAGGTCGTTCCAGTCAGCGAATCGACCTAGTTTGTCTGATTTTGAGTAAGGGGCATATGGGATATCCTTGAATTGAGCAGGGAGATGTCGTTGAGATGGTCCCCAAGCACCATCTTCGTTGTCGTGAATTTGAGGTAAACTGAACGATGGATTGCTCATGTTCAGAGTTTTTTTTCTGCCTTAGGACGCCCAACACATTGATTACCTCATGTAGATTAGTAATCTCAAAGCCTCGACGAGCGGCCGTCACTACTAAAAGACCAAAAGCTGGTCCAAGCTTTATTTCGAAAGACCCATCTATTGTCCTTAGAAGGGCTACGGACGGGTGCGATATAAAGCTTAAAGCTTCAAGGCTGGTTCCAAAGCGCCAGAAGTCACATTTACTCCATGAAGTACGCCTCAATGCCATACTTCGTGCTACCCATTTCTTATGACTTTGTAGTGTCGTTAGAGAAATAAGTAGGATTAACAATGTTGAACTTAAGGCTGGCTTGACCTCTGGTTCATGGCATGACGACTATAAAGGCGAGTGCGGCGCGTCCTCAAAGTGAAGAGTAGCTGTTGACACCTTGATTCATAGACTCGGCATATATTCACGTTAGCGGATTGGATTATGGGCTGACTGAAGGAGATGTGGTAGTGATTTTTTCCCAGTACGTATTTCTAGAAATGCGTGAAGGCGATCTCACTCTTTGGTTCATTCCAGGTATGGAGAAGTCATGGATGTAAATATGCCCAGAGACAAGAATACGGGAAAAACGAAGGGGTTTGCTTTCCTGATGTATGAAGACCAGCGATCAACAGTTCTCGCGGTAGATAATCTAAGTGGAGCAAACGTTCTTGGCAGAACATTGAAGGTGGATCATGTGAAAGGCTACCGCCAGCCGAAAGTCAAAAACGAGGATGGAGAGCTTGTTGAACCTGAGGAGCAGAGCTTTAATGCCAAACCCGAATTAGTATATGGTATGTTAACAGACTTTTTCTTTTTTTACCTGTATTTTAACCCTCAGAAGACGATGCGGCCTCAGAATCGTCTGCTTCCTCGGGACCCTCAATCGATCCGGAGGATCCAATGCGTGATTATCTTCTTCAACAACGGCGTGAAAAGAAAGAGAAGAGGAAGAAGAAAGACAAAAGCAAAACAAAGAAGAAGAAGCTACTGGGTGTTGAAGAAACTCCAGAAGAGCGTCGGGCAAGAAAAGAGCTTAAGGCCCGGAAGAAGGCAGCGAAAGAACACAAGAAAGAATCTAAAGCCGATAAATCTGAACGTGCTCGCTCTCCTTACGAAGATCGTACTAAACGAGACTATCGCTGAGAAGCGAAAGCTTACTGGAACTTGAACATTTGTTACACCGTATTACTAGCAACTTTTACCCCTTCCACAACGTAAAATGTACTGATAGAACAAAACATTAATATATTCTCGAGGCTATTAAATTATACGCATTGTCATCTTTGGAAATCGCCAATTGTTTTTTGTAACAGGTTCTGAATTGTTGTCCTCGCCATCAACTTAGGTGCAATAATGGATTCACTGTCAAACATGTGAAGAGGGCTACAACAGCCCGGAGGCAAAGAGGTTCTACCCGGATTCGAACCGGGGTCTTGGGAAGAGATTTTGTTTCAAAATCCCAGGGGCTAACCACTACCCCATAGAACCGTCCGACTCGTGGACAAAACTCCTGATCATCTCGTGTTTCTACGGATTACTAGTTTCTGACATAAGCCGCACTAGACAACAGTTTCTTTGCTTAAAACCTTCTCGGCCTGAAACAAAAGGACAACTGTTCATTTACACTACAACATTCTTGAAGTATATTAGCGACCATCAGTTTCTCTCTAAAGTGTAATACCCGACTGTCGACAGCCATGGCAACTACAACACAGTAATCTACAGTCTTTTCTCCTGTTGTGGTTGAGCTAAAAGACATCTTAGATCATACGGAGTTACGCCACCCATATCAATAAGTCCTCCTACACAACGTGAACTTGAAATAACTGAGACGTTGATGACCGAATTGAGACGGCAAAACACCTTTGAGAGCGAGGAAGAAGAGAGGAAAAGGTGCGCTCATTGTTCTGAACTTGGGGTTGCGAATTTGGCGTACCACTTTGACATATTTTAGGGAGCTTATATTAGGACGCGTCGCTGGCTTGGTTAAAAAGTTCGTTTACCAGGTTGGCATTCAACGAGGTCTCTCGGAAGCAGCGGCGCAAGGGGCCGGTGGAAAAATCTTTACTTTTGGCTCTTACCGTTTAGGCGTACATGGTCCTGGCACTGATATTGATACGCTTTGTGTAGTACCCAAGCATGTTGCACGAGAGGACTTCTTCACCGTTTTTGAGCCTATGTTGCGTGAATTCGAGGGCGTTACCGAAGTATCGGTGTGCATTCCATGTACTTCCGAGTTGTGTGCAATGATTGATTTTGCTTTAAATTAGGGTGTTCCAGAAGCTTATGTCCCAATTATTGGAGCCAAAATATCCGGACTTCCTATCGATTTCCTTCTTGCTAGACTTGCTTTAGCTACCATTCCAGATGACTTGGAGCTAAAGGATGATAATTTACTTCGTAATCTAGATGAACGATGTGTAAGAAGTTTAGGAGGTCTGTCCAAAACTTTTGCTGCTGGGTCGATTAGTGCTGAACTTTAACCCATAGGATCTCGTGTTACGGATGAAATTTTACGGCTTATCCCAAATGTGGCTGTTTTTCGCGATTCTTTACGCTGCATCAAACTTTGGGCGCAAAGTAAGTAACGATTGTGTCATAATACATTATCTTATTCCGTAGGACGCGCAATTCATTCTAACGTGAATGGGTTTTTGGGAGGTGTGGCGTGGTCGATGCTTGTCGCCCGTATATGCCAACTATATCCGAATGGTGTTGCGGGAAGCATAATTAGCAGATTTTTTACCATTATGCATCAATGGTGAGGTTCTTTTGAGGACCTTCTATTAAGAATTTCTTATATTACATTAGGAACTGGCCGCAACCCGTTCTCTTGAAGCAAATTGAAGAAGGCCCACTCAATGTTCGGGTGTGGAATCCGAAGGTATGGACTCTCTCTCTGACTTTCATAGACCTTTCTTTTAGCAGATTCAATATGTTATATTATAGTTATATCCTTCCGATAAATCTCACCGGATGCCAATCATAACCCCAGCCTATCCGGCCATGTGCTCTACTCACAATGTCACCAGATCCACGCAATATATCATGACACAAGAATTCAAGCGCGCGGCTGAGATTGTGAACCGGATTGTGGTCGGAGGAGGAGAATGGAGTGAACTCTTCGAAAAACATGATTTTTTCTACAGATACCGCTATTATCTTCAAGTCATTGCATCGACCGGGGATGCTGATCTGCAGTTAAAATGGTATATCCTTGATTCACTCACAAAATTTGTAATATTTTACGTTTCCTTTCAGGGCCGGTACGGTGGAATCTCGAATACGCCAGCTGGTTATGAGACTGGAAGTAGTGGACACAATAGAAGTTGCCCATCCTTTTGTCAAAGGCTTTGAGAAGACTTATCACTGTATGTCTGCGGACGAGGTTCAGGCGGTCGCTCGGGGAGAAGTTACGGAACAAATAACTAAGCAAACTCGAGAAGACATTGAAAATAAAGAAGGCGGTGGTACAGTATACGCTACGTCCTTCTTCATTGGATTAGAAATCCAGTCCAAAAGAGGTCAATCTGTTTTTCTTTCTCTAATGTTTTTTCCTCCTAAGTGTGTGTTTAGTCGGAGCTAATGGACCACGGAGGCTGGATTTATCATTTCCGACGTCGGAATTTACAAAAATGGTTAAGGTTTGGGATCATTATGATGAAAACAAGATGGGCCTATTCGTTCGTTACATCAAGAAGTACCCTTATTTCTCTTATGTAAAACTTTCGGCGGATATCTGATTTTTTTGAAGTGCATCACTACCTGATTATGTTTTAGATCAAGATCGTCCTAGAAGTGTAAAACGACCTAAAACAGAAAAGGTGTGTAGATCCCTTCACTTTTCAGAAGCTCTCAAGCCATGGCTCTCACAGGCTAACGCTAAGACTGATGTTCCAAATAAAAAACGGAGGTATGATCGGTATTATCGCGTCGTCGCACATTTTCTCATCCTGATATTATATCAGACCATCACCTCGCGAAATTTCCCGTCCTCAAACCGAATCCAATGATACAACGCCTATTGTCGAAATGCCCGCTGTCAATCTGAAGTCTTCTTATGTAGGACTAATTAATAGCCCAACAGGTCTTCATACACCTCCTTCAATACCTCTCGGAGAGGACGCTGTAGCCCCAGCATAATCGAGCAAACGCAAATCTTTGTCTTGGTTTGTTTTTATTTCTTTCCGATTTACCTCAGGTTCAAGAAATTGGAAAATTCTAACTTGATGTACCCGCATACTAAAATCCAGCGAATTTCCTTCAGACTAGTATGTACTCTTTTAGTTACCGACTGTATCATACTTGCCAATCAAAAGCAATTGAGTTATAATATCGTGGCAGCTAGCTCTTAAATCTATGTAAATTGTTTACAACGAATGTTTGAATGAAAGTTACGCGTGAGCTTAAACAAGTCATAACCTACAGCTTCCGAAAGGTGCTGGGCTGGGCGCCTTGGTGTCAACGACTCGCCCTTCCGACGCGTGCTATAAAGACATCCGCCGCGTTTTAAACAGAGCATGCGGATTGTCTCAAAATGCAGACCATTCAGTTATAATCTAAATCCTAGAAGAACCTTCTCAGTCACTAACAAATGGCCAGGTTGGGAAGTTGTAATCGGGGTAGAGGTGCATGCACAAATTAAGTCGAGGCGAAAGCTGTTCTCGGGTTTGAAGTTTTCAATTTCAAGTCGATTCTTGTTATTGAATACACCGTAGATTCTATGATATCTGGACTTAATTTAGAGCCGAATACTTCGTATTCAGCCACTGACGCAGCTTGGCCAGGGAGCTTACCGGTGAGCGGAATACCAGTCTTGCCTAGGTTTTGCTGGACCTGACGCCTTTCAAGAAACTTAACAAAATTTGCGTTGATCTCGCCGCGCGAACTGCTTTAGCTTGTGGAGCGATTGTGCAGCTATATTCTACGTTTGACCGCAAACATTACTTCTATGCCGATTTACCAGCCGGTTACCAAATTACTCAAAAATATGGTTAACTTTAGATTCTACCCTATCCAACATATCTTAACTGACATGATTATTTAGCTCCTTTATCACTAGGCGGCCAAGTTGCAATCTCTGGTCCATTTGGGAAGAAGACAGTTAGATTACAACAAATTCAATTAGAGCAGGACACAGCGAAGTCAAACTCTGACTTGTTCAAAGATGTGAAGGCTATAGATTTAAACCGAGCTGGCTGCGCTTTAATGGAAATTGTTTCACAGCCAGACATGAGGTATGAATTTTAGTTAGACTTATAAAGTTTATAACAGAAATATCAGATGTCCAGAGGAAGCCGCCGCGTATATTAAAGCCTTACAGACTCTCCTTCGTACTGTGGGTTCCGGTGATGCCAATATGGAGCAGGTACGAGCTGCTTTCTTGCAGTACTGTTGTTTCGTTGACATATTTTACCTTCCAGGGCTCATTCCGTTGCGACGCGAATGTGTCTGTCAACCGTCCTGGTGAACCGTTTGGTACCAGATGTGAAATTAAGAACTTGAATAGTGTCAGGTTTCTAGTTACCGCTCTCAGTGAGTTCTTTTGCGAGGACATCGGTTACTATAGTTAACGGTGTCAGATGTGGAAATACAACGGCATATCGAGTTGTTAGAGCAAGGAAATCGAGTCATTCAGGAAACAAGGGGGTTCAACGAAGACCGTATGACAACTTATAAACTACGAAGCAAAGAGGATGCGCCGGACTATCGATATATGCCAGATTCCAATTTACCCCCATTAATTCTGACAGAGGCTAGTCAATCTACTTTTTAAATAAAAATGAAGCAATTACAATTCAATCTTTAGGCATACCTCAAACATATTGAGACAGCTTTACCCGAATTACCCGACCGTCTCCACCAACGCTTGGCCGAGCAATATGGTTTGACCCAACAAGATGTCGATGTCTTGTTGTCCATAGACGCTGGAAGAGATGTTCCATTCGATGGCGAACAGGGTACAAGCGTGGTTTCATTTTTCGAGGAAACAGCAAAGGACAGAAATCCCAAGTCTGTAATAAATTGGTGAGTGAAAGCACGCAGGGTTGTATCAGAAATGTAATTCGCTTATAGGATTGTTAACGAACTTGTTGCTCAACTGGCATTGCATAAAAAGTCGTTCAGTCAGAACCCTCTTTCGCAGGTGCAGCTTGGAGATCTCATTGATTTAGTGGATAATCAAAAGCTATCGAGTACGTTTATCTCTACTGCAATAATACAGCTTCGTTTTATCCTGAATAAAGATACGGCTGCAAAAAATATCCTTCGGCATATTATTCGGACTGGCACCTCTGAGGCCATTGCGACACTACAAGCGAGTCTGGGTTTAACGACAATCGAAAATAACGAAGATATCCGGCAATTTTGTGAAGCCGCTGTTAAAGAATTACCCGATGTTGCTGAACGCGTACGACAAGGGAATGCAAAAGTGCTGATGAAGTTGGTTGGGACAGCTATGAAGCTCAGCGAGGGAAGAGCGGACGCCAAGCTGATCAAAGCGTGTTTAGAGGATATAATAGCCAAGAATCAGACCTAACTCACTGTACAGCAAGATATCAACAGCAGAGTCCCTTGTCTGATGGAAAACATTGAGATTACCATCGTTTTCACTGACCAGAAATTGACTCTGAGAACCGCAAACGGACGCGGACGTGGACGTGGAAGTTAAATACAGTATGAATGCCCACGCAAGCTACTTCACATGTCCAACAACTAGTATAAATAGGAGCATTCGTAATAATAATTCACTTCAGTTCAAATTTTGCCACAAGGCGAAAGTTCCTCATTTATTAGGCGCTTGTGCCAGGTCGCCTAAATTTCTGACTAAATCCAAACTAAATCATCTGGGACCTCTGTTGCACGGTTTTAGAGGCCAATTGCAACATTCACTCGCACATCTGGAAACTAAGTTTCGTGTACGAGGAAAGACTAAATCCTTTGTAAACCATCACAGTCTGATTCCGCACATAAACCGTCGCACGCAATGCAATTCCACAATTATCTGGCGGAAATCGCCTCGGCTGCACGAACTCAAGATGGCGAGAAATTAGGGTCATTATTGTCAATTAATGGAGAACATGTGCCCAGACTCTTGATGGGTTTACATGATAGTAGCGTGAGTCGTCGCGCTAAATATGCTAGTGTTTATGGAAGTAATACGTTTGTGCAGAGAAGCGCATTGACTAGATATATTCCTAGCGTCATTGCTCCGTGGGGAGAGATTGCTGTGTCCTACGTCCAAGTTATTGTATGCGATGATGAGCCGGAGAATGCATTCAAAGAACACGATTCTCTTGTGAACGTGTACGTCTCGTTCCGTCCCCTGTAACGATCGCTGAAACAAATTAGATTCATGGCTCGTTTTTTCAAAGACGCAACAAGTTGGGCTCTCCCGGCACTATATTCTTTATTGCGAGATCTCAGGAAGTTAGCTGAAAAGGTAGGTCCAGTTTGAATTTTACTTGTCGTCAGCTATTGAAGTTGTTTGGCCCTGTCTAGGCAGATTCTCATGGTTTACGTGCATCGCAAGGTTCAAGGATGGAAGATGCTGCTCGGACATGTAACAAGGCTTTCTCGTTTTGCATTTCAGACCGGAATCCAGTCATGGAATCGCGACGATGGGGAACGTACTATTTGGCGGCAATAGTCATGAAGTGTTATTTTAAGGTTTGCTTTACCTTTAGCCTTCGCATTTCCTCTCATTTTCTCATATCGTCACGTAGATTCACACCATCTCGCTCACTCGTAATATAATCAGGGGATTACAAGCCACCCCAGATCTACCTCCCTTAACTTTATTCCCTAAGTTACATCAGGTAAGACCCCATTTCAAAAGTATGAGACCCCCATATTGACGGATTTAAAGCTTACATACAGGTATTACCTCGGTTTACTAAGCTTTTTGAATGAAGAGTACCAGCAAGTATGTACATTATATGCTCTGTGAACTCGTGTATCAATTTTTAACTTGCTTTTTTTTCATCAGGCCGAAGAAGACCTGACTTTTGCATTTCACAAATGTCATTACACCGATAGACGCAATCAAGAACGTATACTAACGTTTCTCATCCCGCTTCGATTATTAAAAGGTCAAATAATTTCTCACACAATTTTGTCACGGTTCCCAGTCCTAGATGCACTCTATGGACCTTTTCTCACAGCAGTCAGGCAAGGAAACTTGAAAGCATATGATGCTGCTTTAAGTCACACAGAGGCACGGCTGTTCCGATTAGGTGTTTGGTATATCTGGGAGAAAGCTAGGGATGTTTGCCTTAGAGGGACATTTAGAAAAGTGTATGTTCGCTTTTTGTCTGCGATGGATATGTTTACTCAATTTGGAGTTAGATGGTTGCTGCATGAGCAATCTACCAGAATTCCGATAGAATCTTTCCACGCAGCCTTACGACTGGCGAGTGCACAGAGCGCAGACGAAGATGCGTCGTCCACTGGCGAGACGGAATGTTTAGTGGCGAATATGATACATAAGGGATATATCAGAGGGTATATCTCTCATGAAAGGCAGATGGTTGTCCTTTCGGCCAAAAATGCTTATCCTCCACTGAAAGAGAGACCCAATCAATTTGCGTGACATGTTTTGCAATATGTAAAAGTAGATTATTGTTTTTATAAATGTTTAAAACGGATGATGGTGGAGTTGTGAACGTTTAATTAGCTTCAAACAAGACGAGGTATAAACACAAGATCATCTACACGTTACAAAACTAATAACGGGACTGAAAAATACAAAATGAACCAAACGTTATGTATATTATATTTAAAGTTATATCATCCCTTTCTCCACGTTGAGATCTTCAAGACGCATAGGTGGATAAAGACGAGTAGAGTCATGAAGAGTGTTCCGGATAGAGGAACTTGGTGGCAACACCCTCGTTTCCCTTGCGCACATTTCGGGGGATTCATCAGTGACCACATATACAGGTACATAGACAATGAGCTCGTTCTCGTCTAAAACGATAAGTTGATTCAACTATGGGAGGCGATCGAAATCTATTATTAAAATACCTTTGATTCGGGAACGCAAAAGTCGAGCGCGATATGAACTTATGGTTAATACATACTGCAACTGAATATATACTAAGTTCTTCAGCTGATTGTTTGAAATTTACGAACAACGTACTTTAACAATTATCATCAATGTTATTACTGTCGCAGTCGAAGCGAGCTGTTTCTCCGTCCATATCTCGCATGTTTCATAACTTGACCAGGTATTAGCATTAAATATTAGATGGGGCGGGCGAGAGAGCTCTTCGCATAAGAACGAGTGCAGCCCTGAAGAACGCGAGCTAGGGTACAGAGAAATGCCCAAGAGGGCGAGAGCAAAGAAGCTGACATCAACGAGGCACACTTGCATGACGGCTCTCAATCGATCCGAACAGCGCTGGATGCGGAATTAATGACGCAACAACGAATGGAACGAAAAAAAGAAATACCTCCATGGTCGCAGAGAAAGCCACGAGACATGTTCCCGCTGATGTTAGAAAGTATAACAAAGATAATACCCAAAAAGCTGATCCTGCGTCGAAAATATAACGGACAAGAGTCCCCTCATGCTCCACAGCGGGTTCGTCGATGAATATATGACGTAGCAAAACAAGTTGGGCAATGGCAACAGATGAATTAAAGAGAACGCCGGTGGCCGATAACATCAACGCTGCGATTCTGAGTCGTTGCTTCATCGACGTTTGGAAAAAGAACGAGGAAGAATGCGGGCTAGTACAGCGCTTTGTTTTATGTAAAACATATTATGGTGTCATGTCGGCCAGACCGAGGCTGAGTCGTTCGATTTGTTATAATGTCCGTTTGGGAGATGACGCGATGGCGACCCTCACACACTTTCACACGGTGCCGACACCTGGCACTGTCGTGCTCAGTCATCACATCACTAATCACCGCGATGTCTTCGGATCCGGAACTATCGAAAAATGCACGAAAAAGGCTTTTGAAAGCTGAGAAATACGCATCTATCAAGGCAGAGCGTCGGGCACGCGACAAAGAGAAAAAACGCCTCCGGGCAGAACTGAAGAAAGCAGACACCGAAACGACACAGCCGGATCGAAAGAAAAGAAAAGTACAAGGCCCGCGGAGAGTCTTCAACGCCAGAATCGTTGTAGATTTGGGATTCGACGATCTTATGTCTGAGAAAGTACTGAAAAATGCCGCAGGAAAATATCAGCTCACAATTCTGTAGGAAGTGGTATCGCTGTGCTCGCAATTGGCATACACATACAGCTCAAATCGACATTCGTGTAACCCATTCTCATCGATTTTGTGCACTTCTTTGAATGGGAAGACATTGGCGCGTTTACACGAGCTGCAGGATCAGCATACACGCTGGAACCATGTCCAGTTTTTGGAGAATGGGTACGAAACCCTGTGGTCCTCTCCCGAAGACAAAGACGAACAGTCGATCAATATTCCAAAGGAGACCATCGTGTATCTCACTGGTGATTCGGAGGAGGAGTTACTCGAGTTAAAAGAGGGCGAGACATATATAATAGGAGGGATTTGCGATCACAACCGATACAAGGTGCGTATATCCGAGTTGAATCGTGCAGAGCTGAAGAACAGATTCAGAACTTGTGCCTAAACAAAGCTCAAGGCCAAGCAATTCGGCATGCACGACTTCCAATTGGTACATATTTACAGGGACTTCCGACCAGAAAGATCCTAACAGTGTACGTCATGTCTTTTGGTGTACTCAAAAGTTTCATTATATTATATTGGACAATCGTCTGTTCATAGAAACCAAGTGTTCGACATCTTACTTCAGTGGGTTGAACACCGTGATTGGGAGAAGGCGTTTCTCGCTGTCATGCCCAAACGCAAGTTCAATCAATCTACAAAGAAAGAGGAAACCTCCGTCCAACTGGAAGAAATTGAATCCGACCAGGCCAGTGAAGTCGATGTCAAATTGGAGTCCAATGATCCAACTGCAAAACAACCAACCCTGGATGATGTACATCAAGAGGCTCCTTCCAATCCGGAGCTTTCGTAAACCTCCATCGTGTCGCGTCATTCCAATACCTCTTTCAAGTTCTTTTCTCCTGAACCTCGTTTTAAGGGCTTGGGTTGATTTGGCGAAGGTTTCCATCCGATCTGCTCCTGGTTAGACGGAGTTTACACGTCAATAGCTCACATACCATGAAAATCACTTGGAATGTCGCGGGTATGGCTCCATCCTCCACCCCATGAAGTTCTTGAAAATGTTGATTAAACCTTAAAAAGTCTCATGAAGTCCATTAGGTATCACATACCTTTGTATATGGCTGAAGTTGCAACTAGTGTGTCGCGATGAAGGAAATGCCTCCTACCGTAGCTTGTATTGAGATAAATGTCTTTGTGACGCAACAAATACATACCGTCCAATCACTGCATTTTGTTCGCCCATGTCTTGAAGATCTTCCAATAATTCCCACATACTAGGATATGTGACGCGAATTTCTTCGATATCTACTGTCAGCAAGGTGAATCCTGCCCGGCTCAGGAGGTTTGAGACATCGCGAGTGTCTATACCGATTAAGAAATGAGAATATTTAGATCAAATGAATGCACTACCGGTCATAGGAGACACATGAGGTGAAATTCCCCCTTCACGTTCAACTTCCGCTAGCTGTAGTGCTGTCCTGCGGAGACAGGTTAACTTGAGCAGCTAGCTTGCATAGTCATAAACGCACCGCAGTTCGAAGAGAGTCTCACCGCCAAACATAGCAGCGAGGAAAAAACCATCAGGTTTCAATGCATTTTGAATCTGGACCAAGACGCCTTTTGTTTAGGTATATGAAAAGCTCTCCCTAACATGGTCAATAAACAACACTTACCTGGAAGATCGTTTACCCAATGCAGACTCAAACATGATATAATGGCATCTTGGGAGTTTGGTGAAAGAATCTTGTGCAAGTCTTCCTCGTCGGTTTGTATTCGTTGTACATTGACTAGTTTCAGTCGATGAGCTGAACGTACTACCTATTTAAGGCAAATATAGTTAACCTTCAAACTCCTCTTCAGAATCTCTATCCAAGGACTTTTCTAAATCAAAATTCAGCTTTAAAATAGTTTATGAAACGAGGAGCGAGGGCATACTGCTCATATCTAGCATCATAATTTCCTTTGCATTCTTTGGCTCTAGAAGTTTGCTGAAATGACCTGAACCTGCGCCCAAATCGACAATTGTGTCGGCTGTTCGGCGAATATCCTATAGCAAACACATTCGCATACTTTCAAGATAAACCGGGAACGCGTAACTTACCATAAACCTTTCAAACATTCGATCCGCTACTTCATTTCGCAAATAGTCAACCATTCTGCTTCGTTCACCACCATCGCGTGTCGCAGCGCGATCTCTTTGCATCTGTTTGGCATTTCTATCGAATATTTGAAAAGGGGCTAACGACGGAGTCTCTGTGAACGAAGCAAATCCTCGTTTCTGGAGGAAAGAATGCACATGCAATTGCTGGTGAAGGACGCGGAATGATCTCATAATTTTTGATTCCGCTCGCCCGCGGCTGTTGTACTACCTGGTAATGTCTTCCTCGTCCGACAGCAGCTCCTCCGAGTCTGAAACAAGCTCGAAAGATAAAACCGTATCAAAAGGCTTGAAGAGAAAAAGAGACACTGATGTCTCTAAAGGAAATGATGAAAACCTCGAGGACGGCGCGACTACCGGCTCGACCTCTGAGCCAGAGTCGGATTCGGATTCAGATTCGGACGCTTCAGAAGAAAACATAGAGCAAACCGAAACAAAAAGCGAAAATGTTCTCTCCCATGCTGCGCAGCGCAAACTTAAAAAGAAAGCTAAAAAAGCTGCTGAGAGTCACGAGGAAGAAGCTACCAAGAAAGTTGTACCGGAAACCTTGAACCCAAAGCGACAGAATTCTATCTGGGTTGGCAATCTTGCCTTCAAAACAACTGAGCAAGCCTTACGGGACTTTTTCACTCGTCATGTTCCAGGATGCGAGATTACGAGAGTTAACATGCCGAAAAAAGGTGGACAAGATATTCAAGGCGGTGCCGGCATGAGAGGGCAGAATAAAGGGTAATTATCGTCCTAATTTTCTTTTCGATGTGATAGCTCTGATTATGGATAGATTTGCGTATGTTGACTTCTCCACCGAAAATGACAAAACCAAGGCGATTGAAGCATCGGAGCAAAATTTGGATGGAAGAAAACTTCTCATAAAAGATGGTTGGCTATCCACTTTCTCCCTCTCTTCCTCTAAACTAATAATACATCTCAACAGGCCTCAGTTACGAAGGTCGTCCCGCCGGACCTGTGGTTGATGGTGACATCACAAAGTCAAAAACTGCTAAAAAGATTCTGGCTTCTCAGAAACAACCACCGGGACCTACCTTATTTTTTGGTAATCTCAGCTTTCAAGTTACGGAGAGTTCATTACAGACATTACTCGAACGGAATTGGAAATCTCATGGAACTGTAAAGAATGATACCAAAGACCAAAATCAAGAGGAGAAGTCATTTATCAGAAAAATTCGATTAGGAACATTCGAAGATAGTGGAAAATGTAAAGGGTCAGTGGATATGGTATTATGCATCCGAACCGATTTTATCTCTTTTAATTAGATGGGCTTTCATCGATTTTCATAATCCTGCTGATGCAACACATGCACTAATTAATCCGAAAAACCATTTCCTGGATGGGAGAAAGCTTGTCGTTGAGTATGCATCCCAGGAAGCTGTCCGTCGTGGCGGCGGCGCACCACGAGTTCAAGACAAGGCTAACCGGAAAAAACATCCGAAGGGTTCAGAACAAGACCGGTCTGAGGGCCAAGATAACGATCAACAAGATGCTGAGGCAGATGTTGATGCAGATGCAAATGTAGACGAAACGCCCATTCATAAGAAGAGAAAACTCGAATCCACGACGCGACCGAAACGTGCAAAACCTGGAGCAGCTTTAGCTATGGCAAAACGGGAGACAGCTGCAATAGTCCCTTCCATCGGGAAAAAATCGTATTCTAATTATATAGTACTTTTTCTGGTAGACAATAGTTTTATTGGGGATTAGGAATTCTCCGTTCCACTCGGTTCTATCTGGCTACCATCGCCGTTCTCCTCGTCTTCCATCTCGTCCTCCATCTCAACTTGACCTATCTCCCATTCACCAAAAATGTCCCATCGTGAGCCAGGTGCTTTTGCAGAGACATACTTCACAAAATAAAGTACGCCTGCATCTCGAAGGACCAAAAGTAGCCGATTGAAGCCGGGCTGCACGGTTAACAATGTGCTGTCGTCCTCGTCTTCGCTATCATCCTCGCCATCTTTCATTTCACCATTCGCATTCGCATTCTTTTTCCGGATCGATAAATCGCAGGATCATCTTCTCCTTCTCCGGCAGCCATGTAGCACTACATTTCATTAGAGATGTTATTTCCTGTAGCAGTAAATAATATGACATACCTCCCATCCACCCCATTCTCCAGACTCCCAACTCGCCTCTTCTTTACCTTTACCTTTACCTTGAACTTCCACATCTGGAGTTAGACTTAAAATGACATTCAATCTGACGTCTTCGTCCCCTGGTGTAGCTAATGTATAGTCTAAACCCGGACGGAATCTCCTTGTTTCTATTGAATATTGTAAAGGTAATAGAGAAGACACCAGTGCCAGCCATGTTCGAAAAGCGGGTGAAGGGAATAATTCGTTATTCAGGCGCTTCAATATTGCAATGGCACCGTCTGCTTGTGCATTCTGATCTCGAAAAACGCAATATCGATGTTTGTGTGGTGGACCTTTTATAGTCCACGCAGAATCCGTAGTAGCGCCATTGATATGCAGCGGTATCTTCTGTTCACGAGCGAATCCTAGTAGATCCTTCGTGTCGAGATGTCGTAGCCCCGTTTCTAGTTCGGTCGCAAGATCGCTCCGTAGAAATTTATGCACTTGTAGACTGGATTCCGCCGCGAAGTTATCAGCCATGGTAGAAATATTTTTTGCGGAGAGAAATGCCTTAATAAACTTTGAGTTGGTAGAATTAAAGGTTTGCGAAAAGTAATCCTACAGGATTCAAAAACTGGGAAAGAAATTCCTTGTCGTCCTCGTCTAATATTGGAGGAATTGGTGGTGGGATGTCATCAGAATAGGGAGTAAACACTCGATCAGCCCCCGAGGTCTGTTTTCGATCTTTTCAACTGATTTTTGTGCGACGAGATCGAATTGAAAAATTCTTACCAATTGTTCTAATGAGCTTTTTTCACGGTCA
The DNA here is from genome assembly GCA_027605045.1 of Phallus indusiatus. Taxonomy (NCBI): domain Eukaryota; kingdom Fungi; phylum Basidiomycota; class Agaricomycetes; order Phallales; family Phallaceae; genus Phallus; species Phallus indusiatus. The sequence goes on from JAQFWX010000004.1 coordinate 1,062,280, forward strand.
GCAGGTTCAGGTACGTATCCAGCTTCGCCTTCTTGAGCTTTGTGGAACCAGCCACTTATTGATAATCGCTCCCTTGTATCATTACCACCCCCAACAATAACCTCCTCCACTGAATGAAAGCTCCTCCCCGGTTGAACTTCGAAGAAAATGAATTGGTTCCACGCAGGTGGAATTTTTTTAGATGGTATCGTTTCGGGCTCGCCGTTTTCTACGACAGGATATAATTCTAATGCACCTCCCCAAGCTTCCTCCCATTTATTTCCCGCTGGAAGAGGCATGTATAGGATATATGAAACGCAGCGAGATCCGATCACGTCGTCGTGATTCAAAAGGTGACAGCCAGATTTATACGAGTTCACCGACATGTCCTGCTTGGATCCCGAAAGCGCACCACATCCTGTTACTTTTTGCAAAAATTCTCGGAATTGTTGGGAGTAGAGTGCGTCTCTAAGAGCTAATAAACCTGGTAGCAAATCCAATTGCTCCTTTGGCAGATATGATAGCGAAGCAAGATCCCCGGTTTGATGAACCTATTTTAAAGAGAGATCAAAAAGGGAAATCGCAAGCCAAGGAATACTGAGTTCCATACTTTGTATATGTCCGTCGATTTTTCCGTAAAACTTAGTTGGTCAATGCACTCGTCTTTTACTTGGGTAAGCAGTGTATCATCAATGAGCTTGTCAATGACGCAATATTTGTATGGTTCAGACGACAAGTATTCTTCATTTAGTTTGAGAGCGTTTGTGTGCGCCAGTAGCCCAGAAGTGAAACGGCTCTCAATGTCATCGGTTAAGGCAAATCTTTTCGCTCGTTTGTTGGATGCGGGAGGTGAAGGTGAACGCAGTCGCGTTTGAGTCATTGCTTTTCGTAAAAGATTTTTGGAAATAGCTGAGCAGCGAGAGCACCAGAGTTTTTAATCCCTAACACTGACGACTACCAAGATTGAGTAGGGCCTGACAGAGTTCGCGAGTCACGGTCACGTGGCTGACTAAGAAAAAAGTAAACTGTATAACTCAAAGGCTACATAAAAGCCATGTCGTGCATTGAACTATATTATACGATCATCTTTAAAACCTAATAATTTTTATGACTTCAATTGCAAGGCTACCCCAATCAAGCCGTACATTTCTACGCTCAACGACAATATTAACGTCCATCCCTCAAATAATCCATGAACTTGTCCAAAACTCTCTAGATGCAAATGCCTCCCAAATCGATATCAGTCTCAACATGGATTTATGGCAGTGTTGGGTTCGTGATAATGGACATGGAATCGATAAAACAGACATGCGTGTGCTAGCTCGAGGCGGAGAAGAGGGTCGTTACGGTATGCTAACATGAATATTCAATACGCTTGGGGATGCTTAATTTGAAACAACGTAGGTTCATCTAAGGCACATGATGAGGCTTCTCTGAGTTCGATATCAACACTTGGTTTTCGAGGCGAAGGTGAATTGATATTTTATCTGGTCTGCACGATCGACTGTAAACCATTGCAATTTCAGCTCTTGCATCTGCTGCAGATGTTTCGATCCTTGAAATCGCTTCAAGAACAGCAACTGCTTTGGATACCTGGTCTATAATCTTGAAGGTATGTCCTTATATGCTCCATTTGTTGACCGCTCTCATTTATTTTGGTTAGGGAGGGAAAGCTCTTTATTACGGGGTTGCAACTCGGTGGAAACGCGAATACGCTGGAACAACAGTCGTTGTCCGTGATGCATTCTATAACGTGCGGGATTACTGCTTATTTTATCAGAATATATAACAAAGCATATGAATAGCTGCCTGTTAGGCGTCGGACTCACCCAAACGTTGCCCAGACCGTTGAGTCGATTCGCAGAGACTTGGAGTGTATGGCAATGGTGTTTCCACACGTCGCGTTCTCTTTGGAAAATGCGGCAAAGGAGCAAAATGAAGGTTTTGGAAAAGGCAGAATTCTCACTATTCCTAAGGTAGGCTTCAAAAACGATTGACTCGATCTGGACTTAACCCCTTTCAAGACCAGTTCCTCCTTGGCTACTTTCCGGCATCTATTTGGAAAGTCCATATGCGAGGTTAGCATTACCTTGTCTCAGCAATCACAAAAATGACCTTTTTTTAGAGCTTTGAGGAAATAAATTCACAAGAAGGCAGTATCTGTGTTCAAGGGTTTTTAGGTATAGAAGGGGTTCACACCAAGGTTAGTCGTTACTTTGCACGTAAGACCATATGTAACATTCATCTGTTAGCTTTACCAATATATCTGTATGTATAAAGACCCTCTGTAGTTGTGCTTGCGAACTTTGACCTGTCTAGACCTCAACCGTCAACTCCTTTCCTTCTGCGATCTTCATAAAATCATCGATGCAAGGTTATCCTCCAGCTCCTTCGGAAGAAATGTATGCAGCACTTTTTCTCTCAAAAGATAGACAACTGAGTTGGCAAAGGCCTCCGAAACCGATGCTAGTGTGTCCACGAAACGAGGCATGTGTATTCTTTTGCATCACCCCTCTATTACTAACGTTTTTGCGCAGTCTTGCGTCGTTCACCTCGCAAGAATGAGCGTCGGTTGGTATATCTTCTGAGCATTACATTACCGTCCCATATGGTCGACAACTGCCTCGAGCCTGCGAAAGCTTCGGTTAATGTCAAGGTGATATTTGTTATTTATAACGACTATTCCACATTAACATATGTTCAGGATTCTGACGTTCTATGTAAACTTCTGGATAGGATCATTCGTTCGTTCCTCGTTCGCAATGGTTTTGTCTCGTCCTCTCAGAAGCATGCTTTGGATGATTCAACGGACTCACCGACCAAAAAGCCTCGAACGAGAAGGGTAATCGAAACACCTGCAGAAGAATCGCTGAGCTTGTATCCGCATTGTTCACAGGGTGTGAACTCAACGCCATTTGCTGTATGATTATGCTTTACTTCTCCACTAGCTTTTACTTAAATTAAAAGAATCCTTTTTGCAAGAGGCCTGAAGAAGCTCGATGGGCTGACGAGTATGAGGGCATAGAAACTGACGGGTATGCACACATAGACATCAGCCGGCTCGGATGGACGCCGGGAAGCAGCGCCACAGATGGCAAATTACCGGAGTGGATACAAAATACACTAGCAGTAAGTATCATTACTCTGCTGCTATCATATCATTAAGTCAACTTGCATAGGCCTGGAAGAACCCTACCTTCGGGCTGAGAGAGGACCACATACGCTCCGTGTCGACTGTATCTTCGCAGGACGATCAGCCATGTTCATCTTTGAGAACACGGCGTTCTCATAATCTTTCTTTGAATGATAAAGAATTTGTGGAAACAATATCAACAAATTTTACCAGAGCACAGCTGGAAAACGCCGAAGTCATAGGACAAGTGGATACAAAGTTCATTGCGTGTTTGGTTGAGAATGGATCTACCCCAGTCAATCGAACGTTGGTTTTGGTTGATCAGCATGCAGCTGATGAAAGGGTCCGTGTCGAACGCTTCCTGTCGGAGATTTGCAGAGGATTCCTTCAGCAAAACTCGAGCGCTGGAATAAAGACGGTGCAATTAGATCCACCCATCCCCGTGCTTTTGAATAGGTCTGAAGCCAAGGTTTATCGGAAAAACGTCCCCTCACAAGTGTTCGCGAGGTGGGGATTCAACCTGGAAGCAGCCGGAGAAATTGGGCCTAACCAGGATGAAGATTTCGATTATGAAAATGAGTACTTTCAGGTCTTGGTAAAAGGGATACCCGAACTACTTAGTGAAAAGGTTTATTTTATTTATCTGTCAACAGGAAAGAGGAGCTAATTGATCTTAGCTGCTGACTGGAGATGAATTAAGAGAGTTCGTTAAAAGCTACCTGGCCCGTTTGGCCGTTGAGGGAGTTACTTCGAAATTGCCTTCGTTGAACAATACGAGTCATTGGACGAGCGCGCTTCGTTTGTGCCCACGAGAGCTTATCGATCTTGTCAATTCTAAGGCCTGCAGGGGTACGTATAGGTCCATGGATATGGCAGAGCTTGTTAAGGAAGTTGTCCGCAGGAGCAATTATGTTCAATGATGATCTAAATCTTGATCAATGCCAACGATTAATCTTCCATTTGTCAAGGACTGTGTGGCCCTTCATGTGTGCACACGGAAGGTGAGTCATTCAATTGATTGTGACGAATTTGCGCTCATCGCCTTTCAATAGGCCCTCTTTGATTCCTTTGACAAGTGTGGAGCTGGAAAACGCCATGAAAAACAAACCGATAAATTGGAGTAGGCTAGAATTCCTACGCTCATGACATCACGGGACCGCTCGGTCATGGCAGTCGATGACGTCATCACGCTGTGACTCATATATAAAGCTGCTGATTCCAAGCTGATTCTCTCATTCCCTTGTTACTCATTGTATCTCATACAAGACTATAAGCTACTCTTTCAATATGGCCCCTCAATTTCACAAACTCGTGTACAAACCAGACACTCAAAGTAGTGAAGAATTCGTGATGATCGTCGACGGTGAAGAGGTACGTTGACCTCTCTCTATGCTGCGCCGCCTTCAAAATATCTGAGCGTCGTTTTCTTTGAATAGTTCCAAAAGTGGAAAGATGGAGGTATGATTTACGTCTCATCATCAAGGTTGTCGTGTGACTGACATATGTTTTTTGTGATGTTTATTAGACACGTGAGTGTGCCCTTAGTGTTTCGGCTAGGCCCGCTAACCTATCTTCCTATTCGCAAGATCCATTCCCGTGTCCCAAATAGTCGATTGTATGCTTTTTCTTTGTCACATGTGCGGATCTTACCGCCGGACGACTGATGCTTGGCCTCTCAGCTTTCGACGTTTTCCACAGTACACAGGGCAACCAGGGTAAATTGGGAAAAGCTTCGAATCAACAGTTAGAGAATGTATTTGGCTCCACCAAAGAGGATGATGTTGCGCTGTTCATGTTGAAGAATGGAACATTGTTAGGAAAGACGGAGATGGCAGGTCGTGGAATGGACAAGCTCCGGTAAGTCCCCTTCAAAAACAGGGTCGGACAACTCGCTTATGGGTCGAGTCAGATACGGTCAAATGCTGGACACCCGGGGATCGGGTGGCGGTTTGCGTGGTGTATAGAATATATTCTGCTAGTCTGCGTTTTCACCTCAAGTGACACAATTTAACCCCCGCATTGTACAATTAGTCTTCGAATCATGATTACAACATATTCCCAACGCGTTATGTCACAGCGTGACGTTCGTGATTCGCATCCATCGTTTGATCTTCGCTTTCAACAGTACACACATGCCTGTTCGTGCTCCTTCAGTCAAAGAAAGTGTTCCGCCGCAATCTTCGCGCGCAAACAGTCCGCCTGATGATGAAGTAGATGAGGTATATTTTTGAATGCCTTTTAATTGAGTTAAACTTTTCCTGCGAAATTTAATGCAGACGGCGTTTTTTGATCTTGTGGATGAACTTCAACAACATGTGAACGTGATTTATCAAGAAGTCTTCATGGCTTTCTCACTTTTCTCAGGGTATCAATGTTCAAGACATTACCAAACTCAAGGTAGATTCAAACGTTAGTAATGCATAATTTCTGATGTTGGTCGTGTGTGGTCAGTCCGCTGGAATCAACACCATATCTGGTGTAAGGATGTGCTCTAGGCGTCAACTCCTGAAAATCAAAGTGAGTTGAAGTAGTCAATATCTCTTGTGGAATGGTTAGGTTTTTTACGGCGCATATAAGGGGCTCTCCGAAGCGAAAGTTGAAAAAATCAAGGTCTGTTAAGTATTGATGTATGCTTATAAACTTCCTTCCCATGAGACATATAATACACTAGGATGCAGTACAAAAGACTTTAGTAGGCCAATTTCATATGCAAGTTTGACTACTAATTAGCTTTTTAGGGATCTTCTTTTGCTACTGGGCTGGAAGTCCAGGACAAACGTCACACTGTACAATTTATTAGTACCGGGAGTAAAGCAGTCGATGGAATTTTGGGAGGTATAACCCATATGCACTTAGATTTCTCATCTCAGCATTTTAGGTGGTTTTCAAACCCAATCCATTAGCGAAGGTTCGCCTACTCGTATTCTGTACAAAAAATCGATAACTCTAAACTTCTTTCGTCTTCGTTAGTATACGGAGAGTTCAGAACCGGAAAAACTCAGCTAGCGCATACAATGAGCGTCATCACACAACTGCCTTCAGACATGGGTGGTGCTGAGGGAAAGGTATCTACCCACCTGAATGATCTGCTTGAACTCTTAGGCTAACCTGTTCAGGTAGCATATATAGACACAGAAGGTCTAGACGATTTAATTCGGCTCAAGGGACTTGACTAACCTTCTTCTTAGGCACTTTCAGACCCGAGCGCATCCGTGCCATCGCGGAGCGATTTAGCCTTAACGCGGACGAGGCGTTGAACAATATACTACATGGTTTGAACCTATCATTTTGATCCTTGTATGCTCTGAGACTATTACCTTTTTAGCAAGAGCATTCAATTCCGAACACCAGGTACGCCGCCACTTATATGTATTTTCGTTTCAGGAGGCTAATAATAGCTTAGCATGAACTATTGGAGGAATTGAGCGGTCGCTTTGCGCAGGATCGGTTCAAATTACTGGTATGTGACAGTCAAATTGACTTTCTTTCGTCATAAATCTCCCTTCTCCAGATTGTTGATAGTGTAATGGCACTGTTTCGTACCGATTTCTCTGGACGGGGTGAGCTTAGTGAACGCCAGCAAAAGGTTGGGCTTGTTACAAATGATGTTTCTCCAAAGTGGTCCTGAAACTTTTTTCAGCTAGCACAGGTATTTAATGACATTATCGGCGTTAGGATTGATTAACCATGTTGGTAGCATTTACAAAAACTGACGCGTATGGCTGAAGAATACAATGTGAGTAGAAGTTTAACATGCGACCCGAAGTCTCTGACGAGCGCGAGCTCAGGTGGCAGTTCTCTTGACAAACCAAGTTCAGTGTAAGCAACCTTGCTCGTTGACTTGACCTATTATGAAAGATCCATATAGCCGACCCTGGGGCAACTTTGAGTTTCGCGCCCGGAGGAGCTATGAAACCTATTGGAGGACACATTTTATCGCATGCATCAACAACAAGAATGGCGCTTCGCAAAGGTTTGAGATTATTTCAAATCGAAGTGATCATGCACTGAGATTTGCCTAGGAAGAGCGGAAGAACGTGTAGCCAAATTGGTGGACAGTCCCGATCGCCCGGAAAGTGAGGCATCGTACAAACTGGATGACGGTGGTTGGTCAGATATCTAATGGAAGAGTTGGGTTGCTCTATGCAGAAATTTTCGACGTGGTCTCAGGTTCATGCTATTATTAAAAGTTGGATCGTAAATATGTGATCTGGAAAGCAAGTGATAATTAATACAAATAGGTAATTGATACATCCTAGTACGTGTAGCGGAAATTATAAAAATGTGAAAGCAAATTTTGACCCTCCTTGCATTGATTATGTTTCTTGATTATAAGGCGTTACGTCTACATGTGCATTTGCATTCGTTTTGAGATCTCGTTTCGTGAAAACCGATTAGACCGTAACTTAGTGAGCCGTAACTAGTACCTCGTAAAGGAAGTACAAAACACCTGGGGAGCCTCATGAAGCACATATTAAAGGCGATGCAGCTTACTCACTAATGAAAGAAACAGCTTCAAAAGTCAAGATTGAGATAAATATGCTTCGAGCGTGAGATTTTGAAGGAGTTCCGTTCATCTTCGCAAGAACACCATGATTTCTCCCGTTTGTGATTTTGGCACTTTCACGTTTCTCTGTTTGAACGGAACGGGACAGCCACACGGGCTGATCTTGAAGCCTTAGCATATACCGTCTCTCTAATCGTTCCATCTCACGTGTCATCCAACATAGAAAGACTGGAGTAACTGCATGGCACCGTGAAATGTTGGCTGAGGTGGTTGGAATACCAGTAGATGAAGCTCTCGGAGTCTGTTCAAGCTTCTGATGCTGTACGGGCTTATTCCTACCCTTCTTTGAATGCGCTTGAATGAATAGCGAAATATCAAATGCGATGCACTTGAGATGAAAAACAGCGATCACGGCTAAAAGGGCTTGTCTATGACATTCATACTCTTCGACAAGCTGATCTAAATCTCTTTGAGTCGCGTTCACTAAAGCTTCTTCAAACCGAGTCTTGTCCCGTTCGAATTGTCTTTGCAGCTGTTCCTTCCGTCCAGTCATATACTGGTTCCAACAGGTCTTTTCATCAAGAAACCTCTTTTGCTTCGCCTCGAGTTCTTTTTCTCGTTGCTGCAAAGTCTTGTCTCTGTCGTTCAATTCTTTCATGAGCTCCTCAGATATAACTGTAGTGACGTTCGAATCTGAGACTGAGCATTGCAGCGCTGGCTTGCTAGTGTTCGGTGCGTTTGAACTAGCCAGGAACCGACTTCTCGTATCCTATGATATAAAGAACCAGTAAATAACCGTCTTACGATTTTAAAATTATGGTTCATACCGTTCTTTCCCATATTCGTTTATTACCATCCATCACTCGGTAAAACATGGCTTGAAACCTCGTTGTGGCATTGAGAATGGGAGCCGGAAGAAAGTATTATAAATCTTAGACAGTTGGGAGATTCCGAAAGGCCGCTTGACGTGATTGCTTCCGAAAGGAAGGTGACCAGAAGTGAATGCTTAATCGAGAACAAGGACAATGTAACCTGCTGTGTGAGAATAATAATTTTCTATACATTATATGTAAAAATATCTTTTAGACGTGCGAAGACGCAAGATGCCGTGTTCTATATACGATGATATGTCGGTTCAATGCGGGTCGGTGCAATGAGCTCATCAGTTGTCTTTATTTTGTTCTGCAGCGACCTGAACATAATTAAGTAAAACTGCACGAACAAATTTCATTCAGAAAAAAAACGTACAGCGATGGCCCATGAGTGGTCGGGTTTTACATGAGGGTGGTAAATATCTACGTTTTTACGTGATTGACTGCTCAGCACGGCTGAAGCAATAACTACGCCTAGTGTTAATCCTTGGGCCTACGAAATATTCGTTGAGTAATCTTTTACTCTTAAGGACTGAGATCTACACTCACCCACATACGAGCCTGGACAATCTTTGACACAATATGGTGAGGCGGTGAATAGAGGTAATAAATGCAATACATACCTTTTGAGAGAATGTTTGGTGAGGATCACGCATAATGATACCAAACGAGCCAACCATGGATGTTGCCCATGAGCCGAGAATAATACCCCACTTATGTCGGGAACCCCAGTCTTTTATCTTGTCGTTTGTACTTAAAGACTCCCAATGAAGTTGTTCGGCTGTCTTTATCATATCCATCTCTTGTTTACCAATTCCCGTCCTGTGAAAATATGAATACTGAATGAGTTTAAGAGCCAACAAGGTACTATACCATTGAGAACGCTCAAACGCATGACTCGCTTGTTCGGCACAAATGACAAATGATGGTACAACAACTGAGACAACTCCAAGGGCTTTGATTGAAGGAGGAAGAGAGCGGTAATATGGCCACCGTCTATGAGCGACATATGAGACGGGGAGGGCCACTGCTAAACCGCCAAAAAAGCCTTTAGCACCACCAACCATCGTGGCGTGTTGCTGGCCTTTCATTTCTTCTTCGGTGAGTATCTAAAAGAGTTGTGAGTGAATAGTCAAGATTTGTGCCATAAAATTCACCCACCTTCATGATAAGATGGTATGTAAAGTGTGATGGAGCCTAGTTCTCGAGCGAGAGTGTCGCTTTTCTATGTTGCCAGTTCACCGAACCGGCGTGACATCAATGGTAAGGAGCGGATAATCACGGATCCAAATCCGTGTCGGCGAGGCTCCCACCCAATGACAGTTCATAGCGATGACGGGGTCATTTTGAGCATTACAAAGATTATAGAAATTCCGAACGGCTGGCCGAAAACAGATCACAGAATTAAAACCCGATTGTTGTTCCATTTGTTGGCCCAATCGTTGCCCATTAACAAGGGACCAATGGACAAAACATGTGGATGACAAATGCCTGGTTGTGACGCGGGACCAGAAACAAGAACTGCCAGTTTTGGCGCCCATGCAGCAAGGCTTTGATTCGACTTTCTCAGTGCCCCTCTCATGGAGGCGAACTACATCCCCCGAATTTTCGATGGTGATGTGGATTTGCTTGGCTTAAAGAAGGCAGATTCTTCTTCCAAATGGAATGCCATTCACAAGGCCGCGCAAAATCCGGGATCCGAAATCGTACATACCCAAAGCAGCGTCGGTTCTCTCTTCAGGATTACATGGATCCTGGGGATCGTGCTGGGACTAGCATGGATCATGAGAAATGGACGATCTGTACTTAACCAGTGGCAGCAGAACATGTATAGACGGTATGTTGGTATCTCTCAATTTCTGACTTCAGTTACTCATTCATGGTTCAGTGCGAATCGCAGAAGACACGGTATTCCAGACAGCGATAATAGACCATTCAATGTTGCATACGCTGCCGCTGCCCTTGCAAAGAAGGAAAAGCAGCGTATGGAACGGGAGAAGGCCAGAGCCCAACTCGCAAACGACTCGGGGAAGAGTTCAACCTCTTCACTTCACTTTCGTCAGCCAGTGCGTTCGGGTAAGTGCATGATCCCCGCTTTTATTCATTTCATCTTTTTTTCTGACAACATATCAAAGCCCAAACTACTCCCGGTATTTCCAGTATACGAAACCAGGAGCCGCAAGGATTGAATATGTATTATCCTGCCAAGTAAAGTCCCATTTTCCGTCCCCTCTCATATAAAAGCTGATCAAATATAGTCGTCCCGTGTTACCTGGCGGATACCCAATTGATAATCAGGAACCTTACCAAACACGCTTTATCCAGTCGAGTGTTGGGTCCGTTGGAGAGCGACGTTCAGGTTACCCCGTGCGATTCAAGTCCCAGGGAGAACATGACCCTGCAAAAGTGAAAGGGGATCGAGATATCGGATTTCCAGGCAAACATACTCCCAGACGTGGGGCTGCTCAGGTGTCTAACCGTGGTTACAAACGTCAGGTCAATGACGAGGACAATTGGGAGGCCTCTCTCGACAAGCGCGCGCGTATGGAAGCAACGTCTGACGAGATGGACGTGGAGGAGATTTCCGCTCCCGTCGACTTAGAACCCAATAAGGGTATCAAACGCGACAGAGAAGATCTGGAGTCTACTCCCGATAGTGGCGCTGACGAGACTGACGAATCACCTCAACCACGCCGTATACGTCAACGAAGAGAGCCTGCGGAGAAGAAGGAAGTTCGCGACGAGGCTAATAAGGCGCACAAACGTAGACATTCTCTCGAGGAGTCTACAGCTAGTGAAGGAAAAGAGAAACCTGATGCCCACGTTTCGAAGCAGAGGAGAAAAGTTGTTTTGGGACATGATACCACTGAATCGGAAGCCGAGGATGTGAAGGATTATTCCGAAGACCCTGCATGCATTGGCCGAAAAGTTGGAGAGGTTTGGGAGGTAAATGGGCAGACTTTCAAGGTTGGCCTAAACGGAGAGCGCCTCCGCCAAGTTTTAGTTAAGCAACGTCGGAGTAAATTTCCTATGGTAGGTTGCCACCATCTGTTTTCACGAATTGAATTATTCATGGTTCGCGCTAGCCAAGAGATAGCATTCACTCGGATGTTAAAGCAGATATGGAAGTATTTGTGGAAAAATGGTTGAACGATAAAGAGTACAAGGAGGCTAAGGATAGTCTTGATCTTGCATGGCAGAACTCGCCTTCTTCCACGCCGACCAGTGGAACAATGGAACTTCGTCAGTCAACAGGAAAACGCTTACTCTGGGACGGACCCCCGAAAAGCCCAGTCAAAGGTCGTAAATCAATGCTTGCAGCTCCAGTTCAGAATCCTTTTGATTTGGTCTTGTCGAATGCTAGCCGTCGTGCTTCTTCTGTGCATACGCTTACCAGTCATACGGGAGAAAATCCTCAACTTAGAGCATCTAGGTCATTTTCTAAATGGGAGAAGCAAGATCTTGAGGCATTGTCTTTGAAGAAGATGCGAGACCGAATGGAGAAAGAGAAAGAAGCCCAGAAGCCCGCTCAGTCTACGGATAAGAAGGATGAAAAGTTAACTTTTCCGACGATACCGTCCAGTGTCACGTCTACTCTTCCTTCGGCGACTGACAAACAGACTAAACCTACTGTCTCGTTTGCTCCGACCCCTGCCATTATGCCTCCTACCCCAGCTATACCTCCTACTTCTGCCGCCCCAACACCTGCTCCCGGGAACATCTTTGCCAAACCTGCACCTTCGTCTGCGACGGCTGCCGAGCCTAAACCCTTCCCCGGTACCACTTCTACAGTTACTTCGCCCTTCCCGCCCAGTAATGTCGGCTCGGGAGCACCCAAACCCAGTACACCTACACCGTCCATGTTCAACTTTGGTACTACGACACAATCTCCGGCCACTGCTCTAACAGCTACTCCAGGAACTACGGGGGCTACTTCTCCTTTCACTGCTCCGACAGCAGCTCCTGCCCAAAGTAATAAGTCAGGACCACCCAGTTCTATGTTCAATTTTGGACCATCCACACCAATTGGATCCGCTCCCGCGAAGCCAACCAATGTTCCGTCTGCATCTACTGGTCTAAACACTGCTGGCGCCACTCCTACTGCTGGATTCGCTCCGACTAATACTCAGAAATCATTCCCCTTCCCGCCTCCTTCAAAAGGAGAACCTGCTCAAACTCAACCCAAAGCTGCTCCTACTCCTTCCATGAGCTTTAACTTCAGCTCGCCGGCGCCAAGTAGCTCGGAAGCCCAAAGAAATATATTTAATAACTCACCGAAGCCCGCAAACGAGCCTACTTCAGTTGCTGCAGCATCTTCTGCACCTACTACACCAGCTCCCCCTACGAATGCTACTGGGGCTACGAATCCTCCTCAATTGAATTTTGGATTGGCCTCGCCATTCCAACAGCCAACTTCGGGGCCTTTCGCGTCGAACAAACCTGTTGCCAGTACTGCACCGGTACCCCCTTCCTCTGCTTTTGCTCCTACGCCTGCTCCTACAAAGCCCACTGAAAGTCAGAGTTCGAGCTCTTTGTTTGGTCGCTTAGGACCCCAAGCGTCGTCCACTCAATCTATGAGTCCAACGCCGTCCTTTAGCGGATTCAGCTCACAGGCCTCTCAATCTGATCAGACACAAGCTAAGCCTTCATTCAACTTCGGAGCCAAACAACCTTCCGAAACTGCTAAACCTGCTATCCCTAATTTCTTTGCTTCTCCTGCATCAAGTACTGAACAACCAAAGGCTACAGCCAATGAACCTCAGAAGTCTGTATTCGGCAGTCCCTCGAGCTCCAAATCTATCTTCGGTGCACCCCCTCCCACAGGTCAAAATCTATTTGGTACTCCTACTACTCCAGAACCGACCAAAAATGCTTTTGGACAACCTTCTCAACCGAACCTCTTTGGCTCAAACCCTGCTTCAAACCCTGCATTCGGTTCTCCTTCACAGCCGATTCCCGCACCTGCACAGTCATCCGAGTCAAAGAATATTTTCGGCCAGACGCCTGAAGTTAAAAGCGCCTTTGGACAAACGACACAGGTTCCCAGCGCAAGCGCGACCAGCCAACCCAAGTTCACATTCGGACAACCGCCCGAAACAAAGAGCGCGTTTACTCAGCCTAATCCTTTCGCAAACGTGCCGTCAACAGAAACGCCCAAGTCCTCGTCAGCTTCTGAGCCAACAAAAAACATATTTGGTCAGGCTGCAACCTCAAGTACGGATACTACGAAAAGTTCATTTGGCCAAGGGGCCGCAGCAGGTGCACCAAAAAATGTATTTGGACAACCTTCCGGATCCGTATTCGGTCAGCCATCCACATTCGGTTCAACTTCATCCTTTGGGAATACAAGCGCTAGTAACAGTAGCAACACGCTCAGCTCCTCAAGTAGTACCTCGAATCTACCGGCAGCTGGTAGCACGGGGTTCGGTTTCGCCGCACCTAGTTCATTCGCTGGTTTCGGTAATGCCGCTTCTGGGAACAAACCGAACGTATTTGATCAACCAAAGCCTTCGGAGAATCCTACTTCTTCTACGAAACCGACGTCAGTTTTTGGGCAAACATCCGCGTTCGGTTCTTTCCCTGCTTCAACATCTGCATTTGGATCAAGCAATACCCTAGCTTCTGGATCACCCAATCAATCCTCCGATTCGACTGCAGCTAATAACACATCAGCACAACCAGGTGCATTTTCGTCGACCACGCAATCTACTCCTTCGACTCCTCAATTCAATTTCAATTTCAATACTCAAGCTAAGTAAAATAATAGAATCGATCATTGTATATATTCCGCATCCATTCATCCTGTAGCACGTAAATCATGTATATATCGTGGGGTCTGTTTGTGTTTGGAATTAATATAGTACCCCATGCTATGAGATACGAATTCAAATTCTTATTCTTGCATGTAACAAGTTACCAAAAAAAACCGGCTTCTGCCGGCTCCATTACTTTAATATTTAATATCCGCGCGCGGCCCACCGTGTTTCTTCTTTTCATGCCTTGTGCACGAAGATAAGTGACTCATTATTCTTTTGATCTTGTTTACTTTACCCTCCGGCGGTTTGAGGCCCACAGGGGCTTTGCTGCATCTAGCTTGATCATATACACATATGCGTCCAGTCGATTCTCAGTCATTAGTACTGAGTCTAACGACAGTCGATGCCTGTCCTTTTATCTTCTTTTTTGTTCGGGGTCATCTCATGCAATGACAACCGATTTTTTAAGGGCATAAATATCAATGTGTCTGATAGACACAGGCTGTAGCCGGCCACAGTTTCCAAATCTACTTACCAAACCAAATGAATTTTTTTTTTGGAAAATACTTGCCCCTCTGGTACTTCCATGTATTATGTAGTCAAACTATCTTCAACATGTTTACCATATGCAAGTGTGTTTCCTAAAGTAAAAACAAGCAGAGCATACAGATGAACCCATGTGATACTATCGCGCCTTATCCAATTACACCTGTGGCGAAAATCGTCCCTTTCTGAAATGTTATCCGAGAATTGGGAAGAGTACCGTTTGAACATACGATTCTCTCTTCTCATATTCGCGCACCTCCGGGCACTCAAATGAAGAGTTATGATGAAGCCAATTTATAGCCTCAGGAATTACCAGAATGCTACGAATCCAAGGGAGAAGACAAGAAGAATGTGGAAGAGGTGTGAAGAATGTCGTGGATGTTGTACTACCTTGATTCTGTTCACGTAGATCTTGTTCTGTATATATCCACGGTAGGTCAACCGCGTGGAGTCTTATTGTAGATAACGTCTGAGTGGAACAGACACTTGTACACCTTGATCAAAACTTATATCGTTATCAAAATCTAGAATATGTTGATATTAGATACATTGCTCATGATGGGTATAATACAATTTGATTCATATCTGAGGACAAATCTAAGCATACTGTTGATTCTGTCTAGGGCAAGTTCCCCACATTTATGAGCATGCCGCAAATAAACTAGAAACATTTCAAAATCAACAGATGACACGATGTAACTTGATATAGAATTCATTATTATTCACCTTCCAATGTACGCGTGTTTGAACCTGAGATTGCATAGTGTTTTGCAGAGAGACGATTATCCGCACCTCTTCCACTATGCATCAAGTTAACATCTGAGTGAGCTATCATCATCCAAATAAAGAGCTTACAATTGGCCATACCCCTAGCATAGAGTCTCGAAATCCACGGTACAAATCCACAGTACACATACTATCAATAAGCCATTTTTTCATCTCGGGAAGTAGTTGAGCATCCCAAGAACCGGGATAAGTCTTGTTGACCTCCTCCTTGATAAGACTGTTAATGCACGCCGTAAGCTGTGAGTCGTAACGTTCAAGAAATCGAGCACCGAATAAAGCTGCATACTGCGACGGCGGGCCTACTGAGACAACCGGGCTCGGGTGTTGAAGAGAGAGATGCGAAAGATTGGGATGGGGGAATGTACAGCCAGGGAATTCGGTGTTATCTCCATCTGGAGGTAAAGGCGAATTCGTAACGGCACATCGCAGAAGATCTCGTAAGGCGTCAGGAAAGAAGTCGGGTAGGTGCGAGTATACCATGGCAAGGAATGAACGATGGTATCGATGTGGAAAAACAGCCCCGAGACTAGAGTTTCGCGTTAAATTTTCACCTTGTGCGATAGATAAAGCATCGACATACATTGGAGATGGGCACCAGAGGGTATGAATCTCTGACAGACGGTCGATAAACAGGTATATAGTCCGAGCACTCTTCGTTGCCTACACACCCACTATAGCGTTTACCTAAAAACAGGGTAACGTTCCGTACAAACCTGCCATGTATACATGTAGTGGTCCATATTGGACTTTAACTCCAATTCTTTTTCTTGGAGCGTGCCTTGCGATAATCTTAGCCGCAAACCTCAGTGGTGGAAACAGCCAAGCTTATTACGGTGGAATACATCTAACGTAGCAGGCATCCGTCTCTTTTCAGTCAATGACTGGATTGAGGCTTTTACCCTCTCGGTAAATTCAGGTTCTAGAACAAGACATTGTTTAGACATCTCTTGAATCATATAGCAAGTTGTCTCACTGAATTGCCTTCGAATGTCGGTGATACCTGGTATTCTCATGAAGAAGTTGACCATATCTCATGCCTACAATGCCTATTAACTTGGAGATAATGTATAGAAAGAAAAAACTCGACCTCATGAACATCTCTTATTCCGCGACTACCGTCTGAATTCGGGCCCTGATAGTAGTTGTATTAGTGCTGCCATTTCTGTTGGACGGCTTTTTCTAGAGATGTTTCTGACATCTTCAAAGAAGAGGACCTCTCCACAGTTATATCAATATGACATGGAATCAAGCCAGCGGAGGATGAATGAACACGAAAAATTCAGATGAACAAAGCGCGTAGTAGCGCGTGATATAGGCTTGACTGTAACGTTTTCTCCGCTTCTGTGGGGAGAAATCATGGACGATAGTCACGACAACTCAGCCGATACACACGATACAATCAGCGAAGATAAAGATGAGGACAATGTATTAGGTCAAATGTTCACGGTAATTAAATGCTCGATAATCAGTTCTCCTGGTACGCCATCTGACGCGTTCGTCTCTCTCGCCCCATTTGCATCGATCGACAAGGGAAGAACCCTCCTACACCGCCTCCACCAGAATCTACATATGCGATATATGAAAGACCAGCGTTGAGTCGTGAAACTGAAAATGGCAATGTAAAGAGTGTTCTCTCCATTCGTTTGGTTGGGACACACCCTTTATGGGGTCATCATCTGTGAATACAACCGTCCCAGGAAACCATCGCTACATTCTTGATTAACCTTTCTTTTAGATGGAATGCTGCTAGAGCGTTCGCTGTTTTTCTCGAACGTAATTCTGATCGCTTTTGTCGTGAAAGAAACGTCTTGGAGCTTGGTGCTGGCGGAGGACTACCAGGAATAATTACAGCCTTATGTGGGGCCAAAAGGGTATTTATGCCAGCACGATTATCTAGTTATGACGCGATTCACGCGTTTTTAAGGTTGTTTTGACAGACTATCCAGATCAAGAACTTTTAGAGAACCTGAAAGTCAACGTAAAAGCTAATGTACCGACCGGCTCAGACTGTATTGATGTACAGGTGACTTTTATCTTTTCTTCCCTTTCCCCCCGTTTCAATGACACGAACAACAGGGTTATATCTGGGGTCGTGATGTATCAGACCTTATCTCACCACAAGGGAAATTCGATCTTATATTGATGAGCGATTTGATCTTCAACCATTCTCAGGTAATTACAACATGCATGCTACTTAATCGAACAACATCAACGATTTTTCTTAATAGCATGATGCTTTGCTGCAATCAGCAGAATCATGTCTTCTCGAACCTGAGGACACAAAGGGATCAGAATCAGATTCTTCGAGCACGCCTTGTGTGCTAGCTTTCTATACTCACCATCGACCTCATCTCGCAGATCGGGATATGCAATTCTTTACTAAAGCACAAGAACGCGGGTGGGCTTGTGAAAAAATCCTAGAAGAAAAGTTTGAGGTATGCATCTGAGATTGTCTTCGGTGTACTTGACCTCAGAACCTGCCATAGCCTATGTTTCCCGAAGATTCTGGGGATTCGAACGTCCGAGCTACAGTGCATGGATGGCGACTAACACATCCAAAACGGTTGCTGTAGCCTAAGGACAAACTCGTATCGACATCGATTACACGCAAGTATTGTATTGTATACTGTATTGATAAATACAACTGAGCGAGCTTCAGTGCCATAGTCTGCAAGACTGCTATCAGAGACATAAAATTCTTAAACGACTCGAACCTTTAGACTCAAGTTCAATGTACCACAAAGTTTATTTATTACGTGCATTCTAGTTTGAATTATGTACATATGTTCAATGAAAATACTGGGTGCGTGAAATATATGCGCGGATAGATATGTATCTAAAATCAGATTGTATAGTATAAATATGCGATAGATGCTAAACAAGGGTATTAATGTATAAATGATAGCGGGTAGGTGTTGTTAAGTCCTGTTAGAGGTATAAAAAATAAATTCGTAGAGCGAAACGATAGAATGAGACCATGGGTCACTTTTTACGTGGAAGACCCATGACATCTCTTGGACCACGTTTATACATGGTATATAAGAAAAATCCAACAACGACGACGAACTGAAGGTATATCCACAGCTCGAGCATGATCTCTTCAGACTGTCGACGAAGTTGACGAAGAACTCCTTTCTGGGGAGACAACGACATACTGGAGCGTGAATCTTCCTCGCCACTCTCATTCCCATCGTAAAATTTACCCTTCGTCAAAGAGTCAGCGATCGTCTCTGCAACCGAGAAAAACTCATTTTCTCGTGTCGAGACCATCCGTTTTAGTGCGCCTTCTCTGCGTGAAATACGACGTTGTGCGATCGACGGAGACGATCCTGGCGTGTCAAGGAATGCTGAGGGATAGCGTGAGGGCATACTCTGTGGTTTCATCGTTGCAAATTTACTCGTACTACCAGGAGAATTTAATATGATGCTGGGCTTCGCGGGGACGCTCGCAGCAGGAGAAACAGAGCTCAGAAATTCATCCTCGTCTAATAAACGGCGAAGCTCAGCCACTGCAGGAAGATCATCATCGTCATTAATCAAGGCGTTGATGCGCGATTCACGATTCAGATCCGAGTCCAAGGAGTCTTTCATGTCCATCGAATTCAATCTATCCGCCAGCTCACTACCAAGCGTACGAGGAATTGTCACCGGACTGTGACGTGCAGCACCCCTTTTACTCAATCCCATCGTTGGAGTTTGAGAACGAGGAGTCAAAAGTCCTGGACTTTCGGGTGGAACAGGCGAGGGTGAACGAGAACATGGAAGGCTCCTCGGCAGTTCAGCAGATCCCGAAGGCGGGTGAAGCATAGACGGAGGAAGAGGTTTCCGAGTTTTAGCAAGCCGAGTTGCATGAAACATATTCTTGTTCCCAATCGTGCGGCTCGTATTATTGGCCGTCTTGTCCATATCCGCGTGCCACTCCGGCCTTTTCGTTTTGCTATTCCTTCGGGATAAGACAAAATCATTTCTCCCGTTGGATCGAGTCGCGAAATGGTCGACCGAGCGAATCGAGCGAATCGATGTTGGAGGAGTAACGAAGCGATTATTGCTTCGAGGAACTACAGCGGCTTCGTCCTCACTGCTTGAAGCAGAGGCTCCCCCTTCTGTATCAGCATCAGAGCCTAATTCTTCCCGGATAGCATCATAAACTTTCTTGAGCTCGAGTGAGTTTCGTTCCGCTCGAGACAACTGTTCCTTAGTCGTACGATTTTTCGCGGCAAGTTCTCGATTGGCTGTTTGAAGTTCTTCCACTTTCCTATAGAGTTGCGCAACGACGGCGTATTCACCTGCTGAGACGGCACTAAAGCTGGAACGTGTAGAAGGCGCGACGGAAGCAACGGATTCTTCATAGTTTGGACAGGTAGGCTCAAAACCATCGGCATCGTGTATACTAGTAGAGGACGAAGCTCTTCGCAGTCTTTTCTGCAGCTCAGGGGGAGGAGCGAAATCCTTGTGTAGAGGGAGAGTATCGGCATCGACACCGCTGGCTCCAGATTTTCTCAAAGGTCTGAGACGATTCTCACGAAGAATCTCTTGTTCGCTGTTCCTCTGCAAATGCACTTGCTCTTCAAGTTCAGCATTGGTCCGCTGAGTCATTTCAAGCTCGGCCTTGAGTCCCTTGATTTCTTGTTCCAACTTTCGTAAACGGTGAGCCCCCTCGACTTGAGCCGCATCTGTCTCCGATCGCAAACGGGTCAATTCAGTAATCAAGTCGTTATTGGTTTCTTGGAGGGTTGATACCGCTGCTGGAGAAGCTGTAATGCGCCGTTGATGACCCGGAGTGAATGTATCGGTACCAGCTGCTGAGTTTGCTCTCGAACGCATGGGTGAGGGAGTAGTGGACGGAAAACGAAAAGATACTTCTTCGTCGGTAGTCCATTGATCCGCGTCTGATGGACAATCTTGGGCGGCAGGTAATGCCTTGACAGGTGAGTTTGAAGATGATCCAGACGTCATTGAAACGGGAAGACGAGCGAGAAGAGCATCATAGCGCAATTTCAGAGCCTGATTCGTCTCCAACAAAGTCTTCCCTAGGTTCGCAGCGAGAACTAGCTCTAAAGGAAAAAAGGCGTTTCATCATTAAAAAAGAGACATTTGAAAATGACGTTCTTTTTCGATAAAGATATTTTACCTGCTTCGCGAGCGCGAATGACTCTTTCGGCTTCAAGAAATAGATTAGCCAGTTCTTCCCTTGATTTCTCCGCAACTCGCTCTATAATGGTGGAAGGAAGTTCGAGATCAGAATCCAATTGTACGCCGAGTATCATTGCAGTTGCTCGAATTGGATCCGAGGTATCAATATCCTTCAATGGTTTGTCAAAGGAATATTCATTATCAACATATGCAGGTGGTGGAGATAAAGGCTGTGAAGGAGTGTTTCTTTGTTTGCGAGAGGACGGTGGGAGAGGCCGCAGCATGTGTACTATACAAAAATGTGAATGAATGAATTGAAAGCACTTTTGCTGGTTTCTGGCAGATAATGTCGCTCGGAAAAAGGCGCCGCGCCAATTGCGTGTTATCGTTTTGCGTTCCGAATCGGCTCTCTGCTTTATTGAAAATATTTATAAAACTTTGTGCATCAGGCATCATCACGGGGTTCCAGCTGATCATATCACATTCACATTGCCAAGTGCCTTTACCTGTCAGAAAATGATACGGCGGGTTCTCACTTGTTATTCGATCTCAAGAACCAAGCAAGTGGAAAACAGTGAGTAGCCCCGTCCGGCGTTCACGACCCCCCGCACGTCGTCCGCACGCCGTGCACATTGATGAAGATCGATGATTGGACCGAAATTAAAGGACGGTCATGAAGCAATCACGTGTTTGAAGCGCTTCAAGTCACGTGGATTATTACGTAAACGTCGCGTACTATACGCAACCACCAAAGTTGTTTGTTCAATGTTTGTATAACCCATGAAAGCTTGTCTGATCATTTTCTCAAAGCAATATGTCTGCAAGATCTCTGAAACAAATACTCTCGGATACCCTTGACGAAGTGAGTCATGGTCTTTAATTTGACTTAAAGACTAAGCAAACACCTTCTACTCAGCTCGCGTGCCAGCGGGTCTCATTTTCACGACGGAGCGAGGTCTTAGATTCACTAGAGCAGCTTTTGGCCAGAATATGTGCTCCCGCGGCAGTTAATGACTTTAACGAATTTATACGCCTTCAAGATAGTTTTGAATGCAATGGTGTGTGCTCTCGTTAACGAATTGCAGTTCTTGTCACTAACCTTTTACACATAGTTGCATCCCGTCTTATGTATAACATAACAGCATTATTCCCTCTTTTGCAGCAAGCAGTTAATACCCAAAATAACAGTAGTATGCCATTTCTATTTATTCCTGGTCCAACTTCTTATGTAAATTCAGGCGAAGAAACAACACCTATCTCTAACGTAATTATCCAGTCGCTCCAAATTGTTCAAGGACTTGCTCTTCTTCACAACGCTACCAAACAATTCCTAGGACGGCGATGGTGCATTGAAGTGCGTACCTACTCACATACACACAAGCCTTATACCGCGGCTAAAAAAGTCTACACAGCTATTCGTGGACCTCCTTACCATTTCTCGACATCTCTCTCCTTCCTCATCTTCATCCGGCATCGCACCAGTAGTAGACTCAACAACATCATCACGTCCAAACTCGGCTTCTTCATTAGCATCAACCGTAATCGATACCCTTTTATGTATTCTAGTAGATTCTCCTTCAACGTTACGTATCTTCGAACAAGTGGACGGTATTGAAGTGGTTGTCAAAACTCTTAAAAGAGGTGGAATAGCAAGAGATATTCGGTAATGACACAATCTTTCTTTTGGGATGGACGGCATTACTTATCCTTTGATTACAGGATCAAATGCTTAGAATTCTTATATTTCTACTTAATCGACGAAACAGAAGGCGTACCATGTCTCAAACTACCACCACCGAACCCCTCACGCACACCATCACCATCTCCCGAAAGAAAAACACCCTCCAGTTTACCCACGGCACCACGCACACCACACAAACCAGCTTCCTCTCGACTAGCTCTTCTCCGAAAAGAACTCGACTTTGTCCCGTCGACCCCCAAAAAAGTTCAAGTCTCAAAATTAGGTGTCGGGACTCCTCGATCTGGACCAACAGCAGCAAGACCTCATCACGAACGCAGCAACAACACCCCCGCTCCGCGTACGTCTCCTTCAAAAGCCTCACGAATGGGGGAAAAACTGGGCGTGGCGAATGGAAATACCGGTGAAATTGAGCGAAGACGGAGTACGCAAGAGAAAAAGGAAATCTTAGGAAGCTTATTAGGAAACGTTGATACACTCGTTGAGGGCGTTGCGAAATCTGGAATTTGGGGTTTAGGTTAAACGTTAGATATGTATAGATAATGATGGTTTTGGTATTAGCCATGGATGTAGTTTTCCCTACTACAAAAACAAGCAACAAGAAATATACAAAGGATTTTAAAAAACAAAGATAGAGCAACAGCACAATAATACATAGATAAAGAAACACAGGAAGACAAAGATAGATAGGATGTTGAACATTTTTTTACGGCGATGATAAGGTAGGAAGTGATGGGGAAGTGAGGGATATACCACTTTTGAAAGGTGACAACGAAGAGAGAAAACGAAGAAAGGTCCAACAAAAATCATAACGCCAGTCCGACTTCTTTATCAATCTCTCGTGCTTCTTCCTCGGCTTCTACGCACTCAGGTATAGTCCACACGCCTCTATCCATACCAGCATCCGTAGGAGTCATAGTAGTGGGCGTAAAAGGTCTTTTATAGTCTTCCTCATCTAATACCGTCGATTCACCAGGCCGGCCTACCCGCTGATTTGTAGGAGAATGAAAGTCGAAATGAACATTCAAAGGAGTCGGAATAGCTCTACTCAAACTCGTTCGCCGTTCTCGTTCGCGATCGCGGTCGTATCCGATTCCGACTCCCATCTTGCTCGGTAAGTTACCGAAAGCGCTCAAAGTTGTTGAGGTACCACTATCGCTCTTCGACTCGGAGATATCTTTCAAAGGGAATGTCATCGATGTTTCGCTCTCTTTGAATGACTGGGTTGGGTCGGAGTAGACTGTTCCTGTTCCCATGAGATTGCTGTGCACTACTAGACGATCTCGTTGTCGTGCTTCGGCAGTCACCGCCCCAAATAAGACATCCATATCCTATAATCAGAATTAGTTAGATATACTACTTGCAGAGAGGTTATAATCGTAGCACATTACCTCCAAAGATAGTCCCTTTGTTTCAGGTATAAGAAAGGCATACGCACAGCTATATATATGCCAACAACTGTTATATATGCGCTATAGTAGGAAGATGACTGAAAAACTTACGAAAAGATGTTAATGGCAGCAAAAAAGAAGAAGACACCGCCACGAGAAAGATGCTGCACGAGTAAAGGCGTAACGTACGAGACGACAAAGTTCCAAAACCATTGTGTTGCGGCTGCCCAAGCCACACCGTAAGATCTGCGATCAAAGTGTGAATCAGCCTAAAAGACGCATGAATATCCCTTTTCCGTAGTGGGACTTGCCTTAAATTATTACTAAATATTTCGCTGCAATATACCCACGGAACAGGTCCCCAAGCTAGAGAAAAATAACATTCAGGCAATAGTCCTATCTATGGCGATAGAACTTACAAAAACAATATGGTATAACTATTACGAGTAATTTAGCTCCTAAAGAAGTCATTGCAAAATGGAAAATCCATACCGTAAAGATAAATCATAACAGCCATAGCAATCGATGCACCAGAAGTATGCGACGCATCAAGTTGAGGGGGAGGCGGAGGCGGATGCGTTCGTATTAATGCGCCGAGAATGAAAAAGAATGTACCCATAAGGAAAGCGCCGACTGTCAACCAAAAAATCTCAGTCTTCCTGTGGAAAATAGAAGGCCGGATATGAGACACCTATTAAAGATTTTCGTCTTCCAAATTGCTCGATGCCTATGAAAAGAAACGCGGCCGTAGCAAAAACCTTGACGAGCCCGTATACTCCAGAGGCAAAAAGCGTCGAATCGGTACTTCCAATTCCGATAGACATAAAAACTTCGGGTGCATAATATCCAATGGAATTCTAAACATGTACCAGGTAAAAAAAAAATGAGCGAACTTGGCATAGAGATCAATAAAATGGATGCATGTACCTGTCCACTCCACTGCTGGAGAGTAAACATACTACCAGCGATAACAAACCGGATCCAATGGCCTCTTTTGAGACATTCCCGAAACGCGCCTCTACTTTCTTTTTCTTCTTTAACTGTAGCGAGGATTTCGGTAAACTCTTCGCCGACGATAGGATCGTCGATGGCGCGTTTACGGAACCAAGCAAGGTTTGTTAAAGACTGGAAGAGAGGGAGATCTGATTAAAAGTTTTTGAGAATGAGTGGATCGTGTTACCTGCTCTTCTTGGTTATGTCGGGCAAGCCAACGCTTTTTTTCGAGAGAATGAGTATGCTGAAAGACATTCCTTCGGATTACAAACTCACCGGACTTTCGCGGCAAAAATGTAGGAGGATGAACATCACGCCCACAGGAACGCACTGAAACCCCATAGGAATACGCCATTGTTTGGTGGAACTGGGTATATGGAGGTTCACTATTATCAACAATCATTAGATAACAACAGAAGTTAAAGCGAAAGACTGGAGAACACACCTCCGTAAACAATCCAGTAACTAATCTAAGGGACAGCGTGAACATCAATTTTGACACCATATGTATTCGGCAACGCACCGCAATTCCGATAGTTAAGCAGACCTGAAACAGACCGGTAATTCGACCTCTTACTTCTTTCGGGGCGACCTCAGCAACATATGTAGGACCAAGCATAGACTTGAAATTACCGATCAATCAGGGATTAGGACCTAATAAATGATCACGATAATGGTAATCATTTTAACTCACCATGGCACCCACGCCGATTCCAGATAGAAAGCGACCTCCATATATGTATGCTAATTTCCCTATACCGGCGACTTGAACTAAAAGGATAAAAAGGAGGACAACGCGGCGGGGGCAGAAGAAAAAAGATTTAGATAAACAAAATTGAAACTGAGATGAGATGAGATGAAGACTTGCCAGCGGCTCCGACTAGGAATATTAATGACACGACCTTTTGACATCGGCAAAAAATGAATGAAGATGTACATGAGAACAACGGAGAAGGAAGGAATCGGTTATGCAATGTTGTATTCACCAATAACGCGCCCCGTCTTCCTGTCGCTTCGCTCAGCGGGGCAGCAAGAAGAGCACCGAAGAAACATCCGCCCTGCAGTATAGAGACGACGTGCGCTGAAGAAGAGAAGAGAGATTAAGGCGCGTTAGGAATGATGAAGAAGAAGCCGGATAGATATGTAACGCACAAGTTATGTTTACAATTTCGCCTTGTGACTTGTTGAGCAGACCAAAGTCGTGTTTAAACCCCTGCATTTGCAAAACACCTCCCGCGACACCAGTGTCATCTGTTTCGGAAGGAGATGGAGTCAACAACGATCCTGGCTCCGGAATGATATTATTTGCTTACAACCGAAAATAAAAGCCCCCAAGTATGCTACAAGAGTGAGAACATATACCCTGAAATTCGAACCGTGTTTCAGTATACGTAGTGCCTCCGGATACAGGCATTTGGGCGCCGAGTAAGTGCTTACCGTGAGTTTGGGGTTAAGTCAAAAAACATTCAACAAAACTCGAAAGGACCGGCGAAAAGTAGGAAAAGGTAGGGAGGGGAGAGAATGGTTGGAGGAGACACCGAGTAGATAATTATATTGTGTATTTATATGTAATCCTGATAAACATAGCAGGCTCGTGAGTATGACCGGAATTGAGTGCGACAGTGGGTGGTCTAGCCTGTTTGGGCAAGTGGCTTCTTTCTAAAAGGGACGCTGGGTATCACACGGTAGCACGCGAGTGTCATACGAGATCAATACCAGACCCCATGATTTTTATCATCAGCGGCTATATATTACTATAAACTCATCAGGAACAAATGTTTGTAAGGAAACATGGAAATGCGAGAGGGGGGAAGGGGGGTGAGTGGGTAATTCTATTCAAACCGGAAAGAAAAAAAATGGGGTTGAATCCAATAAACGAATATTTTAAAATTATGAATAGAAGCGCCATGCGAAGTAGACACCCAATAAGGCGATAGGAAAGATCCAAGTTAATGAACTGAGAGAGAAGGTGCAGATTAGACAGCTGTAATGTCAAGACTAATGGTGTTGGTTGAAATAATATACCTGGAAGTGTCATTAGTGCCAGCGTGGGTAGAGTTAGGACGAGCAGACGATTCCTTGACTTTGAGGACCTGCGTATATATAAGTGATAAACACGTGAAAAAATGAACCGAGACGAAAGACAAGCACATACACCGTCTTTCTCGAAATCGCCGACGAGTAAATTTTGTAGAAGTGCGCGGGCCTCGTCAGAGTGACCAACGTCTTCGAAAGCCTCTGTAGCGTCCTTGCCTAGTAACAGAGTACGTATTTAACAATGACGGCGAAGATGAAAAAAAATTGCTAGATATATTCACCGGCTTCAGCTAGCATAACTTCATCACCACCAGGGTGCTAAAACCATTAGATTAATTGAAGAAGAAATACAACTTATATTTCGCAAACCCACCTCGTCGATGAATCCCTTGACATCGTATACTATAGAAAACCCCAACAGGTTTTTTTATGAGTACGAGCGGTGAAGTGATAAAGAAGACAGAGAGACTGACCCTTTTGGTGAAGCAAAAGATAGAGGTTGTCCTTGGTTTTGTGTTGCTGAAGTTCCTCAAAAGTGACAATCTTTCCTTCTGGCATGATTAAGACTGGTGGTGAGAGCAGAGAAAGAGAAGCTGAGGGGCTGCACACGTAGGCGGTCGTGGTTTAGTTTTAGTCTGGGGATAGGGACATTTCCCACGCTGCTCATTCGCCATCAATGCCGGTGTCGACAACAACCACAACATTCCTTAATCCCTTCCAACGAATGGGGAGGCTTATCTCCGAGTATGTAGCTCTTATAATAGTGCACCGTGATTAGTCTATTTAATCCTTCAAAAGCAGCACTCCTGACCACGAGATTTGCGTTGCCGACACGGCGGACTCCCGTGTAATACGCTTCCAGCCAAATTTAGAATTTTGGCTAGGCTAAGGCAACGTCGGCCTGGACATTCACACCCTCTCTTTTCTCTCTCCTCAACAATGGTATGTACTCAATGAATAACTCAATTGCTCAGTAACACTCAGCACTCTTCTAGTCTTGGACACGTCTTATCCGCTTCGTCGCCGTCGAGACAAAGAGCATTCATCTCGGTCAACCAGTCGACTCGAGTTTAGATGGCAAGTCACCTCGATATCTCATTAGCAACTGTCTCATTTATATTTCTACTTGAACCAGTTGGTCTTGCGTATCACAAGAGACAGTCCATCAAGGCACACGAAATAATAGGCTCAGCTCTTGATCCTAATGCAAAGGTAACCAGTCGCGTCTTGACCGTCGGAACTTTACTCGAACCCCTTGCACGCGAAGAAGGCATGTGGAATTCTTGGTACTTCATCAACACAGCTTATCTGATTTTTTCATTTAGTCAAATTGGTTCGATGCTTGGGTCTCAACTACGCCGACCATGCAGTTCGTATCCACTCTCCTTAATCCTGCACTCATCTCACTCATGGATGATTGTTTAGGCGGAAGCTAATCTCCCAAAACCAGCGTACCTACTTATATTCTGATTCAGAGAACTTTCACATGCTAACAAATCCTTCGTAGTATTCCAATTGTTTTCTACAAGGTAAAAACATCAATACTCAAGATGCAACTTCAACTCAACTCTTCCTTTTAGCCCGTCGCCAGTTTAATAGGTCCCGGTGCTCCCATTGTCATCCCACATGTCGCCCAACCAGTTCAAGATCACATCCCAGACTATGAAGTCGAGCTCACCGTCGTTATCGGCAAAACTGCCAAAGATGTTTCCGAAGCTGATGCTTTGGATTATGTATTGGGATATACCGTCGGAAACGATGTAAAATCTCAAGTTTTATCTCTAGTTAACATAACTCTCCCTAATCAGTTTATCAAAAGATCTCGTTCCGGAAACACCAGATGGCAACCAGGTGAAATATACACGCACATGTTTTAATCCCAAAAATTACTCATAAAGACGTCTGCCAGTCAATGGACATTCAGCAAAAGCTTTGACAACACTACTCCATTCGGTCCTGTCATAGTCAACGCCAAAGCCGTACCCAACCCGCAAAACCTCCCTCTCAAGACGATTTTGAACGGAAAGGTCGTACAAGACGGTAACACAAGGTACGACGCCGAATAGCAAACTGCTCTGCTAAAAGTTGACACATTGTCATAAGAGATCAAATCTTCAACGTTAGACAAACCGTCTCTTTCCTTTCTCAGAGCACCACGCTCACACCTGGGACGATTATTATGACCGGTACTCCAGCTGGCGTTGGGTAAGTATCCCAAATAATTTGCGTGTTTACACACAAGACTTGACGAAATCATCCTTTTTTAGATTTGTTCGCAAGCCTACAGTCTACCTTAAAGACGGCGATCAAGTCACTGTCTACATAGGTGGAGGAATTGGTTCCTTGGTCAACCCCGTCATCGAAGAAGCCAGAGCACGCCTATAATTTTAAATGCTGTTGTATATAAGAGATTTGTTCAATTCTGATTATACAAGAAACTCCTCGACAAAAACATAACACAAAGACATATGCATACATTTAGATCTCTTTATTCAAACACCAAGGATAATCAATTTGGTATTCAAATATTCTGAAATACCATGACTTCCTTCCCGTCCAAGTCCACTCTCTTTAACTCCACCAAATGGCGTATAAACTTGCGAAATAGCCATAGAATTCGCACCGACCATTCCAACTTCAAGAGCCTCAGCGACTCTCCAAATACGCTTAATATCCCGCGAAAAGAAATATCCAGCTAATCCGACATCAGAATTATTAGCCAACGCGAGAACCTCTTCTTCCGTTTCGAATTTGATTAAACCAGCAACGGGTCCGAATGTTTCTTCGTCGGCCAAGAGAGCGTTGGAAGGTACGTCGGATAAGACGGTAGGTTGGTAGAAAGAACCAGGTCCGTTGACGCGCGATCCACCGACTAGAACATTCGCACCTAGCTCGATAGCGTTCTTGACGTGTGTTTCGACTTTGGATACTGCACGATCATGAATGAGAGGACCATGAGTTCTGCAAAACCACGCGTCAGTGTTTTTTTTTCCCGACTCCCAATTTTTTGATTCCTTACGTGTCGGGATTCAATCCATCGCCGACTTTGAACGCGCTGACCTTTTCGGCAAAGCGAGCTGCGAACTCGGCGTACACAGAAGATTGGACATAAATACGGTTTGCGCAGACGCAAGTTTGACCGGAGCAACGGAACTTGCATAATATAGCAGCTGCAAAACGACAAGAAATTAATTCTGCCCGAGCAGTTGGGTAGTCTCGTGAACTCACTGTTGACGGCTTCATCAAGGTCGGCGTCGTCGAAAACGATGAACGGAGCATTCCCTCCAGCTTCGAAAGAAACCCTACACACGCAATCAACTTCACTTCAGTGACCAGTATAGTGCAAAGTGCAAGCACAAACTTTTTCATAGTACTTGCTCCAAGCTTATACAACTGCTTCGCAACATTCGTAGAACCCGTAAACGTAATCTTCTTAACAATCTTATTCTCACAAAGCTCGGCAGCTACTTCTTTAACATTGTCGAGTGTGGTGACGACGTTGATAACTCCGTCGGGGATACCTGCTCGGTTGGCTAGTTCGACAAGTGCGAGTGCGCTGAAGGGCGTTTCGGGAGCAGGTTTGAGGACAACTGTGCATCCTGCAGCTATTGCTGGACCTAGTTTACGAGTGATCATAGCTGCTGGGAAATTCCATGGAGTTAGAGCCGCTCTGTATCAGATTCATCAGAGGAGTATGCTTTAGGAAGGCGTTCGAACACGTACACGACACCTATAGAAAGAGGTCTGGTCTAGTGTGGTTTTTTAAGGGGTTTTAATATACTCACCAACTGGTTGTTTGATAACGACATTGCGACTATCAGGCAAATGAGAGGGAATGACCTCTGACTCAATTGATTAAACGAGTGTACACAGACTCAGGAACGATTAAGTACCTCCGTATACTCTGACAGCTTCCTCCGCTAGTAAAGATAAAACTCAGTCAAGAAAAAGACCTTCTGGAAAAAGACGATCTTACCAAACCACTGGGATGAAACATAGTATTTCAGTGATGGGAACATATTATATTTTGACGGTGTTAACATACCTCGATAAAAGATGCCCCGTAAAGATTCTCACCCTTTGTCAAGAGTGTATTAGAATAAAACCAGATTCAATAACATACGAATTCACCTTCCCCAGGGCTAATGACTTCCCATTTTCGAGGGTCTGTGCCAAAATGAATGATAACGAATGAGAACAAGTCATGATTAGACTATACAATGAGAGTTCCAAGATCATCGTTGTGAGCAACGAGGAGATCAAACCACTTTTTCATGAGATCATGACGGTGCTTTAAGAGAGTTCAATAGCGGAATCGCGGATATGACAGAACCTCACTTTCGCGGTAGTTTTGCTCCAGGTTTTGAAGGCCTTGGAGGCGACAGTGATAGCTTCTTTAGTTTCCGCTACCGTCATTTCTGGTATATGACCGAGAATTTCTCCATTCGCAGGATCTTAAAAGAAAACAAGTTCATCGTTAGCTCTGCAAAGGAGCTTTCTCACTGTCTTTGCCTCAACGAACTGGTAACAGGAAATGTTTTTCCATCTTTGGCGTCGATCCATTTGCCATCGATTATCCCTTGATATTTGATCAGATTCTGATCCTTTATGAGTGAAAACTAGCATGAAAAACAATGGACGGGAAGGTGTACGGGTTAGCGGATTCAATGACATCAGAGCCCGAGCTCGATTTAGAACACGACATACAGCTTTATTGCTCGCCATTCTCACTAGTAATATAAACGGAGGTTGTGTTTTTGAAGCGGTGTGTTGTTTAACAGGGATGGAACGACGTGAGAGTTGGAATAGCTGAGAACGTGAACGCCATGCAAACATGGACGGGAACTTTTCTGGTGCTGAATAACCGAAACACCCTTCTTCGATGCACAGTGATTGTGAGCTTTAAGGCAGGTGACTGATGCCGAAGAAGCGATTTTCGATTTCAGTTCCGGCCCCGGCCGGTAGTACAAGTATTTACTCCACGCCAAACGTAAAAACGTTCGTGGGTCATTTCAGTTTGTACCAATTTTTTATGTACAGCGACACAATTTAATCAGTGCCAAACGATTCAGAACTAATTCACAAGTCCCATCAATGGTGTCATTTGGATGCAGTATCAATGAGTCTGGTATATATTACATATTTTCTTATCGCTTTTTCACATGTTTCTTACGACCCGGGTTCTCTAATTCATCTAAGAAATGACCCTTTTCTAGAGCTAGTCTCGCCGCTTGATTGATATGTTTAAACCTTCCAAAGTTCCGGTTAAAATTCACCCTTGTTCGAAGAAAAGAGTATATTCACCTGTCTGCACCAAGATGAATGCCGCCAAAGAACCGCGTCACAACAACAAGAACGCCATCTAAATCCTGAAATATTTACCCCGGCACAGACGTCAGAAGAGGAACCTAAAGGTCAGAAACGGAAGCACCACAAACCATGATTTGAAGTAAATGGGCTAATCTTCCTCCGGCTGCCGTTTCGCCATCGTCATCATTATCTTCGGAATTTCAAAAAACGAAAACGACCAATAGATTAAGAATGAACATGTACCTTGATGCATTATACCGTTTAAAGAGCATCGCCAGGCATTTATAGTTGGATGTGCAGCTCGTGCCACGCGTCTGTCCGTTAGAAGGTAAGTTAGCACTTCTTGGACCTAAAAGAATGAGGACCTAAAAACGCATTGACTTTTTTTCTATTGAGATAAACTTACCTGAGAAGGATGTGAGATTCTGCAGGCACGACCAACAAACACACTTTTTCTGTCAACAATTGGCTCGGCCTCTATAAGTTCGGGTATAGTAGTTGGGGGACTAATTGTCATTGGTAACTTCTCTTCGACCTTTATTACATTATCGGAGACAACTGAATGAGATATCTTCAGGTCTGTAGACTTGTGACCGCGTTCTTCTTCACGGATGAGTTCTCCAACAGCACCTTCGCTCAGTCTTTCTTCGTACCATGAGTCACATAGCTCAATGACATGTTGAAGCCCGTCAAAGACGGCTACTGTATCCGGAACGAACTCGACCTTGGAGTGAGATGATATATATGTTCGAAGGACACTTCCAAACAAACTGGAATCCACGCCGAATGCTCCGATATATCGAGATAGAATCTGTAGTTGGGGAGGAGATGATTCAGGATAGGTTGGGGGAAGCGATACAAGGAGCTGGATATAAATGTCCTCATGGGATGGCAGGCTTGTTTTTTTTTACAAACGGTAAAAAGAATGAGCAACTTGCCTCACTTTGGAAGACAACATGCAATTACATTTTTTGCTCACTTTGTATTTATTTCATACCTGAGCACAACGGTATCGGTATCTTTACTAGAATTCGGTAGCTTGGATGCTGAACCTGAGCCTGGGGTAGACCATACACGAATGTTACGATCGCCGTATATGCTACGCAAGACGTCTAATTCAGAGCCCACAGCTTCTCGCTGAGAAGTCAAAGCTTGCACGAAATCTTCCAGTTGCTTATCATGATCGTCTGGCAACGGTGACGGTGGCCGCGAGCTTGAAAGCATTTCGGATACAAAGGAGTTCGTAGCGCTGAACTTGGACCCTTCCGTCAGCACGGCTTGTCGGAAGCCGCGACAATGCCAGCAACGACCACAACACCACCACCTGTTCATGTTATTGTTCGACTGCCATATAACCGATCCGAATTTCCTGTTAATGATTTGCCGGTCGTATGTACTACGTAGGCGTGTTATGGCTATGAGACTGTGGTTTAACTGGTGGCATACTAGGTTGAATGGAATGCCGATAAGGAGAACATGCTATGGGAAGTAATCGCTCGATCGAGAGCAACGAACAGTGGCGGAACTGATTGTAAGAATTGTCATGTTTTTCTTAATCTCAAAGTCTTTGAGTCTGACAATAAAGCAGGGCCGGCACTTTCAGCTCATCTGCAGGTCCCCCTTCCCTACTTATTATACCGTGCACAGGTCCGCTACGAGGAAGACCTTAGAACAATACAGGGCGTCGGAACAACATCAACTTCTAATTCATTGCCGAACCGAAATACACTCGAAACTGAGCGACCGAGCAGCTCGCTTCCTCATCGAAACATTACTGGCGGCGTAACCTCCTCTCTCAGACGACATACACCTATCGATGTGCGAATTCGTACCCCGTCACAGAGGCTTGCTCAAGAACCCATGTTATCCATGATTCGTCAATCAAAAACACAGAATGTTCCCAACCGGATAACGACACCTGAATCATCCGATTCCGAGGAAGAAGAACTTGACGCTGCAGAAGAGGAGGACAGGAAGTTAAACGAAGAAGAAACAATGGGACGACGACTAAAAGAGCTGGAAAAGTTAATGAATCCAGATACATTGGGTTTCGTTCGCACACCGAAACCTCCCAGAATAAACGTCACTTTGTCTCAATCTCAAAGCCAGAGCCAGAGCCAAAGCCAGAGTCAAAGTGAAAGCCAAATTCAAGCACATTATCAAGTTTCAGAATCCTCGACTCGACGAGAAGACAGTGTTGCAGGCACTAGTGAAAGTGGTGTAACCTCCCCGCAGGGCTCTATCCCATCCATTCCATCCCCACAAAACGAATCGCGTTCACCAAGTGTGAGCTCCCCTGCACTTTCGTCACTTCAGGCAACCACCACCTTGCCTCAGAATCAGCCCCGAAGCCCAGTCTTGGCACAAAGTCCTAGGAGAACAACACACATTAGCCGAAGGGGCCCTTTTGCTGCGTCTCGTATTCCACAAAGTGCGATTAGTCAAGGTTCGGCGGCATCAAGTTTCAGTGATATGAGTGATGCACCGAGTGTTAGTGCGTCTGCTTTGGAGAGTGCTTTGATGTCTAACCTTCGGAGCGGGGGATCTCGTCTGTATGCGATTTCGTTTTCACTTGTTACCCTGTTCTGTACTCATGATCTGTCAGATCTACCTTTGCCCGCAGTCATTTCAGTGCGCTAGGCCGTGGAAACGGATGATCTCTATTCGGACATGCCAATGTTATTGCTGCTTCAGCACTCGCTTCATTCATTCAAATGCATGCTTTTACATCAGAAATATATTCATGGGATAACTAAATACATAGTGATAATTAAGGGTACTTACGGCGGTCCAAGCGTTGCAAAGCAACAAAAGGAAAAAATTTGGATTTTTTTAAAAAAAAAGATAAATGCAGCAGACCAAGAGTAGTCTGAATCGAGTTTCGTCCCCTTATTCCGGTCGCGAATCGGAAAGCAGGGACGAGCCGCGAAGTGCACTAAAGGACATCTCAAACAGTTTACCTTTCACTACTTCGACCCCTCGTGCGTCCACCTCCAGACCAACTTCCTTTTCCCAGTTATGTGAGTTCTTTCGACATGTGTTAAAGCCGCTCTCATTGTGTGTAGATCTCTCTTGGCCACGCTATGGGCAACCCAGTGTGTGTAAGGTAAGTAAGGTAAGTAAGGGGTGGTCGCCCCGGCACAACGTTCTAGTTGTGAGATCTTGTGAGATCAATAAATGGGTTAGAGTCTGAATGGTGGCAGGCAGTACGTTAATCGACGGCGCGACTGTCGTTCATAAAGATGTATCACGTCGGAAGAAAATAGCCTGGAGGGCACTGCATCTATAAAGACACAGCTTTACAGAAAGGAGAACACTCCCAACTGCAGCAGGATAACCCGCACAAACGTCGATAGAGTCGTTGAGCAAGTAGATAATAGATAGCTGCAAAGAGATGTCCGGTCTCTGCGATGTTTCCCAAGTATCATCAAAGTTATCACCCTCGTCTCCCGAAGGAAAGTCAACGGGCGTATCCCCGAAAGAACAAACAATGAAGATGCGAATTTCTGGTGCATCGCTCGACGAAATTATCGTCGGGCCCAGCTAAAGCCAATCTAGAGAGACTATAATACTCAGACCTTAGCCCGCTCGGAAGTGTGAAATGTTCAAAGAACAGTTCTGTACGGAACGAGCCTCGCGGCTTTCGGACTGCTGCATCACAGATGGAGAGAAGGAAAGAAAAAGAAAAAAAAGACGCCCACGGTCTGGGCAATTATGTAAGATTTCGGTGAATGACAAAGTGAGCTTACATGAGCGGAGCTGCGTATGATAAAGCCGGTGAAATGGGCTTGCGCATACGAAAATCATCGAAAGTTTTGAAACATGCTAGTAAATTCGATTCGACGATGACCGATGACGCGTTCATTTCTTTAAAAGGGTGTAATATTGCCATGTGCTGGTTTGCCCAAAACAACTTTGTCGAACTTGCCGTCGGAACTAGAACTTTCACATAAATAACCTCACCACACCTTCTTACTGTCCGCTACTAACCTCTTCGACTTCTAATAACAGCATTAAAATTTGACAATGCGGCTATCATTCACAAACGATGTTGGACAAACTTACGTGAGTTTCTTAAAGCAGCTATGAATCTCGTTCATGACTGAGTGTCGGGTCAAGGATGTTGAAGTCGATCCGCAAATGGAGCTCGAGAACATAATGGCTTTATTAGAAGCCGAGGTTAATAAATCCTTTCACTGCTTTGCGAACCCGATCTGATACAGAGCTTTTTATCAGTCTGGGATACCGCCACAGGAACAAAGTATTTCATTTGACGGCCGTGAATTAACTAACCCTCGAGCCACGATACAAGAGTGTGGTATCCGTGATAATTCTGTTTTACTTCTACGGCGGAAGGTCACAATTGCAGGGAGGTACGTCAAAGCTGTTTATCTCTTTTCTTTTTATCCAAACTCAGCGTACCTCCACCCTTGTCCAGAACCGCCGAACAGGATGCAGAAATGATGCGCTTGCAGATTTTGGGAGATCCACAATTAATGGAGGAAATCCGGCTTGTTAGTTTTATCAGTGCAACATTTGAACCCCTTTAAGATTCATATATAGACCCAACCCGAGCTCGCGCGTGCCATCGTCAGCGATCCTCGCCGTTTCGCGGAACTTTTCGCTCGATTGCGCCGACAACAACAGGATCTAGAACTGCAAAGGCGGCGGGAAGTAGAATTACTGAATGCGGATCCATTTGATGTTGAGGCGCAGCAGCGAATCGAGGAGGCGATCAGGCAACAAGCCGTGTTGGAGAACATGCAACATGCGATCGAGTACTCACCAGAAAGCTTCGGTCGCGTTACAATGCTTTAGTATGTGTTTTGTGTTATTTGGGTTTCACCCCGGAGCTTATGGGGATTTAGTATACCAATTGAGGTTAACTCAAGACCAGTCAAGGCGTTTGTCGATAGTGGTGCTCAACAAACGATCAGTACGTCAAACCCTATTTTTTGCCGTGATGATTTTCATTAATCGACTATTCCAGTGAGTCCGGAATGTGCAGAAGCATGCGGGCAAGTATCTTTTCCTTCTTCTGAGGACTTAGGGTGACTTAGCAACTTCCTTTAGTATCATGCGATTGTTGGACCGCCGGTTCTCAGGAATCGCGAAAGGAGTCGGAACTGCACGTATTCTAGGTCGTGTGCATAGCGCACAATTGAAAATTGCCGATCTACATCTTGCATGCTCATTTACTATAATGGAGGTAAGAGCATCATCATTGCGATGTCGGGCATTGAGTCACGAAAATCTTTCCTTTTAGGGGCGGGACGTCGATCTATTATTCGGATTAGATATGCTCAAGGCCCACCAAGCCATTATTGACCTAGAAAAGAACGCGCTCCGAATTCAAGGTCGCGAAGTGCCGTTCCTTGCGGAGCACGAGTTGCCCGTTAATGCCCGGATATTGGATAATGCTGAGATTGACGAGACGGTAGAGGGAGGCTCTAGCGGCAATGTTGGCACTACCAATCAACCTTCATCATCTACCCAGCAATTCCCTGGTTCAGGCCAAACACTAGGACAAGCTCCACAGTCGAGAGAAGCTACTCGGACGTCCACTTCCGCCTTCTCAGAATCTTCCATCAGCACATTAATGGGACTCGGAGTAACAAGAGAAGAAGCTATTAGAGCTTTGGAAGCAAGTGGTGGAAACATAGACGTTGCTGCATCATTTCTATTTTGAAGGCTGTCTAGGTTGGACACTGGACAGGTGCACATTCAAGACGGATCTTAACATTTTGGAAATCGTGTAACAAAAAGCGGCATGTTTTGATTAACAAGGGCACGTGTATCAATGTCAAGCGAAAGTAATAAAGCAAAATAAATTATAAATAATCCATATAAATCGTTCGTACTGCGTACCGTCGTCTAAAGAGCGAGCATGAAGCTGTGACATCGTCGTCACATTTTCTAAATTCTTAGCATGGAAGAAACTGGGACGGTCAGGAAAAACACGATTTTTGTAGGTGGCGTGGACGAAAGTGCGGATGAAGCTGCTCTTTATGAATTATTTTCAACATTTGGCACGTAGGAATTTCCTTGTCGTCACGTTCTTTATTCATTGTTTTTGCAGGCGACATTATTGAAGTGCAATTACCCTCTGCTGCCGTTAACCCGGCATTAGCTTCAGGTACGGCTGTTGTCGTAAAGATGCAGTACTTTTATTGAATTATTCGTTTTCGCGTTTTGAGTAGAATCCAAGCATCGAGGGTTTGCCTTCGTAACCTTCACTCAGGCGATGGACGCACAAGATGCGATTGACAATATGGATATGAACGAGTTTCGGGGTCGCGTATTAAAGGTCAACCTTGCTAAACCCCAAAAGGTTCCAGTTCAAGGACTTGGAAACAGACCTGGTACGTATTCTATTGAATATGCAATCTTCCGCTCACTCACTGGCCGTCCTTAGTTTGGGAATCCGAGGAATGGCTTCAAGCATATGGGGTGCACTCTAAAGATCGTATATCTACTGGAGTGCGTGCCAAATCAAAACAGGAGTTAGAGGAAGAAGGGGAAGATGAAAGTGGAGATAAAGAATAAGCCTCGAACATTCATAAACTATAAGTATTTTCTGTGTATTTTTATGCTCGGTGTAAAATGTAAAAATACAGTAATGATACACAAAACAAGGATATGCGATGCAATATTTTAAATAAGTGCAATCCCAGTCCGTATTAGACCTCCTCGCCAATTTCGCATGCCTGACGATCGATTATGAGCCCAGTCTCTTTGCATACGAGAGAAAGAATCCTGAATATGTTCGGCTCGCAAGGCAGTCCGCGCTTCGGGTGGTGGCAAGAATAAGGTAGAAACTGGGTCAGAAAAGAGATCAGGAGAATCCGCTCTTGCTTTTTTGTTTATGGGTCCTTCCATTGCGCTTGTTCCTTTACGTTTTCCCAAAGATACGGTCGAATCGCCGGAACGGCTTTCCAAAGCACGTTTAACATTGAGTCCTCCGATTGTTAGAGCCCGGACCATTTCGAAAGCAAGGAACCCAACAATATCAATAGTATCGTCATTTTGTTTGAGATCAAGATGAGGAGGAAGGTTTAAGAACTCCCTAAAACGTTTCCCTGGGAAATCGGTTCGATGTTGTTTCAATATTGGTTATTAATGTGGGGATACATACCTTTACGGTAGGTGAAAGACGCCTGACGACAATCTGAGTAATGTTGATATTCATCTCGTGTCATCGCACGTGTAGCTTCATCTGCTTCCTAGTGACAGAACCGTAAGAACAAAAGAGGACGTTGACATCGGAATATGCATTTACTCTCAAACGCTGAATCGACGCCTCATGTGCTTCGATGTCATCTTCGTCCTCTTCATCGTCCGACTGATGACCACTCTGCCGTAGGACTTCGGAATAGACAGCGGTGATTTCCCAGGGCAATTTGATCGTAATCTTTTGTGCCTTGGCCGTCAATTTTTCCTCTAAGTAAAGACGTCACAGCCAGCAATCTTCTCCAAGACGAGTAAGATAATTACCTTCTTCCAGCGCATCTACTTCAACACCAGGCCCTCCGTCACCATGGGTATCTTTGGCATGCTTTCGTACATCCTTCCAGGACAAATATGTCCGAAGTCTGTTAACTTTTCCTCTGTCGTGCCTAATCAGGAAAATTAGGTCTTCGGCTGACAGATATCTCGCTCCACGTTTATTGGCTAAGGCTCGAGCTTGTATAATCTGTTACGGACGAGGTTTAGACATTGTTAATAACAGGGGGCGTGTCCGTAATAATTCCGGCTTACTAGCTCGATGATCTGACTTCTCACGATATCTTCCACAAGGTTCACCGTCTCCGGGTTCGGATCCTGAACCTCTCCGAAAACAAACATCTAGAAAATAGTTGGTAATTGAGCTTTATGAAGATCAAAGCATTTGAGTAATCGCGGTCGTGCCATTTGGGATATTTCCTGAGAATACTTGTATTCCCGCGTCATCGTGTCCGTGCCGACAAAGGTAAAGGATCGGGAAAGAGTTATAATGACAAAGCCATGTAATGGGCGCCTAGCTGTTTCGGCATCCCTGACTAAGCAAGCACTTGTACAAGAGCACGCAATCGTTTCGTCTTTTTTAAATGGGTCAAATAAAGCAAACATCCATACGGGTGTAATCTGTTTCCCCTTACACCACTGTGATCTCACAATGTTCACAATGTCGATCCCATCGTCGTCGTCGTCGTTTTCTCGTCCACTTCAGCCTCCCTTGTCGTCCGACGATCTGGACCGAATAAATGCACATTTACGCGAACTCTCTCCTCAAGAAATATTAGAATGGGGGATCCTACATCTTCCGAATTTGTACCAGATGACTGCTTTTGGGCTAACAGGTCTCGCTGCAACAGACATGCTTGCCAAATTGACATCGCATCCCCCACCCCTCATTTTCATTGACACATTGTACCATTTCCCCGAGACACTGGCCTTAATGTCCGAAGTCAAACAAAAATACAACTCCCAATTGTACATTTTCAAACCAGATGGTCTTGATACCGTTCAGACGTTTGAAGCTAGACATGGTCAACGACTATGGGAAGTTGCAGACGTAGTGTACGACTACCTTGTGAAGGTAAATTTTTTCCCCCCGAAAGCTCCGAGAATTTCACATTCAAATTTAACGAAATTAGGTTGAGCCAGCCAGCAGAGCATATTCTCAACTACGTGTACAATCCGTCATCACAGGCCGACGGGCTTCGCAAGGCGGCGATCGATCTTCCTTGCAGCCATTAGAAGTAGACTCGGTAGGAATATTGAAGCTCAACCCTTTCTTCTCTTGGGGGTTCGACGATGTCAAAGCATACATCACGAAAAACAATGTCCCATACAATAAACTACTAGACCAAGGTTACAAAAGCATTGGCGACTGGCACAGCACATCAAAAAGTGGAGAAGGTGATTTAGGAGAACGGGCCGGTCGATGGAAAGGAACACAAAAGACCGAGTGCGGATTGCACAAGGATTATTTTGTGATGAAACGGTTAATGAAAGAACGAGTTCGTGATCATGACTTCTATCGCCGCCGAAGAAAAAATCTAATATAGTGCTTTTATGAACAGCGTGAAAAGGCTTTGAAAGAGAAAGACGAAGCTAGAGGAGATTTCCTCGAACCAGTAAAACCGGTTCAGCCGATCTATTCGGATTCGGTTTAATTACGATCTTTTTCCATTTTCTTTATACGTATTACATATCCGCATACCTAATCCTAGACTAATAGCGCAAAACCATTGTACACCAATGAAGCATGTATTTCTCTGACCAGTATCTGGTTCAAATCTAGAAAATTTTAAAGTCAAAAAAGCGTGTTTTTTGGGGGAACTACTGTTCAAACTTGTACAAGAGATCGAGTAGTAGTAGTCTGTGTTTGGGATAGGCCTGAAGTTACCGACTGAGCGGTATTTTTTGCGGATGCCATAACAGCCAAAATCCCTTGTAAACCGGTTTTCCACGTGACAAGACGCTTTTCAATTGTCTCCCAATCTTCCTTGCCAAACGAGCGGGAGATAGAACGTGTGACGTGTAGAGTTTGATGTGGTTGAGATAACCTTCCTGATAAGAGTCTAGACCGGATTACTGGTACCAAAGCATCAAAATTTGCAGCGTGCCCTTGAATTGAAATACCCG
The DNA here is from genome assembly GCA_027605045.1 of Phallus indusiatus. NCBI lineage: Eukaryota > Fungi > Basidiomycota > Agaricomycetes > Phallales > Phallaceae > Phallus > Phallus indusiatus. Next base: position 1,104,052 of record JAQFWX010000004.1, read on the forward strand.
TACCGTCAATCACCCAATTTTCAACTTCTTCCTCGTCTATTTGCAATGCGGAAGCAATTTCAGAGTATGGAACATCTTGCCCTATATTTTTCGACCCAAGATCCCCTAAAATCAATAATTTCAGCTTCCGTTCGAGTTGTTTTGATTCTAGCTCTGATATAATTCCGGTTAAATATCGACAGAACGGAGTTATAAAGACTACGTTGTCTTACCGAATTCTGTCAACACAGCCTCGTTAGCGGAAAACCATTGTTGGTAATCCGATAGACTGCCTTGCAGTATAATTTTGAGCAAAGCAAATAGTTGATGATCTCTAACATGTCGAACAGCATCAAGTTTCAAAAGGGCGTCGAAGTTTAGAACTGAAGGCAACTGCAATGCTTTTGCAATGACACCCAGTGCAGCTGCTTGGGCATTAGGCGAATTAGCCGGTAGCGAGCGCACATATAGCACTTGGTATGAATATGATTGTTCCCTGAAAGCATCTTTGTAGCGGGTGAATTATGGGAGGTGTAAATAAAACTCACGTTTGCTTAACTTTGGCATAGGCGTCGGAAATGGATTTGATAAACTCGCATCGTTCAGTGGCACTGATATCCCACTCGTCTATCCATCTCTCCACTTCAGATACTTTCAGCTGAAGAACTTCAAGCTCTTCGTTGGCTGTAGCGAGGTTCAACAATGCATTGTATACTTGCAGCCGCAGTGTGGATCGATTTGGGAGAGCGTTAAATAGATTTGAAAGCCTTTTCGGAGAATTGATCAAACAGACATTTAGAAAAATTCGGAAGAGACGTACAGACGATATTTGATGAAGGCTTGTTCAGTGGGAGGTGTCGATGTTATGGCTCGGATTAGAGAAGTGATTAGGTCGGTGGATTCAGGCGAGTCGGGAGGGTATAACGATAATACGTGACAGTAGACCAAACTGAAAAACCCTTCGATCTCTTTTGAAGCACGAAGGATTAGCACACCGATTTCGGAAGATGGAGGCGAAGTAATACGCACCCCGTTCATTACCATCTCCCAAACCATGAATCTGAGCAACTACTAGCTTTATGATTTCTTTGCGTTTGTTCTCGTCATCAGCTAGCGGTGTCTGATTCTCGGGGATGACTAGAATATCTTGGAAAGGTTTGAGAAATTGTGGACGACTCTCTTCAGGCTCTGTGCGGGCGAGGTATTGTACCAATTCCTGAATCTGCAAAATAAAACTATTGATTCAATACAAGCAGGTCTTAGCCCATATTCACTGACATGTTCTTCAAACGTTCCTTCCCCAAAGATACTCAGTGAGTCCGCCATAGTAAAGTAGCGTTCGAGGTCGAAAAATTGCTTTGCTTATGTCATCGAATTCTGATTGGCTGGTTGAATCGCCTCAGAACGGAAACGTATCCTAAGCTTATACTTTGGTACAACCAGTACTACATTCATGCCATTCCACTGTTAAATTAAGTACACTAATATGGATCGCACTGTAAATCGTTATATAGAAGAGATACACATATATCATACGCGACTTCACTTGCGCATTCTCTTTTTGAACCGTTCCATCACAATCTCGTCTGTAGCATTTCGAACTCTGGAGTCTGAATGTCTCACTACGGTTTCTGATTCCGGAGACAGTCCCATTGCTTCCAGTTTCGCTTTTCTCAAAGCCTCCGCGTCCGCTTGTTCCGTCGATAATGGACGGTAAACTGTGATTGGAAATCTTTAGCGGACAGAGACAAAAGTCGCAAAAACAAATGATACGCACAGCGAGTTGCTATAAGGTGATCTTCGTCTTTTGAAACAGTTGTCTTTTTATTCCCAGTCTTTTGATCTTCGACGACCAGCCGTTTAGCCTTCTCAGTCTCTTCAATATTTTTGAGTCGTGTACTACAAGGGTCATCAAAACGTCTTCAGAATATCATTGTAAAAAATGAATACATACTCAATACCAAGATCTACTTCTGGAATCGCCGTAAGCATAGCCAAGCTATTGGTAACGTTGCCTTCTTCTTTCTCTTCCTTCCGAGAGGAATACCGGTTTAAACGATATAGTTCCTCAAACGGATCACGAGGGCCTTCAACCTTCTCTGGTTCCGCAAGTTCACCTCTTTTCTTTCTGATATTCTCTTCAATATACTCCATCCTACTCAAATCAGCAACTAGTTCTCCATTGTGGAAATCAGCCAGCTTACATATGTTTGTCCACGTCCAAAACGTTCGTTTGCTGTGTGAAATTATTTGCTCTTACAGCCCGCCTCGCTTTTGCTTCTTCATCACTAAAACACATGAGTTGATGTGAAGTGAGACTACACATGCGATACTTCGCCGCTTACTTCTCTGCTGGTCTCGAGTTGACGTTCAAGCCTCCCTTAGACTCGCTCTCGTTATCCTTTCTCTTACGTTTACTGATATCGCCTTTAATCAATTTAGAAGCATCTATGCCTTTTCTTCCCCGTTTAAGTCTATTCAAAGCAAGTAATTCATCTGGGCTATCATTGTTAGTAGAAGAACTTTATGTACTTGAGATCAAAACAAGGCTCTTACGTCAACTTAATGGAGGTTTCTGTTTCTGATCCTTCTTCGATCTCTTGCTCTTCAATTTCTTCTTCCTCTTCACGCCGGCGAACATTGGGTCTGGTGCGTTTCTTGATCATGGTTCGGCGAAGTAGTAGCGGTAACGGATTGCGGCGGTGTGACACCTAATTCGGCTGTCAGACTCATTCCCCGTCTGCATGGTCTTCGACTGAGTGTACTGCCACCAAATCTATGTAAGCCCAATTCATATTACATTCTGAAGCTTGGAGACTAAATACATTTTTTGGTACAAGAAGATATGTAGCGAAGTAGCTTAATGTATTGAAAAATAACCACTTAAGGACTTCTTTTTAGCCAGAGAGACTTGAGAAATAAAGATAAAACCTGTGTAGAACCAGGCTAAATCTTATTGTATTCGATAGATAAAAGCAAACGTCGTTACTTCGTTATCAAGAGATGAGAGATAGGAGCCGTCCTCGATCACTGAGACAAGGATCTGCCCTCTGGAGAAATGGACCTGGGTGTTGGCAGATTGATATTCGACACCTGTTCACGATTCTCCGTATTCCCACTTGAAGCAGCCGTATCGTCAGCATTAACAAAAGGCGGTGGTGTATATTCGCCAGCAAGTCGACGGAGATACTCCACGTCTAAAGGGGATGCTGACCGTGGGAGCGAGAAGCGGGTGGACTGCAGCTCGGGATGATTACTGACAGGCGGCGAGCCAATTCTGACGGTGTGCGTATACCCATCGGTCGAAGTTGGTGCCGCATTACTTGGATTGCTACGTCGAATTCTCGGACGTCTCGGGATATGTACCGTGAGTCGAGAAGACGACGGCGCGGCGGCATTGGTTCTAGATCCATAAAGATGGAAATTTGACCGGGTCGTTAAGGCTGATTCCAAGGTATATTCAGGATCTTCCGATGAACGTAAACGCAATATGTCATTCCTCCGGAGAACGGTATTCCCGTTCGTAGGAGCAGGCAATACCCCATCTATTTCGGTACCACGGTCACGTCCAGCTGAATTTTCTGCCACGTTCACATCGGAAGACGTCGAACGACGTGTGCTGCTGGTGGACAATCTATCAGGCGCATCGGGCTCTTGATCTGCGGTCTGGCCTGAGCGTCCTAACGCTCTTCTACGGGAGGTAAATTCATTAAAGTCGTTTGTCCTCGAACGGACAAGTCGTCGAATGGAAGGATCTCTATTCAATGAGGAATGTCTCGACAGATTATAATGAGGAATAGTTGAAGAGGTGCCGCGAGATTGGTACCCAGGGGGAAAGTGCTGGTTTTCATCGTCAGTAGAAACGTCTGCTGTTTGTGTGGCAAACGATCCTCTCAAGATCGGAGGTCCAGCTAACTCGGCAAATGGCTGAAACACTGTTGGATCAGAGGGCGAAGGCGGCGTAGGGGGATCTATCTCTTCCTCGTCAATTTCGAGCTCCAAAGGATCCGGCGGAACAGGATTACCAGCCCAATCGCTCAATGTATTATCACTAGACCGAGAAACGTAAAAATCATGTAAAGAACGAGGGGGTATCGGCTGGCGGTATATGCGACAACCAGTCAGGTTTTTTAGGCTCCTAACGGTGCGCTCGGCCAATAAGTGCCTGTCGGACGAAGACGGACGCTTTTGTCGCTCAGCAAGCTCCTAGATGATGAAATATGAGCGTATGACATGATAATACGTAGAACGTTCGTACTTTAACCAAGATATCCACCAACGTAGTCGTGAACGAATCACCGTGATCTAGGCTTTGAACGAAGGACTCATAGGAGATTTGAGGTGGTGGATGTGGATCATTTCGTTCAAGTTTTGCTCTGGCAATTGCACCACATCTATTATCAACCATTATATTAGTCAAATTCAACGACAACGAGAAGGCGGTGGCATACACTAATGTCTTAAGCTTGAGACCCAGAACTTGATCGTAATACTCTGTTTGCCTGGAGAATAGCTTAATAACGTATCCAACGAAGTTAGAGCGTGTAAATTTCGAACCATCTACCCATATTGTCCGACTAAAGGTAAACGAAAATGGAACTTAGGAGAGACGGCGGAAACAGAACTACGATTTCGCTCTCCGCGGAGACGCCCAGCGCGGCTATATTAGGCGGTGTAATCCAGCCTTTTTCGTGAATATTATCATTGTTCAACGTTTTTATAGAGACAAGGCATGTTTGAGGCATTAAATGCAATAATGACAAGTTTTTGTACGAGCATAAAAATTTTATGGCATATATCTCCCCAAAATAGTGACCATACATTAGGTCGAGTTTTGTGATTATACCTTGAATCCACGCGACTGAAATAAAAAAAAAAATATGGTTAATAAGATTGATATGAAACTTGTGAATGAACAAAACAAACCTTTCGGCGACCACGAGCACGCTCGAACTGATGGAAATATTATTAGACTTGAAGAGATAGTGAACACAGTACTGACCTTGCGACCCTTCGAAATAAGATAGGGCTTCTTGTGTTTATGAGGACCTGAAAGAATGGCTTAAGTCGAATGATACGGAATATCCTTGAATGACTGACCGAAACCGAAGTGTTTGACGGCTTCCCGAGTGTTCCTTCTACCCCTCAACAAGATGGTGTTTTGCCCAAGAGGTGCACGAGTAGCCAGTACGTCAAGAGTAAGGGCTTCGCCACCAGCATTTATTATCCTTTGCTTAGCAGATTGGGTGAATCTGAGGGCAGCAACGGTCAACTTAGGGACCTCTGCAAGGCGGACGTCGTCAGTGACAGTCGCAACAGTCACGATGATTTTGGAGTCCAAATCGGGAGCGTTAGCGGTTTCCGAGACAATTTTCGATAATGACACTGGGGGCCGATTGATTTTAGACAAAAATAATCGTTTCAAGATGACCTGCAAAGTGCCATAAATGAGACATTGGGCTTTTTTTTTCTTTACAGAACTTTAATCAAATACCTTGTTGAATGGGGCATCAGTACGGCGAGCAAGAAAACGGTACAACTAAAACTCTGCTTGAGTCATCAATTCGTTAATTCCAGTTGAGTCCAACAAACTTTGACAAGGAGTAAAAGATAGGGATCTTCACTCTTGGGGGCGGAACGATGACCGCTCTTGACGTGATGGCGTTTGATATCGATACCCTAATTCAAGAAAACATAGTTTGAGATTATTATCTATGGAATGTTGAGTTGTTGAGCTCACCATGAATCTTGATGATGGGACGGCTTCTTGAAGATTGGGTGTGAGAGAAATGCAGCTGTATAGTCAGTAAAATTAAAGTTTGGCGCAGGCGGCGTCTGTTTGAAACTCCGGCTCCTTTCATGCTCCGCTCGTTTTGTTCTGTTTTCACTGAAACGCCACCTTACCCTGCGTGAAAAAACGAACATGGTTTGTGATATTTCAACTCATCAATGTCAATTTGTTTGTTGCTTTTGCTTACCACAAAAAGTACCAGGAGACCCCAGGACAAGATCCGTACGCTGATGCCTATTCTAGCGCACCGCAACAACCTCCCGTGTCGTCAGGCGCAACTCTTGAAAAAGACCGTTCGCCACCACCACCTTCGCGTGGCAGGTCGCGTTCTCGAAGCCCTCCTCGTTATCGAAGTTCCCCATCGCGTCGTAGGTCTCCACCGCCGAGAAGGCCTCACCACGCTCCTATTGTGAGTGGCGAAGTTTCTTCTCACGCTACAATTGCCTGAACCTGGCGCGTTTCACTTAGGCTCCTAATCCCTCAGCTGTTTTGGGTGTTTTCGGCCTCAGCATTCGTACTCAAGAACGGGATTTAGAAGAACAGTTTAGCCGTTATGGCCGTGTCGAGAAAGTGACCATCGTATATGATCAAAGAGTAGGCCCGTTGCATCATCCGTGCAATACTTCTGAATTAAATCATTCGTAGTCCGACCGCTCTCGTGGATTTGGATTTATCAGAATGTCTACTGTTGAAGAAGCATTGCGTTGTATCAGCGAATTAAACGGCGTTGTAAGTATTTTGCTTGCTTTCTTTGTCTTGACAGGTTAAAAGCTGAGGTTTTATCTGATAGGAACTCAACGGTCGCCGTATTCGGGTTGACTACTCTATAACTGACCGTCCTCATGCCCCTACGCCCGGTGAATACATGGGACATCGTAGCTCTTCCTACCGAGGCGACAGAGACTCCTACCGTGATTACCGTGACAGGGACCGTGATCGCGATTACCGCGACAGGGATCGTGACAGACGTTCAGATCGTGATAGGGACCGAGATCCGTATGGAAGGGAAGGTCGGGACTGGAGGGACCGCAGAGGTTCTCCAAGAAGGTACAGTCCCAGTCCAAGACGCAGACGCAGCTATAGTAGAAGCCCTCCACGCGGTAGCGGTAGCAGCCCTCCGAAGCACAATTCTGGAGGAGGTTATGACAATGGACCCACGAATGGTGCCCCACCCGAGTCCAGCGGTAGGTGGTAAAGCAAAAGGGAAGACCTAGAGGAACCTTTCAGTTTCAAATTCGTGTACAGTTGTCTATGTTTGAAAGCGGTGGCAAGAGTTGGCGCGAGTTTACATATGAACACTTGAAAAAAAGATATGAAGATTCCTTCGTCTCAATGCTGTTACAAAAAAAAAATCTCCGTCGAAGCTGTCAAGTTTCGTTTCCTCGTAATTCAAGTTCAAGATATTTTCTGCTATCAAAACTCCTTTCCTCGCAATGCCCTGTCTTTTACAGCGACATTATTCGAGTATTACTTTCAAATGTTCCAGCAATAATAGCTTTGTAACTCAAGTCAAGAGCAAGTTCGATAGCAAATTTTGGACAATATCCGTCCGCAGCGTCGCTTCCCGTTTGAAATATGTCACCACGAATATCCTGTTACTCTGTGGCGGGTTTCGAGGAGGATGAATCTAGTATCAGCCTGACAAAGTAAGTCCCCTTTCATTTCCGACATCTCAATTTTATTATGCATGTACATATACCCAAATTCATATTTACATTGGAATTAATACATGCATTATTATTATAAAAATCTACTAGCGCTTGAGTTGCTTATTGAAAAAGGATGAAAGACTAAAGCAGCAAATCTTGGCTCCGGAGCTTGGAAAAAGTCTTAGTTCTCTCGATTTTTTTTTCAAAGGACGAAATAAATTTATATCATATTATAAACGTGATTTTTCGTGCATTCTTTAAGTTCTCGACTATTCAAATATTCAAGTTTCTAAGTCCGACCGAAGGGCTTTCGCGCTCACTTGCCATTTGCAAGCCCACTACCTCGGTTCATTTAATTGGTCGAGGAATACATACGGGTACAAATTCAATGTCATCGGAACATACTTATAGGGCTTCTAGCTTAAGATAAAGTATGACCACGGTCAACATTCTTGCTTTCCTCCATCTAGTGGATGTCAACTCTCGAAGAATTCAAAGGTCTTTTCAAGGGCGACATTGTCGAACCTTCCTCTCCCGAATATGCAAGTGCCTTGGCTCGGTGGGCAAAGAATGCTGAACGAAAAGCCCGGTATTACTCGCCGCCGTTTCCGTCATTGTAGAGTTCCATTCACCGCCTCATAGATACGTCTTTTTTCCAAAAGATGAGCAAGACGTTGCAAATGCTGTCAAGTTCGCAATAGCAAGTGATTTGCCTTTAGCCGTCAAAGGAGGTGGACACAATCCCTCTGGTTCTTCGTCTGTCGAGGACGGTGTCTCGATTGATTTGAACCGGTACTTTGACACGACTCGGGTCGATCCTGAAAAGCGATTGGCCTACGTTGGGGGCGGAGCACTGTGGAAAACCGTAGACTACGCTGCTATCGAACATGGTTTAGCCACCCCCGGTGGCACGGTTAATCATACAGGCGTCGGAGGGCTGACCTTAGGTGCGGGCTACGGGTATCTGTGCGGAAGACATGGCCTTGTGATCGATAATCTTGTCCAGGCGACCGTCGTCCTCGCAGATGGATCAATCGTTACCGCCTCTGAAACATCCCATTCGGATTTATTCTGGGCTATTCGTGGAGGGGGCGGCAATTTCGGAATAGTAACTGAATTCGTTCTCAAGTTACATCCACAACGCAAAACCGTTTATGCCGGCATGATTACTTTTCCTCCTCCGCTTTTGGACGAGGTTGTTGTTGTTGTCGACAAATGGTGGAGTGAAGTAGAAGATGATGAATATATCCTATTTGTACTGACCCGAGGACCAGATAAACAGGTAAATCGTTATCTTTTTTTTCTCTCGGAGTTTTACATGTCCCATATTGTAGCCCGCTATCGTCGCTCTTCTTTTTTATAACGGATCGGAACAAGAGGGCCGCCAGCGTTTCAAACCATTGTTTGATTTAGGTACACACTTAATTCGTAAAGCTGTTTTCTCTCCAATGAATAGAAGACAGGTCCAGTGGCAGACTCAACTCGAGAAATACCTTTTGAACAAGCGAACGAATTGCTTAATCCTATGACGCCGCATGGCCGAAGGGTTTATATGGTTTGTATCGGCATTGAATAATAAGATTTTAATAAGCTGATAAAAACATTAGAACGGAGCAACTCTTAGATCGTCTCTTGCTAAAGTTGCACCACAAGTTTTCAAATGCGTTTCAGAACTTTCCGAGAAACACCCAACAGATCCATCACGTGCACCGTTCGAAGTCTCTCTCAATTTTGAGTTTTTTCCATATAGAAAAATCTGTGAAGTCCCTCCTGACGCGACCGCATGTCGCAGTCGCGGTGGGCAGCCGAATGCTCTTATCCTTATAAATTGGGACGAAGAAGAAGAAGGCGTTGATGTGAAACACGCACGTTTCATCTCACGAGAACTACAGCAGATCATACATGATTTAGCGGATAGGGAATTGGATGAGAACGAAAATTCTGGTTATGGGAACTACAGTATGATAAACTTTCAATGTCATTTTTCTGTTCGCTGACGAATAAATTTCTAGCTACGGATCCTACTGATTTACAAACCAAATCACAGCAGTTATGGGGCAAGAATTATCCACGCTTGCAAAAGATCAAGCACAAGTATGATCCCAATTCTGTTTTCAACAGATGGATTCCTATTCTTCCAAGTGCATAATCACTGTGCTCCAAGACAAGGCCTGTCATCTACATTGTGTATTATTTATTTATATGTTAGTGTACTATTCGGGATTAGATTAACTTTTCAAATCAGATCAGAACTCAAGCTCCACCACATGACATATATTAAATTTAGGACCAGAACATCGCCTCCAGATCAAATTCGATTTCGAGAACCCTAGATTCGGCAAAAGCCGATCCGTAAATTTCTGATTCATGTGCTTGGAGACCGGGTTTCAAACAAATGCTTGTGCTACGGGGTTAGCGTCTTTGAAATCTGATTTGTAGGCGAATTCGCTGTTTATACCAATCGGTGATCTGGGTTGCAGCTCCTGGAGCCCTCCAGAAGCCCTCCAGAAGCTCCCAGAGGGTATCAAGCTGTATCAAGCATCTTAGAATTGCCAGAACTCGAAACCTTGAACACCAATTTGGATGACAGGTTATTTCCGCGAAATGGAGTTCTGATCGTCGTCCCGCGTCACCGTCTTATATGCCGTTACTGAGCGGTTTTTGGAACCTAGGTCAGAATGCGACAGGCCTTACGAAAAAGCAACAAGCGATAGATCGAGGAAGGACTTCCGGTTTTATGCGTCGATTGTGGATTCCGTCTGTTGAGCCTCCCTTGCAGCTCTTGCAGCCGAGCTAAGGCGACCAACTGCCCCGAGTACGTAGAATCTATTGTGGCGTGATGTTCCATTTTATTGGCACGAACAAATTGGCACTCACTCTCATTATTCTACTGGACTGAAAGCCTTGCACAGCCTTACACTCGGGAGACTCGGACGTTTTCGAAAATACAAACTGGTTTGATTGGCCAATAAGAAACCGAAATGAATATCGAAGCAGCATGGTCGTATTGCCATTGCCAACTCTCATCAACTCGTTGGTACTCTGTTTGTCACTCTTTTGTTGATCGCTTTGGTTCTTGATTGTTGTTCTTCAAACATTAATGCACCATTTATTACACCACAATTCGCTCCCTCTTCTCCCTCTTTAAAAACGTTCGGACCTTTTAGTTTTTGGTCCTTAGACATACGTTTCAAATTTCTTCTCACTCATGAACCATATCTCCAAAACGGGTGTTGGTAGTTTTGGGATATTTGGTCTACTAGCCACGGAAGCTTCAGAAAATCGACGGGAGCTTGTCTCTGCATGTAAGTAAGTGTTGCGAACTTGTAAACTCACTCATTTCACTTTGTGATAGTATGTGCCAACATCCTTTTGGCATGGGATATCATCATCACATTTGATATAGAAGTTGAGCTCATCTGGAAGTCAGTCTTATCCTCTGTGATTGAGCGTCGATGTATTGATGCTTGTTCATGAGAGCTCCGAAGTCAGTTGTAACCTGCTTGTTTCTCTTTAACAGATACATAAGCCTCAGTCAAGCGATGTCAGTACCGGTTGCCGATCTTTTCTTCTCCTCGATATTAATGAACGTTCATAGAATGTCTACAGTTTTCCTTCATGGTGAATTCAAGACAGAACATAACATATGTCGTGTGTATGCGTGGTACTACGCGTTTAGTACCGTTTCATTAATATGGATTACGAATATATTAAATGTTTATCGAGGTATGTTTTCTGTGCACATAATAGTACTTCGTAGTATTTGATGTCACCACTCGCAAATTATTAGTTTATGCTTTTTTCGGACGAGATCGGAGGATCTTGATCGTCATAAGCACACTTGGGGTTATTAATGGCGGTGCAACTTTGGTTATGAGTATCCTCGTTGTCAGAACATTCGCAATATTTCATACGAATATCGTTCTCACAGCAGTTGGGGAATGCATTTTAACGAATTTCCCTCGGCTGCTCCACTATATTTGGTAAATGTTTCAAACTATATGCTATTCTGGCCTTAGTATAGTTAACGACAATATGTTTTCAGGGTTACGGAAACAGTATTTCAGAGCTTCCTGTTCTTTTTGATGTTGGCAAGGTAACAAGTGCCTTAACAGTAGTTTTCACTGTCGATAACTTGAACTTCATTCTATTACAGGTGTATTCAGAAAACAGTTATCTCATGGAACAAAACCATGAGCCCCAGTAACCTTTACCATCTTTTTATACGGGACGGGATCTGGGCGTACACGATTCTTCTTGGTATGACATCAAACCTACTCTTGTTGAGAATATAGAGCCATAATGTGAATATAGGCATGTTCATTGTATCCGCGACACAGACTAATGTCAGTGGTCTATCAGTTTTACAGTGCGTAATTGAGAAACATACTTTGGTTTGTGGTGCTAATATGTGATGCAACTCGTAGATGGGCTGTCACCTATGCAGAGATTTGGGTAAGGGTCCAAAAGTTACTATTGTGCCTGGAAGGCATTCTGACAAGTTAACACGTACAACCGGTATCAGAGCTCGCGTGTGATACTCAATCTGAGAAGCCTTAGATCACCGCACGCGAATTCAAGTACATACGTCATATCTTGGTCGCGATGGGCAAGCGAAGTTGTCTTTGATACCATAGATGAGTCCGACGACTCGGACGATGTCACCATTCCAGACGAGAGTATAGAGCTTCAGGTCATGGGAAGGAGTGAACAAAACCAATTGATGGAAATCGACAATACTTAGCTTAATGACGCTGAAAACGAGGATGAGCCACGATGAAAAGCCGAGACCCCAATGCAGCGACGAATCGTTCACCCCTACGTGACACTTCGAGAGATACTTATGTATGCGCGTCGCATGGACAGAAGATCAGGTCGAACTTTCTGATTTCTGATTTATATACTGACATTTATTCATTTTTTATCTTTTCCATTTACTTCTTGTACCTTTAATGCATCGGTTTCAGTTTGGACTTCAAGTTGAATTCCGTTTTAGTACATGATATTAGACGCGTCGTTTCGGGTCACAGAATAACATATTTGAAGTTCTGCCTCGAGACGACAAATGTATCCTTTTCTTTGACCTGCACCCTCTTTCTTTTTGACCTAAATGTATTATACTTGATGATCGTGGTTGTACATTTCATTATGTAGCTCTGTTGTCATCTGAAAAAAACCAACGTTTAGAATCGAATCTAAAAGGAGAGTATTCGAATGTCCAGACCGAGTCTGACGTGTGTTATTGGATTATACGTTGTATGTAGGATAGGATTTGGCGTAATAGATCGTAAAATTGACGTTAGCACGATACAACACGGCACACACGATACAGACGCGACACAGCACAAATGGGTGGAGGACAAAAGCTCAAGTCTATTATGTAATCTACTGAATACATCATATGGTCCTAACTAATAAAATCCAACATGTGTATCGAGAAAATGTACCAAACCGATGAGGAGAACAGGAGGCTACGAATTCCGATTTTTGGGTCTTTCCCCCAAACCCCGTTTCTGCCGTATACGTAACCGGTTAACCGACGGAGTCCGAACTCGGATCGGCGGCTCGGCACAAAGCTACTAGAACCCTGGGCATTTATAAGCCCACAAACAACTGGGGTTAGTTCTACGTCAACCCACGAAATCATGAAAAATACGACACGGATTGGCATCGTCCTAACAATTGGTTTTTCCTTCTTCATAGTCGAAATTATAGGTATGTTTCTGCCAAACCATTCATATAGATATGAAAACCATAAACACTTTTCGCCGATTGGTAGTTGGGTTTCGCACGAAGAGTCTTGCTTTGATAGCTGATGCTGTTTGTATTCACCACTCAATCAACTCTATTCTAATGTCTCACGAGATTTTTCCGACAGTTCCATTATTTGAACGTAAGCAGGCTCGAGGTTTTATTTGCAACAGTCCTTACAGGATATGATATCAGGACATAGTCGCATAGTACGTCACTCAAGCTCATCTCGCCACTTTTTGGACTAAAGCGCATAAAGTGCCATTTCTTTCGCCGCCGCATACGTGAGTGTCAATTTTCAACTGGCTGGCACAAATCCCATTCTCACTCCAAAATTAGCTACAAGACAGCGGAACACATGTAATCAGAGTTTTATAATTCTAAATCTGTCACTTATAAAATAAATCCGCAGACGAGTGGCTTTACATACGCGTTCCACCGCGCCGAACTAGTTGGTAAGAATCAGCTCAATTGTTTCCAATCATCTCATTCAATTTTCAATTTCAATTTACAGGAGCATTCTTCAATGGCGTTTTTCTTTTAGCTTTAGGCTTGTCGATCTTTTTGCAATCTATTGAACGATTCGTTCATCCAGAAGTTATCGAGTCCCCTGAATTGGTTCTCATCGTGGGCTGCATTGGACTAGGCTTGAATATACTCAGTGCTTTTGTTGTTCATAGTATGTTGATCCTGTTTTTAATCCCCTCGATAATGCGCTTATACTTGATTCAAGACCACTCTCACAGCCACGGTCACGGTCATAGCCATGGTCATGGCGGTGAATTCATCGAACTCTCGCCCCAACCATCTCCAGCAGATAAGCTTGTAAGTGATTTTATTCGGTTGTCATTAAGAAAAATCGTTTATTCCAATTGAAAGCATGCCGATCACCATCATGCTCAACAACTGACCCCAAATCACGCGGGAAGGAACCTTGGTTTAATGGGTGTGCTCATTCATCTTCTGGGAGATGCAATAAACAGTGCGTGGTCGAGATTCACAAAATGGTCAAAGGCTCCCATATTCAATTATCATAATTAAGACGTTGGCGTTATTATTGCAGCTGTTATACTGTGGAAGGCGCACTCCCCAAAGAGGATATATGCAGATCCCGCAGCGTCCACGTTCATTAGTTTTATTATATTCGCCAGTGCCATTCCTTTGAGTAAGTTCACCTGCATTCTTCGGAAATTCGGGGTATCGTGCAACTTGATACCTGTGTATAGCATACAAAGTCGGCCGTATTTTGCTTGAGGCTACTCCTCTCCATTTAGATCTGTCAATGGTTAAGGAAGATCTCGAACGCGTTTGTGCTATTCTACGAATACATTCTTCTGTGATATATTTGAAACTTTTCAGGTGCCAAATGTTTTGGAAGTGCATGACCTACATGTCTGGCACTTATCCCAATCGTGAGTTACTATAAATCTCGAAATCTCAATGCCAGTTCATGCGAATCGTGTCAACGACAGTGCCATCTTAGCCTCCCTTCACGTATGTGTTCCCTCCGGATTCTCATTGAGTGATTGGGAAAAAACAGAACGATCGTTGCAACACTGTTTTGCGGAGTATGGCATATCCCATGTAACAATTTCGCCCGAGATAGGCAACGAACAAGCTCAGGACGGACATGGTACCGCGGGTCCTTCCACTGACAACACGCCTATGTCGACCTGTTCATCTCGGGACCACTTTGGTTGTGCTGTCGATGGAGTAAAGAAACGAAAGCCCAATCAAGTTTGATTCGAGAGAGAGGTTTTCTTTCCTCGCTAGTTCTCGCTAATGAATGGGTAAATAATACCTTATAGAATGAAAAGTACTTCGACTCGCTATCCATCGTTTTGCTTGTGTAAATACTCCGTACGAAAAATATATATCATCTTTATCCGAATACATGACATGCGTGATTTGGTACAAGTGTTTGGATACAAAGAGTATAACGATGAATGAATGAATGAATCATTGACAGCTTTGAAATACATGGCATGGGAAAGCAGTACGCGTAACAAACCGTATCATTGGATGAGGGGAAATGAAAATGAACTAGAAAAAAAATGTAGTTTGAATGAATGAATAAACGAATGTAAAGTAATGTATTGATCGCCTAACGAGTGTGAAAAAAAAAGCAAATGATAGTCGTTAGTTTTTGGTGAAAACTGAAAACCCGGAATTAGAAAACTGAGATGAGGATGATAACATGAAAACAAAATAAATAAATAACAAAAAAAAGGGAGAGAAAAAAAACTAATAATATGCAGAATGCGAGTGTATGAATAAAAGTTGAGACCGAGTCCTGTGAAACAATGAGATGGATATGCGTATTTTGTTTCTTCTTCTCATTCCACAATTTGAATAACGACGGTTCCGCCTTGTAAGAGAGCGCCAATAGAGCCTGTGCCAGATTTTATATCACCCCGCAATGCCTCAGGTGCCCGTTCGAATGGGAATACCAGTCCTTCTGAATGATCTCGGACGTTATCTTTAAAAGACGAACCGAAACTCAATGTCATGCTTGAACGACTGTTACTCGACGTCGAGCTGATTAAACTCGTCGGCGGACTGCGCGGGCGGTCGAAGTCTGTTCCAACCTGACTCATGCTACTGCTCCTCCTTTCGTCATTTTGTGAAGATGTTTTCGGGCTGACGTAGGGACTAAAAACACCCTGATTCGCAAACATCACAACGCTGGCCAGCGTATCTCTGATATCTTCACCAGAAGTATCTACGTCCGCGTATGGACTAACCCATACATACCCGATATTCTTTTTGTCTTTCTTGAGGAGAGAAAACCGTAGCGATCGTAAATTTGACAAAAAGTGGGTTTGGGCGGTAGGAAGTGAGCATGGCGTTTTTGGGTTCGATGCGGGTGGTGTGAGCGATGAAGGAGACGGAGGACTTGAGACGGTGTGAAAATATAGCATGTCGCCTACTAAAGTAGTGAACTAGAACAACCATCTGGTTAGCGTCGAGTCATCATATAGGAGAAACAAAAACCCCTCACCTGCCCATTAGTTTTCAATATGGTTCTACACGCATCCCATATGTCTTTCCCGCCTATCGTATCTATCACGGCGTCGAATTCTTCTTTAGCAGTTGCCAATCTATTTATGACATCGAGAGCATCGCCACATCTGACATCTCCTTTGACTTTGTTTGCACGCCCTTCGCGCCCTTGGGAACTATTTGTGGCTGCTAACCCTTCAACAACGATTCTCGCCCTCCTTTCACCCTCGCTCCCCCATCCCCTAAGACCTCCAGGGACTTGAGCCGTTACCAAGAAACCCAAATGAACCAACTCTTGAGCAGCCAATAGACCTGCCCCGACATCAGCTTGTAATACCAGAGCCTTCGAGCCTCTTGGAAGATGCGACAATGTTCGGACAGCCCGGTGAGCGGGAATAGCAGACAAGGGGAGTAAGGACAACTGAGGGACAGATAATGATGTTGTCAAAACTGGGTTGCGACATGGATGAATTCGACGATGTGAGATCGTGATGAATTCGGCAAGAGCGCCGCCTTTTTTTAATTCTGTCAAACCAATCACCCAATCACCTTTGGCAACATTAGAGACATTCCAACCACATTCGATTACACGGCCAACAAAACTCCTTCCGGGGACATAGCCAAATCCTTCCGTTTTGGATATCTTATTTCCAATCATGATAGCATCAAGACCATCTAGTCCTACCGCCCAAACCTTTACAAGGACATGAGTAGAGTGGACTTTTGTTGGAGAAGGTGTATGTGCTGTAAAATTGAGATATGTTGAGAGATCGTCTTGCAATCTTTCAGGGGAATGAGATGAGGAGGAAGAGCTCAGTCGTCGGATAAGACGAGCGGGTGCGGAAATGGCTTGATGTGAGTGACGGGTGATGGCAATGGTTGACATGGTTGTTTGGGCAAGGCCAGGTCGCGTGAGATCTATAGAGCTTGATACGCGTTCTGGATGTTTAGCGGGAGTGTATGCAGCACGAGGAAGGGTGAGAGAAGAATAGCCTGTAGTTGGGCCGGTTGTACCAGACGAGACCGGGAGTGGTGTTGGAAGAGTCACAGTACGACTGGATAATGAAGTAGAGGATGTGCCTGACTGAGCTGAGGGGGTAGATTTGATGGAAGGAACTGTACGGGAACGCCGTGGCGAACGAGATGTTGAAGCAGAGCTGCTGCGAGAACGTGGTTGCGCGTTATTGTGATTTATCGACGATTGCAGTTCGTCTGTTTCGTCCTCCTCCCAGACTGCACTCATGCGTGTTTGTTGAATAGTACGTGCTCTTTGACGTCTTGTGGTGCGTCGCGGCCTACGCGGTGGACGAGAGTCAAACTCAATGAGGCCAAGGCCATGGACATAGGTAACCGGAGTTGAAGATGTCAATGAGCTGGAACGAGATAGATGGGAGCCGGTCGGGGGAACGAGCCAGCGAACATCTTTCGACCATGAGGATGAGGAAGACAGGGTTTTCGACCGTACTACGGCAGGTGGTTTATCTGAGAATGTTGTCGATAAAGACGATGCAAGTGAGCTTGAGGACGTAAAAGACACGGTGGACGCGGACTTTGCAGAGAAGATGTCGGCAACGTCGATGGAAGATGCCGATGATGGAGACGACGGCGGTGAGGATGGGGTAGGCAACGTCGAGGATGAGGCTGGGAAGAGCATGGTTAGGTGGTGGATGGAATATATTCGACAACCGAAAAGCTGCAGTGCAACTCGGCAATGGCGGCTCGTGACGTCACATAGTATGCAAAAAGCTATGGGTTAGTATCAAGAATCAGTCAAAAACGTATTTGCCATAGATCTGACGAATGAAACTGGCTTTTGTTAAAAATACATGTTTTGGAGAATCAAAGTTGCTTCGACAAGGCTTGATCATTCTAGTTTGGTCGAGGCGCTAAGATCTTGACATCTAGTAGGAAGTCAGACAATGAGTTTGGTTGTCTAAATATCGTTGACCATACATAAAACTGGTAATTTTATTTCAAAAATGAAAAAAAAATTCGTTTGAAAAAAGTTCGCAAGCCAAGTTGAAGTCGAGTAGATTTTGACTACTTGCCGAATTCGGTAATCTTCCGCGGGAGCAAATTTCAAACATCACTCACACTTAGAATGCCTCTCATTCGCAAAAGTACGAGCAAATTTCCTTTCTGTTGAATGCACATTTAAACCTGTTTCAGAAACCAGCAAGCGCGTACAGACACATAAACGACATAGAATAAAGCACAAAATCGCAGAAGGAAAGCGGAAAAAGCGCAAGGAAGCAAAGAAAAATCCTCAATGGAAATCAAGTATGGTACTTCAGCTCTTCTAGTTAGACTAACTTTTCTCACAATATTTTTTAGAGAAGAAGAAAGATCCCGGTATCCCAAGCAATCTACCTTTCAAGGATGAAATTATCGCTGAGATAACGGAGCAACGACGACAGGTATTCATTGTACAGTCTATCCGGATTATCCATACCATTAATACTTTTTCAAGGCGGAAGAAGAAAAAAGAAAGCGGAAGGAGGACAAAATTAATGCAAAAGAAGCTGAAGCTTCAAAACCAGATGCTAACACAACTGATGTCTCGGCCTTCGCTGGTTCTTCAAAGCCTCAAGAGGAAGACGCACCCTTGCTTCTGAACCCGGATTTACCCAATTTCAGAGCCGTAATAGATAAATCACACATTATTTTAAGTGTTCTAGATGCCAGGGATCCGCTTTCTTATAGGATTTCTCACATTGAAGATTTAATGTCTAACAAAACAGACGCAAAATTCGCATTCGTTCTCAACAAAATCGGTATGTAACCTCAAATTTTATGTTGTTATACATGTCTCTAATAGTCATTTCTTCCAAGATCTCATTCCAAGAGAGTCTGCAACCTCATGGCTGAAATACCTGCGATCATTTTATCCTACATTTGCATTTCGTTCGGCATCTGCCTTTCTTCCCAAGCCTCAAGGCAACCCAAAAACAAATTCACTGACCAAGGGAAAAGCGAAAGAGAGGGAAGACGATGCATTGGGCACGGGTCCTTTACTGGAATTTTTCAAAACATGTGCTACCGAACTTCAAATCGAGTCTCTCCGAATTGCGGTTATTGGGATAACAAATGTCTGATATACCGTCTTCACGATGTGTGTGTTTCTCGACTTATGTATTTCTTTGTGTAGGTCGGTAAATCTGCCATGGTCAATTCCTTACTTCGCAAAGCCTCTGTTCCAGTTTATGAGGTCTCGGCTACTACTCATGCGGGAGGTACAACGACAACTCGAGCATGCGAGTTTGATATGATTCCGCAAGGTTCTCAAGCGGGCTATACTTTAATTGACACTCCTGGCGTTTCTTTCGAAAAAGATGAGCAATACACCTCAGATGTCAAGACTCGGGATATACTCATGCGCCGTCGAGGAAGAGTCGATAAAGTAAAAGATCCTTTACCCTTAGGTATGTGGTCATTCTTTCCTATGGAAATACATTGGCGTATACTTACACTTCGTAAAGTTGACTGGATTGTATCAAAAGCAAACACACAAGATCTGATGCTTCATTATAACCTACCAGCGATCGCCAAAGGTGATACGCCCGCGTTTTTAACAGGAGTCGCACGTAGTCTGAATCTAATTCGAAAGGGGGGAGTCCTGGACTTGGACACAGCTGCAAGACCTGTGTTACGAGATTGGAATACTGGCAAACTGGCTGTTTATACCGAGCCTGAAGTGTCGAAATCAACAGGCCAAAATGAAGTCGCGCCCGCATTACCTGATACTGACGAGAGTATACTGGCTAAACTGCGAACTCGGAAAGAGTTGTGGAAGGAAAACGGATCTGTGAAGTTGGAAAGAGGGACGGTTGAGGAGAGACGTATCGCTTTGGATGCCGAGTTTACCGTCGAAGAGGTAATGGGAGGGAGGACTGACTCGCGTCTTGTGAACGTGAATGATGAAGAGGATGATGACGATGACGATGATGAAGAAGAAGACAAGGGATATGAAAGTGATAACAATGACGATGAAAGTGAAAATTCCGAAGAGGAAGAAGAGGAAGACTCCCCTCCGGTCTCTCGCAAAAGAAAGGCCCCAATCACGAAATCGAAAGATCTCAAACCTTCAAAAAAGGTGGCGTTTACCTCGGATACTGCGGATCGCAACGAAAAGAAAGCAGCGCGGAAGTTGCATTCACAACAAGTGAAGCAAAAGCAAAAGGCGGCGAAGGCTAAGACATCCACACAAGAAAAGTCTGGTGGAAAGGAAAAAACTACTGGCATGATAGAAGATAAACCAAACCTCAAGGTCAAGGAAAAACCCAAGTCCACGAGTAAAAAACCACCACCACAAGGC
The DNA here is from genome assembly GCA_027605045.1 of Phallus indusiatus. Taxonomy (NCBI): domain Eukaryota; kingdom Fungi; phylum Basidiomycota; class Agaricomycetes; order Phallales; family Phallaceae; genus Phallus; species Phallus indusiatus. The sequence continues at coordinate 1,124,540 of JAQFWX010000004.1, forward strand.
TTGAACAAAAGCTCCTCCAAGGCTGCTAGTTCGACTGCTGATTCTAATGCTTATGATTTCAATCAATTTTTCAAAATGTCTTAAAAACACAGCTGTTTAATGTTTCATACATACACTCAAAAGTACATACAACCACAACATACATACTTAAATAGCAGGTCTCAGGGTATTAATATTATTGTGACGTTACTTTCCCGAGTGCACACAATAATAAGGTGATGAAAAAAGCGGAAGCAAAAATAACAAAAGCACACACAACACAGCGTCATCACAATTTTTTTTTTTGATTTTAGGTCTCTTAGCGACCATGACAGTCCCAGAAGCTATTAACCAGTCGAAACAAAACGGGCAGTCTCTTTCACAGATATTAGATCCCAAATATGGTGCTGAAGGTGTTGATATGGATACGGACATGACGCAGACCGATGAAGTAGAGGAACCGGAAGTCGAGAAGGTTGCCAGTGAAGGGTATTGCGTGGAATGTGAAGGTATGATCTATATCACAGTATGAGTTTAACTAGTCGTCCTGCCAAGACTGACACCTCTCAATCAGATCAACCCGCCGAATTGAATTGTGTGGACTGCGGGGACACTTTTTGTGAAGTTTGTTTTCAAGCTACACATCGGAAGGGAAGTCGAAAGAGACATGCCAGCAAGCCGTTGGGAACAGCTGGTGGTAATAAGACTAGGAAGATCGAGAATTCTCGGTCTGCCTCGAATGGTGTTCACAAGGTGTGTAATATATAGTTCGGTGCTCAATTCACTTGACACTGATCTTATTTTTTATTCATTCCAAGGTCGCTACCGCCGCTGATGAGGACGATGACGATGAGGACGAGGATGACGAAGATGATGTCCGCGTGGCACCAGAAGGCCACGACTCCGCCACGCTAGTTGGTCCACAGCCATCCCTTTACGAAACACCAGGTGACTGGTTCGTCGAACGAAGTCGCTACATCCCATTACGTCTAACCTACGAAGAACGCAAATATCTCCGTTTAGTCGAAGCCGCGCTATCCGTGAGCGAGTACACCGACAAAGTCGACACACTCGGGTTCGGCTTGTCAAAAGCAAAACGCATCGTCCATCAAATCCGCGAGCTGTGTGCTATTTTGTCGGGTTTGGTGCTCGCTGCGGATTATAAATTGGGTCAAGAGCTGTTCCAGGATAGGAATTTTGAGAATAATGCTGCATTTTATCAGAATGTGTTCGAGTTGGCTCGACGTCATAAGATTATGAACCCCGAAAAGTGCGCGAATAGCAGTTGTGATTGAATACGGCATTCTTACAGACTTTATTACAGAATGCGTACTACATATGGAAAATTAGTGTACGTTTTAATGGACACCCAAATACCGGAAGTCAAAAACCTTCTTGATTTCTCTTGCGTACGTCCTATCAAAACGGTTTATTCGATCCTCGACGAGCACAATGCTCTCGACGTATTGCGAGACGATTTAATCACAGTTGGTGAGTTTATAATCTTTCCTTCGAGTCGTGTTCTACATTTTCATCTCCTCTTCGTACAGCCACACGGGAAATCTATTCCGAAGGTCGAACTCGCCGGGAGATCCAAAAGGACATCAAAAATAAAGAACGGGCTATCGAATCTCTATCTGCCAAATACGCACGGGGCGGTCTGAAACAAGAGGATGTTCGACAATGTCTCTACAGCATTGGCGACAACAACGCTTTTTTACGCGTCAACCGCGATCCATGCGAAACCATGATCAAATATCTCGAAAAATATTTCCATCCTACAAAACCAGGAGATGCCAAAACCTCTTTAGCCATTCGAAGCGGCAAAGCAGGATCTCGTCTCAGCCACGATCACGCCAAACAGTACTCTTACGTTTTGCAGAGTCTGACTTTATGGAGAGAAATTCTGCATGAGATGTTCCATCTTTGGTGTCTTGCGGAAGATGATTTGCTGGCTTCCGGGAATACGTATCGGTTAAGGGATACAGGGCAGGGTTTGAACCGGGTGCAGAGCGCACCGAAAACGTCGAGGATGATGCATGCTATTTTGCATCGTGCGCAGAAATCTATTGGATCATGGGTGGGATCGTCTGTGATTCATATGGGGTAATTGTTTTGTTAATTTGGTGTGTTAAGAACTAAAGTTTGTTTTTTGTTTTCTGGTAGAGATCACAATGTTCCAAATGCGTTAATGTTCATAGGTATGCCCCCTGTTTCATCCTGAAAACTTGAACAACAACACATAATAATACCACACCAGATAAATATACCCAGATATACCGCATACTTTTACCCATATGTAACACACTTTCTCAAATACCGACACTGGTTGACAAACCCGCGCTTGCCAAATACATTAATTCCGAATTTGGCACTGTCGAGAACGTGTACCTCGAGGTTCTTGGAGACTTCTTCCGTCACGGGTTAGTACTATCTGCGTTTAGAATATATGGCCGCTTTCTCATAATGCGGTTATACAGGTTCGATGGCTCGGGGGCCGATAACTTTTTCGATGCTGGTTCTTGCATTGACGGAAGATTAACCAGCGCTTGGAACTGGTGTAGTCAAATTGAAAAGAAACGGTACTGGCCCATATTCTTACTGGTAAATGTATTATTATTCATCTTATATTTTGGGGTGCTGATTTTTTTTCAAAAACCAAAAAAGAGTGGCTTTACATCATTCGATGGCGAGTGGTAGATGGAGTAAATATACGTTATGTCTGCAAAATTTTGGATAGACAAACATACAGTAGAGTTTTTCACAGTCGCACAGGTCTCATTACAATTAATTTGAACTACATGATATGGCATGGAATAATACCACTTTATAAACTTGGATTATTTACAATACTCTTTTTCTATCAGTGCGCTAGTGATTATCGATATACGTGATCAGCTTGAAAGAAAAATGCGTTAAAAAGGAGATATGGGAAAGAATAATGTGGGCTATACCGTAGAGGTTGGCGGCAATTTCGACTTCTGCTCTGTCACCATTAGCAAGGAGCTTCTCCTTGTTGTATAAAAGCTCTTCACGTGTTTCAGTTGCGTATTCCTGATTCGCAGCTACGGACGATGTACATTGTTAGGACAATTTAAAATCACTGAAGAGGTAGTTTACGTACTTTCAACGATAGCATCCACTGGGCAAGCTTCTTGACAGAAACCACAGTAAATACACTTTGTCATATCGATATCTTCGGTGGGAAGAACATAAGCATTATGTCTTGTTAGTGTATTAATTGGCAAAACGCACCGTATTTTGTAGTTCTACGAGAACCGTCCTCACGAGCCTCACTTTCAATGGTAATAGCCTGTGCAGGACAAATGGCTTCGCAGAGTTTACACGCTAAACGAAACGAAAACCGGAATGTGTTAGGTGGCAGAAATGTTTCTGACGGATCGGGATTTATATACCTATACAGCGTTCCTCTCCGGTGGGATACCTGCGCAATGCGTGTTCACCTCTAAATCTAGGAGAAATAGGACCCTTTTCGAATGGATATCTAATAGTGTACGGCTCCCGGAAGAAATTCTCCATAACAATCCACAGACCTAAAGAAAAAAAAGTAGGATAGTGTATCGGTCAAAACCTAGTACTTTAAAATTTCGCGAGTGCGCACCTCTAGCGATTTCCGTGAAAAAGAATAACTGAGCAGCTTTATCAATCGCACTGGGACCATTCTTGTACGGGTTCACATATTCGTCAGACGAGAGCGGAAGAGTCTGCGGGGTGGTAACGGTTTGGTGGTGTAGGTCTTGAGGCCTATGGCGCTGGACCACACTCATCGCGCGGTAAAACTGGAGTGAAGACGACGAGGAGGATATTCGAGGGTGATGGAGATATTTCGCTGTTAATGAGCGGGAACGCAAGGAGTGTATGAGAGCTTGTGATGACATGCTTATGCTCGAAGCTCGGGAAGGAGGAGACGGAGCAAAAGTGTGGTGTGCTCTGGGAGAGCGAGCGTCTAATTCGAGGTTGAGCTTGAGACTCTACACCTCTGCAGTACCCTGCGATGAGTGCTGTAGCTAGTAAAAGCACTTCAAAAGCGGCGAAGCCAACTAAACGATTAACTGATCAAGGTTAGATCCGTAACAATTTTGACTGCGGGTGTATTTCTTATTTTTGTTTGTTGCTCTTCCTTTTCAGAGGTTCAGACAAATTATACGCGATATCAAACAGAATTGCAGAATCTTGCGAGTAAAATTGGAGAATTAGAATCGGAAGCTGAGGAACACGAGTAAGAGAGATTCGATTTGATTGTCTTTCGGGAGATTGAATGAGTGATCGACAGACTTGTGTTATCGACTTTGACGGAAGTTTTACAAACAGATCCTAAACGAAAGTGTTTTCGATTGATCGGGGGCGTGTTAGTAGAGCGAACGGTGAAAGATGTTGTGCCTGCATTACAAACAAATCGCGATGGCGTATGTACATTTCCACCATACCTTGATTGTCCTCTGCTTAAAACGATTTGCCAGATAAAACAAGTTATCGTCAGTTTAGCTGAACAATACAAAACCAAAGAAACGGAGTTCAACGAATTCATCCGCGAATATAACATTCGAGCTGTCAACCGAAGTTAGAAGGTATTATTTCGACATCGATCGGTTATATGTGTACTCAAATGGTGAACTCAGATTCAAAAGGATGATGACAACTGTCTAAAAGATATATATCTGGAGAGTGAATAAACGGAGAATACCCCCCACCCCCTCGACCCACGCTACATATTACTCATCTAATCGGTTTGGTCCGTTCATAAGCTAAAAGTGTACGTTATATATAAATATTACACGCCTTCCTCTTGACGTGATCTTGATCTATTGTATGTATATGTATGCTATCGTGTAAGCATCTGCGATTGTGTTGGAGAAGCGTTCTCTGGAGGAGTCGGCTGGACCTGGAAAGAATATGTAAACTGGCTTGGACCTCGAAAAGCTGAAGTCTGAGCGTTGCGTTTGGAAGAAGAAGACCGTTGTTGTTGTTGTGACTGTTGAGGATGATGGTGATATTGTGTCCTGTTAAGGTCTTGCGACGATCCAGAGGGACCCCGCCGTTTTGGCTTTCCATCGTCTCCTCCGTCTCTTTCCCTATCTCTTCGACTATTACTATTTCGCTGATCTGGCGTTCCGGCTTCGTATTGATGAAATTTGATTTCTACGGGATATTCTGAATGAATCGGGGTAGATTGGCGCTGGTGTTTATGTGTTGCAGAAGACGAAGAAGAGGAAGAGTATTCGTGAACGAATGGAAACGTTCTCATAAAATTGCCGTTACGGACTTGATGAAGTGTGGGTGAAGGAGGAACAGCCGGACCGTTCTCCGGTATTATTGGTGTCGTCGCTGTCGTTGTTGCCGTGACACCTGTATCTTGGTTTTGACCAGGCGATAGTTCGTCGATGATTATAGCTGGAGCTGATGATGTTGTTGCGGTAGCAGGATTGGACCGTTTCTTGTTGTTGTTGGAAGAGGAAGAGACCTTGGGAGAGCGAGCTGAGGTGTGTTTAACCATGAAAGTAGACTGAAACTGGGAGATTGGGGGCTGCTCGTAATTGTTGCTTGGATTGGAATCATGTCTTGGAGGTACACGATGTTGATGATTATCCGAATGAGGGAGTGGGTTTGTAGCCAGAGAACCACCAGCACTACCTCCCATGGTTTGAAGACGCTCGTACAGAATCCTAAAAGAAAAGAAATGAAAGAAGGGGAGGGAAATTCACATTTTTGAAAATTGGAGCTGTGCATTAGGTACTAACGCTCTTTCGAGACGGAGTCTTTGAATATTCTTGCGGACGACCAAACATTTCAAATGGAGACGATCGTTATCCTAAAATAGTTTGCGACATATACATAATAATAAACGAAAGCGTACGAGCTCTAGTTCCTGGACTTTTTGTTTCATATCCCTGTATTTGGCAAGGTAGTGCTCATCTTGTTGAAGCTGGTGCTGGTGCCTGTGCTTTGCAGTTGAGTCGGTGCCGTGGCGCTGCTGAGAACCTGGTGAGCGTGTGGATTGGGACTGGTGGGGTGGATGTGCGGGGGCCAAAGTGAACTGGAAAGAAGAAAAAGAAGCAGCAGTGGAAGGGGGAGAATGTTGGTAGTTGGGAGGGGGAGAGAGATAGCCAAAGTGGTCGTTGCGAGACGACGGTGTTGGAGACATGGCACTCAGGAAGAGGAAGGGAAAGAAAGAGAGAGAGAGAGCGAGAGAGAAATGGAAAAGTATTATATATAATATAATATGATATAATTATATTTATATACAAAGGAATGCAACGCATGTGGTGTACAACGAAGGTATATAACTCCATTTCTGGAATCGGTGTGCTCGGTTGGGCCAGACGCGGGTTCGATCATACTACCTACAATTATTACCTAATATGGGATTCCGCCCCCCGATTAAAAGTCAACGACACTACACTACACTCAACTACAACTAAACTAAAAGTAAGCCAGTGCTCATCCACCTCAATGCTATTGCTCACATGTCATTTCACAGTGTCGATACCTTATAGACAGTACGTGCACCCCACAATAAAAACACACACGACAGATTGTGACGCGTAGGACTGCAGAGATGTGCCTCCTCCAGGTGGTTTCGAGAGCGTCAGATACAAGCGCAATCTACCGCTCAAAGGACCAAGCGGTATCGTGTTATTAACAGGTGTCGTGGCATTGTGTTCATTTGGGTTTTATCGTGTTGGACAAGGCAACATTGAGAAAAGGTCAGACCAAATGTTCCTGGTCCTTATTCTGCTCACTCACTCACTCCCAGAGAACTTGCGCGAGAAAAGGCTTGGTCAAGGATTAACCTGATTCCATTACTACTCGCTGAAGGAGACAGAGACACGTTCCGACGACAACAAGCTGTCCTCGCCCGTGAAAAGCAGATCATGAAGGATGTTCCAGGATGGCAGGTGTGTAAAAGAACAAAATTTCAGCAATGTCCTCGTCCTGATCCTCCTTTGTTTCTTCTTTTAGCCCGGAAAGTCAGTGTACAACAACCCCAAGCCATCAGACCAGACCATAGTAGTCCTATAGACCGCTGTATATTACACAATCACAATCTTCATTTACCTCGCCCCGTCAATTTTCGGAAAACCTGAGCCAGAATACCCTTGTTCGAAAAGGACAGTACCCTCCTCTCTAGGGCACGGAATTAAAAAAAAAAAAGAAATCATCAAAAATATATATAATATAAAAATAAAATTACCAGCTACCCTCTTCAACTAACCATACCTCAATATGGTTTTTCTAGCTGAACCGGAAATGAATAAAAATATAAAAAATAAAAATAAAAATAAAAATGCTGTACGGTTTCAAGTAAATACCCCCTCTCTCCACCCATGGCCAGTTTTGGGACTAGGATCACTGGCCAACCTCTGGCAACTCTGGCAACTGGCACCATGTCCTTCTCGATCGACCACTGCGATCCCCCGTTCCTGTCCGCACGCTCACCCAAGCACATAATCTATTAATGTATTTAATCCTACAACTGACAATTACCATGACGATATACGATATACGATGGTGTGTCTGTGTGTGTCTCTTGTCCGACTAACAACCACCCTTCCACCCCTTTTGATCGATCCAAAATAATTATTATGTACAAGGTGAACCGCGTTGTCTTCATTTTAACCAAAAATAGGTGTTTAATATATGCTTTTTAGATAACGGACCTTGTGAAATGACGTAGACTCTATAGTCAATGACAGTAAAAAAAAAAGTAAGGGCATACATGGACTTTCAATTAGCTTTACAACAACATGAAATTTTTGATTAATATTTAGAGGCAATCCTGGAAAATTGGGCTTGGAGAGCTTGAGACTTAATTGGCTTTACTGACAGGCATCAATGCTGTCGATATCGGGCTCGTTTTTTCTTTCTTTTTGTGCCAAGAGAATGACTCCAATCCCCGATTGTCTTCTTCCATGATGAAAAAGGATGTCTGATGCCAGAATTTGACTTGGCCTCACCCTTCCCCTTTGACAGCATCCCTTGGAGTGCTCGGCATACAGCATGGTAGTGTGAATCATTATCACTGCGCTTTGCCAGTGGAAGACACTCTTCGTGGGGTAATTTTATGTTTATAAGTAAAAACCTTTCGCTGAATCTGTCACCTGGAAGGAGGGGGAAACTCCTACCGCAATTTTGAGAAATCCGGCTGAATTTTGTCCCAGGACAACAGCTCTCAAGCTCGGACTCTCCAGAGGAAGCAACCTCTGAAAATAATAATATACTTACGTTGCTTTTGGCAGCTTTTCAAGGCGAGAACGAATTCGTATGAGTTTATGCTATATATCAAGGACAGTACTACACACACTTTGGACAATTTAGGAATAATCCTGGAATCCGAGGTGGAAGAACATCATAATGCAAATTCATATATTCACTTGAATTCCAATACCATTTTCACAGGCTTGGAAAAAGGATGTCCGTGTCCAGTGAAGTCGCGTGGTATGCCAGAAATAGATTCCCTTCTCCAATAGTATGCATATGTATTCTTTCGGCTGGAACATGACTATTGACCAAAAAAAAACCATCAACAGGCGTTAAATTTATATTGAGATTGTACACGAGACGCAGATAAAAAACCATTTTTGAAAAAACTCGACAGGAGCTTTTACATATATGCAAGTGAATTCCAACAGATTCCAACACATGGCAGGAACTTTGACGTAATCTGAGTTTTGATTTGATTCAAGAAGATCACCGCAAAAAAGCACGGGTTTTCAAAATGAAAAAAACGAATTCTCTTATCGCAAGTGGTCAAATAACCTCAGTAGGAGCTAGTTTCCTCAAATTTGAAGTTCAACATGTGCATGTCACGGAGTCACGCGCACTACAATTTACACCGACAACTCAGGCTACACCAATCCTTTCCCCTCTCCTTCGTTTAATGATAATACCCGACCAATTCTTAAATCAAATCAAACAAGAATGGTTTTCAACTTAAAAGTGCTTATCGCGGCGCTTCGCTCAAATCTCGAACGCGAGGCCGCATTTTGCAAGAGTCCGAATTCGAAAATTGTATTATCTTTGCCCCAGCGAAGGCGAGACAAGGATGCATTATTGAAGCAATTCTCTTCTGATGCGGGATACTATTTACGCTTTTATTCGACTTCTGCTAAAGGAAAAAAATTGTCGTCTTCACGATCTACGAAAGACAAAGACATACAAGGTAAATCCGTTCCTCAAAAGAAGGGAAACTATGACTTTTTTGGAAGGTTCTGATATTCTATTTCTAGTAGTAACGGAACCGCAATATTCACTTCTACATCCACCTAAACCTCCTCCGTCTGTTTGGCAAATATACTTTACGGACTGGCTGCACCGGCTGCGGTATTATAGCAAACCAGACAAAAAGCTCAATGTGGCTCAAGAAGCTAAAGAAGCTGCAATTGCGTACAGCGAACTATCTGAAGAGGATAAAGAGGCAAGCTCAAAACAAACCTGATGTCTCGTTTGTATGCTGACTGCGCTTTTCATCACCAGAGCTTAAAAGCCCGGGCTAAGCTTTGCAAAGAACAGTATGAAGCGAAGCTAGCCGACTGGAAACGCACTTTGACACCCGCGGATATTGAGCATGAAAACGCCTTTCGAACTGCGCAACGAAAATCGGGAAAATCGCGTCGTAAAAATATATCGGACCCGAACGCTCCCAAAAGACCTATGTCTGCCTATTTGTATTTTTTACAGCATATCAGAGCGGATAATGAGATGACCAAGAATGTATTCGGTGATGTTACGGAAACCACGCGGCAGAGTGTACTTGCTGCTGCCAAATGGAGAAGTATGACGGATGAAGAAAAACAGGTAAAGGCGATTCTGTTCTGTGTTTCTGTTTTTGTGTTTATTCATCTTGTTTTTGGTTTGTTATAGCCGTATTTTGATCAGGCTGATAGTGACAAGTTACGATATGAAGCGGAGAGGAAAGTGTATGAAGAAAGCACGCGGCATTCGAGTCTTTCTGTATTCTATTATCCTAGCGGGCAGATGAATGAACCGGAAGAAAAGGCGAAGCAGCATTCCAAGTTGTAATGAGGAGAAAATCACGCGGTTTCCCCTTTGTCGAGATACCCTCTACTTATTATTGTACCATGTGTTTGTGTCATTTGTAGGATTCTAAGGTAATAAAAGATCAATAATTTAATCGTCAAAGATGAACTCTCATTCGCTGATGTGGCGCGCCATCTTCATCGAATTCGTCTCCCTAATAGCTACATGAATACAACAAGAACCAAGATCAAGACGAGACGTACTTCTGGGACGTATCCAAGCCTAAAGAGAAAGTTGGGTTGAAAAAGGGCTTATTTACTTCAGACAGGACCAAACTTACTTGGCATAAAACCCTTTTGCGTAGATTTGGGAATGCAGCACAATCTCGCCTGCGGATGTGTCATTAGAGCTTTTGCAACTGTCCCGAACATATTGATGAGCTGCTTTCATTAGGACGGCACCGAGCCCGTATTTTCTGTGCTCTTTCAGTACAACTAGACGTCCCAGTTTGTAGTATCCTGTGCCATTTGGTTGATGTATTCTCAACGTTCCGATAGGCGCTTTGGTAGAGATTAATCTGAGGAGAAAGTGCGTCGCAATGGGATCTACTCTTTTATGTCGATGGTTTCGATTATTTTAAGGCTGATTGAAGATGGTAAGGAGGCATACTCGTCTACTTCGTCTTCTAAGGCGAACTTTTGCTCATGCACAAAGACCTCAATTCTGTCAAGATAGATCAATTCACGAGATTAGAGGTTTCAACGTCTGGTTTACCTGACTTGAATGCATTGGTTGTATAATACAGCTCTATCTGAACAATCTTTAGGAATCGGTATGACTTCGTAAAGAGAGTTTGAAGGCAAAGTGTCCATGTAACCCGGGCGTCTATTCGCGCGTTCGGGTTTAGCGAAACAACATTTCAAGTTGCATGTACCGGAAGAAAAAAAAAGCGGTTTCCCCTAAATACCCTCTACTAATATTATACCATGTTTTCATATCACTGGTACTTTAAGATAACAAAAGGCCGACAGTCTAGTTGTCAAGATGGATTCTCATTCTCCGATGTGGCGCACCGTCTTCTTCAAACTCGTCTCCCTGAAATCGAGACAGTCAAGTCAAGCTACATAAAACTAAAATCGGCCGAGACGTACTTCGGGGACATACCCAAGCCTAGAAGAGGGAAGAGTCTCAAACCGCTGAAAAAGCGACCTAAAACACCTCAAACCTTACCTGGCGTAAAATTCCGTTAAAGGGAGTCGCGAATGCAGCATAATTTCGCTTGGTGAAGTGTTATTGGAACTCTTATGATTATCCCGGACGTGTTGATGAACCGCTTTTACGAGGGAAGCGCCAAGTCCACGTTTTCTGTGCTCTTTCAGTAAGGCAACACGTCCCAATTTGTAACATCCTGTCCCAGTGGCACTGGCATCGGGGTGTAATTGGTGTATTCTCGATGTCCCGATAGGCGCTTTAGAAGAGATCGACCTGAGGAGGAAATGCGTCGCAATAAGATCTGCTCTGTTTTTGTTGGAAATTGAAACCATGGTTAAGAATGATTAAAGGGCGAGGCGCACTCCTCTATTTCATCTTCCGGAGCAATATCTTCAAGCTCATGCACAAAAACTTGAGTTCTATCGTAAAAAAAGTCAGTTTACGAGAATAAGAGCATCTCCCACATTTCTATTTTCACCTGATTTGAATACACTGATTGTATAATAATTCTCGATCTTGACAGTCTTTAGGGATTGCTATGATTTCGTAGAGAGAGTTTGTTGAAGGCAAAGTGTCCATGCGCCTCGGGCGTCTAACTACGCGACCTTGCCTCTTTTTTTCCTTCTCGTCATATTTCTTTTCTGTGGTGGTTTAATCCACCACTCAACAAAAAAGCATTCGTCTGGCTTGCCTCGCAAGTGCATGCCAGAGGGTATCGCTGCCATCATATATGGTGCCCTGTTATCATCCAGATCCTCTCCAGAGACGTGTTTGTCGTCTCGCTCTGCAGTAAAAGTCATCTTAGATGGCATGCGCACGGGACCGGGATCCGTCAGTGGAAATAAACCACTCCCTCCCGGCGGCAATTACAGATATCTTAGAAAATTCGACAATAATAATAATAATGCTGCTTGTTTGCGATTTCAAAATTCATTATTATGGAGGACTGGGTTTGTTTTGGGACGACATTATGTGGAAGAACGTGGTGCGTATTCTTCTTTTCGTACCCGTGTGCAAAGCCTTATTTATCATTTTACTACAATATAAGATATAAAATCCGGACCACGTCTCACTTCTTTCACTCATCGACCCAACACCTCCCTGCGTAGTCATCACCAACTAACGAGGAGAGTGTCCATGTCACCACCAGGGCATTCAAGCACGCGGGGTGTCAATCTCGGCGCGAGACAAACTGCCAAAAGACCCTCGCTGGAGCAAGAAAATGATGATTCACCTACACTGTCTTCTTCCCATTTCGAGACCTTGCATCCGACTGTGATCCGTCTACGCGAGTGCGTGCATAATCCACCTTCAAACGTCAGAGATGTGTTACAGGTCTGGTACGACCTCGAACAACAAAACCCTGATGATCCGGCTGCTCGGTGGCTCACTATGGCTTCCGTTAACCATTACTTTCTAATCCGATTCGCAAAACTTTTGGTGCGACTGAGCTGCTCGTCGTGGAATGAGCCTTGTCCGTGTCCCGAAGAGATAGCCAACGTGATCGATGCCGTTCTTTTGGAAATTCAGAAAAGAGCTTCTCGACCTCGTGGAGTTGAGACCTACTTTCTTTGGCACGCGAATATTCTCAGAAAGGAGTATTCTTCTGTGGTTCAAGGTCTCAGTGCCGCTATTCTCGACTCAAAAGAAAGTGACGCCAAGCAGCTACGGGTGTTGACCGAATTATTCCTAAACTGTTATCATAACGATGGGTTAGCAGCTTCTCTCGATCTGCTTCTACCTTTTCAAAAGCTGGTGCTATCACATCTCGACAGTCGCGAGGATCGGTTCACCAGTTTACTCCAAATAGAACATCAGCGATTATGCAACTCCCTCGTCGGTGCATTCTCCACTATTCAAGATCCGTTAGTGTGGATCACAACCGTACTTGGGTCAAATGCGGCTCAAGAACTGGCCATGTGCATCTTTTTCCACACGTATGGTAAACGCGGAGATGCTGATCGTGCTTGGCGTTTATTCGAATTCCTCCAAGCTCGGAAAATAATTGTCCCTTATATTATGCATCTTCGTTTGCTACGGGTTTTCATCGCGCAACGAGCGTTTCAATGTGCCGAGGGTATCAACGTTTCCCTCCAGACACATTACAAGGAGCTCGCGACGGATCCAAACAAGCGCTTAGTGGACGAAATATATCTCAATTTACGTTTGGCTGCTATCCAAGGCGATTTTGCTAAAGCTCAAGAACTTTATGATATTCTGTCCTCGAGAAAGCCTGTTCTTGATGGCGGAGTTCGACGTCTGCTACTGCACGCCTATGGAGCTGGGGAAAACGCCGAGCGTGTCGAAGAGCTTTTCGCTCAATTTTTCACCAGTACTGGCAATCCTCCTACCGTGCGAGACTATCGAGAGGTTATTTACGCTCATGTTCGTGTAAAGGACATGACAGCGGTGAACCGATGGCTGGAAGAGATGGTGAATAAGAAAGTGCTCCCCAATCTCAGCATTTATAACATGATTCTTACGGTTTTGTCGCATCACCTCGACGCAGAAGCAGCGTTGTCTCTTTTGTCAACGATGTATCAACAGAACATCAAGCCCGACAAGTACTCCTTCACGACTATTTTATCCACGTTCGCGGCGAAGAGGGACCCGGTTAGTGCTGAACGGATATACGAGCGTGCTATCAAAGAAGGCATTGAACCTGACGAAGTAATGACCATGGCTCTTATGAATGCACATATCGAGGCGGGTTCATGGCGCGGCGCGATTCGAGTATTCGATTACTTAAACGTCGGACGAATTCGAAACAGCAGGTACCTCGGACAACTTTACAACGCGCTTTTAAAAGCCTATGTGCTTATTGGTGCCCCGTTTAATGTCGTCTTGAAGATATTCCGTCGGTTCGAAAAGGCAAAGCTTTTACCCACTCTTCGCTCGTATACTCTGTTGATCCAATCGGCATGCGATTCCGGTCGAATGGATATCGCACGCGATCTCTTTTTGGAACTGGATGCACAACCCGCTTATGGACGGCTAAAATCTCACGTGGATGCATACTTGATGACTATCATCATGGCTGGATTTCTAAGAACTGGCGATAGGGAGAGAGCTAAATTGGTGTACGAGGATATGCTTTCGCGTGAATTGCATCCGGGTGCTGTCGCCTTCGGTATCATCATACGGTCATTCGCGGATCGTGGTACAGCTGAGAGCCTCAAAATTGCGGAAGAGTTTATGCACGGGGTGTTAGACATGGACGAACCACGTAAAGCGCTGCTTCACGAATTGCGAGGCAGTCCGCATAAAGCTTTAGAGTCTCTTTTTGCACCTTTGATGACTATTTACGGGCGTGACCAACTCGATGTTGAAGGGGTTCGACGACTCCATGATTATATGATATCTTTGGGTGGAGAACCAACGATGATATCGCTTAATATTCTAATGGACGCATATCGACGCACTGGCAATATCACGGCGGTTCAGAATCTATGGCCAGACGTTGTAGCTACAGCCAAGCGACTAACTCAGCGAGATCTACTTGATCATTTTCCCGTTTTCCGAATACCCACAGATGATAACGTACGACCTATCGAAAGGACTCCCGAAGTTCCTTCTTTTCAAGCCAATACACTCTGCATATCGCTCTCGATTTATATTGAAGCACTGTCTCAAGCAGGCAAACATCTTGAAGTTCCTCGAGTGTGGAAGGAGGTTCGAGACTTGGGGTTTGCATTTGACGCTCATAATTGGAACCATCTTGCTGTCGCTCTGATGAGAGCTGGGGAAGTGGAACGGGCTTTTGATATTGTGGAGCGTGTTCTTCTCCCGTATCAAAAGAAAGCTGCAGATATTGTGCGCGAGAGGAAGAAAAACCCGTCTTCCCCTTTCTTCTTTATCAAAGATCCGCGTTTACGTCAAACTGTTGAGGGTAGCGGTGTTGATCAAGATACGACGACCTGTTCTCTCCTGGTCTCGCCTCAGCCTGGTGTATTTCAGCCTCCAGAAGTTGTTACCCAAGACGATGAAGACGAGGACAGGCGCCAACAGTCCATTGGTTCCGCTTCCAAGAGTCGTCGGATCGAATCTGTCAAAACATCCACACGTCAGCAAAGAAAGTTCAAGCTCACCGACTTGAATTTGGATGAGCCAGACCTAGATGTTGCTCAGCCCTTGTACGAATTGCAACAAATGTCGGCACATTTTCAAGGTTGGCGAGTCCATACTCGGACGCTTGAAGCATTGCGGCAGGCTTTACGTTTTTTGAGTTTCGGTAAACTTGTTAGGGCAAGCAGAGACCGTAGAAGGTTTACTAGCGATGGCGATGATACCGTTGACATTGCGGAAAGATTGATTCAAGAGAGAATGACGAGCGATCGATCGAATATTGGTGACCGCGAGGAAGCCGAGAAGGTACTCGCTATGGAACTCACTCGGAGGATAGCGATGCGATATCCGAAAGCCGTGATGTGGACAGAGCACTTCTTTGGTAGGCATGAGCCAAAAGTACGGCGCAAGAGAAAATGAGCTTCGTCTTGTTATGGCATTATTGATCAGGTGTAATTTGAATGTATAGATTATCTTTTTAATAATAACCCCCAATAACATTAAAATATACCTCATACAACCCATGCATATTTTGCATTGCATCTTGAACTACATTCAGTCCAATAGCCTGTGATTTTTCCATAAAGATTGTCTCATTTGGTGGAGTGGCGTCATGATGTGTTTGGGTGGGTGGGGGAGATGGTGCCATAAGTATACAACAACAAAGTTTACAAGGTACGAAACAAGGAAAGAGAAAACAAGTATAAATAGGTTTCACCTTCACATGTCACCTCAGATCTAATAAAGATAAATATTTAACAACCTCAGAGAAGCGGAAAAATGAATGCGCCGCAAGAAAAGGTGGAGAGCAATCACAATAACCCAATTTAATAAAGGAAAATAAAAACGAGGATGAGACGGTAAAAACGGGGAAAATGTTTGAGAAACACGAGAAAAGAGGCTATATCAAAAATCTATAGTTACGACCTAATTTCGAGGACACCTGCTTCAGGACAGGTTCTTCTTTTGGGGAGAAAGAGGGGCACGTGTACTCCCAATATTAATCTCCACAATTAGTTTGTCTGGGGGGAGGGGAGCCTCTTCTCGAAATCGGCTATTTAATAAATGTTTTGAAAGGAAACAAGATGGAAAGCGAAGAGATGGCCACGAGAACGACTTGCGTCAGCCCGGAGAATACCGCAATTCTTCTCAGTTGGACCCAAAGTAAAGGATACTCCTCAAAAAGAAGGCTAAGGCTAAAGGGGTAAAGTCCCGACGGTGAAAAATTGGAACGCCGAGACGTGTTGGAAGCCGAAACACGCGGGGGAATAACGTGAGCTCTTGAAATTAAGTCATAGTAACCTCGAAAATTTATTTTGGAGCCCAAAATAACCAATTTCGGAGATGTAGATGGAAATGAGCATCGTTATGATTGATGATGATGACTGATGGTGTGGTGTTAATTACGGGATATGTCATCGATTAAAGTGGCTTGCTGTCTGCAGCGCATTATCGCTTCTTTGGTCCAGGGCAGAAGGATAAAATACCAGGGGTGGCGCACACGATGGTCGGAATTTGTTTAGAAGGGTAAAAGCCGTATAAGTTTCGATAAAAAGAAAGAAGAGTTGATTGTAAGTGCACAAATACTCTTGATTTGGCAAATTTCTCAACGTGAAGGTATGGAAAGCATGAGTGATGTATTGTATTGTTGTTGTACAGTCCGACGTGAGGCATGACGACTTCTCTGAAACGGATGCCCAAAAGCGATATTCGTTGAAGGAAATAGAAAGGCAATTAAAAGAACCGAAAGAAAATCTGATCGATATCCTTGTACAATATTAATAGCTCAGGAGGATTCTTCATCTGACGAAGCAGCCTCCGGTCGACCAAATCTCCTGGCCTGTTTGTTGTTTGCATGTCTATTTCGCTGTTTTGAAAAGAATCCAAAAATAAAAAGAATGAGCGAAACATTGAAGGAAGAGATGAAAAAAAAAAAAAAAAGAAAAATTGAATAGTTTTGACGTGTGTTTGGGTTTATTTGAAATTGATATTCTTTTGATGGTGGATAACCATGGCAGAAAGCCAAGATTAAATTATAACTTATTGAAGAAACACGCACCAAAGGCAGTTTTTGGCCTTGATTTCCAAACGCGATAGATAAAGCAGTCGTATCGGGGACGCCAGGGAAACGTTTGGCCGAGTAAACAGTAAAAGGCTCCGTAAAGATCTGGGAAAGGACAGGCGATACACCTGTATGCATGGTGTTCGAATATCCATTTGGAGAAGGGGATCTGAGAAGACACAACAAGTCACAATTAGGTACGACACTTTGGGCAGGGAACCACAGAAATTTTAAAGTTTAGAGTAGTTTCGGCAGGACAACTCACATTCCCACGTTCATAAGGCGCATTCGCAATCTAAATGTTCCCTCCGTCCGGATGCTTAAATCTTGAAAAAGGAAAAATATACCAGGTTTGCGGTGTTCATCTTGGAGACGCTGAGCGTTCGCGGATAAAGGTCCGACGAGAGTCCGGGTGTAGGTGTGTCGAGGAGTGGCATTGGCAATTGCGGCGTTCAATTCGCGTTCTCGAGCACTGTTGTATCTATTATGGGCTTGTTCCTTATCTCCGTGAGCGTGTGAGGACGCCGGGGGAATAGGTGACGAGGGCACCATGTGAGACGGTACCGAAAGGGAATTTTGCTGAGCATAGGATTGAAAGGATAAAGCACCACTGCCACCGCCACCGCCGGGTGAGGTGGGTGACCATGGATCCATAGAAGATAAATTGGGAAGTTGAGAAAAGGAGTCGTGCATGGCGGTGGTCTGGGCGTCCGGGACGGACTCGAACAGACTGTCCGTCCACGATCTAAATCCACTGTTGTTAGTTGGAGTGCGGCTATTGTTGCCAGGGTTGACTACTAACGAATCTGCACTAGAGTCGGCCAGCGGAGACATGTTATATTGGCCTTGCAGATCGGCGAAAGAGGGCATTATGCCTAACGACATATGAAATGGATCATGAGAGGAAGGAGAGGCAGGATGATTGTTTGTTCCAAATGAGGTAGTCGAGTCCAAAGAGTGTATAGATGGAAGCGTCAAGGATTGACTGTTGTTAGACTGCGTGTGCCATTGCGAATGTTGTTGTTGTTGTTGTTGTTGTTGTTCGGATTGAGCCGTATTAGTGCTAGCAGACCACGGATCAGAACTAGAATAGTGATATGAGATGGAAGAAGTTTGCGTAGGTGAAGGGACGATAGGGGACGTCAACATGGACTGCGCGAGAAAAGAGAAGAAAAGAAGAAAAATGATATCAGTTTTGAATTGAACAAATGCGGTTCACGTAAATGAGACACATAGAAGGAAAGCGGTACCGTACATTTGGGTCATCTCCGCCTCCGCCGTCGTGGCCTCTTGGGGGATGGTTTGAAAATGGCCTATTCCTTTCAGCAGCGGCAGGATATGGACTAGGACGGGTAGAAGAACGAGCGGTAAGGGTAAGCGAATTGTTGGGACCGCCCGGAACACCCGCTAGCTCGTTGGCTGGCCGTTTACGTGGTTTAGCCAAATGAGAGGGCAAATATCTATCGGAGGCAGAGGGATGTAAAACGAGGTTCATTTCTTCTTTGCCATCTTCTGACCACAGGTCGACTGTTACGACGAAGAAATCATAATCTATATCACTAGTAAAATGAGAGAGAGAGATAGGCAAAAGATTTTTGAACAAAAAAGTCAGAATAGATGCTGTGCGTAACGTAAAACGACGTACTCTACTTCGACAATCGAATTATCTCGTCTTCTGACAATCATCTTGGCTACTGCAGCGGGTGCAAGAGGTCGCCTGTCCTGAAAGTTGCATTTCAATTAAAAAAAACAAAGTAAAAAGAAACGTTTAGCGAACTTTGTCACCAAATCCACACATTCGGGCGCGTATAGGGTGCTGAGCGGCTTCGAGACAGTAATGCCTAAGGGTGGCAATTATATGTATCATATCCTCAGTTCTGGGTGGACTCTCTTTTTTCAATACAAATTCAATGAAATGACGCACCTGTCTCGATGCCAGTATCCCCATTCTTCGGGACCATTGCCGTTGTGCAAAATGGTGCGGCCTTCGGGTGAACGAACCGAGGAATTGCCCATGAGAGCATTAAGCTGTCTCTGGGATGTCTTTTGAATCATTTATAAGAGCAAGAGAACGAGGGAGAATGAGAAGGGGGGAGAGAAAAGCGTAATATTTATGGGTTTATGATACACAGCCGTGGGATTTCGAGATTATCCTGTGGCCCAAAAGTGTGGATTGCAACGGAAGCGCGGATTGGGAATTTATTTGTTAGTGCCGCGCGCGCGCACGCGAGAGAGTAAAAAAAAGATTCTAATCAGATTGCACAAGAGTTCCAGTCTTGTGGGTAGGCCAGTGATAGCTCTAGAAATACGCATCGTGAGTGTCATGTCGTTTGCAGCTGACACGACTCGAGTCCGCTATGTAGTTGTTACACAACATCGTCCATTTTCAAACTCGGACCCAATAATGGCCGATCCGGAAACGAGAAAAATCCTGCAAGAATTGCTCAACGACGATACATTGGACAACAAAAGTTGATTGTTTTTCTTTGTAGTTTTATTTATTCTCTAATCTTCCTTCATCACCCAACAACAACAACAACGTCATCTTCTTTGTCGCTCGCCCTTGATCAGCCTGCGTTGATTGTGGAGCACCTCGTCCTCAATGGGCTTCTGTCAGCTTTGCGATCTTCATGTGTCTCCAGTGCGCTGGCTTGCATCGAGGCTTTGGTGTTCATATCAGGTATTTGTGGCTTGGTCAAAGTTTTAATGGGACATGTCCTGATCTAGTCATTTATCCAGTTTCGTCAGAAGTGTTAGCATGGACGCATGGCAGGAAGATCAGTTACGACGAATGAAAGTACGCAATGTTTTTTTATCAAGATCGTTTTGATTCATTACAGACTGCCTGATAAGTAATAATTTCCATAGCTCGGAGGAAATGCCCCCTTTAAGAAATTCCTTGAAGAATACCCTTCGGACCAAAGTGGCTACACATCCGGAATGAGTCCTCACGAGAAATACCACTGCTGGGCTGCGAGTCAATATCGGGAAAAGGTGCGTTCTAATCTCGCAATTTCACATGGCAGAAATAATATAAAATAATAATATATTTTGTTCTTTTGAAAAGTTGACAGCAATGTTAGAAAATAAACCATGGAGTCCTTCACCCCCATCGTTAACCCAAACCCCCTCAAGACCATCATCTGCGCAAGGCGGCCTCCGCAAGTCACGGACGTCGAATCGAACAGGATCCAGTCTCGGACAGAGGGCATCTCCATCCCCGGCTCCCGATAATGTTACCACCAGCACTGGTAATGAAAGTTACTTCGCTTCTTTAGGAGCCATGAATGCCCAACGGCCAGATTACCTGCCTCCTTCTCAAGGAGGAAAATACACAGGATTTGGAAACACGCCTGATCCAGACTCTTCACAGACCTTTTCTTCTTCTTCTTCTTCTTCGACTTCGGAAATGCAAACAGAGGCTCTTCGTGTATTCTCAAAGGGTTGGTCCGCGTTTACGGGAGCGGTTGCGGCTGTTTCTGAAACGGTTGTCAAGCCTGGCTTGGAGAAAGTGGCTGATCCCGAATTCCGTGAAAAAGTCGGAGGAATGGTATCTGCTGCTAGTCAGAAAGCGGCTGCTGCTGCTGGACAGGCGAATGCATGGGGTAAAACGCAATTTGGAGTGGACGTTGGAGAGAGTGTTGGAACTGTGGTGGACAAAGTCAAAACCAATATACTTGGAGGGCCTGGAGGAGGATACGAACCCGTGGAACAGAATCCATGGGCAGAGTCGGAAGAAACATCTGCACTTGACAGGAACATTCAGGACGATGATTTCTTCAACAGCAACATGAAAACGACAAGCAATGAGAACGCTTTTGTTAGTAGTCGTGCCGATAAGCTTCGGGAAGAAGAGTGGGACGAATGGAAGGATTTCTAAACTAATTGGCGTGGTTCCAACTCGAGCCACGGACAATTATAATTAGAATAGACTAATTTGGCTTTTTTTTTTGATATACTTGATATACCTAAGTTGAAAAAGGCTTATCGCACAATTAAGATTGTTTCATGCCAGTCATTTTGGATGATGCCGTCACATGAGTTCGCTTTTTTGTATTATATAAAAAATTGCAATCCTCCGTTCCCCGTCTTTGTTTATGATCATTACTTCATCTGCAACAAGTACAGACAGTACCTCAAAGGCGAGAGCGCCACCGCCGTCTTATTCACAAGCTACGGCACCGTCAGAAGTAGCGACGATGACAACAGGTACATATATTTTATAAAGGGTAAATGGTATAGAGTTAATCAACCACTCTTATAAGGACACTATCATTACCATCATCCTGACCAACAACAAAACCTTCATCAACACCATCACCACCACGACCATCGCGGTGGGCCAGGACCATTGGGTGTCGTTCTACCGTACTATGACCCCACGTCTGACTGGGCAATGAGAGAGGGAGCTCGACGGGGGAGAGAGCGTTTCCTGGCCGCACTGTTCTGGGCTGTTATCATATGGCTGGCTATCGGATCGCTATTGGCTGGCGGGGGTGTGATCCACTGGTGACCGGTGACAGGGGCAATGTGACAGGTATTATTATTGTTGGTATCTGAGGGCGCATGTGGGCTCCCGAGAAAGGCTGTGCAGGTAGATGTGGGTGGTCCGTGCATAATATGTGACGTGATGACAAATGAGCACGGAGACCCCGGGGAGTGATAACGTCATTGAACTCTGTTTTCGCTGTGTATACGCCATTGTTTACCTCGCTAGTGCATCAACATAGTTTAGTAATAGTTTCCCACGGATAGTGTTTGGGGTCCTTGTGTGTGGGGTGTGTTTCTGCCACTGGGCGATTGTTTTTTCGGTTTTTTGTTTCTGTTCTTTTTTTCTCTCCCCCGAACGCTGACACTTTCTCTCTCCGCCTGCCGCCCATCTCCGCCATCCGTTTTTCCTCATCGTCTACCACGTCGGCCGACTACCATTCCTCATCGTCGCTTCCTTCTTTAATTTATAGCTTCCATACACCACTGCTCCCCCTGCCCATCCTGGCGTTCCACTCCCCTCCCGTCTCCCCGTCTCACAGGACGGACGAGGATTTAATCAACAAATCCCTCCTCGACTCCATTAACGCCGACGTCGACACTTCCACCACTGCCACTCGTCTCTCTCCTGCATCTCAGCATTCTCATCTTTCTTATGATCATCAGCAAGTCTCTTCTTCATCCCATCCAGTTTATCCGTCGCGAAATTCTCTCGATATCATGTCACCTCCCTCCTCCACCAACCATCACAACTCCAATACTCCCAACTATCCACACTTCCCACAATCCGCCTCTTACATGCCCTATTCCGGAGACTCATTCAACTACCCAACCAAGGCTGATATTTTCGGTCCTTCTCCCAGCGACAGATACGACTTTGGTGACCCTTACCAGGACTCAACCTTAGCCCAGAAACATGTAGCTTCCTACTCAGTCCAGCTTGTCAAACAACAGCAGTCTCAATCACAACAACAGCAGCAGCAGCAGCAACAACAACAAGTTAACGGCATACCCTACCTCAACGGTGCTCATCTTCCGAACGGTCTTGCATTTTCACCATCTTCTCATCATCACCATCATCCTCCTTCAACACAGCATCCTCTTTTACAAGCACCTAACTCCGGTTCCGGAAATGTCTCTCAACAATCTTCCTCTCAGCATGGTCAGCCACCACAACAGCAAAGCAACCGTGGCGACCAAGGTCAAGAGGAGATCTCGACTATTTTTGTGGTTGGATTTCCTGACGACATGCAGGTTAGTGGTATTATTATTGATATTTTCTCCAAAACAGCTACTCATATTTTCTGTTCGTTTGGTTCAGGAACGAGAATTTCAAAACATGTTCACGTTCGCTACTGGATTTGAGGCCGCTACCCTGAAGATCCCCAACAAAGATTCTTCTGCATATGGATCTGCTGCTAGTGCATCCGGTGTCACGAATACTTTACGCCAAGCCGGCTACCTTAATCAACAGCATCCTGGTTCATCCGCTTACTCTGGTGCTCAGGACCCATACAATCTCGTCACCGTTAATTCAGGTGGTGTTGTCGTAGACGGTCCCCAAGGTACTTCATCCTCATGGCAACAACCCAATTCGGCGGATTCCTTTGGTGTCGATTCGCAGCAACAGCAGCAGCAACAACAGATTCATCCACCACCACGGAAACAGATTATTGGTTTTGCCAAGTTTCGTACTCGCCAGGAAGCTTTAATAGCTCGAGATGAGCTACAGGGTAAAAGAGTCGATATTGAGAAGGGCGCTGTTCTTAAAGCTGAAATGGCAAAGAAGAACTTGCATACGAAAAGGGGTGTTGGCCCCCTCGGCTTACCTTCTGGTTTAATCCCTCCCACGTCATCTGTCAACGCAAACGTAGCTCTATCCGGTGTGGTCTCTGGCGCGTCAAACAATCTTAACTTGGGATCATCAGAGTTGTCTGGTGCGGTGAATCCTCCCAGTTTCGGATACACGAACGGCACTGTGATTGGGTTTGTTCCATCTTCCGGACATACGAGTTCTGGTGAATCACTCGTTGCACGCGATCGCCAACCTGGTACACTTGATGCACCTATGGGTTTGGGAGCTAGTGCGCTTAATCGCAGGCCCCTCCAGCAACAGGGTGACGAAAAGGAACATGATCCGAGAGAGAAGCGTGGATTATCAGTTTCGACGGCAACTTCTGTCACTGTCACCCGTGACGAACCAGACCAACACGAGCAGGTCCGCAGGGAGAGATCTACGGTTTACGATGCCTTCCATTCAGTATCCGATACTTCGAATTTGATCAGTCCGCCCGGCGGATCTACCATGAATGGGAATGTTAATCCATTGGGCCTCCCCGAGTTTGCCACCTATTCTTTAGGTAACGGGTTACATTCCAACAACAATAATAACGTTCTTACTCATGGGACGTTATCAAACCTGGCTTCGAAACACCACGGGTATTCAGGTGGTGGAGATATATATTTATCTCCGCAATCACACCATCATCAACAGCAACAATTGTTGCATTTACCTCAGGCTCACAATTCGACTGCACCCGGTACTCCGTGGAATTTAACAGGTATGTTTCCTAACTAAAGAGTTCATTAGCTTGAGGTTAATTGGATTTTTTTTAAAAGCTTTAAACTCTAACGTGTCGTCTTCGTCTATTCCACCTCGACCACCGTCATCGTCACAGTCTAGTCCTCCCTCGAGTTTTGATGTTCCCTATTCTGAACAACGGGGCACCTATAGCAATGGTTCGTACGCAGATCCGAATGAGATTCTTTCTCCTCCCGACCTCAACACACCTCTCCCACCTACCGGCGGATCCCAAATTCTCCGATTGCATTCCCCTAATGGTGACTCCTCAAACGGACAACATTATCACCACATCACAGGGTTCTCATCGTTCGGCGTCAACTCTCCATCCTCACTCCCTAGATCAAGTTCGTCTAGCATCGCCGATGACTCGCAAGGAAGCAGTCTCGGCAGTTTGGAAAATGATTTTTCCAAGGTTTTGCTAGTCAGCACTGAAGGTGATACTTCTCAGTTGCCTTCGCCTGAATCGCGAGCCAGTTCTGCTGGAGGACCTGCTTCGGCTTCGACGAGTACTCTTCCTTCTTCTGGTATCGATGGTCGTCAAGCCTCTAATCTTCATCCTCGCCAACACCATCCTGGCAATGCGTCCGACCATAATCCTCCGGTATGCTCTCTTTAATTCTGAATGCGATTTGTGTTGTTGACCATCCTTGATTAGATTAATACGTTATATGTCGGAAACCTGCCTAACCCACCTGTAGCATCTGGTTATACCAGCTCGGTCCTTGAAGATAGCCTTCGGTCTTTGTTTACGCAATGTCCTGGCTATCGAAAGTTATGCTTTAGACAGAAGAACAATGGTCCAATGTGCTTTGTCGAGGTTCGTTATTTTCTCCACTAGCTTGTGGATGAGAGAATGCTGACAATGTAGGATGATAGTTTGAAGATGTGAATTATGCTACAAAGGCTATGCGCGACCTTTATGGGAACCCGTTGAACGGACTTGTTAAAGGCGGTATCCGGTTGTCGTTCTCTAAGAATCCTTTGGGAGTTCGCCCTTCCAATCCTAATGGCCAGAGTCAGAATCAACGCCAGCAAACGCAACCGCCCTCTGGATCTCATCAATCACAAGGAGCCGTTTCTAGCAATTCGATGAACTTTTCTTCGATGCATGATGCCTTTCAGACCAGAGCACCTCCGTCGGATATTGTGATCGGTGGTAATCGACCCATTCTTCGACACTATGATTCACCTTTAACCATGGGTACAACCGAGTTGAACTCTCCCAACCATCTTTATAATTATAGCATTTCGCCGCCACCCACTTCGAGATTTTTCTCACCTCCACCATCGAGTTCGTTGAATGCGGTCGGCTCTGGACCTGGACAAGGTGTCAGTGCTACCGTTAATGCTACTTCATCATCCATGTCCTCTGCGAGCTCAACATCTTCGGCTTCCGCCTCAGGGGCATCATCTTCCTTGCCAGGTGTCACCGGGTCTTCCTTCCCGAACAATATGAGATCCACCGTTCCCTCTGAATTCGGGGGATCTGCACTCTCGCCTACATTGTCCACGCAGACCTATTCCCCGTCTTTTGGTATGAACCTCAATACGGGGGTCTCATCTCCCGCTTTAGAACCCGACGATCGTGCGGTCAGATTTGCCAGATCACCACCTATCTCGAGTACTCAGATTCATTCATTTGGGTTATCTGGCTCCAGCTTGGCATCCTTTTCTTCTGCGTCTTCGTCGAATGGTGCGGTCTCACCTGGCCTGCAAATGCCCTCCCTTTCACCCAAGAAATAAAGCGCGAAATACTGATCCTGATTTTGCATACCAATGTATATAGATAACAACAGTGTTGCATACGGCTTTACGGCGACTCCCCTTTCCACCTTTTGTTTGTCTTAAATGTACTCGATACCCTCCCTGTTCATTATGGCATCCCTTCTTCTTCTTCTTCTTCCTCCTCTCGGGCATGTGTTTCGATTGTGTTTTTTTATCCTTTTTACTTTATTTTCTTCCCTCCCTTCAGTCAAGACAACTTCTTTCTGTTTCTCTTTCTCTGATCAATATCTCGCTCCATTTTTCGTCTCGGTTTTTGCTTATATTACTACCACTAGTACCCATTATCATTACCACAACATGTTCGAATTCTCCGCATCTATACGTAACAAGGGCGATTTCCTCACAAACAACAAAATTTTATCTCTCTCTGTCTCTATCTCTTCCTCTCGCATTCTCCATTAATCAAAGACCAATGGCTCCTAATCCTTCCGGAATTACGACCCTTTTTCAGTTCGAATACTCGCGTCGCGATACAAGTTTTCCGTATACGTCAGCGAACGCCATCGACATCCCGTTATATATGTATTATTGTTTTTGTGAATATATCGGACCATTCTGTCAAAACTCTCTCCTTCCTACTCTGTTCTGCGGAATTGTCTCCCTCTTTGCCCAGGGGCACACGATGGTTCACTGGTTTGCTTTTGCGTTTGTTTTCTTTCATATGTTTGTACTCTTTGCGCTGAGTACATTCCCTTTATATTATTATCCCTGTCATGGACTCGTTTTCTCACTTCTCAATTATACATTTGAACATTCACCTGCAAATGACCCCAATTTTTTTTTACCTGTTACATTTCTTCCCCTCCTTCTCTCATATACATGACTTTTCTTTATCTTAACTCGACATATCTTGTTTTCTTTTTGTTTCTTATCTGTTTCGTTCTTATCCTGTCAATGTTTCACATCCCTAATCTGTGTCGTTACCTCTTCATTTGTTGAGTGAAGATCTGAGGAGCTTCGGTCAAAAGACATATATTAAGTTTTAGCTAGACAAACGTACCTGAGGAGCTTCGGTCAAAAGACGAAGTCTTTTGGCCGGCGCCTCAGGTCACTATGTACAGCGCGTTATGTAATGTAATATAGATTCTAATCTACGGTGACCGCGTCGTAACTCCAACACTCCCCCTCGATAGGTCACGTAGTAAGGCCTAGTAGATCTGTCATGATCAACACTTTTGGTCTTCCGAGGCTCTTGGTTAGGATGTCCGCCGGCATCTCACCCGTCGGGATGTACTCGATTTGAATGGATTTTCTCGCGACCTCGTCGCGAAGCCAGTAGAAGCGCAAATCTAGGTGCTTGACCCGTCCATGGTGGTCTGGATTCTTAGCGACCGACAACGCCGATTGATTGTCAATGTATAATGTAGATGGTGAGTTAGATTCATAACCTAGCTCTTTGAAGAGGTTTCTGAGCCAAAGTATTTCTTGCGCAGCTGACACCGCTGCAACATATTCGGCTTCTGTTGTTGATAGAGTTACGAATGGTTGTAAGCGGCTCATCCAGCTTATTGCACCTGTACCCATCTTGATCACGAATCCTGATGTAGATCGGCCGTTGTCTGGGTTCCCACCATGGGAGGCATCGCTGTAGGAGACAAAGAGCTCGCGCGATTTAGCATCTGGTGTGTATTTTAGTTTGTAGTCTTTTGTTCCTTTAATGTAACGCAGTAGATTCTTAAGCGCATTCCAATGTTGTGGACCAGGTGATTTGCTGAATCTGGATAGAACGCCAACCGCATAGGCAATATCCGGACGGGTCGCTATTGCAAGGTAAGCAACTGCCCCAAGTATGTTTATATACGGGATTTTTCTCATTTCTTCTTTCTCTTCATCATTAGCAGGTCCCATTGATGAAGATAGTGTAATGCTGGGGTCTAGAGGCGTCGATATGGGTTTGCAGTCCGACATGTTGGCACGATCAAGGATATCCAGGATGTATTGGTGTTGTGATAAGGTGAGTGATCTGTCTTCTCGATTGCGTTCGACTTTTACTCCTAGTAGGTAGCTCGTTTCCCCTAGGTCGCGAAGCTTGAAGTGGTCTTTTAATCGACTTATGAGTTCTTGGATTCGCGCCATGTCTTTTCCGGCTATTGTGATGTCATCGACAAAGACCGGGACCATTACACGGCTTTTGTCATTTTCACGGTTGTAAACCCAAACGCTGTGTTCACACCTGACTCGTGTGAATCCCATGCCACATAGGGTCTTGTGAAGCTTTTTGTGCCATTCCCTTCCTGCTTGTTTGAGCCCATAAAGCGCGCGTTTTAGGCGTAGTGCGTGTGTCTTATCTGCTGTCTCAAAACCTTCGGGTTCTTTCATGTAAACTTCTTCTTCAAGTTCTCCATTAAGAAATGCTGATGATACATCCACACTTCTTAGTTCTAGATCTTCCAATGCAGCAAGAGCAAGAATAGCGCGGATGGTTGCCCACTTTGGTGTAGGGGAGAATGTTTCGGTAAAGTCAAAACCAGGTCTTTGCGCATAGCCTCTTGCAACTAATCTAGCTTTATAGCGTTCAATGGATCCGTCCGCATCTCGTTTTACTTTGAAGACCCAACGACTACCGATTGCTTTTCGGTTTGGTGGGAGTTTCACTAGTTCAAAGACTCCGTTTTCAGCTAAGGCTTGCATTTCGTCTAGCGCGGCATTATACCACTTGTCGGCCTCTGGTTTTGGTCGTGCAAGCGCTTCTGCAAGTGACTTTGGTTCGTTATCATGGCCCGTTGTTAGTAGCGCACACTCTACTCGGAGGCTGAATGCAGCTTCAAGGGCTTCCGAGAACGTAAGGTATGCTTCGTCCTCGTGTAAGGTTGCTATGTCCACGCTGACTTCTGCATTTTCGTTAGCAGGTTCTGGTTGAACTGCTTCTTCTTCTTGGTGTCTATTACGCTGACGCCAACCTCGTCCCGTGTTTTCTTCTGGTATGATGAGGCCGTGTGGGCCGTACCTTGGTTCGAAGCGGGCACGTGGTGGACTTGGTGATCTGGATGATGGAAGGCTGGGTAGTGGTGTTAGGGGAGATTCAGGCAACACGGCTGGTGTATTTGGGACTGGTGGGTCGTCAGCTTCAGGTAATGCCGTGTCGGGATCCTCATCTGAGTATTCTCCCCCTCGATAGGGTATTTCTGAAGGGATGACTCCCCCTGATTCAGTGTCATGTTTGTAGGGTAATGATGGGATCAATTCTTTGATAGCGTTATATGAATGTTTTGTATTTCCAAGAAAAACACGTTCATCAAATAAAGCATGACTTGATTCTATCATTCGCTGCGTTTTGGGATTGTAAAAGATGCAGGCTTTCTTGTCTGTGGCATAACCAACAAATATGCATTTTATTGCGTGTGCATCAAGGTTCCGCCGCTTTGACTTCTTGACTAGGACATATGCAAGGCACCCAAACACTCTTAGATGAGATAGGTTCGGTTTTCGTCCCGTCCACTTTTCATATGGAGTGTTACGGTACGCTAGCGCCTTGCCCTATTATTCGATTTCTTCGATTTCTTTCGATTTCATTTCACACTTCGATTTCCACCATTTCCCGTATTTTGTCATTTCCACTATTTTCATCGTTTTCTCGATCTCTCGATCTTTCGATTTATTTCGATTTTTGTCTGTATCTCCTCGGATCCCATGGGGATCAGTCGGGCGCCTCATATCCTGTACTTATATGCGATTTCCCTAGAGGGGGATACCTAAGCTTGTTCTCTTAGGTTTTCCCTCCTCTAGGTGAGTAGTTAGTCGTTGTCCCCCAATAGATCTTAGGTTTTCCCTCCTCTAGGTGTGTGCCCTGAGTCGCCCTAACAGTAGAACAAGCTTCTACCTTCGGACCGGTCGTTTCTATTGTCGTTTTCCTTCGGAAACTCTTTGTCAGCAGCGTCTCAGACGTTCCCGACGCTTTTCGCCCATAAAACGACCCCCCCGTCCTTCGTTCTTCGATTCCTTTCGTCATGGAACAGCCTGAGAGTGATCCCATCGTTCGCCTCACTGCGATTGAACAAAGAATGGAAGAGCTTGTAACTCATCTCAACCGACTTCTTCCCCCCCAGGCTTCTACTGCCGATCCCGCTAATCCGAACACCCCTAATCCTGGAGCCTCGGTTCCAAATCCTCAAAACGAGACAAGATCGTCTCGAAACACTCGCCCTGCTGTACCTCTCGCCTATGACGGAGATCGCAAAAATGGCCGTACATTCTGGAACTCGGTCGAACTCTACATGAGCGTATGCGGTGGCGATTTCCCGAATCTCAGTACCAAAGTCATCTGGGTACTATCCTACATGAATAGTGGACGCGCTGGTGCCTTTGCCGAACTTGTTCAGGCCCAGTACAACCGGGGACTGGCTCCTTATGAGACCTGGGAAGATTTCCGACAAAAGTTTCGTTCTGAATTCTTCCCAGTGACCGAAGCCGAGGATGCATTGAATCTCCTTCTTTCGGGACGTTATGCTCAAGGAGGTCGAAATGTAGACGATTACACCAACGCGTTTCGCATAATCGTAGATCGTGCTGGATTTACGATTCATGATGGCCTTGCGCTGACGACGTATTATCGACAAGGTTTAGACCGGGAGATCTCTAGTAAAGTGGGAACGATGCAGAATCGACCCGATTACAGCGACTACGAAGGATGGGTTCAGGCTGCTAGACTCTTCGATCAAGCTCGCCGTACCAACGATGCTTTCAATGCCACCCAACGTCGAGTCATTGCCGGTAATTCGACTTCAACCCCTCTTACGTCGATTCCGATCTCTCGAACTCGACCCAGCCCATTCCCGATCTACCAACATACGACGGGACCCCCTATTTACTCCCCACCTCCTTTTCCTCCACCTCGTGCACCGATCCCTGCCACCATGTCTCACCCAATACGACCACCGATTTCTGCCCCTGCTAATGTTGCACCTCCAACCCGAAATGATGCCATGGAGGTTGATGCTGCTCGCCGCCGCATACAGACTGAGACAGCCCGGTGTTTCCGATGTGGACAATTAGGTCATCTTGTTAAGGACTGCCCACGCGCATTCGATGTTCGATTTATGCAGACCGATGAAATCGACGAGATTCTCGAGCAACGATTTGCTCAACAAGATGTGCTGGAAACACAGAATCGTGTCGAGATCGCTACGGAAGAAAACGAGATCGCGGTCACTGCAACTAGAGAGGATTTTCAGAATGGCAGCGAGTAAGGGATGCGCCCTCACTGCCAACGTCAAATAGATTCGATGTATTGTACATAGAAGACAAGTGCAATGAAATTTCTGATTCGAATTCTATTGACTCTGATGCATCCATTCCTCTCTCGAACCCTCTGATCCCTGGTCCTCGTCGCCTTTCGATTGGAAGACGCAAGCGAATTCCACACGAATACCGTCTCAATGCCACTGCCGGCACTCAGAAGCTCGAGATCGATGTAGAACTTCAGAGCACCGATACGGGCGATCTCATTCACTCGAAGGCGATGCTCGACACTGGTGCTAGTGGGATGTTCCTCGATCAGGACTTCGTCGAGAAGAATCGGCTCCCGAAGATTCGATTACCGAAACCGATTCCCGTTTTCAATGTTGATGGTACTCCCAATCAGGCGGGAAATATCACGCATGTAGTGGACCTGGTGATGCGATATCAAACCCATTCCGAACGTGTCATGTTCGCCGTCACCGCCCTCGGCAAATATCCAGTGTTGCTGGGACTACCCTGGTTCAAGGCTCACAACCCGGTAATCGACTACTCAACTGGAGAGGTCGAGTTAACCCGGTGTAATCCCGAATGTCGATCTTGTAGACCGCCTTCTACTGAAAAGAAAGGCCCGAAACGTTTCCTGCGTTCAGTTCGAGCGATCCCTCCCGTTTCCCTGGACGAAACTGAATCCACTGATCCAGATATGCCAGATCTCGTGAATGTGGAAGACGAGTTTCACCCAGAAGAAGGTGATTGATTATTCGCGGTTTCCCTTAATTCAGAACCCCTGGATGAATGTCGTATCAGAGCAACCGAAACCATCTCACAGCGGTTGGCGCAAGCGCATGCGAACAATACGAGGGATGCACCCAAATCTGGATTTCGAGAGATCGTTCCCGAAACGTTCCACGATTTCGAAGACGTCTTCGCGAAAGAATCTTTCGATTCCCTGCCTCCTCCAAAGAAATGGGATCATGCAATAGAGCTCTTACCCGATTCAGATCCCAAGTTTTGCAAGGTGTACCCTCTGTCGCCTAACGAACAGAAAGAACTCGATGCGTTTTTGGAAGAGAATCTTCGTTCGGGTCGAATCCGCCCTTCGAAATCACCCATGGCTTCCCCGGTCTTCTTTATCAAGAAGAAGGATGGCTCCCTACGACTTATTCAGGACTACCGGGCTCTCAACGCGATGACCATCAAAAATCGATACCCACTACCTTTAATCCCCGAACTCGTGAACAAATTAAGGGGCGCGAAGTACTTCACAAAACTCGATGTTAGATGGGGATACAACAACGTTCGCATTAAAGAAGGCGATGAGTGGAAAGCAGCGTTTCGCACAAATCGAGGATTGTTCGAGCCCTTGGTCATGTTCTTTGGTTTAACTAATAGTCCGGCGACCTTCCAGACGATGATGAACGAGATCTTCGAGGACATGATCACGGAAGGGGTCGTGGCTGTTTATATCGATGATATCCTGATCTACACGAGAACGAAAGAAGAACACGATCGCATCACACGCCGTGTCTTGGAACGACTAAGGGAGCATAAACTCTATCTCAAGGCTGAGAAATGCGAATTCTGCCGTACTAAGATCGAGTATTTAGGTCTGGTCATTTCCGAGAACACTGTTGAAATGGATCCTGCGAAAGTGTCGGGTGTTAGAGATTGGCCAATCCCAAAGAACGTTACCGAAGTTCAGTCGTTCTTAGGTTTCGCGAACTTCTATCGTCGATTTATCAAAGATTTCTCGCTGGTCGCCGTCCCCTTGTTTGGCCTCACCAAGAAAGAAGTCCCGTTTATCTGGTCCGACACCTGCCAACGAGCTTTCGATTCTCTGAAATCGGCAATGACCTCTGCACCGGTTCTTGCGATTCCCGATCCATCGAAACCTTACCGAGTGGAAGCTGACAGCTCTGACTTTGCAACAGGTGCCGTTTTGTCTCAGCCTTCTCTCGAGGACAACAAATGGCACCCGGTAGCCTTCTTTTCGAAGGCTTTGAGCCCAGTGGAGCGAAATTACGAAATCCACGACAAAGAGATGCTGGCCATCATTCGAGCATTGGAGGAATGGCGACATTTTTTGGAAGGTGCGACCCATCCAATCGACATTCGCACGGATCACAAAAACCTGGAGTATTTTATGACGGCTCGTAATCTAAATCGTAGACAAGCTCGTTGGTCGGTTTATCTCGCTCGTTTCGATTTCACCCTGCGGCATATACCTGGCAAATCAATGGGTAAGCCTGACGGTCTGTCGCGTCGTGCTGATCATGGTTCGGGAAAGTTGGACAATCAAGGTATCACCCTAATCCGACCCGAAATGTTTGCGATCAACGCCATGCAAACA
This sequence comes from Phallus indusiatus, assembly GCA_027605045.1. NCBI lineage: Eukaryota > Fungi > Basidiomycota > Agaricomycetes > Phallales > Phallaceae > Phallus > Phallus indusiatus. Next base: position 1,158,242 of record JAQFWX010000004.1, read on the forward strand.
TTCCGCCTTAGAGGGGAGGAGGACGAGTTCTTAGGCCAGATACGGAAAGCGAACAGAGAAGGCAAACGAGAAGATAGCGTCTCGAAAGCCATCGAATCCCTCAAGGCGATAGGCGGGAGATCGGTTCACACCAGTGAATGGGCTGAAGATCAAGACGTCATTTACTACCGAGGGAAGATTTATGTTCCCGAAGTGGACGATCTGCGTCGAGAAATCCTCCAACGACACCATGACACCAAACTCGCAGGTCACCCAGGTCGATTTAAAACGCTAGAACTGGTATCGCGAACCTTTTGGTGGCCTGGGATCTCTAGATATGTACAGCGGTATGTAGAGGCTTGTGACGCTTGTATGCGTACGAAACCTTCTCGACATGCTCCGTATGGTGAATTGCAACCTACCGAAACTCCAAATCGACCTTGGCAATTCATATCGGTCGATTTCGTCGTCGAACTCCCGGAATCGAATGGTTATGATGCAATTCTTTCGGTAGTAGATTCGCTGACAAAACGGGTTCATTTCGTCCCGACGTTTACTACCGTTGACGCTTCTGGCCTTGCGTCTCTGTATCTCCAACACGTCTGGAAATTGCACGGATTACCCGAGAAGATCATATCGGATCGCGGACCTCAGTTCTCGTCTCGTTTTACCCAAGAACTCTCTCGACTACTCGGTATTCGGCTCGCACGCTCCACTGCATACCACCCCCAAACCGATGGTCAGACAGAGCGAGCTAATGCTGAAGTAGAGCAGTATCTCCGTATCTTTACCTCCGAACGCCAAGACGATTGGGATCGACTGCTACCCATGGCTGAATTCGCATATAACAATCATGTTCATTCGGCCACTCAAGCTACGCCTTTCGAGCTCGACACTGGTCGCCATCCTCGAATGGGCTTCGAACCGCGTTCGACCGAATCGAAGATCGAATCGGTTAATGATTTCAAAGATAGGATGTCTCGTTCTTGGGAGGAAGCTCACGCTGCGATCCTTAAGGCTAAGGACGACATGGCTAAGTACTATGATCGTAAACATTTGCCGGCTCCTGACTACAAATCTGGAGACAAGGTTTATCTAGATGCTAGCGACATCAAGACCACTCGTCCGTCGGCCAAGTTATCGCATCGTTTTCTGGGCCCCTTTCCCATTGCAGCAAAAATCGGAACTCGAGCGTATCGACTCGTTCTACCGAAATCGATGTCTCGAATTCACCCTGTATTCCACGTCAGTAAGTTGAAACCAATGGTGCCAGACAGCATACCAGGTCGTCGTTCTAAGCCTCCTCCACCCCGGAGATTCGCGACGATGGTGAGCACTACGTGGTTGAAGAAATACTGGATAGTCGTGTTTTCCGTCGACGTCTGGAGTTCAAGGTTAGATGGGAGGGCTATGGTCCAGAGCATGACCAATGGGTCCCAGAGAAAGATGTTGCGGCACACGATCTCATACAAGATTTCTACCGATCTCATCCGAACGCACCTCGAACAATTGGTGGTCTTATTTTCCTTCCGCGTCCTAATAGTTAAGTCTCAGGCGTCGGGTCGCCGCCTTGTTGAAGGGGAGGGTGGTGTTACGGTACGCTAGCGCCTTGCCCTATTATTCGATTTCTTCGATTTCTTTCGATTTCATTTCACACTTCGATTTCCACCATTTCCCGTATTTTGTCATTTCCACTATTTTCATCGTTTTCTCGATCTCTCGATCTTTCGATTTATTTCGATTTTTGTCTGTATCTCCTCGGATCCCATGGGGATCAGTCGGGCGCCTCATATCCTGTACTTATATGCGATTTCCCTAGAGGGGGATACCTAAGCTTGTTCTCTTAGGTTTTCCCTCCTCTAGGTGAGTAGTTAGTCGTTGTCCCCCAATAGATCTTAGGTTTTCCCTCCTCTAGGTGTGTGCCCTGAGTCGCCCTAACATGGAGTACTTTCCGGTGAGGTACGATTTGGACATCTATTTCGCACATGTATAAATGTGGCTGCTGCCCTCCACCAAAATGAAAATGGCAGTCTAGATTCAACTAAAAGGGTGACGCATCCTTCGATGATCGTTCTATTGACACGTTCGGCTACCCCGTTTTGGTATGGTTCGTCGGTTTCTGTGTGTCGCCGTTGGATGCCATGTTCTTGACAGAATTTAATAAAATCCTTTCCCATGTATTCACCACCTTTGTCATCTTGGAATTCGACGATCCGGAGGCCCGGATTGGCATTTTCGGCATAGGCTTTGTACACTTTGAATGCAGCAAACGCTTCACTCTTCTTCCGGAGAGGGTAGACCGCCCAAAATCGAGAGGAATCACATATGAATGTGATCCAATATCTGTATCCCTCAGAGGTAGCAGTGCAAACTGGGCCTTTGAGATCTGAGTAAACCAGGGCTAGCTTTGTTTGACGTGGCGTATGAGGTTCCTTCGGGACATTATGGCGGTGTAGTTTTCCTCCTATACATGGCTCGCATATTGGATCCGGTGGTGTCAGGTTAGTGCATTTTACACCATCAACCAGTTCATTTTCGATCATGGAGCGGATTGTGTCTGGATAGATGTGACCACAACGTCGATGCCAGAGCGTTAGATTCATGTCGCAGGTGCTTCTTTTATTTGAGTTAGCGGCCACCATTACTGATTCCTTGCAGAAGACTTCTGTTTTGCCACGTAAGTAACCGACATTTTGGTCTGTGATGTCGGCTGAGAATCGAACCTGGTTGTCATATATGAAATCAACCACAGACTTCTTAACATTAACTGTGTAGCCTTTCTCACGAGTGAGATAGAAGGGTGACAGTAAATTGTGTTTGAGGTCAGGTACATGCAGTACATCATGAAACTCGACAGGTTCCAATTCTTCCCCATTTGGACCTTTTGGCCAGAAGACGATCAACCCGACACCCGCAGAATAAATGACTGAGTCATTAGCAAGTCGAATAGGAACCCGGTGTGGTGCATACATTTTGAACCATGTCCGGTGTGGTGTCATAGTTCGAGTTGCGCCCGTGTCAGTGTTCCAATTAGAGGCAGCTGGTGTAGAGAAAGTGTTTGTACTTGCTGCTAACTCCTCTTTTGCTTTCCTTCTTTTCTTTCTTTTCTTGACTGTTGTAACTGTAGTTGTTACTGTAGCAGTCTTGTGAGTCTGAGCAAGAGTTTTGTGGTTTTCAAAAGCAGTGCAGAGTGTAGCTAGGTTGACCTCGTATGCGGGTGGTATGTAGTCAAAGAAAGTGCCACATTGTAGATGTTCAGCATTTGTATTGTCCAAGTCTTTCTTAGAAGTATCAGACACGAAGGACATGTAGAAGACGCGTGAATAATATTGTGTAAATTTTCTTGTACGGACAGACGGGTGTAGGTAGTGAGAGAGCGACGAAAGAAAAAATTGCGGAATCTATTATTTTCGGGCTAGTTTCAAGGCGAAGGCCGGGGCCCATAACCTGTTGAGTGAAGATCTGAGGAGCTTCGGTCAAAAGACATATATTAAGTTTTAGCTAGACAAACGTACCTGAGGAGCTTCGGTCAAAAGACGAAGTCTTTTGGCCGGCGCCTCAGGTCACTATGTACAGCGCGTTATGTAATGTAATATAGATTCTAATCTACGGTGACCGCGTCGTAACTCCAACATCATTTTCCTTTGTTCTATACATTTTCTAGTCTCATGGGTCTCTTTTTCTCATCTTTGTTCTGTCTCTCTTTGCATAGATAATGTACATCAGTGCCTCTAACATAAAATCATCTACATATCTTCGTTCTATCGTCCTTCTTCCTATGGAAGAGAGAATATCTTCGCGGCAAATCATTAACCCAGTAGACCGAATTCCAAACCTACAATGCATTTCATTCGTATGGAATATTGTTCCTGGTATCTGATATATTCTGGTCCATGACCGAAAGCGCAAGTGATACTTTTAGGGCATCCCTGCAGTCCCTCATCGAAATAATTTCTCATCGTCTCCAAACGGTAAATTCTAGAACCAAGAATACAATGTACGCAAGCACCATCACGTAGCCCATCCATTGCCGCGTTCCGAACCATACCATAGCAGTAAACGCTCCGGCAGAAGCTATGAGGTAACTAACCTCTTCGATTCGCAATGATTCTCCGGTCTTGACCTGTCCGAACAGAGCAACCCCGATGCATAAAGTGAGTAGAAACGTGTTGCTCCCTGCGGTGATAGCGACGAGAATACCGGAATGACGACGCCATCCGCTCATGAATGCAACAAACTTTTCGGGCAGTGTTGTGGAAAACGAGAGTATCGTTAGGCCAACGACTGTTTCGGATAAATTAAGAGCTGAAGCGAGTGTGGAGGCGGCGTGGGACAAGACGTAGCCACTCAGTGAAAGAGCGACAAAGCCTATGACGATCTGAAATATATGGTATGTCGAGCTCCGTTCACCCTTCTTTGAAGAAAAAGCGGCTGCTTGAGATAGAAGGTTGTCGGTGCTAGATGCTGGACTGGTGATGACGTTCGGAACTGCAGACGACGCTGGAGCGTCATCAAACACTTCGTTGTCCGAATCTTCATCTCCATCTGTAGGCGCGGTAACGTAACCTCGATATATGCCCCAACCAATGGATATAGTGTATGCAACGAAAGCTCCAATCAAGACTCCACCGCCAATTTTCCCCATTTTCGTCGGACCAGCAGTGACCAGACTAATTCCAACGGATGTAGTAACGATCAACTGAACCAGAGCGTAGATCTTGGCACTTTTATCAAATGTTTCGATAGGTCTGAAAAGGAGACCGAGGGAAAATGCTCCCAGAATGTTGGAAATGCAACTTCCTATAACGTTTCCTATTGCAAGAGCAGGTTTTCCTTGCGCAATCGCGGCAATGACGACGATAAGCTCTTCCCATTCGGCACCTGCTGTAAGAAGAGCGATTAATGTCTCGCTGAGTTGGAGCCTTCTGGCTAAGATAACGGTATGGTCGATGAACTTGTCTGCGCCATAGTCCAAAACAAAAACGGCGCATATAAAAGCGCTAACATTGAAAGAAACTACATCGAAAGACATCGTCGAGCAGTTGAGAGTCTGGGGTAATGATGACGTAAAACTCTCAGATTACATGATCTTGTTCTTCTCGGATGCAGATTTGCATATCCGCTCCTTTTGGAGCAGAAATTTAATTATGCCAATAACAAAATTTCTATTGAAAACATAACTTGCAGCACAAATTAATTAGGAGTACACAGAGCTTTGACATCATCAATGAACAGTGGCGCTTATTTGATATCCTATCCTACCGAAGAACTCACATCCTTTCTATCCACTATCCACATTCTGGTGGTTTGGAGGTGACGTTGGTGACGGCGATGGGGACGACGACGATGACGGTGATTGCTGAGAACCTGAAGCGAGCGAAAAGCTTGTTGATGACCCTAGTTTCAGCTTTAGCTTCCCTGACGAAGGCGGTGTTTTCGCTACCCCTACGAGTTTCGAAGATGAGTCGGCCTTCGGTGTACTCGATGCGATGTTAGGTTTTTTGCTCTTCATCAATCGTTCTAGCATCTCGTCCTCATCGTCTTCGTCCTCTCTCCTCCGCTTCTCGCCCAATTTGAGAGGCGAAGTCGTCGATAATCTATCCCGCAGTGACTCTGCAATATCGCCACCGACCTCGTCCGGTAATTCAGCAGAGTCCTTCTTCGATGAAGGGGTTTTGCTTGAATTAGAGGATGAAGGTGATGATGTGGTCGTGGATGGTATTTGTAGGCCAGCAAACCAGTCTACTTGTCTGAACGGCGATGTATTTGGGGGTTTAGATTGGTCAACGGCCAATGGGTTGGCGGACTTCGAGGGCGAAACGGCATTTGTTATATCGTCTTCGTCATCGTCTCCATAATCAACTAGTGTCTGCATTGGTGATGGTGATCGAGGCAACGAGGGACGTAACTGCTTTTGAGGTGTTGGTAATGAACCAGGAAAAAATGCCTTTCCGCGTTTCCGTTTTAGAGCGTTCATCGGCGGCGGAATCGCTGGGGATTTGACGACTTTTGGTGAATCTTCTTCGTCCGACTTGTTGAAGTAGTCTTCCTCCTCGGCATCCAAAGCGTTGCCCTGGCCCCATTTCCGCGTGGATGGTACGACACTAGTTCTTTCATCAGCAACCAAGCATCAAAATAACGCGAAAATAAACGTACGAAGGTTTCTCATTTTCTTTGGGCGGTGGTTCATTGTTCATCTCCCAACGACGAATGAGATTTTGGAATCTTTCCCCACAGACAGGTATGGCTGCTAACTCTGTAATACTCGACTGATATCTCGACATAAGATGAGTCAATAGATCCTTGAAATTTTCCTGAAAAGAATAATAAAACAGAAAATGAGAACTCAAGCGGCATCAGCTGAACACCATCAAACGTACTCGTCGTATATGCTCGAAGAATTCTTGGCAGCATGAGCTGAGCAAGTTATCTAATCGTGACTCGCGGATCGTCAATTGCAATATTGGGGCAAAGACATCGTGTTTCGTGAGCTGTAGGAAAATATTTGGATTTCCAAACTTGAGCGTAGCGCGGAAAAACCGGAGTGCGGCTGGCGCTTGAAATCAGCATTGTCCGGCATAAAAAACTAGATACAGGCCTACCCAGACAGAGATGTTTTTCGCGGGCCAGCAGTAGTGATGCGACACGTGGTATAATGGGCGGCATTGAATTGCTGGGAGAAATGATGAAGAAGTGGCTTCGAAAAGAGTGTTGCAAGGCAAACGACGTCAGCAGGTCACATAAATACAGGTAGAGGTTCGATCGGTCACGAGTTATAGGTAAAACGCGTTCTAAGTTTTAAGTAAGTTCCACAATTTCACATTAATGTACGATTCATTTCCGGTACCTTTGATTTTATGATGTTCAGGTAATTCAGCAAAAGGTTTGAATAGGTTTTCGGAGCACTTTTGATAGAAATGGTCCAAAAACCGCTCCGTTATTGGATCATCTTTAGCTCGGGCCATGGCACGCATTGCGATAATCTATTAACAAGTGTGAAATTCCGAAAGCAAAATCTTCGATACTGAAGCTTACGTTCGTAGGTTCCTGAGCGTCCGCTTGTGGCACATCCAAAACAGCTTTTAGTGCATCAGCCATCTGGCTTCGATAAGCCACCTCTTGAGTGGATGTCAGCGATCTACATAGAGTCTCTAGAAGAGTCTCCCGCTTAGTTTCCGACCCAGTCATGCCTCCATGTCCAGCCACACTCATACTAACGCCCATCGTAGGTTTCCCCGCGATTCCCACTTGCTTCATGACATGCTGCCGGACTCCGCCGACATCATGGTCGAGGATCAGACTTAGCACTTCACCCGCAGTACTGAGTATCTGTGACTCTTGTCTCCCTAAAGCCCATTGGATTGCATGGAGGACGCCTTTGTCTACCAATGTACGGAATAACTGCATTCGAGCTGGTAGTTGAACATTCTTGCCCAAGAGACATAGCTGTTGTATCAGATGAATCGTGTCCTTCCGCCTATCATCTAGTGAATAAGGCGGAGTCGATAAGGAGATGGAGGAAGAGGAGCTGGAGAACCAATCTGGGGTCGATTGAGAGGCAATATCAGACGAGTGTAAGGAGTTTTCGCTTGAGGTTGATCCTTGTGGTTTAAGTTCTCTGTCGTCAGTTCCTGTCGAAAACGAGTCACTTCTCGCCTTCCCCTTGTCCGTTCGTTTGCCATCCCTCACGTCGCCTTTTTCCGCCGTGAGAAACAAGCCGACCAATTCGCGGAGGAACCGTTCGTCTTGTTGCACACTAGTCACGATATCTATCTGATTGAAGATGATACAAGAGTTTAGCACATTGAAGGTGGCGTCGTCTGTTAGGCGCGCTAGGACGAAGTCCTTCAAAAGCTGTAAACGATATGTCTGGTGGATCTTGATTCGGATTTGAGATTCTCGGATAGGAATGGGTTCCCGAAAGCGGGATGATGATTCGAAAAATTCACGATATGATGCTTTATGTGTTGGAAATTCTGGATCATCTGAGTAGCGACAAGAGAGTTAGAAATCGTCTTCTAAAACAGAAAAAACATGCAAAGACAAACACTCTAATACACCAAGTACACCACTGAAAATAGCATCTTGAAGGATATACTCATACAGGGCAGGTTCGTTTATAAGCACTAGATAAAATCCATCAAACTCTACATAACAACGTGGCGTTGCCTGGCTCACATATTGCTTGCATACAACAATAGCAGGCATGAAGTTCCTGAATATCTTCCAGGTCCTCTGCCTGATGGTGTACATCAATCACTTGCTTTACATAGTCCTAATGTGAAATCTTAAACAACAGGACAGACACGTGCGTACTTTATATCACTCACATTTAAGATAATGTAATCGCATAACCGTTCTTTTCCATGAGGCTGACGGCAGACTTGTTTAATAACTCGTCCACACTCATGCATATTTCCTAGCGCAGGATTGGGTAGCTTGGCGGCGTGAAGAAATGAGTTCATTGATTCAGCGGCGAACATGTGCATGGAGGATCCTGCATCAGATGGCAGACCGTCTTCTTCACCTATAATGATCCATCACATGGATTGAATAAACCATAGACGAAAAGCTGTGTTCATAATGCACCTTTGTCCTGTAAATGCCGCTGAACCTCTGCAATGAACTCCCAAACTTCACTGCAGCCGTCAATATCTTGAAAACTCAAAGCAAAATCGCTACCATCCGGCTCGGTCCAAACGATTAAAGTATCTGATATCGAAAATAAGAAAGAGGTTAGCGAGATAGTCGAGGAAATAAACTCAAGACCATGAGGGAGAGAGAACAGGTAAAGAGAATCACCTTGTTGTCGTTGGTAAACGTCAGTGGCGCGAATGATGCATTGCAATAAAATATCACTACTGTGCTCAGCACGTGCTATTAGTCTAGCCTCTCGAGCTTCTTCATCATATTCTCCCTGACAAAATGCAGTACCGCGGTCGGTCCATTTCTGCCCAAGTAGTTCGTATACCTGAAATGTGTGAAATGAGACGTGGATAGGGGGAAGGAAAGAGGAGCGAACTTTGACGCGACGAATATCTGCTTCAAGATCATCCTGAGACCAATCTCCATCGCTTTCTCCTGAGCCCAGATCTGGATCCTCTTCTGGATCGGATCCCTGAGGGAAGCTAGATGTATCTCTATCCACTTCTAGTTTGGAAGGCTGTTCTTGTTGTTCTTGAAGTCCATTGGTATTATCAGGTACATTTTGTGGTGGGGAGGGTGATGGTTGAAGCGGGGAAAGTGACTCGGATTCTCCTGAATCTTCTGAGATGTTGGTTGAGGAAGTCGACGCGTTGGAAGCGGGTCGAGCTGGACTTGATGGCGGCGAGACAGGCTCAGGAGCGGAAGGACGAGTTGGAGGAGATTGTGGTAAGGTCCGTTGAGAATCACGTTTTGTATTGCCTGAATGCGAATTAGGATGTGTTGGAGAAGAGGAGACGAAGGACTTTAAAGGAGCGTCAGAGTGGTCGGAAGGATGGTCGATTTCCACAAGAGAATGCGAAGGCGATAAGAGAGTAGACATTCGAAGCCTATAAAAACAGAAAAAAACAAAACCTTTAATAGAAGAAACCAGACAATTTGGCTGCGTATTAGACGAGTAGCGTTTTCAGAGTTGCACAGTTCCTGACGAAACCGCTCGTTACATGTATACCAAATCCAAACTCCGACCGGCATGACGGTAACGGTTCCACTCAAAACTCAAATGTTGGTTATAATAATGTACACTCTCTACTCTATTTTCTCTGGGATTACGGCCTTTAACCATGCAGTCATATGTTCCAACTCTTCCGGGGCCGCAGAATGCCCCAATCCTGCGTATACCTCAAATCGAAGACCAGGACCTGCAATCTGTGGGGGTAAAGGTGTCAGATTGGTGTACTGTCAGACTGCAGTACAGTACAGTACAGTACAGCCAATTCAGCCAATTTCGGACTTTACCTCTTGGGTTGTAATTTCATTAAAACCTAATCTACTTCTCATTAGCGTGACAGAATCCTGGCCATTTTTAATCGCGACGACAGGATCAGCATCTCCGTGTGCCATAAAGATAGGCATAGTTCGAGCGTGTGCGGACATCATCTGCAGCGCCTTAAATGATCGTTTTCGACCCTTTTTATTCGAGACTTACAGCTTTCATTTTATCGGCTAAAGGAAGATACCCACTCAGGACTGCCAGTCCTCCAAGTTTACGTTCCGTGGTCAGCCCTGTGAGAAGAGTCATCGCTCCTCCTTGACTGAAGCCACCAAGCACAATCCTTGTTGACTCCAGACCGTCGTCGATCTCCTTCGTGATAAGCTCGTTGATTTTTCGTGCGGATTCAAGCATTCCTCTCTCGTCTTGATCCTTTGATAAGTTCCCCAAAGATGTTATATCGTACCTTGCGAAAGTGAGATCGCAGGCTTGAATATAGCCCCTCTTCGAGTAATTTTTGGATTTCTTTATGACTTACCAGGCAGGCATCTAAGTATATATCTTTTATTGGACGCCATTGATTATTTTTTCCTCACGCACCTGCATACCCGAGTTTAACGTTATAGGCATAGTAGGACTTCATGTGCAGAATTAAAACACCCTCAAACATCTTCTAAATGGTTAAGAGTCTGAGACCTCACTCACGCATGTGGCAAGACCCATTTAATATGACCTAGCCCTGTATCTCGTTGTAACATCTTGGCAATAGGCTCCCATCCTGCTCCACTATCTCCCAGTCCCTAGATATGTGGTGAGCTCTGGGAAAAGTGAACAGATGTCACCAAGCTGCGTATACATGTAGGAATATCACAGTAGCGGAATGTTTGACTTTGGAGTTGACGACTAAATAACGAAGTGCCATCGAATTTGACTCCCGGCAAAACTTAATGTAGCAAACGATAGCGATAAGAAAGAGAGCGGGTATCGCAACTGCGACTCGTTCAGCCAAACGACGCGGAAGCATGATTCGGCAAAGGAAACGGTCACGTCACAATTTGAAAGTGGCGACACTATCCGAAATCACAACGAGATTGGGTGCAAATAATGATTGATATTATTTTCCAATGCAAAACTGCTGAAAAACTACATCTAGAATATCCTCTGCGTCGATTTGCCCGGTGATTTTCCCAATTTCTTTGACTGCATATCTTAATTCTTCGGCAGCCAGTACGACATCGTTTTTAGCTATAACTCTTTAACCATTATTTGCTTGAGTTAAATTTTGGAAGAACATACGTAATGACATGAATGCATCCAAATATGGGACCACGTTTTCCAAATGAGCTCGATGTCTGCTTTCCGTGACAAGTGGCGTCTCGTCTCCCCGTAAAGCGTACCTAAAATAAATAAACACGGAGGTTTTTGCCCCTTTCGACGAGGTGAAGGGAGATTAACAAACCTATCTGTCAGAACATTTTTGAGACCCGACAAGAAATCTTCCATTCCACGTCCTGTGGCCAGGCTCATTATCCAGGCGTTGGAAGACAAGTCCAGAACGGAACGATCAAATTCAAGATCAGGTTGGCATACAAGATCACTTTTATTGAGGAGATATAAAGTGTCCGACGTGATTAATGGCGATACAACATCCGGAATGCGGCTATCCTTCAAGAATTCTGGAAGAGATAGAACACAGAGGGTTAAATCAGCATCTGCAACGCTGAATAGAAATAAACTTCACTTCTGAACAATCGGGAGAGACTTACGCATTGCGAGCACGTTCAATGCCAATCTTCTCCACCAAATCTTCTGTGTTTCTTAATCCAGCTGTGTCAAACAAGCGTACCGGGATTCCGGTAAGATCTAGGGATGTTTCCAAAACATCACGCGTTGTTCCAGGTACATCGGTGACGATCGCTGCTTCTCGACGTGCTATTGAAAGTTTAGCCAGAAAAAAAAAGCTAAATGAAATAGTGCGTACTTAAGTAGTTGAGCAATGAACTTTTTCCCGCGTTGGGTGGCCCAAATATGGCTATTTTCACTCCTGAACGCAATATCTCACCGCGACGGTGATCATTCAGTTCTGACACGATGCGGCTACGCAGACGGTCCACATCTTGATACACTAGAGTACCAGGTCAAAACGCAAACCTGCTTTCCAAAGAGAACACGTTACAAACCCGCTTCATAAACACCATCCTCAATATCTTCGCCCTCACCAAAATCGATCAGTGCTTCAATCATTGCTAGAGCTTTAACTGCAATTGTTCTTAGCTCTTCAAACTTTTTGTCTGTCACTCCCTAACAAGAAGAACCTAGGTTAAGATAACTGACTGAGGAGTTCAGCAACACATACGGTAAAACTTCGCATTGCAATTTGTCGTTGACTCTCCGTCTCTGCATCAATCAAGCCTCTTAACCCTTCAGCTTGTAGGAGACTCAATCGCCCAGCCAAATAGGCTCTTTTCGTAAATTCTCCTCTCAGCAGCTCGAAGACCTGGAAGAGAAGACAACACCCTGAATATGCGACGCAGTATTGCGGGTGAGGAGTGTACGTGCAATTCCAGAACATCTTCGGCAGTAAACGATTTCGGAGCTGGTTGAAAGCGATTTGTATAAGTGGATGTTTAAGGTTACGATACTGGAGTAACAAGTAGCGCGCCTTTGAAGAAAACCGCTAATCCGTCATCCAAAATTTCTTCGGCGATACCATCAGTTACTTTATCGACAATTAAACAACGGTGAACGACTCTTGATGAGGGACATCTTCCCAGTGCACCTGCAGAAAGAGGTTTGACAACGCGACGCCATACGGATTGTACTTCAGGCCCTGATATACGTACAACGGCAATGCCTCCTTTCCCAGGTGGCGTTGATAGAGCAAAAATAGTCTTATTTTCGGATTGCGAACGTGTCAATGTCGCGTAATTGATTTTACGAGTCCGAAGGCATTTATTTATCCTGAAATGAGAGGATAATAACATTTGCAAAAAAACGCGGATGAACGGCTCCGTACGTAAGCGAAATTTCGGCACGGCGGCTATTGAGCCAGAAAACTATTCAAAAAGCTGCAGGTATTGGGGGCCTCGAGGAAGAACCTGCCATTTCATAAAGAGACAATGTCCTCAATAACATTCCTGGATCCTTCAAAAGCGTTGGATGTTCTCAAGACTTATCCCAGGGGTGATGGACTTTCCCTGCAGGAGCTGATGAACTCGAGTGTACATGGTGGCTTGACTTATAACGACTTCCTCCTCCTCCCTGGAAAGATTGATTTCCCAGCTTCCGAGGTCGTCCTTGAAAGTCGTATTACCCGCAACGTTATACTCAAAACGCCGCTTATGAGTTCCCCCATGGATACCGTCACTGAGACAGACATGGCAATAAACATGGCAGTATGTCGAATCCATTCTTTCAGCTGGTAAATAAACTCAACAAACTTGTATCAAGCTCTTGGGTGGTATTGGTGTTATTCATCATAATCAATCCATTGATAGTCAAGCAGCCATGGTTCGAGCAGTCAAACGTCACGAGAACGGATTCATTACCGACCCTGTTGTGCTATCGCCTAACCATATTGCTCAGAATGTCCTCGACATTAAGGCGAAGCATGGATTTTGTGGTATACCCATTACAGGTATGTTTCACTCTCATTTTTACTTTCTATTCGAATTCTGCCTTGTCGAATAACGTCTAGTGTGCTTCAAACACATGACTGAGGATACTATATTCCTTCCATTTCTTTGTGATTCTTGGACTTAATCTTTGTTTTCAGATACCGGCGTTATCGGTGGCAAACTTCTCGGTATAGTTACGGGCCGAGATATTCAATTTCAATCGCCCCAAACCCCTCTTGCTCAATTAATGACGACGAACTTAGTGACTGCACGTGAAGGGATTACTCTATTAGAGGCCAACACCATCCTCCGTGACTCCAAAAAAGGCAAATTACCCATTGTAGACAAAACCGGTCGTCTAGTTTCACTACTTGCACGTTCGGATCTATTGAAGAATCAGAATTACCCACTCGCGTCCAAGCGGCCGGAGAGTAAGCAACTTTACGCTGCAGCAGCTGTTGGTACAAGACCAGCAGATCGAGACCGTCTAAAAGCACTAGTTGAAGCCGGCCTAGATATCGTCATTCTTGATTCATCACAAGGAAATTCTATATATCAGATTGAAATGGTGCAGTGGATAAAGAAGACTTACCCTAGACTGGAGGTGATTGCTGGGAATGTTGTCACACGTGAACAAGCCGCGTCTCTCATTGCAGCGGGTGCTGATGGTCTTCGAGTTGGAATGGGAAGCGGTTCGATCTGTATAACTCAAGAGGTTATGGCGGTGGGCCGGCCTCAGGCAACGGCTGTATATGCCGTAGCTGAATTCGCTAGCAAGTTTGGTGTACCGGTTATTGCTGATGGGGGAATTGGCAACGTAGGACATATTGTCAAGGCTCTTGCTCTCGGTGCTGGTGCAGTTATGATGGGTGGTCTGTTAGCAGGCACTTCCGAGGCTCCAGGAGAATACTTTTATCATGAGGGTAAACGAGTGAAGGCTTACCGTGGAATGGGGTCAATCGAGGCCATGGAGCAGGGCAAACCCGGCTCATCTTCTGCTTCCTCTTCTTCCGCTTCAAAACCCTCTCCCATTGAAAACGCTGCCACAAGTCGATATTTCTCCGAATCCGCCAGCATAAAGGTGGCTCAAGGCGTTTCGGGTGACGTCCAAGATAAAGGATCAATTCAGGCCTTTTTACCCTATTTGTATGCTGGAGTCCAGCATTCATTACAAGATGTCGGCGTTAAAAATATTGCCTCCCTACAGGCGAATGCACGTGAAGGTAAGACTCGATTCGAGTTGCGCACGGCAAGCGCGCAAGTAGAAGGCGGTGTCCATGGGCTAAATTCGTGAGTTTGTCTGTTCGGTAATGATTTACCTCTCATCCCCTCCCTCCAGGTATACTAAACGACTTTATGCATAAGCTGTAGTGTTCATGTTGTATCTTTGACTTAGACCATGCTTCATACATGTATCTCCTTGTGATGTGATATCTCATATGGTTGTTTGGTTTTCAAACTTGTGTCTGGCCTCTGTGTGCATTTTTGTGAATGAATGAAACGCGAGAGAGTTACCTTTTCCTCCATTTCCGTTATTTCGTAAGAGATTGTGCTTAATTGATAAAATTTCGTGAACATTTACAGCATGCATGCAATGTTTTTCTGACATTCGGAGCGTCATTACGTGCACCAAACGCTCACGATGACCAGGAATTCCTTTCATCGGATATTTGAACCAAGCTTGATAATCTTCCAGGTTGTTATACCAGTGAAGTTATACAAAGTCGCCATAATTCTCAGCTCCAGGAAGGGGGAAAAGTTAGATCAGCCGTCAGTAATTCGCTCACAGCTTACGCGTTCACAGATCTGAGGATCAAACCGTTAGCCGCATTATAAGTAGTTCATCTGGTCAAGCCACGGATGATCGATGACCGGATCCGTTTCAACGCGTACGTGATGTTGTCCAGAACCAACAGTAAGGAAAATGTGCGTTAGCTGAGAGACTTCGACCTCAATTTATTCACTCGACTATTCACTCGACTATTCACTCGACTGCTGGACGCAGATTTGCGCAAACTCGAGTTGTTACGAGAGATACCAAACACCGAGACCATAAGAGAAGTGTGATGGAAGTGTGTATACTTCATATATCTCAAGAAAGTATGAACTGTTTTCAAGTTGTAACGACGAATGGTGTTAATAATATTTTTTTGATAGTGTAAACATCTAACGTCCGATCGCTTATTTGTAATATAAGAAATTCAATCTCTTCTAGATGAATTAACCTGCTGGAAGGAATATATGTATTCTGGACGACCGTCGTCCAGAATACACACCTATAGTACCCACGTGACACTATACTATTAGACTGCGTAACAGTTCACGTCACGCAGTCTTACAAGGTACTCTCACTATGAAATCTCTATCCCGCGAATACTGAGCAAACTTTCATAGGCATTTCCTAGTACTTCGAAGGACTTCAACACGGGAAGAATTTTTTTAATTATTTTACGCTAAAACTATTATTTTTAATTAGTTAAATATTAATTTGTTTAATTCTCATTGGTCTTTTGGTGGCCGCGTCATCGTTGAAGGCCGCGTCATCGCTGAACAAACGCGTCATCGTCACATGACCTGTTCATCACGGTTTGTCACTGTGTCACCGCGTCACCCGCCACTCACGCCACTGCTGTCGTCGTCGTTGGACACAGCGACGATGATACCGCCCTTATTTCTCACTGTTTTCGGGCGGGTTTTTTTTCATTCACCATATTTGTTCTTTTTCCGCCTTCTTAATCTTTATTTATGGGAAAAATCTCAATTCCTCGCCGTGTCTCGGGCACGATGACTGTTTTCATGCATCTCTTGTCTACCACCTTCATATGACATATACCCGGCACTTTTTTTCATTGTACCTACAGTGTATAAAGTGTAAAACGACATAGAAATGAAGGAATAAAGATTCCAAGCGTATTATCATTCCTATGCACTGGCAACATACTTCGAGCTGATGTTCTTTCTTGGTTTGGGTCGCTTTGCTGGTCTGGAATTGGGGCCATTATTTTCATCGTTGTCATTATCGTTGTCATCCTCATCCTCATCCTCATCCTCATTATCTAGACCCTTGCGTTTTTTCCCTGCATCGCTCCTCTTTTTCCGCTTTCGTATCGGGACATCACCATTGGCAAGCCTCGTCAAATAATTCTCCTGCCATTCCTTCCACTCAGCCTCTGTCAGCTTTTTCCATGCACATTTGCCTTTCACAAGCGCGGCAATAACCAACTCCAACTCCTGAAGTCCAAGATTGCTTGGATCAAATGTTACGTCAGGCCAACCTTCCAACACAACGCCGTGCTGATTGACTACTAAACTCTCGTACTTCTTCCAGCTCATTTTCGCAGCAGAGTTGGTAATTTTAGCTATAGTGTAATCAGCGGAATAGAATAACATGTGCCTGTTAGTACTTACACAGGCCAGCCGCTACAAGTAATCGAATATGCTTTTTGAGGAGGGATCGTCGCTCATTGTCATTTTTTGCTAGACCTAATAATATTGTGATTAGATTGTAAAGAAAAGGGACGAACCCAAACCTCGAAGTCCAAGAACGGAAAATGCATCAAATTTCATGCAGAATTCTTCCACACTCATGCTGTCAGGGTACGTGCTAGGATCATAAGGGCTAATCTAGTATACTGCGCGTATAGTATAGACGTATGTGTTAGTCTACGCGCTACCACATCCATCGTACGGTACCCGGTATGCCGGTCTGTATCTTTCCTCCCGTATTCTCCCGAATATCTCCCGTTTCTCCATTCACTTCATACTGTCACCATCTTCCTCTTTCTCATTGTTTCCTATTCGTCATCGACTACCTTCCTTCCTATTGGTAGATACAGCACCTGAGCGCTATTGGTTAGAGATAGCGTGTCATGTATATAAGTACATCTGTGCGTGCAAGAGTAGCTCCTTGCACTATTATAGATTGGACTACTGGGTTATAACGTCTGATCCTTAAGTCTAAACCACCGAACGATCGTGTCCTTACACATGCACAGTATGGTCTCAATGAAAGATTGAGCGATGGAGTGAGCGTAATACGTGGGAGCATTTGTATGTTGAGATGATGTGCGAGATGTCACAAAAAAAGACGCCATCTCACAGCAGACATCAAAATTCGTTAGCTAAGAATCACATCTGTCAGTCAGGAAATAGAAGCTATAAAACAACTGTACTTCTTCTCTAATATATTTTACTGTATTTTTGACGTCATGACCACGAGCGAACTTTTGTGTTTTGACACCTCGTACTTTGTATGCATTGACCTCTTCAAGGCACTTCTTCATTAGTTCAAGGTCCTCGTTGGACACATCAGCGCATGATCGAGCTTGTTTCGCTATTTGCTGAAGTTCTTGTAAATTTTTTTTTTCTCCAGGTGGAAGTTCTGAGAAGAAAAGGTCAGAAGTCAGAACTGTGAAAGCAAAATAAAATATATACCCACCTTCGTTAATTTTTAAGGATTGCATATGAAGAAGCGCATTCCATTTATTCACTGCACGTTGCTTCTTGGTGTACCGAGGCAGTCGCTGGAGTTGCGCACGCATCCACGAAGGCTTTTTGCCATGTCGAATGGCTAGAGACGTAGCTGAAATATCATGTTTTTCCCATTCTTTCTCTATGTCTTTCTGCAAGTCCAATGCCTTTTTTTTGGCGACCTTCGCCATTTGGCTACGCTCAGCAGCTGACATGGAGCGGTAGGTTCGTTTGCTTCGTTCTACAAGCCGTCGTTTGAGCCTTGCAACATGAGAACAGGCTTGCGCATCCATAGCTGAGAAGAGAAATAGAAAGAGGGGGGTAAAGAAATGTTTTAAGCGATATTTGTTGAAAAAAAATTCCATTTTTCGAGGACCATTCAATTGAGCTGAATAATCACGGTTAAAAGCACGGTGAAAATCATAAAAATAATCACGGTATATGTATAGTTGCTTACGGAATATATATAGCTGATGAAATCATGTACACACGGAGAAAAAACAAAAAAAAACAAAAAAAGGAGTTTCTCATCGACATAGATTAACACCAATAACACTTGAATGATGACCGTGTTCATTAGCCTTCATCTGATGATGATAGGTCTAACGCTGTTGGATCCTTCGCCAAACGATCTAGTAATTCTGTGATCTTTCTGATATTAGCATTTTGATGCTCCTGTGTAATTGTGAGCGATTGCGTCGTAGTTACCCGCTGTCTCCTTGATTGATGGCCTTGGGAATGGTCAGTGTCAGCATGGAAGGTATTCCTTCCAGAACCGGAAGCTCCCGGTGTCTTCGGGTCATCTTTACCACCATGCGTATTACTTCTCTTTGTGCGAGGAGTCCTGTCATTAGGTACAGGATGAGGACCGGCACTCTTTGAACTCGGTGTGTGTGTCAGGGTACGCTACCGCGTCCCCTTATTTTTCCTCATTTATTATCATCGGTATATATTCCCCTCTACTTTATTGACATTTCCCATATATTACCTCCACCCTCCGTTTGCTCCCTCTGTCTCTATTCCACTTTCTCTGCTTGCACGCGTCGCGTGCTCGTACCCGGCGTGACGCCTACGGCGTCACGTCGCTTATGTTCGGTTTGGGCGTCTGGCACTTAGCTGTGTCAGGGCCGCACGCCGCGCTATCGTTTTTCATGTATATAGTCGCTGTCCCTAGAGTGAGGGTCCCTAAGCTTGTTCTCTTAGGATCCCCTCCCTCTAGGTGAGTAGTTAGTTCTCCCCAATATATTTATCTTAGGATCCCCTCCCTCTAGTGTGAGCTGAGTAGCCCTAACAGTGTGTGGGGTTGATGGAGGGGAGAAATTGTTGGATTTTATAGATGGGGAATCATGGGATGTTGAGCGATTGGACGATTCGAGATCAAAAGAGTGCAGCGATTGGGAGATAGGGAAGGAGGATGATGACATGGTAGTAGAAGGCGAAGACGGGGATGGAGCCGAATCTGGTGCAGTCTCAAAAGAACGGGGTATTGGCATTGATCTTGGTTGATTTGTATTTGTAAACGTAGGTGGTGGTATGGGTGAATCAGGTGGATCATTGCGCCATCTGTATGAAGATTGGTTTGGCGTTGGACTTATGATATCTTCAGTTGGATCAATGGGAATAATTGGCTGAAAACAAATTGTTTCATCAATTAGCAATGAGAAGAGATACTGTGAACGTACATGATCAGGGCTGAAATGAGCACACTTCGGGAAATTCTGCAGATGTACTAGCAGGTGCCGTGCAAGTTCCTGATAAGTTCTCTCCATAATCTTCGTTACCTCCGGAAGATGTCTGAAAGTGCGGGGTGTCAGGGTACGTGCTAGGACCATAAGGGCTAATCTAGTATACTGTGCGTATAGTATAGACGTATATGCTGACCTCCGCGTTATCATATCCATCGTACGGTACCCGGTATGCCGGTCCGTATTATCCTCCCGTATTCTCCCATACTTTCCCCGTTTCTCCGTATGCTCCATACTGTCACATCTTCCTTTCTACTCATGTTTCTCTTACGTCATCGACTGCCTTCCTTCCTATTGGTAGATATAGCACCTGAGCGCTATTGGTAGAGATAGCCCACTCATGTATATATATACAGCTGTGCGCGCAAGAGTAGCTCCTTGCGTTATTATAGATTGGACTACTGGGTTATAGTGTCTGATCCTTAAGTCTCAACCGCTGAACGATCGTGTCCTTACACGGGGAACGTTGTAGTAGATGTTGTCATTCAGAACATTATGGGTGGAAAGATGGCGAGTGGGGTTAGATTCGGGTTTGATCTCTATAACAATGGTGATTGTGTCTTCATAGCGTTCTTTATACTTAGCCTGAATAAATTCGAAAATCAGCAGGTGAAAAAGGATGTGAATAAACCCACCAATCCCTGCAGAAACTTTGATGTACATTCACGCTGAGCCTTACGGTCATTGGTGTTAGTAATGAAGGCCGGATGAACATATGGCGAGTCTTCAAAATCGAGCTGATCTCTGCTCATTTTCTGAAGTATCTGAAGAAAATGCAGGCTGTTTGTCAGGGTACGCTACCGCGTCCCCTCATTTTCCTTATTTATTATCATCGGTATATATTTATTTCTATTCCATTTACATTTCCCGTCCATTACTTTCACTTTCCGTTTCCTTGTTCCGTCTCTATTTCACTTTCTCTGCTCGCGCGCGTCGCGCGCTCGTACCCGGCGTGATGCCCGTGACATCACGTCGCTTAGGCTCGGTTCGAGCGCCTAGCACTTAGCTGTGTCAGGGCCGCACGCCGCGCTATCGTTTTTCATGTATATAGTCGCTATCCCTAGAGTGAGGGTCCCTAAGCTTGTTCTCTTAGGATCCCCTCCCTCTAGGTGAGTAGTTAGTCTTTCCTTCAATATATTTTCTTAGGATCCCCTCCCTCTAGTGTGAGCTGAGTAGCCCTAACACTGTTTGCCTCTGACAACGTGTGTAAGGATAATGACTGGACTGATTTGGATTCCCATGTTGATTTTGGTGGTGGCGGTGGCTGACTTTGATATCTGGGCATAGTACGAGGGTGACAGGGTGATACAGAAAAAGTTTCGTGAAATGTCACATGCATGTCACACAAACGGCTGTCATAACGATCAGTCTTTGACGTCGTATGTCTGTCTTTTTATTTCAAGATATACTGTGTGATTTGCTGAGCATTTTATGTTTCGTTTTTATTTTTATTTTCCGTGCCAGGAGAGTATAAAGAATATACTCATATAGTTCTTAATGGTCTTCGCAAGGGTCAAATCTTCACTAACATAGAAATTTTTGTATTTCCCTTATTGTTGTATCTTAATAATAAATTTTCTACATATGAAACTTTCATGATAATGAAAAATGACTGTAAAAACATCTACTATCAATATACCAACTATCAGAGTGCAATACAATATAAGCAAGCTGCAGCGAATAAAGAACATACTTGTACTCAAGTAATGTAATGAAAAAAAATGAGAAAAAAATCACATCTAAATTCATGACCAACTATGAATTTTTAAGTTGTGAATTTGCGTTTCACAGCTTGAATAGTAGCAGGATTAGTTGACGTCAGAAGAGTCAGAAGAGAATGTGATGTTTCAGGCTATAACCCATTGACGGTGTACATGACACTACTTTGCGTAGTTACAGGGAATGATGGAAATCCAGCTAAGAATGAACAATATTTCTCAATAGCTGATAATAGGAAATGAGCTTAAATTTACTTGATGCTTATTGCTTCAAGTTCACGTCTCGAGCTCAGTGTGCTGGTTAATCAAGTTCAGACGATGGGTAAATCATCAAGTACAAAAATCAGAAATTGTATTATTCATTAATATTATCTACAAATTGAATCGCTGCATCCATTGCTTCTTCAACTTCCTCATTACCTACTTCCTCGTCTTCATCCTCTACATCCTCCCATTCAATGTCAGTAAAGTCTTGTTCGCAGGGACCAGTATATCCTTCAAGTAACATTAAACCAGCCAAACGTCGTTGGTGAATCTGATTTAAAGACAATAGACGATTCAAATGCTTATTTGCTTGAAACATTAAACATGGCTGTGTGTCACGAAGTTTGGAAACGAGGTCCCTCCACACTTTTTCTTCAGCCTGCATGAACGTATATAATCTCCGAATCTCGATGTTTAACCTAATAATCTCTTCTTTTGCACGTTGTAGTTTAAAGTAAAGGGAAGTGGCTGTACGTTCTAGACTACGCATCCAGGGTAATGTAGAAATATCATACCGACTATCACGTAGGAGGTCAAATTCGCCAAGTGAAACGTATTGTAACACAGTGCCGATACTTAGGAGGGGACGCTGGAAGTTGGATGCAGCTGAATTATAATTGTTGATGGCTGTTTGAATAGCTTTGGATCGTGCTTTGAGGGCCTTCCCAATCTGCGTGCGCAACTTTACACCTGCAGAAGTAATGAGTATGTATTTTCTAGGCAAATTTAATCAATACCTATCCCAGACTGATTGAGCTTTGAGAGCTCAAATAATCGAGCGACAACAAGGCCTTCCAGTTTGTCGACTGCACTTTGGTACTCTGTTTCGTTAATCATAGCCTCGGCTTCCATCCACTCAGTGCTTCCAGATACCCATCTGTCTTTCTCCTCGATTCCCAGCTTAATTTCTAAGTCGCGCACAGCCTTCTGGAGTGTTAAGACAGAGTCGAGACCTCTTGCCTTGGCTTCGTCCATTTCAGCTGCTTCAAGAGATCTTGTAGCGGAACTTTGTGTTGCGTAAAAATCTTGTTGTTCAACAGCTGAAATAGGTATCATTACCCATTTACGCGATGTGACCTGAAAGTATTCCCTAGTTCACACGGTCAAGCACAGAATTTTTAACACAGCAAATGCTTACGTTGCAGCTTCCAGTCTCTTTAATGTCTTCACATATTGTGCACGTAAAGCATCATGATCATCTTCTTGGGGCTTCTTCAGACTGGAGAGGTAGCGTTTTTCGTCATGGATCCACTCGATAAATTGATCTGTTGATGGTATTTTCAACAATTTCATTGCTTCGGCCAATGATCCAGTGTTATCTTTAATGATCTGCAGGGCTTGACGATAGTTGTTTTTAAGGAATTGACCTACAAAGATAGTTAGAAAAGAAAAATAAAACTTCAGAAATAGACCCACTAAGTTCAGCATACTTGTCCATGTTCCAACGAACGAAGTGATTAGATATAGCTTGTCGGCGATGGAATGTTGAGGCGTGACGTGTAGCCCCAGCCACAGAGTTTGACTCAGAGAATGAGCGCTCGCATGTTTCGAAGTCTTCTAGGCCGCATCCATCCACATACAGTGGGTGCCAATCCAATTGACATGATCGAGCATGTGCATGTCCATGGAATGAGCCCACACAAAAGCGCGTTTGGGTAGCATGAATCTTCGGGCCAACCTTTAGACTTTTCTCCGCAGTTGTCGCAAATCCGCACCCGATGTCATAACCTATCATAAGATTGTTGCCAAATGTATCAACCAGTTTGTTCACCAATGCCAGTGGATATTTGGCACTACCGATCACAGTCAGAAGAAAAATACCACGCAAAAAAAATCTCACTTACAGTTCCCCACTTCGAACCATGTCACACAATGTTAGAGCTATGCCATGACGGCATACTGCTAGAAATATTCCAGTCTCATGAAATATGCCCCACATCTTCTTTGCACTTTCATCCGAGAGATTGGTCCACCGGTCAATACAAGGAGTTGGACGGGTTATACCATCAGTAGGAGACCCGTCTTCTTCGTCACAAGTAGTGGAGAGGGAAACTGTTAGGGCTACTCAGCTCACACTAGAGGGAGGGGATCCTAAGATAAATATATTGGGGGAGAACTAACTACTCACCTAGAGGGAGGGGATCCTAAGAGAACAAGCTTAGGGACCCTCACTCTAGGGACAGCGACTATATACATGAAAAACGATAGCGCGGCGTGCGGCCCTGACACAGCTAAGTGCCAGACACCCAAACCGAACATAAGCGACGTGACGCCATAGGCGTCACGCCGGGTACGAGCGCGCGACGCGCGCAAGTAGAGAAAGTGGAATAGAGACAGAGGGAGCAAACGGAGGGTGGAGATAATATATGGGAAATATAATTAAAGTAGAGGGGAATATATACCGATGATAATGAATGAGGAAAAATGAGGGGACGCGGTAGCGTACCCTGACAGAAACGGAGCTTGGATCAGCTGGACGCTTTGACTTCGACTATATTAATGATTGGTTACTGGTAGGAAGTTGGATAAAGTGTATATACTTTTACCTTTTTAACTTCATACTTGAATTCGTCAACTTCGGTGTTGGAGAGGTACAAATCTGAGCACACAGACCGATTCACTGGAGACATTGTAGAGTTTGACCAAAAAAAGGATCCTAAGAAAATTATGGTTCGAGGTATAGGCATATGACAATTCACTAATTTGTAATATAATATTATAACTATTACTCAGATTAAGGGATTCTGACTTGAAAAATCGTCAGTATGTTGCTATTTTTATCTTAGTGATATTATGTAAGAATTTTTACTTATATAACACTATCAATAACTTTTTCTATTCAATCAAACAATATACAAAGTAAAACATATATTATTATTAACCATAGCAGAAAATTATATAATGAAGTTGATATAATTACTTATCAATACAATTTTTTATCATAATTTTGAGGGAGTGAGAAATATTGAGTTTCTATGTAATTAAAACTTGAGGTCACAATATGTGATATTAGAGTTTTCTCAAGATTTTCCAGAAATCCATGTATTATTAAGGTTTTCCCAGGAAAACTCTGATATTACACAGTGTAATCTCATGCTTAAAATTAAGGTTTTTTCATGCATCTAAATTATAATAGAAATATATTTTCACAATAAATATAAAAAAGATTTTTAGAACATTCTTCAATATAGATGATGATCATGTAAGTTTCATTCTATTCATTATTTTACTGAATGGATAACATTAATTATAGGCTTATATGATGAAGAATTATTACATAATTTGACTAAGATAATTATAGCAGTATACTGACAATTTTGCAAGCCAGAATACCTTGATCTGAGTATTAGTCATAATATGATTTTGCAATTTAGTAAATTGTCAATAGCCTATGCCTCGAACCATAATTTTGTTAGGATCCTTTTTTTGGCTAAACCCTACAATGTCTCCAGTGATTGTCGAGACGTTCGGTATATTCCGACACAAGGAGTCTGCCACTCTCATCATGTTCACGAATGGCTTTTGGCACACGGCGGAGAGAATTGTTCCCATCAATTGCTATAAGCATGGAGTACTTCATGGGAGCTTCGTTGGAAGTTTTGAAAGTACAGGCAGGACAAGCGTTCTTTAGGCGCCAATTCGGAATATCGCGACCAAGTTCAGTCTCCAGCTTTTCTGAGGTCCTAGTTACAACTTGAAGATATGCATCGTAAGCCGATGAAAATTTGCCCTGCAGTGAAGGAGGATAGGCATTCTGGACGCAAAATTCAATTAAAATGCTAGCCTGAGACGAGTATACAAATATACACACCTGCTGCAAATCACACAGACCACGAGTAAACCGATAAACGCTCAACTGTGGACATCGACTGTTCATGACCCGAAATAATTCTAGCAGTCGGATGGAGAATGCGCAGGAAGGGTTAAGAGGTGCATTGCCCATATATCCATAACGAATCATAGTTGGCACAAAGAACGCGCCTGTTGTGATAGGGAAACGACGAGACTGACGTTCTGATGGGAAGAGTAGTAAGCAAGCAGATCGACACATTTGCATAATACATACCAAAAATATCATATACTAATATGGGGGAGTGAAAATGATCTTCAGACACTTCGTCAAATACTGGTGAACCAGCAGCATCCCATTGAAGGTATGCTTCTAGCATTTCAGAATAGATTCCCGCCCATGCCTCTTGCTGCCGGAGAATTCGATCTGAGCGTGTACGATTGTCAACACGTTTGGACCTATAATAGCAGGAATGTCTACACACAACTTGGAATTAAAAAGAAGATACTTACCTCGATCGTGCTCCGAGATGAACGTCAATATTATCAATATTTAGTTTACGTAGTTCCTCCAGTAAAGTTTCAACAGGATCGACAAGCGGTTGTGGTTCATCCTCCCAGTCATCGTCATAGGCATCAAGATCCATCGCATCCACAGTACCATCTACTTCATCTTGAGTCACCCATGTATGTCCTGCCTGTTCATGTGCATCACAGAGAATGTCGCGCTCTTGCAGTGAAGCCTCTGTGGAGTGGATTCGTATGATGAGACAAAATACAATGTAAAAAAGATGACGCACTTCGAAGTAGTTGCAGCATACGTGCTGTACGCTTTTTTCGCATCCTCTCTACCTCATGCACACCTTGAGATGTGTGAATAGCCTGTGGTCTTCCCGTGGAGTTGAAGGTTAGGGTCGTGCCCGAGACACGGCGAGGAATTGAGATTTTTCCCATAAATAAAGATTAAGAAGGCGGAAAAAGAACAAATATGGTGAATGAAAAAAAACCCGCCCGAAAACAGTGAGAAATAAGGGCGGTATCGTCGTCGCTGTGTCCAACGACGATGACAGCAGTGGCGTGAGTGGCGGGTGACGCGGTGACACAGTGACAAACTGTGATGAACAGGTCATGTGACGATGACGCGTTTGTTCAGCGATGACGCGGCCTTCAACGATGACGCGGCCACCAAAAGACCAATGAGAATTAAACAAATTAATATTTAACTAATTAAAAATAATAGTTTTAGCGTAAAATAATTAAAAAAATTCTTCCCGTGTTGAAGTCCTTCGAAGTACTAGGAAATGCCTATGAAAGTTTGCTCAGTATTCGCGGGATAGAGATTTCATAGTGAGAGTACCTTGTAAGACTGCGTGACGTGAACTGTTACGCAGTCTAATAGTATAGTGTCACGTGGGTACTATAGGTGAGAATACATCTAGAGGCCGGTTCTTCAGGGCTTTTGGGGTTTGCCCATCAAATTTTGAGAGTTTGTCCAAATGTTTATTTTGGCCTTTGGGGGGTCGAGCTTTTCCCATCTTTATTCTGGCCTCTCAGACTTTAAGGTTTGCTCAAAAAGTAACTAGTTTTGTTCCATGCAGCAAGGGTTCTCGTTCAAGGGTTTCATCAGCAAAACAGCGCAAAACTTACAAGGGGGTTATAACGGGATTATAAGCCTGTTGCAAGTGTCGGAAGCGCGGAAGGGCAGTAAGACCGGGCCGCCAGTTATAATGTTAAATAATCGACCTCCCTTTCTGCTAAGTGTGATAATTCTAGCAGGTTTAGTAATTCTTGTGGAGCTTGCATGGACTGTGAGAACTGCCATACCTTGTATAGCTATATAATCGACCTGCCTTTCTGACAAGAGTTGTCTAAGAATATACTGGTTTTCAAAGCTTCTGATTGCCTTATACCGCAAGAATTATAATTATAGTCAAGGCAATATATTTATTTCCATAGCTACTCACTGTGGAAAAAACTAAGGCTGTTCACGGGTATGGGTATACCTGGGTACCTGTGACAGGTACCTGTCACAATACCCGCAGGTTCAGGTACCCAAACCCGCGGGTTTAATTTCGCTTAAGACCCGAGGGTGCGGGTTTGGGTTTTGAAATTTTTTTGCAAAACCCGCGGGTTTGAACATCAAATTTCGGAAAATTTTTATATAGAAAACCCGCGGGTACCTGCAGGTACCCCAAAAAACCTGCGGGTGCCCAAAAAAAACGGGTTTTTTTTCGGGTGCGGGTATGGCGCTTAAAACCGCGGGTACCCGTGGGCAAAACCCGCAAGGGTGCGGGTCTGGGTCTGGGTGACCAAGGGTACCTGAAAACAGGTACCCAAACCCGCGGGTCATAACCCGTGAACAGCCTTAGAAAAAACCGCCACTGAAGTAAGTGGTATTCAGTGGGTATGACCACTGAGTAACATTATTCAGTGGTCGGGTAGTGGTTATTCCCACTGATAGTCAGTGGGATATCAGTGGTAGTCAGTGGTCAGTGGAAATTTAGTGGTTCATGACCACTGACTTTGGAATTCAGTGGTAATTCAGCGGTAATAGAACCACTGACATTCAGTGGTGGGTCAGTGGTGGGTCAGTGGATGACAATATTCAGTGGGTCTATACCATTGAGTTTTCATGTTAGTAGACACTGGCATACCAGCTCATAATTAATTATTATTTTTGAGTGAAAATATTTTTTTGTTAACTATAAGCATTAGACTCGAACCCAGCCCCTACTTTCCCACGGCTGGCAGAGCGAGCCTACGTCAGTAGGGACTGGGAGAAAATATGCGGAGGCATAGGGAGTAAAGTCACAGGCACTAGAGTTTCGGGGACTTAGCGAAATTTTGTCTCATCAACGCGTCTCTCATACTGGAGCATGCCGCAAGCCGTGTTTCTCACACTGCCAACCGTGTTCTCAAGGGTCTAAATACATCTTTAAAGTGTGTTAAATAGTTCTATTTTCCGTATTTATCGCTTTGAAACTCAAATTAGATCAGATAGATATGGCATCTTAGAAAATTAGACTTTAGATATCGTGGTTCATTAACATTAGTCATTAATTCCAAATAGACATTTCAGCTACATAGTATGACATCTTCAAATTGACAAGCTGCCATGATAGCAACGATTTATCACAGTCATTGTGAAAATAGCTACCCTCTTTTCTCCACCATTCCATTCAGAAACTATGTTGACCGAGGGAGACACAGATGCTGAGCTTCACCAAATCTTAACTGAACGAGTGCGGAGAATATTCAAACTACCTCGTATTTATGATTGGCAATTCTCCGCATGTAAATCAATACTCGAAAAAAAGGACACAATAGTGTCAATACCAACTGGCGGAGGTAAAACTTTAGCATTCTACTTAATCCCGCATAGCAATTAAATCCAGAAGTTCAGTTGAGTGTGCCTTGACAAGTCGACTGGCGAGGGACGATAGTTGTTGATTGTTGGAGCCCAATACAGTCTGAACAAAGTCCCAAAGTGACTCAAAACCGTGTTTAACTTTGAGGTCATTGATGGCAGCTTGTGCTCGGCTTCGGGTATCTCGATTTTGACTTTCCGTTTCGTGTTGAAGATGGGCCTGTCTGGCCTGACGTGCCTGGCGTTTGGCATCCTCACGTGCAGCCTCCTCGGCCAATTCTTTAGCATGAACGATTGTGCGGTGTTTCATACGTAGCTCCGTCTGTTGCGTTTGATAATCCTTGAAAGCGTTCGGAGACAAGGTTTTGCGCGCGCGTACTTCATTCCTCCGGTTTGCTGGCCGTCCTGGCTTGCGCTTGAGTGGGCTGGCCAAGATGCTTATAGAAGATCAACGGCATC
This sequence comes from Phallus indusiatus, assembly GCA_027605045.1. Taxonomy (NCBI): domain Eukaryota; kingdom Fungi; phylum Basidiomycota; class Agaricomycetes; order Phallales; family Phallaceae; genus Phallus; species Phallus indusiatus. The sequence continues at coordinate 1,187,566 of JAQFWX010000004.1, forward strand.
CAGAAGGACTGGAACTAGCGGGAGATGGTGGTGATGATGGCACATGGCGATTAAAAAAAGAGGAGGAAGAGGAAAAAAGCGGTGGAGGAGTTGAAGCAACAGGCACTGTTGATAAGCCCGGTATGCTTATATCCATGATATTAGAGATCTATGAGCTGTTTTAAAACAATAAATAAGAAAAGAAAACCATTTAACGTACTAAGAAGTATTTAGACTTTTGAGAACGCGACTGGCAGTGCGAGAAACGCGGCTTGCGGTGCGCTGCAGTATGAGAGACGCGTTGATGAGATGAAATTTCGCTAAGTCCCCGAAACTCTAGCGCCTGCGACTTTACTCCCTATGCCTCCGCATATTTTCTCCCAGTCCCTACTGACGTAGGCTCGCTCTGCCAGCCGTGGGAAAGTAGGGGCTGGGTTCGAGTCTATATAAGCATTATCAATACATGTTATCAGCACGTGACGTGACGCGTGGCGCGTAACACGCTGTGTTTGAATCGGAGTTGAAAAATGACTGTATGCGCGTGTCATGGTTTTAAAGCACTTGACTTTTTTCTCCCCCCATCTTGCTCTCTCCTCCCACCACCATCCACACCGTCGTCTACACCGCCGTCCACGTTACCGTCCACACCGCCGTCCACACCACCGTCCACACCACCGTCCACACCACCATCCAACGCACCGTCATCGACATCTCATCATCCGCCCATTTCGCCTCACCCGCAACCAGTGACGTGTCATGCCGTTTACCATGCATTGCAAAGTTATCGTGCCGGTGAGTAAGTTGGCTTTTTTAATGGACACACAGCTATGGGTAATGTTTAACGCACAGGAGACTTTGCTATTCGCACCAAGTGCCTCGCGGGACTAAGGGTACAGGACCTGAGTGCAGTTGGGAGGCCAGTTGTCTGTATGTTTTAGTTAGTCTTATTAGCAGCATTAGCTAGATTTTCTCGTGTATATATGTAAGCATGCGGGTCTTATTTACAAATAAACAATAAATTACATAATAATAATAACAGAGGGAGAAAAATGAACGAAAAATAAACGCACGGGGCAAGAAATGCTAGACTTATCACTTAATTGTCAGTGGAAGAAAATACCACTGAGCGCCACTGAAATTCAGTGGTTTTTACCACGGAAACAGCGGAAGTTCCGCTGATTTTCAGTGGTCAGACCACTGACAAACCACTGGTATCCAGCGGGTGTATCCACTAAGTCACCACTGGGTATCAGTGGTATTCAGTGGCAATATTTTCCACAGTGACTCTGCTATGTAATTACACCGGAAAGAAAACTAATGACTGCAGCAATAACATCACCTGTTGCGCCTGTGGCAACCACGCATTGTCAATGTAAGTTAGTTCAGAATGAAGTTTGCGAAGCTGACTCTCACCGCCGCCTCCTGTGCTCTTAGCCTGGACAAGGTAACTGTTAGGGCTACTCAGCTCAGGCTAGAGGGAGGGGATCCTAAGTAATATATTGGAAGATAACTATACTACTCACCTAGAGGGAGGGGATCCTAAGAGAACAAGCTTAGGGACCCTCACTCTAGGTACAGCTACTATATACATAAACGACGACGCGGTGTGCGGCCCTGACACAGCTAAGTGCCAGGCGCCCAAGCCGAGCCTAAGCGACGTGATGTCACGGGCATCACGCCGTGTACGAGCGCGCAACGCGCGCGAGTAGAGAAGGTGAAATATGGACGGAGAGAATAAACGGAAGGTAGAGGTAATGCACGGGAAATATAAATAAGATGGAAATAGATATATACCGATGATAATAAATAAGGAAAAATGAGGGGACGCGGTAGCGTACCCTGACAGTAACGACTTCAAACGTGGTTATGAATTTGAAAATTCCGGCTCGAGGAAAAACACTCCTAGATGTGTATGTTAATTTGTTGACAGCATTCAAAATCACGGCAAAATCTTACTTTATCCACTATTCAAAGGGTGTCTTCCATAATAACAAAACTAGAATTTACATTCAAATTCTTGTTTCATAGAGGAAAGTGAAATAATTACCTATTCTAAGAAATTTCTCGTTGAGAAGGTGAGCATATCAATGGGACACGCATATCGGTGTTGTCGATGGTCTAAGGAGTTTGGTAGAAGATGCTGCGCGAGTGAAAAACTATAAGGTACTTATACCTTTGAATATCATTTTAGCATTGTAATCTTCGTCGGTTACTGTACGGGGTGAGTTACAATTGTGCCAATGTGACTATGTGAAAGGAGGGAAACCATACCAAAGGAATCAATGAGGAAGTAGGAGGCAAGAGCTACGAATAGGTTTGCGTTAGAAGTAGCGAATTTTATACTTTTGCAGACCCGAACCCCACGTGATAGGTTCAAACTTCGAACATTTTATATGTAGACACGTTCATGGGCTCGGGCTCGGACTAACTTGAAGTCCGTAAGGGTTTCTAAAAATATAGGCCGTGTTAAATCATAGTCTTGCCCCCTAAGTGGAACCAGCACCGGGATCCAAGACGACGTTCAAGTTGAACAACAGCTAAAACCACACCTGTTATCATACACCAATGACAGACAGCAGTGAGAAGGACAACGCACTTAAGATTTAGAGGCAGAAACTGAGGGAAGTTAGCTGCTCAGAGGACGCTGTGATTCAGCAACAAGTAGTAGCTTGTAATTGGCAATAACCGAGTCTCGCTCACATATGCCAGTTATAATGTGTCGGAAGACTTTTTGGTCCATGTCAGACTCCAAACGGGTGTATAATCGGCACATAACGAAGTTATGGCCTAACCCTCGTCATAAGGGAGTTACAAGGGAGTTACAAGGCCCGTAAGCCTGAGGGGAAGGCTCTGGCGCTTACAAGGCAAAAAAAATTTTTGGCCGTTTTGCTGATGTTAGGGTTTAGATAACCAAGACTGTCTTCTCATTTTGCTTTGTATTTCTGATGGCGAATCTGATAAGATCTGCAAAAGCTGGTAACGACTGGACCTCCAATGAATTACATTCCTACAATATTACGGTCGTAGACCAAACCAAAGAGGAGTTTTTTGGTGCATCTCAACTTCCCCCTCCATCTCAACCTTCTCTTGTCGGCTTCATGGCGATCCAAGACCGAACAGGTGCTACGGACAACGAGACTAGGAAATTGCTGCATTATCTTGATCTGGCCCTCGATCCTAAAGCTGGTGAAGAAGCAGCAGTCAATAATCTTGTGGCGAAACTTTTAGAGAAACTCGAGTATGACGAAGGAGCTCGGATTATCTTTATTCAACATGAACTACCCCTCATCATTTGCGGTAAAACCTCTCAGGTACAAACTGACGTCTGCGTCTTGGATGATAATAAAGTGGTCTTATTGGTTCGAGGAGGTTTGAGTTAACAAGCTTGAAGAATCCTGAGCCCCAGGTCATCGCGGAAGCTATCACCGCATATGGAGTGAACAATAGAGTTTGTCAGGAGAACCTTCATCTCAAATCTCTGCCTTCCATAACGTTTCCTGCGATCACCATGATCGGCACCAGAGTTAAGCGCAGCCGTGCAAACAGGAACGTACCCGGACGTGCAAACCCGAGTTCTTAGATATGTCCCTGTTCTCCCTCGACGCAATAGCTTGAGAATGCGGCCTCTTGAAAACAGGGTAGAGCTTTTGGCGTGCCTTCAGGCCTTCAAACGGTTCTTGTGAAACAATTATTCGGCAGTCAGTATTATAATTAAGGTTCTCGCTCAAAGGTCAGATTCAGATAACTAAAGGCTGTCTTCTCCTCTACCTATATCTCCGATGGCGCATCTGACGAGGCCCGCGAAGGCTGAGAGCGACTGGACTTCCAACAAATTAACTGCTTACAATATTACGGTCGTAGATCTTACCAAAGAGGAGTTTTTTGGTACATCGCAACTTCCGCCTCCAACTCAGTCTCCTCTTGTCGGCTTTATGACGATCGAAGACCGAACGAACGAATGCTCCAGACAACGAGACAAGGAAGTTGCTGTGTTATCTTGATTTAGCCCCTAATCCCAAAGTTGGTCAGAAAGCAGCACCGGTCAATAATTTTATGGCGAGACTTCTGGAAAAGCTTGGGTATGACAAAGGAAGTGAAATTATCTTTATCCGGTATACGCTCCCCCTCATTAGTTGCGGTGTAACGTCTCTGGCACAAACCGACATCTGCGTCATAGATGACGATGAAGCAGTGATCCTCCTGGTTAAAGGGGATGAAAGACCAACGAACCACAAGGATCCCGAGCCTTAAGTGATCGCAGAAGCCATTGCCGCATATGCAGCAAATAATAAAGTTCATCAAGATTCCTTACATCTTGACCCTCTCCCTTCCATAACATTCTGCTATCACCATGGTCGGTACCAACCCTATTTTCTACAAGATTACCGTCACCGCAGAGTTGAATACAGCTGTGCAAACAGGAACATACCCAGCCACCCAAACTCAGATTTTCAAGTATGTCCCTGTTCTTCCTCGACATCGTAGCTTGGGGATGCGGCCTCTCGAAAACAGAACAGAGCTTTTGGTCTGCCTCGAGGCTTTCAAACAGTTTTTATGAAATATGTCAGGAGTAGGGAGGGACTACGAAAAAGTGGTTTTATTGATGTATAATGGTCTGTGAAAGAATAAGATTGCACGGACATCGGCGCTGACAGATGAATTCTGGGCCCGACATCGTGCGCCTCCGGTGCAATGTCATGCATGTCATGGCTTACAGTGCTTAACTCTCCCATATCCAAATTAAAGTTGCCAGGCCAAAATGTTAATTAGGTCCGGGAAGTAAAGCGGGGCTTAATTGATGGGATTTAGCTACTTCAACGTCGAACATAATGCGCTCTTAAGACATAAAAGATCATCATGATCTTCTTGGCTGATATACTGTTCGAGTGCTTTAAAGTTTCTGATGTGTGCGCGTGTGTGAATCTTGCTAGTCCCTGGGGACTTCCCTAAAGTTTCTGATGACCGTTAAAGTCTATCAGCGCGAAGCGGCAGTTTATGCATAAGGAGTGCCCCTCACTTTATCCCGTTCTCTGAGGCTTTCCTGCACTTCATCGGATTTTCATACATTCTTATTGCTGATAATGCAAGTGGTGTACTGATAAAGGCATTTGAAGAAAGGCGACCAATCGCCTGAATATGCCTAGGGGGATTATTTGGATACCAGGCTGAGGAGATTGATGTATTTGATGAAGTCCTCAGTCCAAGTCTCGTGACATGTGACGCAGCGAGTAACAATCGACGGGAGTATTCCATAATTTCAACCTAATCTCCAGCACCCTAGCAGTATATGGCCAGTTCTTCTTCTCTTTCCAATGTTGTTTCAACTCTTGTTAGAGCTCAAATGGGCTCGTCAGTCCCAAGCTCTGTAACAGACGAGGATCTCGATCGTCACATTGGCGAGATTATACTTCGCGAAGCAAAAGCTAAGGCCGAGAGGTATAAGAGCGAGGGGGTCAAGGCTTATTTACCAAGGTAAGACAGTTATGATGCTGTTTCTCGGTGTTGAAAATAAATGCAAGCTAACGCACCATTATTTTTTGTTCAGGACCGACCCGAATGCACCCAAACCCAACAAGCGGTTCTTAAGCTCCATTATCAAGAACACCGATGAACATAACAAGGGTATTCAGAAAATACACGACCAGATTAGGCAGGAGCGTGAAGAACAGGATCGTAGAGAGAGGATGAAGAGAGCCAAAGAGGCTGCTGCTGTTAGGCGGTCTAGCGAATCTCGATCTAGCAGACGGCATCATTATAACCGTGACGGCGACCTAGAGGATAGATGGCGGCCTGAAGATGATGATGAAAGGGACAGAGAAAGGAAACGGAGGAAACGGAATTGGGAGAAAGATTTTGGAAAGGAAGAAGAAAAGGAGAAAATGCGAAGAGGAAGATCGAGGTCGGTTGAAAGAAAACGATACTGGGACGAAGATGAAGACGAGTATGAAGAGAGAATAAGGAAATATAAACAAAGCAAGGGCAAGGAGAAATCTTCTAAAGGAAAACAACGTCGTTTGAACTCTCCGTCACCTGTGCCATCTGATTTTGATTCCCGTACCCCAAGATCAAGCCCTCACTCTCATTCAAGGTCGCCCTCACCCAAACGTCGCGCCAGTGGTAGAAGTAAAGGCCACATTGGTAGGAACGATGAAGAGTCGACATTCAGCAAAAAAGAACAGTTAGCCCGGTCCCGTGAATCATCACCGTCGGTGTCTTCCTCCAGACCTTCCACTCGCAAACGGCGCAAACGGTTTCCTTCACCGTCGCCTAGTAATGTTGATACTCCTGAACGCGGAAAAGACATTCATGAACATCAACAGCGTTCGCCTCCGCCATCATTATCGTCCGGTCAAGCCTCTAATGTGGATCTCCGACGCAGCAATGCGGATCAAAGAAAGAGTAATATTAGGCCGCCAAGTCCATCAATTGAACCTCCATCTCTGCCACTATCACCCCCTCCACCTTCCTCCAAGATGGATAAATACTTCGAACCAGACTATGACCCGCGTTTCGATGTCACTCCGCTGACCAACAATGGCCGCCTCACAGTCAATGTTCCGGCGACTGGGTTGATTGATGATCCATCTTGGGATTCCTGGGAAGCCATGTTAGAACTAATCAAAATAAAAAGGGAGGATAAAATCGAGAAAAAAAGACTTGAGAAAATGGGGCTACTCCCCGATAGCCAAAAAAGCGTTGGTGGAAGTGGGAAGAAAGGGAAGGGTATGGTCAGTGCGAGTGTTACAGGTGAGGATCGTGGATTAATGGATATCACTTATACAAAGCGGGGTACCGTTAGAGAGTGGGATATGGGGAAGGATATTTAAGGTTCATCCTGTTGTGTGTTTTTTCTATTTGTGTTATAATCATGTATCATTGAAGGGCGTGTTAGATATGCACCGTATATTATTACTTCACACCAATTTCACGCTGCCTTCTACATATCTCAGAGATGGATTGTCCCCTGTTGAAAAGTAGAATTTATAACCAGCTCCCACAGCTTTTATTAAGTATAAACCAATACATGGAATATTGCCAAGCAATTACGCGAACTACAATAATTTATTGAAATCCTTCCCAAATGAGGCCGGGTGTGTGAACGCGTTGATATGTCAGTGCTTTTTTGAGTCCGAGTTCACTTCAACATGCGAATACTAATATGCAACAGCGGACGATCAGAAAGCGTAGAAAGAGAGAGAGAAATCCAGTACTGCACGACTATATTGGAGCGTAGTTTAGGCATTCGCTGGCGGAATCTTGCCAAATCTTCTTAATACACGCAACTCCACGTCCTTTGCTGCCCAAGTATAGAATCCTTCAGCAAGCTCAAGGTTATCTTTTTCGGCTTTGAAAAGTTTCCCATAATCCTGCGCCTGCATAGGTTGGGCCGCTTGTTGCTGCTGTCTCATTCCACCGAAGGGTGAAGATGATGCGATGTCCCAATCCGCAGCTGAAATGAAATAACTCATGTAGCTTAAAAAGACAATCTACGCTGACCACCTACCATTATCAGTACCCAATAAAAGTCGATACACTCCGTTTAAACCAAAAAAATTGAGGAAATACCATGATAAGGACGATACCCATCTTACGTCCATATCCTGTGTTTCAACACCCCTCTGAAGCATCGACTTGAAGCCTAATGTTAAAGGAAACGGCAGTTTTACTAATAGAATAGGCTTAGCGACAATAGTAGAAGAAAAGGAAAAAGAACAAACTTGCTACAAACCCCTGGAAAAAGTTTTATCCAGCCCATTATCACCATCTGAGGGACCATCATAACCATTTGCTTCTTCATTCCATCCATCATGCCTTCCATTTGCTCAGGATTGGTAAGAGGGTTTGGAGGAATCTGTGGTGTCCCTATCAAAGGAACATCAGCATCTGACATGTAAAAACCCACTTCAGACGTGACACTTGCCATCGTTCCCTTCGTCCTTAGGGGGACCGTCTTTTAGATATGATCCAACTGTAAAATGATGTGAAAGAGACGAAGATATGGATTTATAAAACGGTGGAGGAATGGGAGAGTTGGGAGCCGTTGAACGAAGAATCTGAGACCGTAAAAGGGCTCGTCTAAATATCAGAGTAAGATGAATCAACACTAAGTAGAAATACACGCACTGTTCTCGAATGGCACTTCTTGTCATTTTCTTGGGTGACGATGTAAGGAGGATGGACACATAATGCCGAAGAACGCCCACTAGAATCTAGCAAATCACAGACGGCTCATTCTAGAGGAAAAGATATATACCATGACAATGGTAATTGGGAATAATACCCAATCACGTATCTGAGGATCCAAGTAGAGAGAGACTCTATCATGGTGTGAGCTTTAATGGTTACGATAAAGAACGACTTACGTTGAGCTCGACATAATGTCAATTACGTTCGAGTAGTATAAAGTCAACTAGGGAGCCCGGAGCCAGGAACATGGTTCTGCGATCTGGGCCAGTTACGTGAGATCTGCTTTCGGTGCCGTGTCGAGCCCGGCGCGCATTGCCGACTCACCAAGCAATTGAGGACATTATTATAAGCACATTTTGAGTCGTGTTTATATCTTGTCCGCTTCTCATGGTTGAATTTTCTGCTCACTTGGATGAATTAATTGGTCATGTTAAACCACAAGCCGCGCGGGCAGATTCCTCAACCTCTTTACAGGAGCATATTCTGAATTGGATTCCGTGCGTAATGTTCGCAAGTTCTTCAAGATTTTATGCTTATCGCCTGACGTTGCAGAGGTCCTGAAGGTGCAGTAACAATGTCTACTCCAGATGATGATAAATAATACTCCATTCAAGGTCTGGATGACGTTCTTCCGGAGCTCGAGTCTATCGATGAATCTTTCGATGACCATGATCTATCCATTCTTAATCTCCTTGGTTTCTTGAAGAAGTGGGAGATATTTCAATCGCCTCCTCTAACCCATTAGATACGCTATATAACAGGCTACGGTCGTACGCTTCTAATGTGCAAAAATATCCGGTGCTAGCTGTAACTAATATATCACAGAAATCCTGACATATCATCATTGCTTCCCACTTTGTCGAAGATTCTCTCTTCATCAAGCTCAAAATCTGAAGATGAAATTTCCGCTGAGGTGCTTGAGTTGCTAGGGTTCCATCAAATTGAGCTGGTCATGGAGATTATGGATAACAGAATTCCGTTATCATATAAGGCAGGCCACCCTTGATAATTGCTGATAGTTTGAACTCAGTTTTTTTCTAAACTAGTTGGCAATCGTGGACAATGAAACGCCGGCAGAAAAACCGAAACCGATGTTGAAGAAAGGACGAGACAAGCCAAAAGGTGCTGTTTTCGCCCCTAGTTTACCCCACTTCTCAACGGAAAGTAGAGCGCGAGATTACTGGCGGGATTGGTTTTTCAGTCCCTGATGCAAAGCGTCGCATGGAGGACGCTTTTCGAGAAGCAGCGGCCAGACCCTTGTTTTCTGGCACCAGTGTAAGTTCTTCTACCGGTCCACAACAGCAATGATAAAAGACCGACTACAACGGATTAGGTTCAACCTACTGAAATACTACCACATGTTTATACATCTTCGTCGACCGTCCAAGGTTCCGTTTTATCGAGTACAGGATCAAAATACATGCTGCCCATTGGGACAACTAGAGAAGATAGGGAGGTATGGCTTCTATCCGCTGAATACTCCTTCGATGTATGATATATATATATACGCTATCAGGAGTGTGAAGAAGTAACAATTCCGCCGGCCAAAGCTGTCCCACCTCGATCAAATGAACGACTTGTTCGGGTGACTGATTTAGACGGACTATCCAAGGGTGCTTTTCCAGTCCGTACTGATTTACTCTGAATTCTCCGGTTCATTAAATATACGCCATAGGGATATAAAACCCTCAACAGAATCCAGTCCCTTGTATACCCCACTGCCTACGGCACAAATGAAAACCTTTTGGTTTGTGGTAAGCTGTTGTCTGCAACGTGAAGTTTCTTCCACTAATAGGCCTAATCAGCTCCAACCGGCGCTGTATGTCACAATAATCCTCTGATTTTGCGGGTTTCTCTCTCTCATTTCCAAATCTAGGGTAAAACAGATGTGGCTATGTTAACGATCCTCCGTGTAATCGACCAACACCTCTCTTCATCTAGCGCAAAATCCACACCTACGCAGCTGAGCGCCTCAATCAAAAGGGACGAGTTCAAAATTATCTATGTGTACGTATACTCATTTTTATTCGGAAGTTTTGCATTCAGCTGCAGTATGTACTCCTAGAGCCCCAATGAAAGCCCTCGCCGCCGAAATTGTTAGAAAATTAGGGAAACGCTTGGCTTGGCTTTCTGTCCGAGTACGGGAACTTACAGGTGTTAACGTTGATCTTGCACTTGAAACAAACACGCTGAAGATTCATCAGGTGATATGCAGCTAACGAAGGCCGAAATTTCCGAGACGCAGATTATTGTTACCACTCCTGAAAAATGGGATGTTGTTACACGCAAGCCTACTGGAGAAGGCGAATTGGCTTCAGTTAGTAAGATCCGATGTGCATATACCTACCGCTTATCATATTTGCACAGAAAGTAAAGTTACTCATCATCGACGAAGTCCATTTGCTCAACGAAGAACGCGGTGCTGTAATTGAAACCATTGTGGCACGAACGTTACGACAGGTTGGTGTTCCTAATATTTAACTTTCACAATTAATCCAAATATTAGGTAGAATCAACGCAATCCCTGATTCGAATTGTGGGACTTAGTGCGACGTTGCCGAACTTTATTGATGTTGCTGATTTTCTAAGGTGAGTTCCCTTTATATCTCTCCGTCCATACGCTTTATTATGCATCAGGGTATCTCGATACCATGGCCTCTTCTATTTCGATTCCTCTTTCCGCCCAATTCCCCTGGAACAGCACTTCATCGGAATCAAAGGAAAAGCAAACTCCTTACAATCCCGAAAAAATCTTGATAGAGTCACATTCCAGAAGGTGCAAGAATTAGTGCAAGAAGGCCATCAAGTCATGGTGTTTGTGCATGCTCGCAAAGAGACCGTCAAGTCTGCACAGGCATTGCGTGAAATGGCGATTCTTGAAGGTATATTAGAAGACTTCAGTACACAGGAGCATCCGAATTTCTCCTTTTTTAAACGGGATATCGGAACGTCCAAGAATCGTGAAATGAAGGAGTTGTTCAATGACGGGTTTGGAATTCATCATGCAGGCATGTTGCGCTCCGATAGGAATATGATGGAAAGAATGTTTGAGGCGAGAGCTATCAAGGTTGGCATTCCGTCTAGAACTAATTAGGAAAATTAACTTCACATTTTCAAAAAAGGTTCTGTTTTGTACAGCTACATTGGCCTGGGGTGTCAACTTGCCTGCACATGCTGGTAATTCTGTTCTTTAAGCGCCCGAACAACTAGTTATGTTTTCTCTTCAGTTATAATCAAAGGAACGCAGGTCTACGATAGTTCCCGTGGTACGTTTGTTGATCTTTCCGTCTTGGACGTTCTGCAAATTTTTGGTCGCGCCGGAAGACCAGGAATGGAAACAAGCGGAGAGGGTTATATATGTACCACGGAGGATAAACTAACACATTATCTGGACGCTGTCACGGCTCAAGTGAGTTTCCGATTAATTTATGTTTTTAATTTGGCCTCAACACGATTATTTAGCATCCTATTGAATCTAAGTATGTTTTGTGTCTCGCTTTCTTCATGTATGTCTGACATCGCGTGACTAGATTCATAGCTGGAATGGCTGATTCTTTGAATGCCGAGATTTCCCTGGGCACTGTATCCAGTATTCAGGAAGCTATTCAATGGATAGGATACACGTACCTCTTCGTTAGAATGCGCAAAAATCCTATGGTTTATGGTACGAACAATTTCGAATTCAATACATTCATGCACTCATTAAAAAGCGTAGGGATGAGCCACGAAGAGCCTGCGAGTGACCCCGATCTCAGTAGCAAGCGAAACCAGTTGATCAGAGCCGTGGCACAAAAACTGGCTTCAGCCGGGATGATCAATTACAATGTCGAGACCGGTTCCTTGCAATACACAGACTTGGGACGGATCGCCGCCAAATACTATATTCGAACTGCCAGCATTGAGGTGTTTAACCAGGAGCTGAAGGTTCGTATGCGTGAGGCTGATGTGTTATCAGTATTAAGTATGAGCACTGAGGTATGTGAGGTGAAATGAGGGTCTTGCGAAGAATAATGACAGTTCCACAGTTTGAGCAAGTCCAGTTGCGTGAAAACGAGGTGAAAGAGCTTCAACATTTGATGGAGGAAATCATTCCATGCGAAGTCAAGGTTTGTCAGTTTCTCTTACTGTGTTGTTCTCTTTTCACGCTTATCTATAGGGCGGGACTGATACTAGCCAAGGGAAAGTCAATATATTGCTACAAGGATACATTTCTCGGGCATATATAGAGGATTTCGCTTTGGTCTCAGATATGGAATATGTCACTCAGAATGGGGCACGTATCGTCCGCGGTTTACTGGAAATTGCCCTTTCCCGAAGATGGGCAAACGTTTGCACGGCACTGATGAACATAAGCAAAGCGGTGGAGAAACGCATGTGGCCATATGATCACCCCTTGACACAGTTCAATCTGTTAAAGGATGTGTTGTACAACTTGCAGCAATGGGCAGATGAACTTTCAATCAGCGACCTTATTACATATAGCGCAGCTGATTTGGGTAAGCTCATACATTTAAATGAGAAGCATGGAGCTGCCCTGTTGAAGGCTGCTGGCGAATTTCCGGCCGTTGTGTTATCCCATAAATTGCGACCTTTGACGTCTGATTTACTTAAAGTGCTTGTTCGGGTTACGAAAAACTTTAATTGGAATGCCCACGTTCACGGCTCGGGGGAGCCGTTCTTGCTGTGGGTCGAAACCGAAGATCAGACAGAAATCATTCAATGGACAAATATCACTTTTCGACAGAGTTTGCCGCATATCGATGTCGATTTTATCATACCTATTCGAGGGTCAAAACCTCCGTCCTCTGTTACCCTTCGCTGCATTTCCGATAGATGGATAGGGGCTGAAGACAACATCATTCTTCCGTTGAACGATCTGACTATGCCCGACGAACCGAATTGCCACACCTCTCTTCTCAATTTGACATTCCTGCCTACCTCAAACAAAGCCATTGCCGATGTCCTGCGTAACCCCGTGTATCGCCAGCTTACTGGTTTCCAGACCCAATGTTTTTGGTCAACTGTGCGTACCAATCAGAATATTTTGATATCCAGTCCTTCAGGAAGTGGAAAGTCTCTGTTGGCGATGATCTCCCTGTGGTGCGTTGCTTAATCATTTCAGTGTTATTGTTTTTTAACACATTGCTCTCGCATTAATTGTAGTCATAAGCTTATGCGCAACGGTTCCAATTTCGGTCTGGTCTTAACTCCCAATCGTCACATCGCAAAGGAGCTGACATCTCTATACGAGTTATCTCGAGTCCCTGTTCCGGTACTGCTTGCTACTAATTCCGCGGAATTATCGTCTACACGAGGGAAAGGGGTTTGCATAACGACTTCTCAATGTCTTAGCCGGGTCTTTCAAAAATGAGCCCTTCGAACCTTAACCAGTGGCTTCAGAATCTGCGAATGGTCATATGCGAAAACCTCGAATTGTTGGATGCATCATATGAATTAGCGATCACAACACTTTTATGTCGGACCCAGACCCTGCCAGTGCGGTTTATAGGTTTGGCTACCTGTCTGGATGATCCTAGAGACCTTTGTCGCTGGCTTCGTGTCCCACCTTCGGGAGCCTTTTGCTTCCGACCCAAAGACCGTGAACAGGGCTTGACTACAAAATCGACTATCTTTACTATTCCTTATTCGGCGGCACTTTATAAAGGCATGGTTAGGCCTGCGTATACTATCGTTCGTGACATGACATCCACTGCGAATGCTATTCTTTTTGTGCCTACACACACTTTATGTCACAGCATCGCCGCAGATCTTATAACACAATGTGCGATCGACATCAATACCCGAGGGTTTATGGGTGTCAACGTTACGGAAGAAGATCTCCAATCTCATGTGTCACAGCTTCATGCTAGCCCTTTGGCTAATCTCCTAACTCATGGAATCGGTATATTTTATCCATCAATGCCTCCTTCGGAATTCTCTTTATGTCTGCAATTATATCTAGAAGGCGTTATTAGGGTAATGATAGTACCCCGTGATGGTTGCTGGGCTTTGCCAGTGAAAGGCAATGTTGTGATTGTAATGGGAACGCAATACGTCAAGAGTTCGACACCAGAGTTCGGTCGACAAATGGAGAATTATAGCATCCAGGAGATTGCTTGTATGCAAAAACATGCTATCAATCCCTTAAGTTCAGGCCAGTTCCATTTGTTCTGTCCTGCAGAACACCGAGATTCGTACTTGCGGTTTCTCAATGAAGGTCTACCGTTGGAATCTGACTTGCTGCGCGGCGATACTTTGAAATGGTGGCTGCAGGACTGGCGTAAAAAGGCGTCCGTTATTCAGAAACAAGATGCTGTCAATATGTTGTCGTTCACCTTCCTTTACCAACGCCTGGATAATAACCCAGCATACTACGAGGCACAGTCTAACCACAAAGTTTATTTTATTTCGCGGCTTATAGACAATATCTGGGACGCCAATGTCTAAAGGATTATTGGCATCTCGAAGACTTCAACAGTAATTTTTGAGCTTTTGCAACCGCTCTCCAGCTTTACGCAAGGTGTCTAGGTCCTTACAAAATGCCAATCGAACAAAGTGTTCCCCTATGTGGATATGCTCCTCGCAGTAGAACTAGATAGATACCTCAATACTTTGTTTACAAGATATCAACAGATATGATTTTTACCTCGCTGACTGGGATTGAAGATACTCCAATTTCCTGGGCGATGAACCATGCATATCTTAACTTGATTTCAGTAACTTGGAATATTTAGAGATTACTTGAAGTCCTTGCCACGACTGTTCGAACTTGCTGGGAAAACATAGTTCTCGGGCACTTGAAGTTTTGATACGTCCTAGCAATATTTGAACATGAGCCAACATGGTGAATGAAGCAATCGATGCACTAAAGCATGAATTATGTTCCCTCTGGTAATGAATATTGCCATCCTAGTTTATCAAGTTATGCGCAAAAGACATCTCTTCTTTCTTGATATTCCTTCAATTGCTGTTGAAGAACCCATGCTCTTTGGCACCTTTGAGTCCTGTAGTGGCTGCTTCCTGCATATGAGGGTTGGAACAGAACTGTTAGGGCTACTCAGCTCAGACTAGAGGGAGGGGATCCTAAGAGACTATATTGAGAAAATACTAACTGTCAGGGTACGTGCTAGGTTCATAAGGACTAATCTACCATACTGTGCATATAGTATAGATGTATATGTTAGTCTACGCACTACCATATCCATCGTACGGTACCCGGTATGCCGGTCCGTATACTCCCTCCCATATTCTCCCGAACATCTCCTGTTTCTCCATTCGCTCCATACTGTCACCATCTTCCTCTTTTGTTACGTGCAGGGGTTGGAGTGACTAAGCAAGGCTCGGAGACAGGTCAGAACTTGGTCGGGTGTTGGTTGGCTTCAACTTACTCTTGAGTTGCACCTTCACGATGCATGTAAGAGTCTGGACTCTTTCAATCTGTCCGAAAAGTCCGAGTCGGGGACTTCGGACTATTTTCTAATCTTATCTTTTATTTCTCTTACTTACAAATCGTTTCCAAACGTTTGCTTATTTCTCTTCGTTATCTAATAATTAGATAAGCTTTTATTTTAGTATATAAAGTCGAGATGTAGATATATTTTTCTTTAGCTTCTTTAATGAAGACCATCTGCACTCATCTTGTGTGATATTCCTTTGTTCTTGAAGTTCTTGTGTAAAAGTCTCTCGGACTTTTACATCTTTTTTGAGTTTTATCTCTTTGTTATATCTACATTCCTTTCAGCGTCGGATTGATCACCGATAGCTAGCTTACCTTGATGTCAACATCAGCTTCTTCTGTCTTTGATGAGTCTTCTTCTTCTTCTGCTCTTTCTCCTTTTCCATCTTTCGACACTCCCACTCTTCGACCTGCCGAGTTTAGTTCGTCCGGTGCTGGTGATACTAGCACTAGTGATGGCGGCATACAATACCACCAACTGCGTAGCGGGACGGTTCGTCCTGATCCAGTTGAGGGTAGGATGAGAGTTGGATCTGGGTCTATCCAGAACCCACGGTCCGATGACGGAAACCCAGTAATGGGGAATACGACTGAGGATAGTGATCTCAGAGCGCATTCTGTTAACACGGAAGAGCAAGCTCACAGACAGAGGGTGTCAGAGTCTGCACAAGATAATGACCCGTTGTCTGAATCGGCCTTGAGGGCCAGATTGTCTCTGGTCAGAGACAATAACGCCCATATGGAGAGAGAATTAGAGTCTCTCCAGGATGAGGCGGTAGATCTGAACATGCGCACATCGCAGTTCAATCAAGATCTAGCGAACCGTTATTCGGGCAGTGTAGACAATAGTAATTTTGTCACACCTACCAATACTGTTCGAGTTTCTCCAGCTCCGGTTCCAACCTTGGATACTGGGAGGAGATTTCACCAAGATTGGTTCGAGGACGCTGTTGAGGATAGCGCGAACCAGTCCGGTCTAGCACCACCCGAAGCGACATCTGTTGTTGCAACGGTGAGACCAGAAGTGACCAGCACTTCACCAGTCCCAGTGAATGCTGTGGCGAGTGCTTCTCCTGTAGCTGTAGCTGCCGCTGTTCAGGCTGATGGGGATACAAGGCAGGAAACTGTGATTACGCACAATAGTCCCGTTGTACCTAATGCTGAGAATAAAAAGTCTAAATCAAAAAATAAAAAGCATCAGTCAAAAGCTGCGAAAGCTAAGAAACGTAAACGTTACGCTGAAAATAAAAAGAAGCGTTCACGTTTTAGTCGCGATAAATCCGAAGTCCCTGAAGGGGGATATTTCGCAAAAGTTGCTGGCTATAGAGGAGGGGATCCATCCGACTCCTCTAGTTCGAGTAGTGATGATTCTTCATCCGACGATTCATCTACGGACTCAAGTGAGGATGGGAGTTCAAGTACTTCTTCTCCATCTGACTCGAGTACAGAGTCAAGTTCTTCGGATTCTTCTGAGTCAGAGGATGGGGACGCGACTAGTAAGAAATTATTAAAGAAAGCGTTGTCGTCTATGAAAATAGACAACCCACCTGTGTACAAAGGAATCCCTAATCTTGATGAATTTGACCACTGGATTTTCGCAGTCGAAGTCTGGGTCAAGCGAATGGGCCTCTCGCGAAACTGGGCCGTTCGTTTGTTGGTCAACTTTGTTGGGGATAAAGCTAGTGTATTTTACATGAAACATGTTGCACTAAAAACAAAGCGGTGGACACTACGCAAAATTTTTAATGGCCTATTCGACTATTGTTTTCTGCCAGACTACAAACTCCAGTTAAGACGACGCTTGATGAGGTCTTATCAAGGTCGCTCTTATTTCCGAGATTTTGCGCGGGATGTACAAACGTTGGCCAAACGTTTTCCTGATGTTAACAAACGTCAGCAAGTCCAAATAATATGGGATGGTGCCGTTCAGTACATACGGCTAGAATGGATGAAAATTGGGTATAGCCCCGAGAGTACATCCTTACGGGAATTAATTAAGCGAGCTATTCATATTGAAGCCGCTGAATTGACACGCAGTAAAGAGAATAATGGTTACACTATGCCATTCATTAGTAACGTTGAAAAACGAAGTGGTGAATTGCGACGCACCACTGAGAACAAACCCAATGTTCTTGGGCCGAGTGGAATGCGCAGTAATCCAAGCAACTTGCGTAGGGAAGAGAACCCTGAAAAAACCTCAGTACCAAATGCAAGTGACTCTAGGCGAAGACTTACCAAAGCAGAGCTAAACAAGTTGCGTGCGCAAGGAAAGTGTTTCAACTGCAAGCAAGTGGGGCATGATGCTCGAAATTGCCCATTGCGACATACTGCGCCTGTGTTAGGGCTACTCAGCTCACACTAGAGGGAGGGGATCCTAAGATAAATATATTGGGGGAGAACTAACTACTCACCTAGAGGGAGGGGATCCTAAGAGAACAAGCTTAGGGACCCTCACTCTAGGGACAGCGACTATATACATGAAAAACGATAGTGCGGCGTGCGGCCCTGACACAGCTAAGTGCCAGACGCCCAAACCGAACATAAGTGACGTGACGCCGTAGGCGTCACGCCAGGTACGAGCGCGCGACGCGCGCAAGTAGAGAAAGTGGAATAGAGACAGAGGGAGCAAACGGAGGGTGGAGATAATATATGGGAAATATAATTAAAGTGGAGGGGAATATATACCGATGATAATAAATGAGGAAAAATGAGGGGACGTGGTAGCGTACCCTGACAGCCTGCTCCTAAATTTGGAAGTAAGTCTGCAGCGAAAACTATGGCAAATACTATCAATTTTGATAAGCTGAATAAGCTGGAAAAGCAAAAACACACAGTACAGCTTAATGCTGTTAATCTGTTTGCTATGGATCTAGGCGGCAATTCCAATAAAAAGGGAACATCTGGTGATACAAAATCAGTTGTTGAGCGAACAGCAATGAAAGTCAAGGACTTTACCCGCAAGATGCCAAAACCAATCATTGTTGAGGTGTTCATCAATGGGAGGGCGGCAAGGGCTTTGCTTGATAGCGGATCTTTGGCCGACTTCATGTCTACAACATTGGCGGATCAATTAAATGTCAAGAAAGAACAATTGAACATGCCACTCACTTTGCAAATGGCTGTTCAAGGAAGCCGGTCCAAGATTAACTGGAGCACGGAAGTTGATTTCCGATACCAGAATATCCATGCGAAGCGACGTTTTGACATTGTTAATCTCGAGGGTTATGACTTGATCCTCGGAACACCATTTATTTTTGAACATCGTGTGTTGATCGGTCTAAATCCTACAAGAGTAATAGTTGGAAGTGATGCGGCATTATTGGCTGAAGGTGAAGAAGTATTTACCTTGCAGTCTGCTGCAGCAACTTTATTCGAGGATGAGCTGGATAAAGTGCGCGCGATGTTAAGAGCGGAAGCTGAGGATTTATGCCAAACAGCTGAAAACTCTGAGCTACTGCCTTTACGGAAAATAAATCACACTATACCTTTGATTGACGAGAATAAATTATATTCTTGGCGTCCTAGCAAGTGTCCAGAGGCTCTTCGCTCAGTCTGGCAAGCGAAAAAGATTGCCTATCTAAGGAGCGGTCGGTGGCGGTTGGCAACAGGAACAAATGCCTTACCATTGTTAATATTGCCCAAGCCTGGCAATGGAGAATTGATTCCACGCATTCGTACTGTTGTCGACAAGCGTGAACAAAACAAGAACACGCTAAAGCTTAAGACACTGTTACCTGATATGGGTGTAATCCTTCGCAATGTTGTCTGTCATAAGTACCGAAGCCTCTTAGATGGCAAAGACGCTTATGAACAAATCCGTGTTGTGCCGGAACATGTAAATAGAACACTGTTCACGACACCGGATGGTACTATGGAGAGTTTAGTAATGCAGCAGGGTGATTGTAATGCACCCGCTACTTACCAAATGTTGATGAATTTCATATTCGCGCCATTCATAGGAGTCTTCATGGATGTGTACCTAGATGATATAGTCATTTACTCCAACACTATAAATGATCATGTGGAGCATATACGTACCGTCTTGGATCGGCTCCGTGAAGAACAACTGTTTTTGGCACTGAACAAAATGCAGTTCTTTGCAACAGTTCTAAAACTTCTGGGCCATGTCTGTCAGGGTACGCTATCGCGTCCCCTCATTTTTCCTCATTTATTATCATCGGTATATATTCCCCTCTACTTTATTTATATTTCCCATATATTATCTCCACCCTCCGTTTGCTCCCTCTGTCTCTATTCCACTTTCTCTACTTGCGCGCGTTGCGCGCTCACACCCGGCGTGACGCCGTAGGCGTCACGTCGCTTATGTTCGGTTTGGGCGTCTGGCACTTAGCTGTGTCAGGGCCGCACGCCGCGCTATCGTTTTTCATGTATATAGTCGCTGTCCCTAGAGTGAGGGTCCCTAAGCTTGTTCTCTTAGGATCCCCTCCCTCTAGGTGAGTAGTTAGTTCTCCCCCAATATATTTACCTTAGGATCCCCTCCCTCTAGTCTGAGCTGAGTAGCCCTAACAATGTCATTGACGAAAAGGGTATTAGAATGGACCCTAACAAAGTCGATAAAATAGAGAAATGGAAAGTACCTACCAATAAGGAACTGCTACTCAGTTTCTTGGGTGTGGTCGGGTATCTTGCTGCGAACTGTGAAGGTATCCGTATTCCAATGGCTGTGTTAACAGCTAGGACAGGCTCAAACAGTCAATGGCGTTGGGGTCCCACGGAACAACGTGCCTTTGAAAGTGTACAACGTTTAGTTAGCGAACACCGGAATAAGCACCGAGTAGCAATTGATTACTCACCCGATGCTGAACGTATTAATCTGGTGACGGACGCTTGCTTGACAGGTGCTAGCGGTGTGCTGACACAAGGCAATGATGTTTCAAAAGCTGCAGTTGTCGAATTTTGGTCTGGAAAATTCGATGTTGCACAACAGAACTACCCAGTGCACGAGCAGGAGTTGTTGGCCATTGTTGAATCCTTGAAACGGTTCCGGTCGCAGTTACTAGGAATCAAGTTCAGGATCTGTACAGATCATAAGGGTCTTGAATATTTTATGACCCAAAAACATCTCTCACCGAGACAGCACCGCTGGCTTGATGTTCTTAATCAGTTTGATTTTGAGATCAGCTATATACCAGGAAAAACAAACAAGTTAGCGGACGCTTTGTCTAGAATGTATAGTAATGAACCTGAAGGCACAGTGCGTGCTGAAAGCGAATACATCATTGATGGAGACGAAGATGATTTGACGATAGAGAATGTTGAATCATTCGCTGTCTTTATTCGAGCATTGTCAGTTCCGGTTTATACTGCGAACACAACGCCATTACCTTCACGACGCTCTGCTAGATTACAGCAGAAGGACCAATCCAAGTTTAAACAGATTTTGCAGTCTGTAAAGGGAACTTTCTCTACAAAGAAACAGTGTCAGAGAGAGTTACAAAACGAAACAGATGAAACAGAAACCAGCTTACCGGTTGGGTTAGACGACACGGTAATTTACGATGAACCTCCCCCGTTGATACACTTGGATGATGATGACAATGTGGTAGACGATGATAATCTTCCTGCTGAGGACTTGACAGCAGGGAAAGTTGGGGACCATACCAACATTGCTAATCTGATCAACGACGGTGAATTCGGTTTAGACGTTACAAGAGTTGTTAAAGAAACTTACATTAACGACGCCTTTTTCCGACACATTTTGGACAAACCCAGTCACTTTAAGGATTTCATGCTGCGTTCAGGCTTGATTTACATGACCTCAAATGGTGTAGAGTATTTGTGTATACCGGACACTGTAATGGGTGATGGTCGTTTGCGTGAAATGATAATAAACTCTGCACATATATTGTTAGCACATTTGGGGTCATACAAGACTTATTCTTACCTGCGCAGTGGAGTTTGGTGGCCAAAAATGCTGTCTGACATAAAGGCATTCTGCGAGTCGTGTCAGTTGTGCATCAGAACAAAGGCTAGTCAACAATCACCTATGGGTTTGCTTCGCCCTTTGGAGATTCCCACTAGGCCGTGGCAAGCAATTGGGATTGATTTTGTGGGACCGTTACCCACTTCTAGGAACCAGCACGGTGATTTTGATCAATTGTGCGTAATAATTGATCATCTTACCTGCATGGTTCATCTTGTTCCACGCGCGTGAACTACAAGGCATCTGATATGGCAGAAGTTATTTTTGATGTCATATACAAGCAACACGGCTTACCCGAACGAATAATAAGTGATCGTGACTCGTTATTCACCAGCGTCTTTTGGAAGGAGTTGCATATTTTGTTGGGCACGAACTTGCGCATGTCTTCGTCTTTTCATCCTCAGACAGACGGTATGACGGAACGTGCTAATAAAACAATTGTGCAAATGCTCCGTCAATGTGTGTCAATAAATCAGAAAGATTGGGTTGCACGCTTACCCGGGATTGAATACACATTGAACTGCGCGCGATCAGATTCAACGGGTTTCGCTCCGTTTTTCTTGAATTATGGCCGAATGCCAAGATCGTTAATTTGGGATAATTCTTCGGATTATCCAGGTGTTCGCTTGTTCGCAGAAAGGATGAAGGAGGCGATTATGGATGCACACGACCATATAATAGAAGCGTGCGCGAGACAGACGCTGTCAGGGTACGCTACCGCGTCCCCTCATTTTTCCTTATTTATTATCATCGGTATATATCTATTTCTATCTTATTTATATTTCCCGTGCATTACCTCTACCATCCGTTTATTCTCTCCGTCCATATTTCACCTTCTCTACTCGCGCACGTTGCGCGCGAGTACACGG